>OX637306.1:12059692-13309692 GCA_951799385.1 Hyppa rectilinea | reverse complement strand
GAGTTCTGTACAATGGGAGGTCAGCTTGTACTGTACCCAAAAATATCCGTGTGTACTCAAATAGATATATACAAAACGCAAAACCTGATACATATACCTGATTTTTCTTAGAATTTTAGTCGCGTATAAAAATAGTTCGCACTGGTCGATACCGACCAATATATCGTGATTTATGCTTAAAATAATACGTAGAATATAGTAATACGTAGATCGGCAACTTCGCGCCATTTGTAAATTATGCAAAAATTTAACAAACGTCGAATTAATCGTCGGGTATAATCTCAAAAGCCATTCATAAAAAACATTCGTAATCGTAGTCCACTGCAACGGCCAGGATATAGCACCGAAAATTAGATTTAAAGGACATCCATCTATCAAACAAAATCAATCCATCACCAACACCCCTGCAATACAGTGCAACACCACTGCATTCCAATCATGACAAGGAAAATAGCCTTTGAACTACTGAGACTTGAGAGATATGACTACCTAATCGAGCTCTAATTTTCCTGTCATCACAGGTTTTTTTTTTTGAGGATAGGAAATCATCAAATGACTCCTCCCGGGCCGTGGTTTGCACCTTGGCCGGGCGCGAGAGGTCGCCGCCGCCGCTAATCGCCTCTACGAGAACACGGCTCCGCCCAAGCGGGGCAGATTTCCACCGTGAGCTCCACTGTGTCCTCTGGGCGATCCTCACAGTGGTGACACCCTGGCGTTTCTGTACAGGAACCTCTCATGAAACATCAACAACACAGAAACATCCATGTCCGGTGAGGACCTGCGTCAGGCGGTAGGTGAGGGCGCCGTGACGCCTCTCTAGCCACTCCTCAAAGAGGTGTGTACCGCCTCTGTCGTGGCGTGCCCTGCGCTGGGTTGCGACAGTCGTTGTTTCCAGGCCACCATGAGATCGGTCCGTCTCCGCTCCGCCGCAATTTGCCGCGGAAACGGAGTTTCCCCCGGCTTAGTACCTCTGCGCGCCACTCATACAGGCGCGCGAGGACTATCGCTTCCAGATCTCACAGCGGCAGTCCGACAAGGAGGCTTGAAGCCTCGCCAGAGATCGTGCCGTATCCCCGAATCAGTCCTATGGCTACCACCTTTCGGGGCGCGTTCAGGTAGCGGGCGGCTCGCCGCCGCAATAAAGGGCCATGAACCGCACGACCCCCGTGTAAAGCCTCGGGCAGGAGGCGTTTGGCCCCCTCAGGTTGCCCAAGAGCCGGAAATGCTCCACGAAGTTCTACCGGCTGTCGAGGACGAGACCCAGGTATTTCATCGTGGTCTTGACGCCGATGGGAACCCCTCCTACTCCCTTAGTTAGGATCCCGATGGTGGCCTATTCCGGGGCCCATGAAAGGACATGGCCTCGGACTCACAACGACTGTCGCAACCCTGATATCACAGGTCTATGCTAGCCCAATTAATTACCTCACAATAATGTAGTGTACGTAGTTACCTAGGTTACTACCTAGCCTACCTATTATAGACGGATAGTAATGTATCCGTCTATAATATTTTTAATACTCGCCTACTGTATCTCGTAGATTCCGCTAAAATTCCAATCAACAGATGCTTAAGGTACTAGGCAAGTTCTCTGTTAATTTTACTTCGTAGAACCTACCTAATTACGCTAACGACACCGTCGACATCGACATAGTTACATCGCATCATGCACTATAAAAAGTCTCAGTATTGTTTACAAGGGTTCCCTATGTTACACCGAATGGCGAATGACCGAAATTAGTGCTTATGACTAGAATATATTATCACCGAAACTTCACTAATTAATTCTCAGGCCCTATAGCATTGGGCTTAATTTGTAGGTAAAATTTAATTTAAATTTTAAATTTTTATATTGGTACAACCATTAATCGGGGTTGTACCAAAATAACAATTTAAATTTTACAAATGTTGTCTGTTAAAATATACTCCACTATATTTAAGTACAGTAAAACAAGTTATCGGATAAATGTTCGAGTTTATTAAATGTCATTTTATCTTCTTAGATCTTTGGTCTTTGATCGATTTCTACTTATACCTACATTATGGAATAGCTTCAAATTAAAACACCGTCGGGAATCCATATCTTTTACAATAATAAAGACTTATGCTATTTTATCTACACACTGTGCATTTAATTTGTCCCTAGAAAAAATCAAAACAGGAAAAAAGAACCAACTTATTGTTAAAGTCCCTCATCACACCAACTGGCGACAACGCAATAATGACTTTCAATTTGTCGAACAAACGCAATCATGCAAAAATGGGATAAGTGGTGTTTTTTAATTAATCAATGCTAAGTACTATAATTGCTCCATCGATTAATAATTATCTGAGAGAGTAAAGCCGACCCTGACCGCAGGGCGTGACAATACTGAGTTGAATAAGAATTAGGTACGTTTAATAGGTAGTTTTTATCTTCAATCGGTGTCATTAAGACTATTCATAGAAGTCATGCCGCCATATACATATCGCAAGTGGACCCATCGCCAGGGTCACCACATTACGTTTGCGCTTAAGTGAACCTTCGAGGAGGGTCATCGGCATTAAGTTTAAAACCGCGATATAAAACACTGGATAACGGGGTATTTTCTCTACACTTAGCCTCTGGGGTATTTTCAGGAACAGGTAGGGACGTGAAACAATTAAAAAAATATAAAACCAAATCTATCCTGATGTAGGGATGTCAAACCTATTGAAGTTTTCATAAAGGTAAGTATCTAATAGTTTTAATTTATTTAAATTAACGGTAAAAATCACCAAACTTTTTAAAATGTAATTTATCATAATTATTTTGTAACAGCCGATGAATAAATTCAGTAATTTTGCACATGAAAAATTATAAAAAGAACCCACAAAAATTAAAAAAGAAGGAAAACAGCATCCGGATATTTATTTCGATATTTTTTTGGGCCAGAAGACGTAGAATTAAATAGAAAATAAAAAAATATTGTATGTATGTATGAAATTTTATTTATTCTAAGTTTTCCGCTCGTTAACAATTACCTAAAAAGCTATATTTTTAGAAACGAGCATACTTTCAGGACCCGGCAGAAAATCATTGTCGACTAATTAGCAAAGTATAAATATTAGCAACTTTTAATGTAGGACCAGCTACCTACAGCTGCAGGCAAAAAGCCATAGCTTCTGCCTAACTAAGTGGACGAATTAGTTGCATTTCTTTCTGTATTCCAGAGTTCGTCCTATACAGTCATGGGCAATTTCGTCCCATAGACTGTTTTTTTTTGTATTTATTTACGTATTACCATCAATACGTTTTTCTGAATAGGTACCTACCCACTTAGTTATAGCCTATATTGCTAATGAACGCTACTTTAAATAGGCTACCGTGATTGTAAAAAGAACATCGCACAAAAGGGCTGTTACGTAACAGCACCTGAACGTGAAGTGTAAAATATTTAATTCAAAAGAACTTAATCAAAATTCAAAATATAGAACGTTAATAAATTTTTTTAAACCTGATTTTGGGAGACCTGACCTGACCTGACCTGAGATTGAGGCTTAAGTCTAATAAGAATATTTACTCACGCCTCAACCTTATAGGGAAAAAAAATCATTAACGTTCCATATTTAAAGTTTTATTTAGTAGTTTTTAATGCATTAAAAGTTTGTTTTTAAAAATGTTTCTGACTATTCATTTATTTTGAATTCTTTCGTATTATTTAGGTAGCTATTGACGTCACTTAGATAAGCATGCATTGTGAACCAAACTACCTAAACGTTTATGCAAAATGTCAACGCTATAGTTTGAGGAAGACTGCTTTAAAATTCAGTTGCAATATTTGACTCGAACACGCATACATACATACAATGCAAGCTAAATAAAAGCTTGTAAAAAAAGGTTGCACTCACCGACAGAAAGCGGGATGTATGATTTATTCGGGTTCGGCTTAATTCGGAGAGTTTCAATGATGTCTCTTATAGGATTAAATGTATTGCGGGCTAATGAAGAAGCTCGCACGTCCCATTCCTTACGGCCCCGTAATCGACACGACATCTTCATAAAAGATCGAGACTATAATGACGACAATTTTTCTTTACACCTCATTTAAGTACGGTTGACTCGCAAAACTAGAAATGCAAATTAACAGATATTAATGAAACAATTTCGAGCACTATTCTTCTATGAAAATAAATTGTTAACATAAAATTTTAGGGTTCCGTTGCTTTAATGTAAGTATGCCTACTTAATCTTCTATTTAAAAAATCTTAAATTCATTCTATGCCAGACAGCCCACAGCCTAGCCTTCGATGGGTCTAAAAGCATGAAGATTTCCTTTTAAAACAAAAGTGAGCACGAGGGGAAGGAAGTTCGTTGGTTAAGAGGTTAGAAACGTGGTACTTGGTACCTACTAAACGTTATTATAATAGGTACCTACCGGAACGTATAAATTAAACTACAAGTAGGTTTACCTTAATTATTATTTCGTGTTCATTCATGTTTACATTAATTTAATATTTCTCTCTAACTTAACAGACGCTCTGATTATCAAATCGTTTCTTATTATTTTTCATATCAACGTACAGTACTCCCAAATTAATAATGCACAAGCAGATCTTCGCTAATTGTCGTATTCCCGGAAACACCCGAATCATTGAATCGTTCGAGTCCATTGCATTTTGCACCTTGTTCGAAAGAAATAGGAGTCAATTTCATGTGTACACAATCGAAAACAATTCGGGCGGTCGGCGGTCAGTCAAAGGTCCGTCGACCGTCAGTCGTCTTGTCATATTGGTGGTGACTGCACGTGTTCTCTTTGTCTGGAATTATATAGAGCTACTATTACACACCTTTCTTGGTTTTGTTTTAAAGGTGAATTTAATTTCAACTTTAATTATCTTATTCAAATTGAAATAGTTAATTTTGTAAAATATATAAATATACTAACATTTTTCACGTTTTTTCAATACTAAAAAATTAAAAATACCAACGTAAAATACATATTATATAGTACTAGAAAAAGCATATTAAAAATCAGATTTAGGCTTATATGAATTATAGCTCGCTATTTACTTACATGGAAATATTGAATCAAATTTCGTTACTGATAAATCAATATTTATCTCTTTTAGGACAAAACACATAATCACACTAAATTATGCATGAAGAAAATGCACTTAACCACTCTATATACATATCGTCTTCCGACGCACGGGAAATACGACCGTTGCCGAACAGTGGCGAAGATTTCTATGCGCATTATCACTTTTGGAGACCTGTAATGGCTTTTATCTCATAACTTTTGGAAAAGGTTTTATACTGCAATTTTAGTGAGGTGTTTTTTACAAATAGATCAAGAAACTCTTCAATAGGTACTTAGACTTCAGTTTTTAAGAAAAAAAAAAAGTTAGGTAACTTCCTGTACACGTAAAGCGGGGATGTTTTTTTTCTCGTCTACCTCATGGTGTGGGGTGTTGTTGGATGAGTATTTTCAATGGGATCTGTTTCTACAACATTAAGCTTAACAGTTCTCATAAGTCATTTATTTTTTAACATTTCGTAGAAAGTAATTGTAGTATGTAAGATTTATGTATGTGTGGCCGTATTTTAATATTAAGAATCAATAAGTACCTATAACGATTGAACCCCATGATCGACTAGTAATAAACAAGATTCCAATAGAGGCACTTGTTTTACTTATTTTCCCGGACTGACAACCTTCCATGGCGACTGTCCCATGTGAAACAGGTGCCGACTTCGGGGTGTATTCCCGTTCGTCCCCTGGACTTCGTCCCCCGAGGGGGACGAACGGGAATTTACAAAAATAATATTTAATTTGTTCCCGATCGTCCCAATCCTAATTCAAGAGGGGACGAATGGAAATATGTTCTTCGATTAGTGCCATTCGTCCACTAAAAAGATTTGTGCAGAAATGAAATATGTATTTTTATTCCTTAATAAATGACTGATTTTTATTTCAAATTTGTTTTTTTTACCAATTAAAACCACCAGTCTTATATTATTTGGTGGGAGCAATAGACCTAAAAAAAAGAATTAATAGATTATTCCCATTCGTCCCCCCAAAAAATTTAGAGGGACCATCGGGAAAATAAATAACGAATTCCCGTTCGTCCCCCTCGGGGGACAAAGTCGAGTGGACGAACGGGAATACACGGACTTCGATCGCGTGACTTGATTATACGAGTATTGAGAAACATTATTGGACTACGGTACAAGAGATTTTATTTGGATTTTAATCTTGGTTAAAATGTGCCGGTCCAATATAGAAAAAGAGGACGTTTTTATATCTCAAAGTGCATTGAGTAGTTCAAATTCGGCTTCTATGCAGAAGTACCACTTACCGAACATTAGTATCGTGTTGCGGCTTATTGGACGGTTCGCACGAATTTAACTCGCACAAAACGTGCGAACTGACTCCTTTAATATATAAAAAATTTTCTGTAGTCGATTCGCACAAATTTTATTTATTGGCGTGCGGATCGACACTCGCACAAAAGTGTAGTAGGCTATTCACACACATTCCATTTTAAGGAATAAAAAAATTAAAGCACAGTCGTATTCAGCCATCACTGAAATAAAACTAAAAAATAATCGAAGTTTAAATAACAGATATTTACTTGAAAGTAAGAAAAATCTGTATTATTATTATATTATTTGTATTGATTTGTTTAGTACTTAGTTTTAATTTTAATACAGATATTTTTTATTATAGATTGTGTTTTTATTATCTATCTATTACGAGTAAAACACATTTGACCTTACTACTTCTGTACTCAAGTGTACTTTATCTTAACTGCATTTCATAAAAAAACATTATGTGTGCGAATAGCCTACTATGTATTAAATGAACTTTGTGCGAATCGACTACAGACAAAATCATATTTTTTAAAGGAGTCGATTCGCACGTTTGTGCGAGTTAAATTCGTGCGAGTCGTCCAATAAGCCCGTGATGCTTATTAGCAAAATTTAATTAAAACTTTTCAACTTTTTTTTTATTTCAGAAATGATAGTCAAATGATAAACCACGAGGAGTAGTGTTTATTGACGTGTTTTATTAAATTGTGCAATACATTTCATTACAATAAAAACAATTGCTCTTCTGGTTTAGTGGTACCTATTAGTAGCGATAGGTAAAATTCTTTTAATTTTATGAAATTTTTTCTTTTCTTTTTTGAGAAATCTTTGCCCTTCATAAGGGCCCCCAAACAAATTTTTATACGGGGCCACGCCAAGGCACGCCACTGACAGGACCGGTCTTAGTGGCGGTGCTTCGGGGAGCCCTATGTCCAGCAGTAGACGATGGCAATCGGGACACAGAACAGAACTTTTCAGTAATCGGTGTTACTTTCACACTTCCCACATGTGCGGGATTCCCTGGCCTAGATGAGAATATTGGAAATATTAGACAAGTATTTTTTTGTTTTTTACGTAATAAAAACATTACGCTGATACATTAGGGGGTTAAAATGTGTCTTTTTTTTAGACCTTATCCTACCTACTTATCAGGTGTACAAATATCTGATAAAATAAAAACATTTGCAACATTAATTATTTATATTACATTAATATATATAGATACTGTCATAGTTTATTAATATACTGTATTTATGCAATTGATGAATTAAGTATATAATTTTATTTTCATTAATGATGATGGGCCCCTTCATTTCATATGCTGACATCTCTTTGAGGCGCGCGTGGAACATGTAGGTACTACCGACTACGCGCCGTCCGGCACGGGATGTACCTAGTTACCTACCTAAAAACATATTTGTTACGATAGCGAATCATATATTCTTGATTAACATACAAAGCTTTAGGAAAGTTAAAAATTCGCGGGCTTCCCTGGCGCATTTAGTTTACGATACAACGTCTTTAGCTTAGTCAAATCATATCAAGGATCGTAATCAATAAGTACACTTAAATATCGAGAATATCTATGTATGTACTAAAACTAAAAGGTTAAATTTAAATATTTATCCAATTGGGTATTTGAAAGGGTAGTCAATAACGTTACCTTTTAGGAATTGTCAAAACGCGGAATTTGTACCTACGTGATTTTGAAATATAGGTAACAAATGTGACGGGCACAGATTTTCAGAATCAAATGGAATGCATATAGCATTAAATGCAATTTTATAATTATTTATTCGCATAATATTTAATTTACCTATATTTAAATTTACGGTGATGGAAGTTTTTAGACGAGCGTTCTTTTTTCTATATGATTTCATATTTTATTTTTGACTGATTCAAATAATCAATTGTAGGTAACTAACTAATACGTTTGGAGTACCTATCGCATTTATATACGTTAGTGAAAATGATAACCTATCATGTTAAAGGTAGTTGCTTCATTATTAAGAAAATTGCGGCAACAGCAGTGAGAGAGAAAGACTATGGCATAAAAACGTTGGTCTTAAATCAGTGACAGCACTTAAGACTAAAGAAAGATGTCAACCAATAAAAAAGAACTGTATGTTTACATTACATCTTTTACTTGTGTTAAGAAATTCCGCCCTTCCACTAGTTACACTGTAAGCTATTGAGTCAAATCCGGGAACATCTTTCGCACTATCGAGGGATAAAGCTCAACTGCTAGCTGCAACAACTAGATTGCGGTCCCACACAGCACCTTTATTCTTGAAGATAAGCATTAGCAAAATATTGTACCATTCCTGTGGGATAGCATGTAACAACTTAGGTAGGTACCTACTGTATAATAAAGTCAGCCACCTACATTCATGTTCTTTTTAACACTTCCATACTTCTTCTACTCGTATTATTATCTGGGGCCAATTGCATTTCAATTATTCATGCTTGGAACGGCGTTTCTTACTTCATCAATACTATTTATTTTCTCTAACCCAACCACTATTTACCTAGCAACTTCTTTGAGCACATCCATCCATTCAGTCTCATCGTACAATAACTTGTTGAAATAAGCCTTTCATCCTTAGATCAACTATCCATCACCCTTTTATTTCGTCGTCTTTGGACAGAACCTTACTGATGTTATCTTTTGGTCCCTCCTTCTGGTCTTTAGGGCTGTCCAGTAAGTCATGCTTTATGTGGATGTGAGATTTTGAAATCGCCAGCGCATCGCTTCGTGTTCAGTACATCATAATTCAAAAGCTATCTGCGTTGATATACTGTGCACATTCAATCCGATCCTGTTTTGCCAACCCTTGGTGTTCTCCCCCAGGGACCAGTACCTGTGGGATACGGACCAGCCGAGGTCCGTACCCCACAGGGGGTGCTCTTAGCATGTACTCGCTTAGTTTGTCAGTGTTCAAACCCTGGCTGGAGGACTTAATTTTTTTTAGGCATCCACAGACAAGCCCGGTTAAGCAGTAGGATCAGTCTTATTATTTTACTCTTTGAGCAGTAGACAACCTCCTAGGTGGAACAACGAGATGCCCTTCACAAAAAAAATATCTGCATAGACAAAACACAGATGTTTAAATTAAATGCGTTAATTTAGGAGATAAAATCTCTTTATTTCCTTGGTTTAAAGGGCCATCGACGAATGAAAATTTTCTAATTAAAAAGGATACAGGGAAGTCTCAAACAATGTTGCCAGTTTATGAAACTGGAGATGTTATAATATAACAATACGTATCGAATCGACTCAGACGAATCAGCTGTGATTCTTCCACCTGCGCGTCTCCCGCCGCTCTTGGTACACGCGTTTGATGCAGGAACATATAAAACTATCTAATAAGTGTATATTGTATTCATGGACTACATAGAACCTTATTGATTTTAACCACAGATTATAGAATTAGACACTGTCAGTGTTTAATGTCAAAATATAAATAGAGGTATGCCGTACTAGGTAATTTTCATACTAGAACCACCTAATAAGAGTATTGAAAAATACTTACTCCAAATACCTGCTCCGAGTCGCTATGAAGTATTTACTTGAATTTAGACAGACTCGCGTAGGATGGGTAGTAGTATCGTATGGTCCTTTCTTCTGTAGGTACCTATATCACGTAATTTTTTCCAATGCGTTTTGATTGCGAGATATGAAGTCTGTCTCATGCATCAAACTAATTTGTGTTTGATTAAAATATACCTTCTGAATATAATTCAAATTTGTATTGCACATAACTAAGGTTTTGTGATCCAAACAACTTAGTGAGCCCAAGATCAAATATCAAAAAAACACAGTCTTCCACATTGTAAAGTGCTATTAAATATTAATAGCACTTTACATTATAAAATGTTAAGATTTTCAATATACCATAATATTCTAGCTTTGATACAAAGTACTCGATGCACTTTAGGCGTACTCCAGAAACAGAAACATACCTGCGCATACCTACCTGTTCAAGTATCACTAGTAAACACTTTACTTTACTACTCTATACGCATGTCAAAAAATTGTCAGTATTTGTCAGATTGTCAGTCAATCAGTTACTCAGCTGATAATATTGAGCTGCAAGAATTTTACAATCATGAATAAACACAGAACTTTTGTTCGTTTGCTAGATTCATCCAAGTCTGTGAGAATAATAACGAGATCTCATACCAATGAATCTACTTCTGACAAAACATCAATCAGCTATTGTGCCGACATCGTAAAGTAAGTAATAATTCTTCACTAATATCTAGTAGAATAGTATTGACAGAATAATATTCACATGCATTTGTAGGAGTCAAGTCTGGACTGATAAGTTTATCGCTTGTTCTGGTACTTTACTTATTTTGCAGATAGACAGCATGACTATGAAAATTTCTTGGCTACTCTCCTCATGACCAAGTCTCTGCGTTCTCCTGCACTTGTGTTGAGAGCGTTTAACGTAGAAATAGCTCGAGTGCAAGACTTAACGACTGACACACAAACTGCTGCATTTAGACTACAATTCTGGCAAGATGCTCTTCAAGGCATTTATAACAAAGAGAATGCACAAAAAGCTGTGCCTGCCAACCCTGTAGCACAGGAACTACATAAGGTGAGTGTACTTTAATTCAATTAGTTAATTGTATAAATAAAATCAATTTAAATTACTTAAGATTTTATTTTTATGTATTTTTAGGTTTTCTGCACTTATGGACTCCAGCGGAGGCATTTGGAAAGACTTATATCATCAAGATGTAATATGTTAAAGTCTAGACACTTTAAAACTTTAGAAGAAATTGAGAAATATGCTGAAGATTCTGCCTCTTCGATATATTATTTACTTTTGAGTGTAGCAGGTGTTAAAGATTTACATGCTGATCATGCTGCATCTCATTTGGGAAAAGCTCAAGGGATAGCTAACATATTGAGGTACAGAGGTGCTCTACAACATTCCTACTTCTGAGTATGAGTATTACATAATACTCACTTCAATAATCCTTACAAACCACATTTCAGGTCTGTCCATGTATCCAGTTACCATAAGATGGTTTCTTTGCCCATGGATATACTTATGAAGCACAAAATAAGTCAAGAAGATGTTCTAAGATGTATTGACAGTGAGCAAATGAGAAATGTGGCATTTGAAGTTGCCTCCAGGGCAAATAGCCACTTAACCAAGGTACTTGTATAGTTTATGGCCGGAAGAGTACCATAGTACACCATCATTTTGCCAGCTATGTTTTATCACTACCTAATATAAAACAAAGTCGCTTTCTGTCCCTATATCCCTATGTATGCTTAAATCTTTAAAACTACGCAATGGATTTTGATGCGGTTTTTTTTAACAGATAGAGTGATTCAAGAGGAAGGTTTATGTGTATAATTTGTCGACATATTTTGCGGGCGAAGCTGCAGGCGGAAGCTAGTTTTTATATATATTGTTATCCTATTGCAAGCAACCAGGCACAAATCCAGACTCCATGCTGCTATTGAGAATGCCCAATAACACTACCCAACATGGGAACCAAACCCAAAATCTCATGCTCAGGAAAAACACTTGCTACCCCACTAGCTAAAACCAACAAGTATTTTATGATATCATTCATCTATTGATTGACAAGTCTGTCATTGTCTTACTGCATATAAAATTAAAATAGACAGAAAACAGTAGCAATGATGCTTTTCTTTTTTATTATTGGAAGCAAGTTAACATTATTGATTGCTTGGTTTTATTTCAATTGTCCGCAGCGCTGGGGAGCATTGTGTGCTGGGGTGGTCAATAGAATGTTCATTCCCATTAGTTCGATTCATTAGTTCGATCGTCGAACTAGTGAGAATTTTTTTTCTCATCTGTTCGACCGTCGAACTAGTGAGAATTTTTTTTCTCATTTGTTCGACCGTCGAATTAATTAGATTTAAAAATAGTTCTACTACATTTAAATGTTTTACTAATTTCGTAATAAAATAAAAAACGCTCATTTAATTTTTGATTATTTATTATACATATAAACTAATGTTTGTTCTTTCTGGTTAAGCTTGTTGAGATAAGCAAGATTAGATTACGTTTAATATTTCATTATTATATTATTTTTTGATAGGTGAGGAAGCCAGCTTATAATTTATAAGTTTTTCAACTGTTTATTTGATCAAAGATATGCTATAGATGTACAAATAGTACACGAATATATATTTTTTACGAACCAAGCGTTTTTTATTTTATTACGAAATTAGTAAAACATTTAAATGTAGTAGAACTATCTTTAAATCTAATTAATTCGACGGTCGAACAAATGAGAAAAAAAGTTCTCACTAGTTCGACGGTCGAACAGATGAGAAAAAAAATTCTCTCTAGTTCGACGATCGAACTAATGGGAATGAACGCAATAGAATAATGTTATCACAGTGTCGCAGTCTAGCTAGGACAATTTATATATTCATATGCACATGCTTGCTTGTCATGTATAAGTGACTGGCATACAAAAGGTTAATGTCAGATTTTTACTGGTTTCAGGCAAGAGAGATTAAAGTTCCTCAACCTACAAAGCAGATATTCTTACCAGCAATAGCTATACACAAGTACTTAGCTAAACTTGAAAAGAAAAACTTCAACCTATTTGACAAGTCACTTCTACTTGCTAGTCCTACCTTACCATTCAGTTTGTATTTTAATAGAATGCGCAACAGATATTAGTTTAAGAAAACCATTACCGTAAAACGGGGTGACATTGATTAATTTTTAATTTGAAATGGATGCCACGCTTGCAGTTTCAACGATAAAAATGTAAAAAAAAAACTGCAGTGTAGACTCATTACGTAAATTAAGTATTGCAACAAAAAAGTTTCAATTAGTCCATACTTTTTTTGGAAAAAAATAAAAACCTGTTTATTATTTTAAATTGATAATGGGGCTACTTTGTCACCCCTTCTTTTTTTTATTTCATTGCAAAGACACCCCGAAAACGACAAATCTTTTAGACCTTTTCGACACTAAACTTTAACAAATATTTTTTTAAAGTTCCGACAACGACTACTCGTTGACGCTTCGGCAAAATATGGCCGATCAGTCAGTCTGGCCATCAGAACAAACCAAATTTTGGCTGCGTTAAGTATCCCGCAATAAATCCGAAAAAACATATCAAGTTTAGCTATCATCAAAGTCACCCCAGCTCTCAAAGTAACCCCGTTTTACCGGTATTTCACAGTAAATTCTATGTAGTGAGTGTTGCAATTTAAAGTAGTAAGTAAATGTTATAAAAATAAATTTACTAGTACAAATAAATCTGTCTTTTTTTCCTGTTTTATCTCATTTGCAAGTATAAAAGGGTAGTCAATGAAACAAAATTTGATTATATAGAAATAATTGCACTGTTTACTTTCAAGCTTCTTCATGCAAATAAATATTACTGTTGAGATTCAAGCAAACTTGTTTGGCAACATGAGTACCTTATCAGATAAATACGTCACTAAATATGCCTACAGTGATAATACAGATTATACATTACTGTGTTGGATAATGCACATTCTAGTGCAATGATAGCTAAACATTTGCAACAAAAATAAAATTGTAAAATAATTTCTGCTTATTAATATTGATCTTATCAAGTAATTTAAAAATGTAGGTTGTTATCAAAAATAGAATTGCATTTTAAAATCATCCAATGCAATTCATATACTGTTATAACTTTGGTTAAGTAATGTTCCAAGATCTTTGGTTATAAACAATTCCATTACTGTGATGTGCAAAATATTAATAAAACGTAAAATATTAATAAGACTAATGTACTTGCATTTGTGAGTACCTATGAAAAGAATAATTTAAGGATCTAAAATTAAACTAACAAGATTGCTTTGTTACATATCTCCAAAAAAGAGGTTCTAAAAAGTAAAAAATAACAATAGTAACACAATATTCCCACTGTCTCTAATGTTACATTAAATCATTTTATGGTTGTGAGAAAATAAATACTAGAAAGGTAAGTACTAACCCTGTTGTGCACAAACTGTGCACATAAAATGCATAACCTTAAAGCTATATCAAGCTTGTAAACAACATAATAAAGCCATTATAATAAAAATATTTCAAATGAAGTGATTAAATAAACACAGCCGATTAGAATATCATAATGCTAATTTGGAATGTAGAGGTTCATAAGTTAACAATAGTTTAAAATGTTTGACACTTAAGCCTAATATAAAAAAGCTAATGATAAGTACTACTGATTCCATCACAATCAACCTGCTGCAAAAAAAGCTGCCATATAGTACAAATAGAACAATGCGTTATTCAGAAGGTGTTAAGTCTTTTTCGGGCTCTCCCTCAAACAAAATTTGTTGTAGTAGATCATAAATTGGTTCAAATGCCTTCCTACAAGCTGCATTCGTTGGAGTGAGGTAGTCATGCATGTCGTGGTGACTGATAGTGCCATCGGTTTGTATAAAACCTTTGTCTATAGGAACCATTTCCACTTTATTCATGTTGGTAACCTTTTCACGTAAAATTTGATTGATCTTTGAGTTCTTCTCCCTTAATGTATTTGGATATTGACCACGAGGAAGTAGACTCTAGAATAAAATACAAAAATATTATAGATTTACAATAAAAATGTTTAAATCTGAACTATGTATTTAGCCATACTTACAGGCAATACTATGTAAGCATTTGGATGTTTCTCCCTGATTGTTCTAATTATTTCTAGGATACCTTCACAAACTTGCTCTGGAGTGTATTCAACATTATTTGTTCCGACATGCACGACTATTACCTATAACATCAAAAATTAAAAGTCAGATAAAATATATAAAATTAGACTCGGATTAAGCTATGCAACTTAGGAAATATAAAGAGTATTTAACACTTTCGCTGCCAAGCACCCGGCTCCCGGGTCGAACGAAAATTCGTTCAGGTGCCCACAACCCGACTCCCGGGTCCTACATATAAATAGTTATATGTGGCATGTGGCCATGCCCAGCACCCGCCTACCGAGTGCAAATCAAAACGTGCTACTAGGGTTGTCAAAAATAAGCTAGGTGAGAATAGTATGTACTTTTGAGTAAGTCTTTCATTAATTATTTATTTACTTTAAATGTTGTACTAATATTGATATTATGCTGACAAATTTCTAAGAAACATACTAAATAGTACTTACTTAACAATGTATTTAGAAACAAAAGACAGCAAATGTTTAATCTTTTCTTTATCTGCGCGTGTTTTATTGAGGTAAAAACCGCCGCTGAAGGTTTAAAAAATGAAAACAAAGGCATCGGTTTGGTTTTATTGAGCTTAAAGGTTTTTAATCCCTTGCTGGCGATTTAGACGACAACTGTTAATACAAATTTTAGCCCGCAAAATATAAATTTTCTTACGTTTTTTTGCAAGAGAAATTGAATTTAGCGGGCTCCAACTGCGGATTAGGCAAATCATGTACTTAAGGTTCTCTTGGCGTAAGTGTTATAATTTTTAAATACCTAGAAAAACAAATAAAAATTAAAAAAAGAACCGTGTAGTTTATTTCTTTCAATAAAAAATTAGTCGTTCGACAACCCTACTATCGCTGGCTGGTCGTGGGCGTGGCTTAGTGAACTCGGATTCGGGTGCTGCGGCATAGTGGTGTCGTTACGTAACCGTTGCGCCGATGGACTCAACAGATGGGTTGTTATAGATATGCGAGACACATTTTATGGCATGCCAATTGTTATGCAATAAATGTACGTGGCAGTGAAAGTGTTAATTATTAATTTTAAGACATAAAACAAGAGCATTGTCTAGATGTCACTAACCTTAGTTAACCTTAATTACCACTTGCTTAAAATCGGTGAAGAAAAACATCGTGAGGAAACCGGCATGCCCGAGAGATATTTCTCAACAGCATGTGATGCTAAGTCAGAGGCCCATGGGCAGCATTAAAACTCTGACACCAGGTTAGTTACTAACCACACGAAAAGAAGAAGACTAACCTTAGGATCAACATGATCCAGTTCTCCATTCTTGATGCGCCACAAAACATTTTGAGTCTGATCCTTGTGGATACTGAAGTTGAGGCAGTGCAGAGGCGCAAACCATTGGTTCCAAACCTCAGTGTGCTCTAATGCTTGCAGGATGGAGTCGCCAATGAAAATCACATCAGCATCTTTTCCTTTTGCATCTGACAAAAATCTATTATGCTGTAACAGAAATAAGGCAATTCATGAAACTGTGTTACAGTAGGTGTAATGGCATAGACGTACAGAAGTGGATACAAATGTCGTTCTAGACAGAGGCTACCAAGCGCAAAATCATTGTTTTTTTAAAGTTAGAACTACACAGCAGTTATCTCATTCACCTATGCGATTAATTTCACATTTAGTGAATAAAACAATTCGGTGATTTCGCCTTAACTTGTGTGTACAGCAGAAGATAAATTTACTAATTAGAGGCAGATTACACTAATCTGCACTTGCCGATTATTAGCAATTTAGGTCAGCAAAAACAATCCGAATCTAATTAAAAAATACCACGTTTATGAATCATAAAATGTATTGTGAATTCAATCGTCTACATTAACAAATTCTAACTGCTCATTGCGAATTATTAATACAATTGAAAACTTACAATACTGTTCCATCTTCCATCCCCTTCAGTGTCTTGTTGAGGAGTAGCGTCTGAACAAGGATTCATTCTGCCACAGCAATATTACAAGAAGATGTATCACATCAAATTATGTATCGTACTATTAGACTAATAAATTACCACATCAACTAAAACCACGAAGATGAAAATAACTTGGCGGTTTCTATTGAAGGTTGTGTCTGTCTGTTGGTTGCCGTCACTGTCAAATGTCATTCATAGAGTCAACTGTGTGTGACTGTCAAATTTATGTCATTTGCTATAGTGTATTGTTTTATCTGCCTAGCCTTTTCCCAACTATGTTGAGGTCAGCTTCCAATCTAACCGGATGCAGCTGAATACCGACAGCCTATCTGACCTCCACAACCCAGTAACTGGTAATTTTCGGGCTTCTGACAACCCGTAAAGACTTTCAAAGATGCACAGCCGGGACCAACAGCTTAACGTGCTTTCCAAAAAACGGAGGAGTCTCGGTATGTAAATATATAATGATCACCCATCCACGGCCAACACCGACAAGCGTAGCTTTTTTAACCCGATGGATTGACCTGTGCGGCTGTTAGTACTTAGCCACGGCCTCCGCACGATGATGTCGTATTCGACATCACACAAGTTACATTTTTCTAAATAGTAGTACTATTTATAAATCTTTAGGAAAGAATATAACGAGAAATTTTGAAAATCCAGAGATATCCTGATTTTTCACACCTGCTCCAAACATTTTATTTAAAAAATATATATTTAGTCCTAAATTTTCAAGGCAAATTACTTCATGCGACATAATTGACCATAGTTATACTAAATAGTGGTAAGCTAAAAAAACGACACTTTAACCATGCTATAAGCGACACTCAAAGAGTAAAATAATAAGACTGTTCAAAGAACAACTTCGAAGCTTGTCGAAACTATGGAGGGAAGGGCTAAGGAATACCATCAAATATATATTAATGTTTCTGGATCGAAAATCAAGTTTCAAAGACTCACCATTCATATATTTTCCCATTATTAATATATTATGTACGAATGTTTTCATCAGTACACTCACTGCTGCGAATTACGCATGCAGAGATTCGCTGGGATTTTTTTTTATCGCTCGTTCATATTCTCAGATACAGTACATACTAATTCTACAGTCTACACAGAGATCTGGACAGCCGATTCTTCATTACTGGTAGAAATATCAAAATCTATGTGACAACGTGAGGTTTTGAAATCGCTAGCGACTAAAGTTGAAGCGGAGATACGATTTATCATTATGAGCGGGCGTATAACAGCAATAGACTCAAAGTTCGTAATTCTTTCACGCATACTGCGTAAGTAACTCCGTAAATTAACTGAACGCACCCGACTACGGTAACTACAAAGTCAAACGTCAACTTATTATCAGTGACGACGGCCAGGACCATGACACTGACAGGGGGAATAAGCCAAAATAGTCTTGGCAAATAAAATTATGACAAAGTAAAAATTTCTAAATTTGTACCGGTTACGGGTTAGTACGTGTAAACTTTTAATTTATTTCTTCCAATAAACAATGGAGAATGAAAATGAAGAATTCGTCATACTCGAAAGTAAACATCGTAAAGAAAAAAAAGAGTTACAAGCACAAATTCAAGCGTTGAAAAAGGCCGCAAAAAATGATAAAACGAAGAAGAAAGAGCTAACAGCTGAAATAACGAGGTTAGAGGCTGAAATGGACCTTCGACATCAGCAAGAAATCGATTCTGTTTCTCCAAACAAAGATGTTGATGATGTTACAGATACGGTTATCAGTAGCGTCGAAAATGAGCTATCAAAAGTGAAAATTTCAAAAGCTCAAAAACGTAGAGAAAAGAAATCACAACAAGAAAAGGAAAGAGGTGAACTAATAAAACAACAAGAACAAGAAAACCTCCATGGGCCCCGAACCACTGAACTACATGCAATAAATACAAAATTAAAAGAAAAGGGTCTTCAGATGTTACTAATTCCATCGGATGGTGATTGTTTATACAAAGCTATTGCTCATCAATTAACATTTACCAGGCAGAAAGAATTATCTGTAGATAATTTAAGAGAAAAAGTAGCATATTACATAAGGCAAAATAAAGATGATTTTATTCCTTTCATGACTAACCCGGATACAAGTGAGATGCTGACCAGTGAAGAGTTTGAGGAATATTGTGCCAAAATAGAAAACACTAAAGTGTGGGGTGGTCAGCTGGAGATTAGAGCTTTGTCAAATATTTTAAAATGTCCAATAAGTGTCATACAAGCAACTGGACCAGGCTCTATTGATCAAGGTACGGAGTATGAGGGGCCACCGCTGGTAATAACGTATCATAGATACATGTATGGTCTAGGTGAACATTACAATTCAACTGTTCATAGTGAAATTGAAGAAGAGTTTCAACAATAGCTCTATTTCAAAAGTATGAATGCAATAAATGTGCAATGTCTGCTCTCTCAAAAGTTTACATTTTGTAATGCATTACATGAATAAAATAAAACATGTAACTAATCTGGGCTCTGATAGGTCTTGCAGGTAAATTATTTTTAGTAACAAAATATACAGTTTCATCAAATACTTTGTTTTATTAAAAAATCATTACATATAGTAATAATTTATTTATGAAAAGGAAAATCAGTGTTAGTAGAATATTGTATAAATATTACAATTCACACATTTGGACAATTAAAATAATATGGTCTAAGCACCATTTTGAACAGGAGCTTCAGCAGGTGTATTTTCGCCTTCAGCATTATGTTTATTGGGATCATCAGGTTTCATAGCGGGGAACAGCAGTACCTCCTGAAAACAAAGGAAAAATTATATGAAATCAATACCAAACTATGTGTTACCGACATCTGAAATCAGTTAATTGAACAACTGTCATCTGCAAATATTTGACTGGGGTAAGACAAAAGCACTAAGGTGAGACCAGGTGTGCAGGCCTCATTTTACTCAGTTGTCTAATAAAATTATGTCCAACATGCCTTTAATAAACTTACCTTGATATTATTTGAATTGGTGAGGAACATTGTAAGACGGTCAATGCCCAGACCCCAGCCGGCTGTAGGTGGAAGGCCATACTCCAGAGCAGTACAGAAGGCCTCATCAGTCGGAGGAGTCTCATCATCACCAGCAGCTCTGTCTTTGGCTTGCTGTTCAAACCTCTCCCTTTGAGTTGCTGGATCATTCAATTCAGTGTAGGCATTGCAGATTTCTTTCTTCATTACAAATAGTTCAAATCTGTAGGAAAACATATTTTTGTGAGAGTAACAATTCTCAAAAACTAAAATAGTAAAACCCATTTTTTTTTGTATTACCTTTCAGTCAACCCAGGGATATCTCTATGATACTTGGACAAAGGACTCATGATCTGGGGGTGGTCCAATATAAATGTGGGGTTAATACATTTTTCTTCTAGGAACTCCCCTACTAATTTATCTAGTAGTCTTGCTGTGGTCCTTGGTGGTGGACATTCAACCTAGAAAGAATTATTTGCATTTTTATTTAGAAATAAGTAAAGGATATTTAAAGGCTGTTTTTATTTATGGTGTATTTATTCTCAACTGCATGACAGCTTGTGTTGGGTTTATGAGTTTGCTGATCCATACTAGTATTTAGCAAATTAAAAAAAAGGGGAAACTATGTATTTGTATTGTCACATTTTAAATCCCCAACGAAAAAAGAGGGATGTTATAAGTTTGACCACCACAATGTGTATGTGTCTGTGGGACCATAGGTCTTAAACAGGTAAACCAATTTTGATGCCGTTTTTGTTTATTTGAAAGTGGTTAACATTGACAGTGAATCAAATCATCATTCTGACTTAATTATTAGGTATTTTTGCATTAGGGGATTTTTAATTTTCATTTTATCACATGTTAGGCACATAAGTGTACAATATGTACTAAAGTAATACTTACTTCATGTTTCTCACACAGCTGACTCAACAACTGGTTGGCTTCCTGAGACTCTAATTGATCAGCTGGTGGTAGTTTGACATTCAATGCTTTTTCTAAGCTTGCAATCATTGGCACTCTGGCAAATGGAGGAGTGAAGTCAATCTCCACCTCTTCACCCTCAGGCCCATCTGGTTGATATTTAACCTGTAATATAAAATAAGGTTAATAAATTACCTTTAACCTTGTTCCTCTATCTATTATTATGAACAGAATTTAATTAATAACATGTTTTGGCTCTTACTAATATTAATTAGATTACTATGATAATCTGGTAAATACTATGATTTAATACATATCTTATTAAATGAATGATGTATTTACTATTTATCATGCAACAATATTATCTAGGAATTATCATTGTACTAAGAGTATGTTTGATAACCTATTGTTTTTCTTATGAAATCAAAACAAAGAGATAACTACGAATGAATTATGCATTTAGATAACAAAATGCAGTAAGGCAATGAGACATATTGATACACTATTGTGAAATTATTTAATATCAACTTACTTTGTAAGAGCCATGAATACTTTTCACCATGCCTGACAGCATAGATTCTGTTATGTTAATTAGGTCATTGTAATCTGCATAAGCCATGTAGAACTCACATGTAGTGAACTCTGGGTTGTGAGTCAGATCAATGCCTTCATTTCGGAATTGTCTGCCGATTTCATAAACGCGGTCCAGACCTCCCACTACTAACATCTTGTGGTACAGTTCGGGAGCTATCCTCATGTACAAGTCCATGTTGAGATCATTGTGATGTGTGATGAAGGGCTTAGCTGTGGCCCCACCAGGGATCATGTTCATCATTGGAGTTTCAATTTCAAGGAAACCAATATTGTCCAAAAATTTCCTTACATAAGCAATGATTCTTGCTCTAGTGTAAAAGGTTTGTCTTACCTGTGGAGGAAAGAATACCACATTGACTTGAGATGCAACTTACAGTAAATTGATCAGGAACCAAATCAATAAACTTACCCTATCATTTAAAATAAGATCTAAATATCTCTTCCTAAACCTGGTTTCTTTATCCTTAAGCCCGAAGTGTAAGTGAGGCAGCATATGCAGGCAAGGAGACAGCAGTTTAATACTTTTGGGTACGATGGACAGTTCTCCCTTCTTTGTCTTGCCAGGATGTCCAATACAGCCAATTATGTCACCTCTCCTTAGCTTGTCGGTATCAGCCACAAATTTTTCTTCTGATTCATACATTTTAGCATTAGCCATAACCTGGAATATTAGAATTTGTCATATTGATATTCATTGTCAGAAAAGGTAATATTATTTTCAGTTTTTGTTGAATTGTTTCTTTACCTGTATTTTGACACCTTCACCTCTCAAATCATAAAAAATTAGTTTAGCTCCAGACTCTCTAATAGAGTGAACTCTTCCAGCCACGGACAGTGTATCAGTCTCTAGAACTTCACCACTGTTTACATGATTGTACTTTTCAATGAAATCTTCTAAAGATATTGTAACATTGAATTTGTGGGGGTATGGGTGGTCTTCTTTGGAACCTTCCTTGAGTGCCGCAACAGAAGCAGTTCGGAGCTTATAATACTCATTGGGAGTGATCTCCTCTTCAGCTTTGGATGATGATTTCTTATCTGCCGCGGGAGTTGGAAGCTGAGCGACCTTTTCCGCCTTCTCTTTCAATTTTTGCTCGGCTTTTAGTCGCCGTTTCAATTCACTACAATTAAAGTAAAGAATAACGTATAAGTATGATTTACAAATATATATAAATATGAAATATCACTAACCGTTTGCTAGCAGCAGACGAGAAATTTGCACATCGATTGATGAAATGGTTAGTTCTAAGAGACGACACAGTCAGATTCCTCAAGGCATACATTTTGGTTCACACGATACTCACTTCTTTGATAACTTTTCACTAGCAGTTTCAGCCATGACTTTTTAAATAGATTTTGTTTTACGTGCTGAATTGATGATTTATATTCTGAACAGACTATGAGATCTTTATAACCTAAAATTATCAGGTTGACAGCTTGACACGTTATTCTGTTTCATAGAGTAAAAATCTATAGAACGCACGAGAAAGAAAGAGTATACCTACCACACAAGCAAGACCACACAAAGCAACAAACAAGATCATTACAGTAACCGAGAATGTATGCTTCAAGCTCGCATATTTTTTTTACACTGGCAATATACATTTCTATTGACATCACAGCTGTTCGTTTCGTGTGGTCTGTCTTGCTAGGAAAATTGTAATAACTAATCTGAAAGTGAGTTATATTTAGTATTATTCGTGAATTTATCATCAATCTGAGTAATTTTAAATTAAATGCAACATTGTTTTAAAGTTCAGTGCCTTAGTGCCAGGTCGGCAAACGTTTTATTTTGACAAATTTCGTTTCTCCTACATTCTCGTGAAATATCAAGAACAATCGCCTAAAACATTTGATTTTGTGTTGTAATTATACCTATTGGTTCGTTGGTTACAGGTACAATCTTATGTAGACAGTATTGCTTAGATCATCTGTCTAAATTATCGAAATACTATGCCTCTTTTTGGTAAGTCTCAAAAGAGCCCCGCGGAGCTTGTGAGATCATTGAAAGATGCAGTTACTGCTTTAGAAAGGGGTGATAAGAAAGCTGAAAAAGCTCAAGAAGATGTCAGCAAAAATCTGGTCAGTATTCTGTTGCTCATTAATATTTGGAGGTCAAAATTTTTATTGGTAACTAAGTGGACAATTTATAGTGTTGATTTTGTGTCAATAGGTTTTGATAAAGAACATGCTTTATGGCACATCCGACGCCGAACCACAAACGGATATCATAGTAGCACAGTTAGCTCAGGAACTGTACAACACCAATTTGCTTCTACTTCTCATCCAGGTATCTAAACATTTGAGTATTAGATCAATTGAATTATCAATTGTTGTATTATCATGTGTAATGAGTCATACATTTGAATATAGAATCTAAACCGCATCGACTTTGAAGGCAAGAAGGATGTTGCCCAAGTGTTCAACAATGTGCTTAGACGTCAGATTGGCACCAGATCTCCAACAGTTGAGTACATATGCACCAAGCCTGAGATACTGTTTACTTTGATGTCAGGGTGGGTAATATTATATTATTGTAGATATAAATTAGATCTAAGGAAAATAACTGACTCTTGATTATATGGCATTTAACCAATTTTTATTTTTTATTAAGCTATAGACAAGTTTTTTTTTAAATTATTGCATTGCAATGGAATTTATGAACTGGTTTATCATGTGAATGTATAAGCATGTATATGTATATTGTATTGTAATAATGTTATGTGATTTGCAGATATGAACATCAGGAGATAGCATCTAATTGTGGAACTATGTTACGAGAGTGTGCCCGATATGAAGCGTTGGCTAAAATAATGTTGTATTCAGACGATTTTTACAATTTCTTCCGTTATGTAGAAGTTTCCACTTTTGATATTGCCTCAGATGCCTTTTCTACTTTTAAGGTTTGTCTATGTGTTTTATATTCAACCTTTTTGTCATGCTGAAATCAATGGTTTTAAATGTACATACATGGAACACTTGCATTTATAAAGTTGCAAATAAAAGTAAATGTTTGAAGCATGGAGGAGACATTGTGGTTAATGCAAAGTTTAACTTGGAAGAGGAATCTTAATTTGTATAACTTGGAAAGGAATTAATATATTTAATTATTACTTCCAGGAATTGCTAACACGACATAAAATGTTGTGTGCCGAGTTTCTAGAAACAAACTATGATAAAGTGTTCAGTCATTATCAGCGACTCCTAAACTCTGAAAACTATGTGACTCGACGGCAGAGCCTGAAGCTACTGGGAGAGTTGTTACTGGACCGCCACAATTTCTCCATAATGACACGTTACATCACAAACCCTGATAATCTTAAGCTTATGATGAATATGCTTAAAGAGAAATCACGTAATATTCAGTTTGAGGCTTTCCATGTTTTTAAGGTAATTACTAATATTGTAGTTAGTGTTGAAACATTACAAATGATGGCAGTAGTAACCATAATTATTGACTAATGCTCAATTGTTGTTTCAGGTATTTGTAGCCAACCCTAACAAACCTAAACCAATATTGGATATCTTGCTAAGGAATCAAGATAAATTGGTCGATTTCCTCACCAAATTCCATACAGATCGTTCTGAGGATGAGCAGTTCAATGATGAGAAGGCTTACCTTATAAAGCAAATTAAAGAACTCAAGCCTTCGGAACACTAACACTTATTGCATTTCATTAAATCGCCACTTCCTCCTCAGAAAGAAGTTAGTTATAGATGCTATTATATTTAAATGCTTCTAAGTCACCAGAGGGTGTTGTGCGGCGCCGCTAAGACACAAGGTTCAGTAATAAACATTGGAAATCTAAATAGATTTTACATTTGGTCTGTGATGAGTCAGGGAAAGTATATTTGTGCTACGAGCAAATTAACATTTTTAATAAACAATTGTAGGAATTAGTGTTACTTATGGTTTGACTTATATCTTTTGTAAGTTGTTAAAACCATTTTAGTTTTTATGACGTGTTTAGTGACAGCTTCGGAGTCACAATCGAAATATTTATCATTATATTTGGCACATTAGTCTCCAAGTTCCCTAAGTTTTTTCTTTATTTTCTTTGCATATGACATAATAAAACAGGTAACAGTGATCTAAGGAGATTTTGTATATATGACATTTTAAATTGGAGCGTTTTGTAATGTTTGTTTTTTGTATTTTGAATCAATATCAGAAGTATAAATTGTTGAACATGAAGGAAAATATATTTTATATTGTATATGTATATCATTCTCAGTATTGGTTTTGATTACATCAAGAAATATTATCATTATTTACTTTGAACACAAACCATACTTTAATGTTGTTAACATAATTTTGTTCCATGCTTAGATTAATTCAGATGGTATAATACATATTCGCAAAATTTACACAGGTATTTTTTATTAAATTAAATTTTTAGATAGGTAACTATGTATAAGTTTTCAAAATTGCTGTATCATAATCTAATGTTTAATGATTATTTTGTCAGCATCATTAATGCGATTACATTCTATAGAAACGGAATAAATACAATATTTATATCATTTAAATTTATTTTTTCTGAATATTCATTTATCCCTTATTTATTACAGGTAGTAGTTGTGATAAAATGAAACACTGCCCTATCTATTAGGATTTTATTAGACACAAAAAGGGATTTGTACACAGAATCTTATTAATAAAAACTGTACAGTTACTTTTATACTATTCTTACAATTATCACAAAATATTTGAAGAACAAATTATTTACAGACAAAAAAGATCAAACAGTATCCGCTGAATAGCATAAATTAGATATTATTGCATAGAAATGTGCTGTTGAATAGCATACAGTAGGTACTATTGCTTATAAATATTAAGCTGTTGAATAGGATACATTAGGTATAATTGCTTTAAAGTGTTAGCTTTTGAAAAGCATAAATAAGGTATTATTGCTTAGAAAAGTAAAGCTGCTAAATAGCATACTTATGGTATAGTTGCTCATAAAAATTAAGCTGTTGAATAGCATAAATTAGGTATTATTGCTTAAAAAGGAAGTTTTTGAATAGCATACATTAGGTACTATTGCTTATAAATATTAAGCTGTTGAATAGCATACATTAGGTATACTTGCTTAAAAATTTTGAGCTTTTGAAAAGCATAAATTAGGTATTAATGCTTAAAAAAGGTAAAGTTTTTGAATAGCATATATTAGGTATAATTGCTTATAAATGTTAAGCTGTTGTATAGCATAAATTAGGTATTATTGATTAAAAAAGTAAAGTTTTTGAATAGCATACATTAGGTATAATTGCTTATAAATATTAAGCTGTTGAATATCATAAATTAGGTATTATTGCTTAAAATAGTAACGTTTTTGAACAGCATACATTAGGTATAATTGCTTATAAATGTTAAGCTGTTGTATAGCATAAATAAAGTATTATTACTGAGAAATTTAAAGCCGTGAAAATTTAGGAAAAATGTTCCAATATATATTATAATTAGCAATCGATAGGTAAACACTCGCTTTATGAAGTTTTGGGATACTAATTCCTAGTCCTTAGTAGAGCGTGTATTATTATGTAGCTGTGCAAAGTATTTGGGATTTGGATGTGGCATTGGGCAAGTCAACAGGACAACCCAGCAGCCGATTAGTTAAAAACTTTGCACAATAGTAAGTTACTACACTAATCTATCTGTTAATTTAAAAAGGTAGTTTTATACAACTACATACCTAATTTCTGACTGGTTATATTTAAAGTTTGTCTTTATAAGAGCAGAAGCTTATCTAAGATTACCTGCAACTGATCAAAGTGAACACAACCTAGAGAAACACAAAACATAGACAGGGTAAGAAGCGCTAAATAAAACCAGGATTAATTCCTAAATTATACCTTGCATCTTAGGGGTGTGGAAAATATTCCGCGGATAACATTATCATAAACTGAAAATAGTTAAATAAATGAAATCTTATTGTAATAGAAATTATGAGATGACAGCAAAAAGTATCTTCTTAACATTTTTGCTCTGTTATAATTTTATTAAAATAACAAATATTCACTGCAGGGTAAGGTAACCCAACGTTGTTGCAATATAAGAATATATTGGATTATATTTATTTAGCGAAAAAACAGTAGGTCAAAAGGTATAACATTCACTATATGCCTTAGTAAATTATATTAGTATTCAGTGGTACATGTAAATCTGCCTTCCAGTGTTCTCTTATCAGATAAGGCTCTGAATTGTACCTACTATTGCAGTTGCCATGCAAATTTAGTACCTTATTCTAAAATTGAAAATTAATCAGTAAGTAATGATTGTTTTTGGGCGTCAAACCGCTATTTATGTTTTGATGATAATATTTGCTATCTAAATTTCCTGGAATTTACGTAACCAAGTTTGATTTCTGACAGAATATTAAGTAGAAATTCTATATGTATAATAATGTATATAGAATTTTATGTAGGTACCACTTACGATACGATGTGAAGTTCAGTTCAACGTCGAACATAACATTGAGAGATAAAGATCAATTCAGTACACATTGTGGACGTCGGTTATCGAATACATTTTGCTATAACACAAACACTGTAACTATTTTTTGTGCTATTCTAAGCTCAGTGCCTTCAACACACATACATGTTCATGGCAGTGTATGGAATAATTAATGCCTCTCTCTTTCCCCAGAAATATGATGCTCTAGCTAGATACAACAGCAAATTATTCATTTCTAGTGGGCACAGTAATATCCACTATTCTGACTTTTTGTTCGTTTGTGAATTTGCATTGTGAATGTCGACTGGAATTAGTGATACAGAGACGACTTTTCAACAATTCTGTGTGTGAATGAATTGGTCAGTCAACAAGATGGGAATCTAATCGGGTGTACTGTGTGTCACTGTTATGTTTGGTCCACTTACAACACACACAAGTACATCCAATCCTGTTACGTGGTACCTACGTATCTTTCTGAATTATGCACTAACGCCAAATGTGTGGTGGCGCTTCCATCGGACGACAAACTAGTTTTTCAAACTAGATTTACATTATTTCTGTTTTTCCAACATCAGATAATAATTTTAGTGACACAACATGATATTGCTTAAGAAATTGCAAGTACCTAACTAAATACTAAAATTATTAGTGATATTTAGAATAGTCATGTTACATCCAAAAAACGTTGGGCGCTAACTTTTGTAGTAAACATGAAATATTAATATTATTTTTTCACGTCAAAATTGTACGAAAAACCCTTTTAGTATACCCTCCTCAAGTTTTACAGGACATGTCGAATAACTATCCATCTTACCCTGGTTGAATCAATCATCAGTCTATAAACGCGAAAAAATCAGGCGGGCTTGACCACACGGCTCCAGATTGTTCTTGTGTCAAGAATAACTAAACACAATTAGTCAGATAATGAGATTATACTCATTAAAATGCACCAATTTAACAAAATACTGGCAGAGTACGTTTCTAAATATCGGTAAGTATGACCGAACGTGCGGACCCAACCTAAAATGGTTTAACAAATAGGCTGGATAGGTTTAAGAAAATCGTTTATATTCAAATAAATACGATTAATAGAAAGAAGCGAAGCAAAATGGCATATTGTATTGCTAGTACCAATAAAGCTTCTATAACTCAAAGAAAGGGGCCGCGCCATAACTTTTATAAATTATATTATAATATGGAAGAACCGAAATCACACTACCTTCGTAAGAAATATTTGTAATATCATTAATAGAAATCACTAAGAATTATTTTTGATGTCCAAATATCGAAACATGATTGCAGAGAGAGTTGGGAGTTTTATACAAACACAAATATGATTGTATGTAGTTTAAACTTACGAAGGCAGTGTATCACAATAACACAAACAATATAAAAAAGAAAAAAAAAACAAACTTAAAAAATATGTTATAGAGAGATAATTTTAACCTACGAATTTTCAGAATTTTAGATTATTACTAAGAATAAATATCTAAAGATTGGCGATAAATCTATACTTTCAATCATGTATTACATGTCTCGCGGGTTGATGTGTATATATAGTTTAAACATTAACAATGCGATAAGTAATACAAGCAAAAGTTTCATCATTTGTTTGGAACAATAACCATAACAAGTAGTTTTCAGTTATTACTTCCATAGACTTTTATGTTGCACAATCACTTCCAATCCAATGATTCACGAGATCAATTACAATTTAAAGAACATTGGCATTGGATATTACAAACTATGTATGTGTATTTTAAAATCGTATTGACTTTCATTCAAACAATATGTGATTAGTCTATCCTAACAATGTGCTATTATGATATTTTTAAAATACAACTTGACATTCATCATAATATGAAATATAAATAGACATGAACCAATCATTAAGTAGTCATTATAAACATGAGGAGCTTGCCACAAATGCGTAAAAATTATTTTACTGAATGACACGAAGAGGGCAGTTGATGTGGCAGTGGCATACAATATCCAAGGCCTTGTGTTTGGAACATCCTTATTTATGTCATGACATTTCTACTTAGCTCATGATAATGAGTTGTCCAGTGTTGTTTGCATAGACGAGTCCTTGACCAGGTTGGGGGGCCCAGCGGAGGCAGTTGAGGCTGGTGAAGCCGTGCTCCCAATTCTGTTGCAGCTCTTTGATAGGAGACAATCCCGTGCGGCTTGAACTTTCTAGAAATTAATACAATATTACGGATTAGTGTTAAACATATCAAACGTGGCCGATACTGGATCAAGGACTTTAAGCTTTGTTTAGTATTATTGTTTGTTTAAATCGGAACGGCATTTAAAGTGGGAGCAATAAGATAAAGCGCATGCGCGCGGCCGGTACGTACCGAGCGGCTCGAGCCGGTACAGCAGCGCGATGACGTTGTTGCGCGCGTGCGGCGCGGTGGTGAAGCGGCGCGAGCCCAGCCCCACGGCCAGGTGCCGCGCCGTGGGCGACAGCGCCACCGACACCGCGCTCTGCTCCAGCACCGCCGTGTGCAGGCACTGGCCCAGGCGCGCCCACTCCAGCGAGTACACTCCTGCGGCAACGGTCGCTGGTTAGCGCGGTGAACTATTATCTGTCGCACTTGTCGCGCTTGCTGCAGCCTGCACTTTCCACTATTATACACAATATTTACTTACCGAGCCAATGGTTCGTATTTCTTAACCTGGGCACAGGAAGGAGCGCCACCAAGAGCCTGCCATCTTTAGATATGTCGATACTAGCATCATTATGAATTCTGCATCGCTGTACTACTACATTCTTGGTACCTGATGACAAAAAAAATCTGTCAGGTGATTTCACATTAAAAGAGAACTACCTTTTCCGGGCAAAAAAAAAAAACAAATATAAATTATAGAACTAGCCCCGACCCGAACCCGTTCCGCACGGTTTCTACGACTTAACAAAACATCGAGATTTTAAGTTTTATTAATACTTTCCGAAATAAATTCTCTAAATAATGGTGCAAACTACATCAAAATCTGTTGCAAAGGTTAGAAGGGCATCGCGGTCCTACAGACGAACACGAGAAGAGACTATGACATGAAATATGTATAAATATAGATAAGAAGCAAAATATCATACTGTCCGATATCTGGGGGGTGTTGCCGGTGGTGAAGTCCCAGGCCTGCACGCGGTGCGAGGGCGCGGGCAGCGCCTCGGAGATGATGCCCGCGTCCAGCAGCCCCGCCATGCCCGCCAGGCGCCGCGCGCCCGCCTCGCCCGCGCCGCCCTCGTCGTCCACCACCATCGCGTTCTGCACCACAGTTACACTTAAACCATTTGTACGAGTGCGATTCTATTGATGTCGTACGTAATGTAGGTTGCTGTTTCATTTACCTGAGCCAAGATGATAGGTTGCAGATATTCGTGAATCCTGGGCAGGCGCTGGGGCGAGGCGCCGTCGTTGACGGGCAGGTCGCTCATCTGCATGAGCGGCATGGCCACGTTGTTAAGCACGGTGTGGAACTGATGGCCGAGATCCTCGCGGCCGGCCGGGTCTGCGCGCGCCGCCAAGATGTGCGGCCGGAACATGGCGAGCGGGTGCCGCGCCGCGCTGTCCGCCGCGCTCCCGCCTGCGCCCCCGCTCCCGCTGGCGCGCCCACTCCCGCCTGCGGCCCCGCCCCCGCTCCCACCTGCGGCTCCGCTCCCGCCTGCGGCCCCGCTTCCGCCGCTGGAGCCCGGCGACGCGCTGGGCGCCGCATTCTCGGCGTTGTTCGTCGGCAGCGAGAACATCTCCCGCACGGACGACGGGGTGTATAGACGGATTGTCTGCAGGCGTCTGAATCTGTTTCTGGCCGCATTCCTTAGCCTCACAGCTTGCATGTGAGCTATCCGTATAAAATTTACCCTGTGTTCGTACTCGTTCATTAGGTCACTTCCAGGTGATTCCTGAAGAATAGGATTGTGTCCGGGTGGCGGAGCGTTCGACGGCCCGGCCACAGGCTCATTATTTTGCGGATCGACCCTCGGACTTCTGAATCTCGAGACGCTGGGTCTCAAAGGTAAACTGCGCAGTGCGGGTATTCTATAATTTGACACTGGAGGTAAAACTCTCTTTTTAATGAGTGGATGTGCAATAGGATTAGTTCTATGCAAAGCTTTTTGCCTCCTAGTTTCCATGTACAGATCTCGTCTATTTCTTGCGGTTGCAGAATTGTTCCTGTTGGCGGCGGCTATTTGGACAGCAAGACGATTGCTATAGCTTTGTGAAATTCTGCTCCTTTGTGAATTCTGTGAAGTTGAAGGTGTTTCTTCGTGTGGTCTTTTATTTTTATTACTTTTTTCGACAGTTTCAACCTGAGACGTTGACGGCTTTTCTGCATTTTTAGTTTTGTTATCTTTACGATTTTGTTGTGACCGGTTGGCAACCGATTCTGCAGCACGCTGAGGGTTACTAGGAGGCGCTGCCTCGTCGGGGCCATCAACGTTCACGTCCACGTTGTGCTCAACGTTTTGAATGCGAACGACATCTAGGGACTCGACACGTTGCGGCGTGGGAGCTTGGCTAGTGGCTGTTCGGCCGTTATGCCTGTTTGACATTACGATTAAGCACGTCAACGCTAGAGCCCTTTTAAGCGTCCTCAACATACTAATGATGAGCTGACTCAGGCCGCGTTCTTCCAGACACATCATCATCATATTGAACATAACTGACAATACTTGCATAGCTCTCATGCGTATTTCATGCCTGGTAGCACTTATTTCAATCGCACGCGCAAAGTCTCTGCGGGATCGGTTAGTGTACCGCGGAGCCAAACGATTCGCGGTAGGATTTCGACATCGCCTCCTCAGTTCATCTTCTGCACGCCATCGATAGTTCGATTGTAGTCTTCTTCTCAACGGTGGAGAAAATCGAGTATTAGGTAAAGAACGCGCGTGGGAAGACCTTCCAGCTTGGGTTGGTCTACTTTCGGAAGCATTGTCATTAGATGTATTTTGCTCGGCTTCAGTCTGATTATTATTTGCATTATTAGGATTCTGAGGCGCATTACGACTTCCAGTCGCATGTCTGTCACTATTTTCATTCCTTGCATTATTTCTTAGGTTTCTTGCAGTGCGGGTGAGATTATCCGTCATATCAGTCAACATCATACACCGATCGAGTAATGGTCGAGTATAATAACTGGGAACATCCTGTCTTCCTGTTTCCCTATGTAACATAAGTATGCGACGTCGTAAATTTTCCCACATCCCGCGTAATTCTCTCATGGGCACACGATTCCCTCGCAGCCAAAGATTCGTCAACTGCACAGAGTGCTTTTGTAATGCGTTAACACCGCTTTTTACTTTTCTATAAGCTTCGTCAGGAGGAACTGCGGCACCTCTATTCCAAAAGTCATCCCTACTTGTTGACGGTCTTTCAGGATTGAAATCAGATGTACCTTGCGTACGTGACTCTGATGCTGCGGCTCCGTCTGCCACATCTCCTTCCTCTACAGGTGCGGTGTCAGCGGCATTAGGAGCAGCAGTAGGAACAGTTCCAGTAGGTGTGCCTGCAGCTGATGCCAGTGCGGCTGCGGCAGGCGGAGGCGTGGCTCCGACAGTTATGGCTGAGGACGCGACTGGTGCGGAAGAGGGTGCTACGTCGGTGCCCATCGAATCGCTTTGTGTTCGAACATGAAATCTATTATTCGACAACGACACATTTATTCCCCCTGCCTCTCTCGACGGTCCTGGCTCTCCACAAGGGGCACTATTGTGTGTCTCTTCATTCAATTCAAACACCAGTCTATCAGTAGGGTGCGGCAGTCTCTCAGAAGGAGTCGAGGTAGACGGACGATCATTAACTCTCGGCTCGTCCTCTCGAAACGTAGTATTTCTAGTCCTAAATATATTAACTTCCGAAGACTGATCACTGTCTGAGTCAGAACTGGATGACAAAAATTCTCTTCGCCAAGTGGCACCGAACAGTCGCACCGTAGGCCGCGAGCCGCGCGAGCGCCCGCCACTCTCGCTCTCGTCAGAGTGCGCGCGCGACGAGCTGCCTCGCCGCGGCATATTGCGCTCAACACTGGCCAGAGTGGATAACGACATATTAGTGATTAGATTCAACAACCTCGTGCCAGAGTCACGCAGAATATCACGAATTAAATCAAGACTTTCGTTAATAGTTTGTGCATCGACTGGCGCCGTCACGGGGCTCATCTGTGTAGATGAATTAGTCATTGCTGGTCTTTGCGAGGAAGAGGAAGAAGAACCAGACGTTGAAGGCTGGCTTCCAGCTGAAGCACTGGTCTGGAATGAGCGTCGTGGTCCAAAAGGCAATGCAGAAGGAGTGGTTGCTGCAGTAGCAGGATCGTTACGTGTGGACTCGGTATTTTGTTGTAATGGGGAAAAGTTTCTTCGGCGAAGTGAGAAGTCTCGTCCCAAAGAAGAGCCTCTGGTTGAAGTGAAAATGCTAGTGCGCGACGTATTCGTCGAGCTGGAGGGAGTAATTTCCGTAAAGGTAACCCTGGTCGGCCTCGGTGTTCCGTTAGAAGACGAGAAAGGATTTGGCAAGAGTCGAGTACTCTCGACAGTTCTGTGTGTTCTGTCGGAACCGTTCAAAGGTTGGAAAGCGGATGATCGTGAACCAAACACCGAACGCTCCTGATTTGATGAACTTGGATTTCTGAAAATATTAAAGTGACGCCAAATATATAGGTAGATTCATTTAAGTTTTAATTTCAACTGGTGTTGGTCTTAAGATAAATAATAGTCGACTCGTTAGTATTTAACTTTAGTCAACCGTTAGATCATAAACAGTAGGACTGTGTACCTGGTAGGGTTGCTATCAATTGACAACACATCTAAGTTGAGTAAGCGACTGCTGCTCTCTCCGTCGCCGGTGTCCGCGGGCTCCGCGGTGTCGCGAGACGTGCTCGGCGTTGGATTTGCTGAAAATTACAGTTTAAAACGATAATTTTACTGCTTGTATATCTTTGTGGTGAAAGAAGATTACAAGTTTCGCGGTTAAACCTGAAGTCAAGGAAAAGGCTTATTTACGCAGTCAAGTGCTTTAGTGTAAGTAATTTTAAGTCGTTGTATGAAAAGGTTACCAGTTATTTGCAAATAAATCGCAAAATATTACCATCATCCTGAGTATTAGTAGTGGCTGAACGCGTTGGGCGCGCCCAACCGAAGTCCGTCTCCATAGGGTCCGTACCGCGGTCCGTCTGCGAACATTACACACTATTAGTAATCAACACTTCAAGCAGCAAATACATCGTTTTGATTATCTAAACCAAATATTAATAATTTATAATGATAGTCTTATAACATTGTCCATTACCGTATTCGGAGGCGGCGGGGTGTTGGTCAGGCGATGTCGTACCATAAAGAGTCTTTGATAATTCCTCACTAAACTATCATATCTTTGCACCAAGTTTTGGTAAGAGTTTACAATCAAGTCTTGTGCAGCACCGGGAGGTTCCCGCGCCTCGTTGGGGGGCGCGTCGTCGTTGGAGTTATTATTGTTGGGATTATTTGTCGGACCCGAGCCAGGGTTCTGCTGCTGCGCAGAGTTGTTCGCTGACCCTCCCGCACAAGGCCATAGTGATATTCCAGTGATAAGTTTGTATCCAAGAGCATCAAAAGCCACAAATCTGAAAGACACAAGCTAAGAAGAATGCATCATATTTAATTGCAGTTTAAAATTAACGAATTTTGGTGCTCCTATAATGTGTTATTGTTGCCGGGGAATGTACATATTATTAACAACAAAAACGGATAATTATTATATCAAGACTTTATGCATCAATAAGGTAAGGCAAAAAGTCTATAACTAAAAGAAGAAACATTTGCATCAAGCATGATGCTGCAGATGTGCAGACTTGTTCACATACCTGACTTTTTCGTTAACATTATTAGTTGAGACTTTGGTAAAAGGGGCAGGCTTGCTCCAGTCCCAGAAGTACAGTTCATTGTAGGTGGCTATCACTAACAGCTGCTCGCGAGGGTGGAACGCCATGGAAGCTATGACAGTTTCGTTGCGAACAGTCCATACTTCACTACCACCCTGTAGCAACAAATGAAAAAAAAATATGTTGTATTTTATGTATTTATAACATGTTTATTTTGCTTTGGACATTTCAATAAACATAATTTTATCACTGCATTGAGAATAGATCAAAATGTAAACATAGAAAAATAACTTAACAAAACTCTTTATTAAAATTATACATTAACTTAAATAACTAAAGAAACATTTAACAATCAAATTTGAATTCATGCTATGAAAATATGTGAGACTCACACTTGCAATATCCCAGACCCTGACTTGTCCGCCAAGACAGCCAGAGCCGATGAGCAGGGGGTGTGATGGATGGAAGGCAATGCACCATGGAGTGCGCGGGTGCCCCTTCAATATGCGCACGTGCTTGCCACTAGCCAGCTCAGAAACATACACATTGTGGTTTCCATGTGTTGATGCTACTTTAGTCCTAAAAAGTATGAATGTATTTAAGGTATCATGAAACCTTTTTAAAGTAGTTTCTTAAGTTTGTAAAGGAGTTTCTTGCCCGTTCTTCTCCATAGGTACCTACTGCTTTGGAATGGGCAACTAGCTTCATCTCTCTGACTGACCGACACCTTGACAATTCAAAAGTGCCTGTAATTGGTTTATTTGAAATAAATACTTTGAGTTTGAGTTTGAGTAGAAATTATAAAAAATACTACTTAATATAATTATTATTATTTGTAAGGAGCTAGCACAGTCTGATGTTTTTAGTTTTAATTTAATAAACTTGTTTGATTCAACAAACAAAACAAATCTGATAACTCATTAGCATCCTTGGCTACAAGGCGAAAACAGGATGGTATATAATCTAATTATTTCAGTCTGAAAACTATACCCTCGTAACGCCCAAGCATAAAACATATCATGAGAGCTAAATGTCCAGTGTTCATTTTAATGTACATAATATATCATTATGGTTAATGCCCAAGCAAGTATGCGCTTATTTTGTACATCGTAATGTACGCTGGGCGTTTACGCGTCCTTTTAAAAAATATGTTTGGGTTTTAATGATTTCCAATATTATGTACATTTAAATGTACAAGCGGCGGTACGAGGATAAAATTATATAGTACTCCATGCTAGATTTCAGTGATTAAGTAAGTATATATTATGAAACTCAAAAAACATTAGTTGAGTTGGCATGAAGCTAGTTCTCTTGAGTAACATTTTAATGTGCTCGAATTGTTATCTAAAACAGTTGATCATAAACTAAGGAAAAGGGTATGGCCTCTTGCTTGTTTTCTTACAATTAAATAATACCAATTTTTCCAGGCAGTACCAGTGTTTCTAAGGTTAATAAATAAGGATTAACTTACCCATCAGGACTGAAAACCATTAAAAATGTAGATCTTGGATATCCAGGCAAATCACAACTCTGAAAAGAAATAGTTGATGTGGCATGTTTATTATCACCTAAGGCCTGAGAACATTAAAATGAATTTTATTTTATAATAACCGACTGCTTTTCAAATTTATAATAACTGTGAACATGAACAAACAATTCAAATCTGTAGGTTTATTAAAAAGGAAATTAGTCATACTCTTATTCGAAGTGGTTTCTGCACAAGTATGTCCTCAGCCATGTTTTCAAGAACTGTCTTGCTTGTAGGATAGTTAGGAGGGTTAATCCCCCGCTCCCTCCACTGCCAGCTCCGAGCAATGTTGCCCACATTCTGTGTTTCATCAATTGGTTCATTCTTGCAACCAAGCCATTCATTGTCTATTACCGGGTCCATTGCCAAGTACTTCAAGAAAAATATGCATTCATCAGAAATCATTAATATTAAGATAATTCATTGAAACAATGCTGTAAAATGTTGTTAGACTTGTAGAAAAAGAAAAGAAAGTTGCGTTTAAAGAATGGCAGGGTGTAGAAATCGGGAATAATGATTTGAAAGAAGATAAGAAGCGAATTTATATAGAATGGAAGAGAAAGGCAAGAGAGGCGGTAGCAGTTTCCAGGGCTAAGGCGCAGGAGGAGTTGTATAACTCACTGGACAGCCCAAGAGGCCAGAAGGAGCTATACCGGATTACAAAAGCAAGAGAAAGAAGAACAAGAGACATAGTTCAGATTAAGTGTATGAAAGACGATGGTTCTGTCCAAAGATGACGAAATAAAAGAACAATGGAAGTTGTATTTTGAAAAGCTAATGAACGAAGAGAATGAATGGAATGGTGTGCTCAATGAGATACAAGCAAATATGGGCTTGGTAAGGGAAATTAGCATGGATGAAGTGAGAAAGGCAGTTCAAAGTATGAAGAATGGAAAGGCCATGGGCCCAGATGATATACCAGTAGAAGTATGGAAGGGTTTAAAAGAAGATGGATGTATGTGGCTGACTTTATTCTTCAATAAGTTGTTCCAAGAAGGAGTGATCCCACAGGAATGGTGCAATAGTTCGCTAGTGCCCATCTTCAAGAATAAAGGTGATGTACAGGACTGCAACAACTATCGAGGGATAAAGCTCATTTCCCATAGTATGAAGGTATGGGAGAAAATAATAGAGAAAAGATTGTGAGATTACACATAAACAGCATAAACCCAAACCAGTTTGGGTTTATGCCAGGTCGAGAAACAGTGGACGCCACTTTTGCACTCCGCCAATTGTTCGAGAAGTACAGACGTGCACACAAAAACTTGCACATGGTGTTCATTGATCTAGAGAAAGCATATGATAGGGTACCTCGGGATGTCGTGTGGTGGGCCTTGAAAGAGAATGGTTTGCCCGGGAAGTATGTAGAGTTAATTCGTACTATGTACAGCCAATCTCGTACCTACGTTCGGTCGGCTGCTGGCAACACCGACAAGTTCAAGGTAGCGGTAGGCTTGCACCAGGGGTCGGCTTTAAGCCCTTACCTCTTCCTTTGGATTATGGATGCTTTAACGGCGGACATACAGGAAGAGGCACCATGGTGCATGCTATTTGCCGACGACATTGTTCTTGTCGGTGAAGATGGACCTGAGATCCAGAGCAGACTGGAGAAATGGCAACGGAAACTGGAGATTGTTGGCCTGGAAATCAGAAGAACCAAAACTGAATGCATGTTCTGCGATTTCGGCGGTCTCTCCAGTTCTGGGGCCATAGCGCTTGATGGCGCGCTTCTCCCAGTTTGCGCCGACTTTCGGTATCTCGGTTCACTTGTGCAAAGCAATGGCGAAATAGATCGGACTGTTAAGCATAGAATTAACACTGGGTGTATGAAATGGCGGCCGGTCACGGGAACATTTTGTGACTCCCGCATTCCCCTTAAACTTAAGGGTAAGATTTATAAAAGCATGATTAGACCTGCCGTCTTGTATGGATCAGTGTTGGGCCACAAAAGGAATGAATGAAAGACAATTGCATGCAGCTGAGATGAGAATGCTAAGAGGTTGTGTGGTGTTACGTGAATGGATAGAATACGTAATGAGTATATAAGAGGAAGTCTGAAAGTTACACCGGTGACTGAAAAGTTGTGTGGAAATCGGTTGTCATGGTATGGGCATGTTATGCGGAGGAATGAGGAAAATGTTGTCAGGAAAGTTGTGAGTATGAATGTGGATGGCTATACTAGTAGAGGGATACCAAAGAAACGATGGATGGATTGTGTGAAAGATGATATGGCTAGAAAGGGAGTGACTATCGAGATGACGACTAATAGAGAAGTATGAAAGAAGAAGACATGTTGCGTCAACCCCAAATATATTGGGATAAGGGCAGGAGAATGATGATGTTGTTAGACTTGTAGAGAGGATCTTCCCCTTACATACGTAAATATATTGTCAAATAAAGAAAAACTGAAGTAAAAGGGTGATTTTATTATTATTGCTTCATAACATAAAGTTTTAATTAAGCTGTAAGCAAAAATGTGTGTCCTTAGTATGTATGAGAATTTTATTTACTGAAGTCTAGCTTTTTATGAGATAACTACATGAATCAATATTTAGCTAATGGTTTATAACTTAACTAATATTTACTGTTAAGTTTTTAAGGTGATTGCTAATTATAAAAATAAAAAGAAGTAAGCATGTGGGCTGGAGGGTAGGTTGCTTGTTTATTATTTACCTTTATATTTTAGTGATCATTGAATAGAATTGAATGTAGTAGATCTGAAAAGAAAACAAACATTATTTCGCTGAATTTTGCTTTGTAATGGACATGCAATATACATGTAAACATGCATTTTGGTTGGCACTTACGCCTATTTGTCCTAACAATGAAAATGTCTTATGTAACAAGTTGGAGAGCACACCAATATACATTTCTTATTACATTGCAACTAAAGTTGGTTTAGTGTCGTCTGTCACGTACATTATCGTATCACGATTATACATAAAAGTACCTACCATACCAAACGACCGGAGTGAGCCATGTTGAAAATTGACAACATGCTATTTCATCAAATGATTTCCTCAAAATAAGGTTCCCAGGTTATTCAGAATCCTAAACGCCTTTAAATTTGTTTTATATTTCATACGGATTGGACAAAATGTTGTATACAATACGCATTTTTTGCGTATAGGCCGAGTGTAAAAACAACGTATTTACCTTATACATTTTGCCAAGTGGAACAAATATTTTACAAACTATTAATAATGTAGTAAATTAAGACTATCCTTATCGACTTGTTTATCACCACAATTTAAGTGTTAACTATGCTTTTAGGTCTCAAAAATCCATAACAGAAACAATCCAACAGCACCAGCTGCGAACTGTCAAAATTGAGGAAACTAATACAGATAATACACAATTATCGACCAGTTGCAAATTTAAAAAATCAATGAGATGCTCACAAGTCCGATAGTATTTCTGAGAACAAAGAATATTTTGTTCCAATTTATTTATAGTTCCAAAGATGGTTCGAATAGGTTTTTAAGTTTAAAAATGCGTATGGTACGGTCATCGTTCCAGGTTTTTTTTATGCTTCCAGGCGTCTATTTTCAGCACTGAGTAAAAATAGAACAGTTTGTTCTATTTTTACTCAGTGCTGAAAATAGACGCCTAAAAAAACTTTTACAACGAATAAAACTTTTACAGAGTATTTTCACTGTTTACCTTAAGGCCAAGAAGCCGTGGCGTGGGGCGGCAAATGGTGCCATTGTCTAGGTAGAGGTGCCTACTTTATTTTCTTGATACAAACTAAGTACTTGATTCGAGCTCGTTTCGCTTGCTCTAAAATCTATATTATTCTTAAACTTCTTAGTCGATAATATTTTGTTCCTTAACATCTCTATAATCTATATATATAAAAATCAAATGCTGTTCGTTCGAAAAAAGTGGTAGGTAGGGTGGGTAGGTAGGGTAGGTAGGTAGGGTAGGTGGGTAGGGTAGGTAGGTAGGGTAGGTAGGTAGGGTAGGTAGGTAGGGTAGGTAGGTAGGGTAGGTAGTTAGGGTAGGTAGGTAGGGTAGGTAGGGTAGGTAGGTAGGGTAGGTAGGTAGGCAGGTAGGTAGGGTAGGTAGGTAGGGTAGGTATCATGGTTTAGACAGGACAACGTCTGTCGAGTCAGCTAGTATTGAAATAAAAGAAAATAAAATATGTCCAAGCCGGGTTGGTAAAATTTTTTGAGCCAGCTTCGCTATTTATTGCACCTGTATTTTCTTCTATTAAGTTAATTTAATGTTTGGAGTTGCTTCATCATTAGTCTAATGTTCGCAAGCACTCCTACTATTGAGCATGAGATCCTATATATACGTTTGATTTCAGAGACGAGCAAAACGATATTCAATTCTCAATCCTCATGCTGCATGGGATTTAACCATATTTATTTTTTTAAGCGAAATATGGGTTTATTATAGGTACACCTCTGCCCAATGATTGTATTTTCGTAAGCTTGAGGCTTATCTTTATGTCATTCCTTCCTTTTCCTGTGGTTAGTGACCAACCTTGTGTCAGACTTTAATGCTGCTCATCTCTGACTTCGCTTCACAATTCACAAGATGTTGAGAAATATCTCTCAACCATGTCGGTGTCCACACGATGTTTTCCTTCACCGTTTTTCTTCAAGTAAGTGATAATCCCACCAAAAACATTTTCATGTAAAATGTTTTTGGTCTACACACGTGCCACATAATGTTACTAAGGTGTAGAGTTTGTGAAGATAGGCCTTGTAGAGTTAGGGCGTGCAGAGTTAGAAGCTTGGCTCGCGCCAAAAATCAACTTTGCAGCCTTGCCTAACAAATAACTATTGTGGGATTTCATTTCTTTTTGTAAGTTGTTACAAACAGAAATGACAATTTTTTTTTTAAATAATTTATAATAGCAAAGAGTACCTATATAATATGTCTTATACATGGTGGAATTTTGTAATGCCACCTGGAGGGAAAGTACTCTTAATACTGTAGATAGAAAATTTTACTCAAAGAAAACATTCCTTTATTTTTGAATAGAAAGAAAACTGCATTCAAAGATTTGCAAAAAATCGCGTGCCACGCCCGGGAATCGAACCGACTAAAATCTGTAAAAATTACAACCTGTACTTTTATTGCATCGCTCGGGATCAATAGTACGGATGAAATCTCTCTAGCAGATTTAATAAATAAATTTCTGGGAAGACCATGAAATCTTAAATTATTTTAATTATTTACAAAAAATGGTAAACTTACTAATTAGTTACTCGAAATGGGCTCCATTTTCTTGGATACTCAAATGTATTCTTCTAACGAATTCATTTCTAGTAAACTTTAAGAGCGTGTTGTGGTGAGCATTATAAATCTTATTCTGAACATCAACTCTCAACTCATTTACTTTCGCATAAGATTTAATTAAATTTGATTTTTCACATATCCCCAAAAAAAAATCTAAAGGGGTGAGATCTGGTAATCTCGTAGGCCATCTGATTGTACCGTTTGTACCAAAATTCAATAGTCATTTTAATGGACAAATGACGTCAATGATAATTATTAATTACTGACATAAGTAAACAGATGGATCTTTGAGTTAAAGAGCTTTAACTTGACTCATTGAATTTATAAGTTCAGATTTCATGGTTTTCCTTTCATTTAATCTATTAAGTTTCTTAGAAAGAGTTTATCCTTATAATTGATCCTGACGATCGATGCAATAAAGTACAGGTTGTCATTTTTAGAGACTATAGTCGGTTCGATTCCCAAGTGTTGCAAGCGAATTTTTGAAAATCTTTGAATGCAGTTTTGTTTCTATTCAAAAATAAAAGAATGTTTCCTTTAAGTAAATTTTTCTATCTATACAGTATTAAGAGTTCTTTCCCTCCAGGTGGCATTACAAAATTCCACCCTGTTTATATCGGGGCATCAATTTTCAGATTCAGATCAGACCTTTAGCGTCAAAATTGCAGGTTTCATACAAACTCCCATCCCCTAGTTTAAGGGGTTGGGGGATAAAAGTTCCAAGTTTTATAATTTTTTTGTTGTTTGTGTACTAATACTAGCTTACAAACAAAATTTCAGCTTTCTAGGACATTCGGAAATACCCTGAGAATTTTGATGATCATTAGTGAGTCAGTGACGAAATCAGGGTTTTTTAGATATCAATAAAATCTAAAGTATAAGAGCTATGCAATTAAAACTTTATATGCTTAATAAGTCCGCTATTGACAAAATATCCCGAAATTTTTGTTGATTTCGCATAATCCAAACCCAAGTTATAAGGGTTCAAAAAAACTACGAAGCGCTTCAAGAAAAGGTAGGTAGTGCCCTTGCGCTTGCCTTGTGCCCCCAGATCATGGAATATGCACATGAATCCGACAAGTCAGAGTTGCGTGCCTTGGGTTCGAGGTCTATCGAAAAATAAATTAAGCTCAATCGGTTGAGGATAACTCCTTTAAAATTTAGTTGCAAGATTTGACTCGAACAAACATACATACCTACATTGCAAGTTATATAAAAACTTGTAAAATAATATACCTAAGCTATGTGAGTTGGGGTGGTAATTTTAAATTTCTTTCGTTCACATACCGCAATTAATTTATATGTATATATTTTTTTTAAATATATATTGTCGAGACACGGTATCGAATACCCAACCTCCGAGGTTGCGGGCAAGTGTCACTCCACTCAGCGATTGAGCCATTGGGATACTCCTCCAAGATGGGTAGTAAATTGCAAGTGCTTATCATGGCCATTTGAGATTTTGATATTTTACCAATTGCCTGATTGGAGTGAACAAATATAGATCAATGATTTCTGTTAATATTTATGTACAATCAAATAAACATGTATGTACAAAGTACTGTAGGTAAAGGTAAAAGACCCAAAAAAATATAAAAGGAAAAGATGTTTGATAGTTTGTAGATTTACAAGTTGGAATTTGAAAGATTTTTTTCCGAAGTCTCTATTGTGGGGGCCCCCCGTTTGTGGAGGCCCCGGGGCTTTCGCCCCGGTTGCCCTCCCCTAAATCCGACACTGTCTTCTAATAGGAAAAAAAAACCTATGCCAATCTGCAAACAGAATCCTTCGATCGGACGGTGATTGGCTAAACTAAATCGTGATTCAATCAATATCCAGTGGCTCGGTGGTTCGGTGACAGGTGTTAGCCTAGTTTATCTGGTCGGGTGAAACAGGTCATGTTAATTAATCCAATTGCAGCAAGGATTACGTAGCCCGGCTACTAGCTAGGTGTACCTGTCGCTAACGTGCGTGGATAACCGTCTGCTAAATTGCTGTTGAAGGGTAGTAATAGTGTTGATTTACTTATATGAAATGTTTTACCCGCGGTAGGTAGAGGTACTCTAGACTCGTCGTCATAAACTGTGTAATCAATTAATTAATGAACCTACCGTAACTTGTAACTATTGGAGGTACTGAACCAACGACATTTTCATTTGTTCACTTTTCTCGAAAATTGACATTACTTCGAATAACTTATATTTATCCAACCATAACATACCATTAACCATTCACCACCGGCGCGTACGTGCTCCACGCGCGCCTGAAAGATATGTCGGCATATGAAGGGGTCCGTTAGGGCCAAAGCCTGCCGGGTAAGCGGGATATTCCGAAAGGGTTACCGCTATCCCGGAACATTAAGGGCTAAGGAACGAACATGGATGGGTTTTAGTCAGTAAGAAGAGCGGGAGGATTCATTTGACGTTTTTCCACCTTCAAAAAAAAGAAACCGTTCACTACTGTTCACCATTTCTATTATTAATCTGTAGGTATTTGGAAAGCAGTCTTAATAAAGTCAGCCAATGAGGGCGTGTCCCTTCGTCGTTCCTTCAGGTTTGATTAGATCTGGAACAGTCAGACATGTGACGTATACGATCCTAAGAAGGGTAGACCGGGTACAATTTTATTGTACACGACCATCGGGAATATCTATTCAACTGTGCTCCACACATCCACGCGGTGGGGTTCTAGAACGGGTGCCGACAAACTGTCACTTTCCTGCGTGGGTGGGTTTTTTTTTTTTTTTTGGTAATGGCATCTCGCAGTTCAACCAAAGGGTTGTCTACTGCTTAACCGGGCTTGCCTGTGCCTGCCACAAAAGAATTGTAGCCTCCAGCCAGGGCTTAATAAAAACTAAACCTAACTTACAAAACTAAGCGACTACACGCTAAGGGCACCCCCTGCGGGGTTCCGACCTCGGCTTAGGGCGTCGCTGGGGGGGGACAGCAAGGGACAGCTGGATCGGGGGTTTTTAAAACTACTGGCTCAGCGGCAACGCGGGCTGGCTCGAGCAAGGGTCGGGGGGATGATAGTGGACAGGGTCGTCGCGATGGACCTCGACGGCGAGGACGGAACGACGGAAATTTGTATCTGTGTGTTAATCTAACAGTGCTAGTAGCCGGGCTGCTCTCCTGGAGGAGAGTGGTGGCATCGTCGGGGGCAATGAGGGTATGCCGTGGACGGCGAACCTTACTGATGCGGGACGGGGTGTATCGGGAGGCGGCCGCAATCAGGGGATTGCGGTGCTTTGAGGCAGTGTCAAAGAAACGCTACGAGAGGCGTTTCATGAACTGCTGAACTGTGGGGAGTTTAAAATCTACATGAAGATCCATGTTACGGACGTAAAAGGGAGCTCCTGAGACCCTGCGAAGGAACCGGTTTTGGAGTGTCTGCATTCGATGCAGATACTTGGGTTTGGCGTGCGCGAAGACGACACAAGCGTAGGTCATGATGGGACGGATTACAGCCTTATAGAGACGCAGTTTGCACCGGAGTGACAATTTGCTGCGTTCTGTAAGCATGAATTGGAGCCTACCGAGAGCGAAAGCGGCCCGCGAGCGGACCTGCTTTATGTGCTCTGCGAAACTGAGGTGTTGGTCGAGAGTGACACCCAGGTACTTGGCATGCTTCGCCCAAGGGATCGGCTTGCCGTACATGGTGAAAGAGAACAGCCTGGCTTAAACCGGGGTTGACCTCGATTCTCCATTTCCGGAACCAAGCGCCTAGGGCGTTGGCCGAGTTCTGGAGAGTCTGAGCTATAGCTGGCGGACTGATCCCCGTGTAGTAAATGGCCGTGTCATCGGCGAATAACGCCAATTGGGCCTTTTTACTCTTAGGGATGTCGCTAGTGAACAGGGTAAAGATTAGGGGGGAGAGAACGGAGCCCTGGGGGACTCCGGTGCGAATCGGGTGTGGGGAGGAGAGAGCGCCCTCGATGCGGTAGCGGAAGGTGCGGTTCGACAAAAAGTCCCGTAAGATGAGCACGAGACGGTCAGGCACGCCGAGTTGATATAGCTCATATATTAAGCCATTGTGCCAGACTTTGTCGAAAGCCTTCGCTATGTCGAAGAACAGGGCGCCAGTCATAGCGCCACGCTGGAAGCCGGCACTGATGTGCTCGACTATGCGGTGCGCTTGCTGGACGCACGAGTGTTGGGTACGGAACCCGAACTGCTCGTCCGGAATCAGGCTCTTCGCCTCGGCATAGTCCTTTAGACATAAAAATAAGCCTCTCGTAGATTTTGCCGAGCACGTTGAGCAGACTGATGGGGCGATAGCTGGTGGGGTCGGATTTGGGTTTGCCGGGTTTGGGGATACCTATAACAGAGGCCTCTTTCCAGGCTTGTGGGAACATGTTATTACTCATGGCGCCATTGAAGATGGCGGTCATGAGCATGATCAGTTGGGCGGGGAAGAGTTTGAATACCCTATTGGTAATTCCATCTGAGCCGGGGGCTTTACGAGCCTGAAGACCCTTGATGATGTACTGCACCTCGTCAGGGGTGACGGGGGGCAGAGGATCATCTGGATCTTCGACGGGCGGGAGAGAGGCTCTACGTTCGACCTCGGCGTCGACTTTGGCGAGGTGCTTTGGGTCGACAGGAAGGGAGCTGGGGGAGCATTGGGACTCGAGACTGTCGGCTAGGAGCTCGGCTTTTTCAGAGCTATCGAAAGCGATGCTCTTGTCGGGGCGGATGAGTGGAGGGGTGGAAGATTCTTCGGGAGCGCGAAGCTTCCTCTGAAGGTTCCAGAAGGCATGGTGATTGGGCTCAAGTTCACCGAGTAACTTGTCCCAGTTGTCCGAACGAGCTTCCGCAATGCGTTTCTTTACAGCACGCTGCAAATTGCGCATGTGGGCTTTGTTCGCATCGCAGGGGAAGGAGTCGTAGGCACGGATGGCTGCGTTCTTCTCGGTTATCAGCTCACGTACGTCAGCGGGTAGTTTCCAGCGGTGGTCTTCCACCACCGGGACTTCCCGTGAGCAATCCGTCAAAACGGATTGCACGTGTTCTGTAAACGAGGCGATCGCGCCGGTAGTGTCATCGACAGAGACGATGAGGTCAGGAATGGATTCCAGCTGAGGTGACAGAGTGTCGGATTTAAGCTTTTCGCTTACTTTCCTCCAGTAGGTCACCAACTGGTTGCGGGGCGGGTGGTCGGGGTCAAGCGGACCCCCCGTGGAGGGGGTGAGATGCATGACGACGGGACGGTGGTCAGAGTTTAGCTCTTGTAGCGCCTCTAAAGATTGCAAACGGAGGTTCACATTCTTGAGGAGCGCTATGTCGAGGACGTCGGGAGTTTGATTAGGGTCGCCGGGATAGTGGGTGGGAGTCATCGGAGCGATGACGTCAAAGTTAAGGGAAGCCCCTAAGTTGAAGAGTAATCTACCTCTGGTAGAGGTGAGGTTACTGTTACAGGCGGGATGTTTGGCATTGAGGTCGCCCGCCAGGATGACGGAGTCGCTTAAGCCGAAGAGGAGTGAGAGGTCGGCGGCGATGGATATATGATCCTCGCTACACCGTTGGCCGGTGGGAAATAGCCAGAGATGATGGTGATCGGTTGATGACCGGTCATGGCGAGCCGACAGAGAGAGATCTCCAAGTGAGAGAGGAGAGGGGGGGGATCTAGAGGGATGCAATGGAGAGTCCTTCTGAAATAGATGAGGGTACCGCCCTTGTGACAGCGTGACCGATCATTGCGAACTATGCGATAGTTGGCGATGTTCGGGTTGCGTATATGGGGCTTCAGAAAGGTCTCCTGAACTAGTAGGACGTCAAGCTGATGGTCGCGGAGGAAGGCGGCGATCTCATCGCGTTGACTTTTAACGCCGTTAGCGTTAAAGAAACCTAACTTGAGGGACCGGGGCTTTGTACATCTAGCACCTTTTGTAATATCCATAATTGATATTTAAAAGGTGAGGTTGGAGATGGCGCGCAGTACCCCGGGGTAGCTGTGGTATGCCATGAGGATTTTGATAGGGTCGCCCTTGGCGGCGTAGACCTGATCGACCATCGCGATCGCCTCCGGGGTTTCGAACACTTGGTTCATAACCGCGAGGGTGTGGACGAGGATCTCCGTCGTGGTGGGTTTGATACCTGCTGGGGAAGGGGAAGGGACCTTTTTCGGGGCTGCCGAGGCAGGCTTCGAGGGGGCGGCGGGTGGAGTTGCCAAAAGGGCCACGGGGGAGGGGGTTAGCCCAGGGTTAACGGTAACCTTGGGCGCGGGGTTGGAAGCAGGGGGCTGAGAGATGGGGGCCGCGGTGACTGGAGCGTCGCTGCGGAGTAGGTTGGCCCAGAGCATGGGTCGTTGGGTGCGTGGGTGGCTTGACGTGGACGCTTGTAATGGCGAGCTGAAACTTCGGGCCAGTTCAAGCAAGTTTTTTCGGTTACAAGACATTACAGAAAACCTAAGCATTACTTTTTACTCACTATCAGTTTAAACATTTCACGTTATTGTTGGCATTTGATTGTAATTGTATTCGAGGAGATTTGAGTTTAAAATCACGAGATTTTTTGCTTCATCTTGGATAGGACCTTCTAGCATAGAAAAAACAATTTATCGGGTAGTCCCTATGGTAGAATTGACTCGGTTAGCCCATCTTACCTGGATTGAAGCTCATAGGTACATTTAAGCATAGCTCTGTTAACTGTTTCTAGGTCTAGAACAACTGTTGAGTGAAAACAAAAACATGAATCCTGTACCTAAATCTAAACCAAATACAATCAATCTGCCTAGCATTTTAAATTATGTTGAGGTCAGCTCTAAGTCCAATCGGCTGTAGCTGAATACCAGTATTTTACTTGAAGGGACTGCCTACTGACCTGTACCTACATCCGAGATACTAGGTAAAACAACATCCCTTGGTAAGACTTATTGTCAGACTTTCGGTGTCAGGGACGATCGTGCCAGGGGATAGTTATGCGACTGCGACAAGCGTTCCTACTGCGTCGCTAATTATTGCTAAGTATTCTTTTTTATGTTACTTAAGTAGTTACATTAAAAAAGCCTAATAAGCCTATTACTTACATAAAATTGGTACTGTGTTTCATTTCAGCACATCACTGGTACAACTAACCCCAAGGTCCGGTACATTTGTGCCAATTCTCCCGATCGACTTGATGATTTTTGTTTGTATTGTTTCTACATGACTTGAAGTAATGGTGACAAGTAAACCAAGTTTCAATGAATATTTGCACTATTGCCTCAATATTAGCAATAGGTACACTCAGAATTTAAAATTTACCCTAAAATGCTACAATTGTCCCCGGTTTACCCTACTTTGTGTATAATGCCGTTGACGTCTGCTGGGGGAGTGACGCTCGCTAATGCAGCCGGGCCGCTGTCGCCGGTACCGTGCCCTGCCACTCTCCACGGCGGAACGATTTGAATTAATTTTGACACGTAGACGCTACGGAAATTTTCGAAAATAGTTGAAGCTGCATCAAGCAGATTCACATATATAAAAAAAGTGAGTTACTCCAATAACGAGGAGATCAAACGTTTCTACATGAGACGCTTAGACGTGTTGACGTAAGGTCTCGGCTGTGATTGCGAACATAACCATCTCGCAAACCCACGCTTTGTAAAATTACACATCACATTTACATAAATAGTAATGAGATTACATTCGGTTACGCGAGGCAGGGTAGAAAATTACTCTTTCATTCCCACATCATATGCGTATAAATCTCTATCTCTACGTACGAACATAATGTAGCAAAACGACGAGGTAACGAGATTTTTCACAAAATTTGATTCCCCGCAATTTTGCGCGCGGAATGGATTATTTTTTTCGGAGAAGATGCGATGCGTTACTGTGATTTAATATCAACCCAAATAAGAATTTAAATAATTTGCTTATGAAATTGATATCGTTTATATGGTAATTGTTATTATAGGCATTAGTTATCTTTTAATAACCAACACGTTTAGTCTTTCACGTTGCTTCGAGGAAGGTTGCATTTATTTCTTAAGATTTAGAAACCGTAATATTAAATAGTTTGTTAGAAGACCAGAATTTATTTTGAATTCACCGACATATATAATATTTTTACTTCTCAACCGCACCAAGGTTTTGATATGGGTATGATTGAGAGCGATCGAGCGGGAAATGGCATCCCCGATCCACTCTGGCAATATAAGTACTTAGAAATAAGCGTAGATAAGTATCTACCTATACCTGTAGGTAGATGGAATTCTCCTATTTCAAGCAGTGTAGGATTCCATGTATGTCCGTAGTTGTTACGGACCTACTGTCATTGTAATAAAGAAAATATTTTTTTAAAGATTTGTAAGTAAGTTTATGACTGTTTTATTTAGTAAATCTGTTTTTTTTATATTAAGATAATACAAAGGGGCGGAACTATGATGCATACCCTAGGCGCCATTTCTTACGCCCCAGACTGGTTGTACCTACGGGACTACTTATTAGAGATTATTTGATGGATAGTTGTAGGTACCTACCCCTAAACCGTTTGTGCATCCATACATGTATTGGTGTACAACAGCAATATGTCACAGTAACAGAACAAGTTAGGTTGTTATAGTTTCTTTTATTGTAATTGGCACTAACTGTCTTTAACCCTTTACGTATGACTCAGTCCGGATGTCGTCTTTTTTTTTCCAGCTATCTTGTATGACTTTGACTCTGCAATGTAAAAACAAACACATGTTTTTTAACCAATTCCAAAACCAAAGACACCGACGTTATTTTTTCATTTCTTCTGCTAAGTAAAGAGTATCTAGAGAAACTGCACCTACTTGGTACAACAGCTGCTAACGCGAAGTTACACAATCGTAGTACGAGGCAATACAAAAATAGGTTTTACTTAGTTTGAACGAAGCTAAGCATCGCTGCTGTCCAATTAGGAAGCAGATGTAGCTTCCGATTTGCTCGATTTAGACTCAGCCTTCTTACTTCTCAGCCTCCATTTCCGACTTGTTCCAGAATCAAATATTCATTTAAAACAGAAATAGCAGATGGGTGTAACGGAGAAATATCCTTTGGTTTTGAAAGCGGGCGGCACGGCACTCAGATATTTTGTTATTGATCGGTTGGCTAACTTCGAAACAATGAGATATTTATATTGTTAACTTAAGTATTTTTAACGAAATATTGAGCTAGTTCCTTCGGAAACATAAGAACAGTGTTTTTTGATTATGTTCTTTGTACTCGTATTTATAATCTATAAAAATAATTATGTCCTCATTCTGAAAGTTAATTAGGTAGGTATACATATTTTTTTATTCCCGTCGTCTTCAAAATGACGGCCATGCGGTTAAAATCGCTGATTAACATTCGTAGCCAACAATAGACATTGTTCAGATCAAACGACTTCGTTCTTTGTGTTTATATTGAAGCTAAAAGGGACGGGGTCTTTAATTTTTGTTCTTTATTATTCTTTATACTACCTACTTAGTTTAACAGTTTAATTAAATAGATGACAAAGTTGCAAATGTTCAAGAGAAATAGTTACTTAACTACGTGCCTATGTACTTATTTACACTTAGGTATATCTTAAGTAAGTACCAACTTGGTTAGCTATGGTTTTTAGGAATAATCCAGTAATATATTATAATTTATTATTAGTATTTTTTGTTAATAGAGTTTTTTAAAGAGTTGTGAACAATCTAGTGGACATTCCGTAGAAAGGTTGAGAATGCAAAGGAAGGTATACCTAGACAAAACAGCTTCAAAGGCAGATCAAGATTAGTGTCTTGAAAGAACACAAAAAACGTTTTGTGAATGTGCAGGGTTGCAGACGTTGCAGTACAGCAGTTTTAAAGTGAGAACAGGTTTTGTCATCCACATTAAAATTGCAACATTTATAACTGGCCTACGCGCTGGCCTGGCTTGCGAGTGTCGAGTTGGTGTAGAGTGATTCCGTCGCGTTTAGTTTCAACTTGGAGAACGTCGGCGGAGGGCCGTCTGAGGGCCGCAGTGCACTAATTGTCAGCCCCGGGCGCCCTGACACTCGCGTCTTGCGCGATGTCTGACGCTCAGCCGAGCCGCCCCGTTACCGTCTATCGTGCTACGCTTGCACTCACGGGTAAAGGTAACAGCGAAATAACAGACATTTGGTCATTATTTCTTCACTAAGAACGTAGATTTACGTGTTTATGATGTGACATGTCATAAGCCTAATTATATTTCGGGTTTTATTTCTTTACAGATTTAAGTCAAGTAAATTGGTGTTTAAATGCATTTAAAAGACATTAAAGGACAAACAGCGTTTGAATACGAATGTAGTGGATGGGTGAACTCTTGCTCTTTGCCGTAGTGAATTAATGAGGTAGGTAGTTACAATATATTTAATTCAAACCTAAGAATAATTTACAGCACGTAGGTGGGTCGGTTGTCTTGATACTCACGGACAACGTGAAATAGAGCCGGCCCCGTTATTGGCTAACTAGTAGTCTCTTAGCCAGTTAGTGAAACTTGTAATGGATATTTACAGGTCTCTGCGGAGATATTTACTAACTGAAGCTCACACGCAAAGGCCTTGCAAATGCCTAAGTTTGTGGGGAATACACAGTACTTACATTGTACTTGTTGTGTAGTGATATACATATGTTACATAGAACTTGTAAATCTACAGATAAGTAACATCATTCTGCCATAAGCCATATTGTGTCTGGTAGCAAAAGCTCGGAGAGGGACTTAATCAATATTTTATGTACAAAATTAGGTAAGTAGTTCTAGCAAAAAATTTACATAGGTCATTTTTTGATTGATAATTGTAAATATAAAAATATAAATATAAACAATATGACCTATTGACTCCTATAATGCCATCGTAGCCATTACAACAGGCTGCTTAGAGTACCTAATTGAGAAAATTATTTGTTTTTAAAACTTATTTCACTCGTTAATATGTATAATAAGTAAGTATCTTATATAAACCAAGCAAAAGTTCCGTAAAGATAAATGTCACCTCCCGAGCTCGCTGAAGGTTAATAAGAATCATTTATCTTATTATTTATATATAGGAAGTTAAATCACAAAGTTTCGTCGTGTCTGTTGTTTCATTTGATAAAATAACAGATTACAGAAATGTTCATGTCACAGTAGCCAACAAAATTTCTCAACATAATTTTGTAACTTCCGTTTATTTCATAAGTGACCAAGATTTTAAAACAATCAATCAATCCTACTTAATTATATAGATCTACGTTAATTATTTCTCACGTCCGCGTCCCGTTGAAATAAACTCAATTAAAATTGTTAAGTGAGTTTTTTACGCGAGAAGGCCTTAACAAGTGAAATAGTTTTGATTTACACAAATAAATAAACGTCGGTCCGTTCAGCTCCGGTAGTAGCAAAATATTAATTGGGGCATGAGATTTCCTGTGATTTTGTTTCTCGTTTTGCCTGTGGCGGTACAACCCCTTTGCGCCCGCGTCACGTAAGCTGATTCCTTTCATTTCAAAATTCCACGGCTTTCTACTAACACAAAATAAAACGAACGGGAACGAAGGCACGATGTGTAATAGCTGTACATTCCTCATACATAAATACAGCCACATCCACGCCAAATCCTATTAATTTTAGGAACAGGGAAAACATTTAAGCGAACACGTTCTAAAGGGTTCCTCCTACTACCTATGTAATTTGTTATCAAATTATTCCAATCCCGCAAGAATGTTAGTTTATTCAGTCTGAATTCTATGAAAACGGCGCCTAAACTTTCATAGCTGTAGAGTTTTTATTCATCGGTCGGATTTCAGACGAGGATTTCACTGAATGGCGCTATGAAAAAGAATATAAAATGTTTATATTTAGTTTATTTTGTTCCGATTTCAAAACGAATATCAAAAGATTCATTTGCGTCCTCTCTCTTTGTCTCTATTTGTTTACAATGTGTTTGAAATTATTCTGTTAAGTTTTAATGACTAGAAGGTTAGGTTAGGTAAGGAATAGTTGTAATTATATTCATTCGGTTATTATAAGTTCTTGTAATCCCAAACATCAATGAATAATTCTGAGCACTATATTGTTGGGTCATATATGTGTTTGCTGGATGTATGTGTATATTAATCAATTGGAGCACTCTGTTTGTCGTTGCTGAGTATCCACCCCATCAATCTTTGCGTGATACTTTCACTGGATAAATGGATTGGAGCCGTAGTTAAGGCGGACATTGGCGACTGTCCCATCGCCTATTTACGGCCTAGCATGCTTTTGCAGACGTTAATGGTTGGGATTGATAATAATCTACTATAAATACAAAACGTTATTTTTATTTTGAACAGCTACATGTTGGCATAATTATTATAGAATCGATGATAGCTACAAAAGGTAATAACTGTGTCGCAGCTATGAAAGCCCGACTTAACATTTAAATGAAATGATTAAAATCAAGGTTACTTTTTAATTTTAAATTTATTCACCCGGACTGTTTAAATATTTATTTTGATTTCTAAATAATATTCCTCTGAATCAAATTGATGAACGTGTGAAAGCTTCCCAGGGTAAACGTCATGTATTTTAAGTAAAGGGTCAAATTTTGGGATAATGTGTTGACGCAGATGGATTCCACGCAAATAGCTGCGGTAACTGGCGGGCCTTGTCGGTGTCATCATGCAGGATAATCAAGGTTTATACGAAAAAACGGGCCAAGTGCGTGTCGGGGTTAGCACAATATTGGATTCCGTAGTTGGGATGAATTTATCCCAAGAAAACTTAACATTGTCTTTGAAAAACATATTTGTCCATACGATTTTATTTTAATGTGACTACAAATTAACGATTTCTCGGATTTGTTCCTTTAGGCTCTAGACAGACGGACCGCATTTCAACTGCAATCCAACTGCAAATTGCAGTTCGGATGTAGTTTGAATGCAGTTGACACGACTGCAATAGTACTGCAAACCAAACGTGCAGTCCGATTGCAGTCCGATTGCAGTTCAATTGCAGTGAAATGCGGTCCGTCTGTCTAGAGCCTTAGTCGTGTGATGAGACCTTGTTTCTAGTCCAATTTCATTAGAATCAAAACCTATACCTAGGGTACTCCTATCCGCCTGACGCAGGTCCTCACCGGACATGGATGTTTCGGGAGGTTCCTGCACATCATCAGGCGGGAGGAAACGCCCGGGTGTCACCACTGCGAGGATCGCCCAGAGGACACGGTAGAGCACACGGTGCAAACCTGCCCCGCTTGGGCGGAGCACCGCCGTGTCCTCGTAGAGGCGATCGGCGGCGGCGACCTCTCGCGCCCGGCCCTGGTGCAAGCCATGGTCCGGGGCGAGAGGGAGTGGGAGGCAGTCACCTCCTTCTGCGAAAAAGTTATGCTCGCGAAGGAGGTGGCGGGATGGGAGAGAGAAAGGTCCTCCCGTCCCAGCCGCCGCGGGAGACGCTCCGGGCGTCGGGAGCCACGTGACGACTCCCGGCCACCGTAGGCGCGGGCCTGCGGACGGTGAGTAATGGGTGACTCACCGTCCGATCAGCACCAGACCCGTGCCGTACGGCGCGTATATGTTCCACGCGCGCCTCAAAGAGATGTCAGCATATGAAGGGGCCCCTCAGGGCCAAGCCTGCCGGGTAAGCGGGATTGTCCGAAAGGGTTACCGCTACCCCGGAACATAAAGGGCTACGGAAGGAACATGGATGGGTTTTAGTCAGTAAGAGTCTGACACTCCCTTCCGCTCCACCCAGAGCGGGAGCAGTCATTGGATGATTTCCCAGCCTTAAAAAAAAAAAAAAAAAAAAAGGGTACTCCTATGGGTTTTGATTTTGGTATTCCTGAGCAAACCATGGCCGCATTTCCTTATTGCTTTGACTTAAAAGCTTAATTTAATTCAGGAATTTAGAACTCCATGTGTCCGTAGACCTACGTGTTTGATATTAATTTCAACATTATACCTTCAGGCATTGCTGAGAAAAAGGGTCTTGACAGACTGACAGACAGCCAGACAGGGGGACAACGAAATGATCCTATAAGTATTTTTCCTTATGTGGTACGGAATCCTAAAAATGGTGACGTAATTTTTTTCATGACCCACTTTTTGCCATCATAAATTTTCCTGAATTGACTATTTGCAAGTTAAACGAAATGTTCTGTATTAAGCAGATAAAACATATAAATACAATAAATGAATTAACATATCCAAGCTTCATTCCTCGGTATCTTCTTGACATTTAAAATCAGTAAAAGATTTTTATAAATCTTTTAAAAATCTAACAATTCTCCGTCGCCAGAAGTTATAAGTAAAACTTAATCTAATTATCACATACATAGATAACATTTTTATATGTGGTGGGTTTATGTCATAGATTAAGTCGGGAAATTCCTTTGTCCGGAAAACAGAGTTTGATTACGAAAAGTGAACTTTATACGCAGTCAATTTTATTAGTTTTATCCTTCACACTAATAAAATGGATCGCCTATCAAGTTACCTCAATTATAACAGGTTTATGCGTCGGTTAACTATAGTATTATACGGAGGTACAGACGCCAGCACATCAAGCTATCCCTACCTGTCAAATTTTCTCAATTAAAAATGAACCTTATGACTTTGCAATAAAGTTGAGATTTGACAAATTGTGGTAACTTGATGTGCTGGCCTCTGTACCTATGACTGTTATCCAAATTATATGGGACAGTATCACCCTACTTAGCAGAAGGCAGGCGAAATGGGAAGGGAAGTCAGAAGTCAATGGGGGAAAAGGAGAAAAACATTTAAAAGATGGGTGAACACATGCAGTATGTTATGAGAAAAAAAAATTGTATTACAAGATATTTCAGTATTTCTATTCCTTTTATTTACTACTAGCTTTTTTTTGAGTTTGGGAATATCATCTAATGACTTCTCCCGCTCTGGGTGGAGCGGAAAGGAGTGTCAGACTCTCACTGACTAAAACCCATCCATGTTCCTTCCTTAGCCCTTTATGTTCCGGGGTAGTGGTAACCCTTTCAGACAATCCCGCTTAATTTTCTACTAGCTGACCCACGCAACTTCGTCTGGGTCACCTAAGAGAGAGAGAGTGGTTTAGATATCTCCTAAGATGTTGATTGAAAACAAGTGATGCCCAGGACAATTTTGTTTACATAACATATTTATTTGGATAAGGGTAAATACTATGTTGATAAAACTTCTTCACAAATAACGCATTAACTTCAAACAAATTTGTTTACCATCTCATTCATCAGCTCTCTAAAAGGAATAATTTTTCCCGTTTTTGCAACATTTTTCATTTATGCTCCGCTCCTATTGGTCGTAGCGTGGTGTTATACATATAGCATATAACCTTCCTCGATAAATGGACTTTCCAACACAAAAAGATTTTTCAGTTCCTGAGATTAGCGCGTTCAAACAACAAACTCAATACTCAATACTCAATACTCAAATCTTTATTGCATTCCATATGTATTACATAGATGGTGTAATCAAAATAATAAACCAATATGGACCCTGTCGGGCACAGCAACATTAGGAGAGAGGAAGAGGGCTAAGTAGCAATTCAATAATATTATTATATGTTATTGTATGTGTATGATATGTATAATTATGTGTATATATTTTTAAAATCTTAGGTCTGTGTATTAGGTTTAATAAATAAATATCTTAATAATTTTAATTATTCATTGTATTATAATAATCTAGATAATTTTTATGCAATTATTAGAACTATGTTTCATTATTATTAAATTATATTATTGTTTATATATTTATATTTTTATATTTGGTTTCCTTCATTTAATATTATAACGTGAGCGAATAATTTTATTTTGCAATCGATTTGTCATCTATAAACTCCTTAACTGAGTAGTATGCCTTGGATTCCAGAAATTGTTTCAATTTATTAATAAATACATTTGTTTTTTCTACTTCTCGAATACTCTTCATCTTTATAATCTTAGTATAGATATTAACAATATTATATTGACGGTCAGAACTGGACCCACATAATTTAATTAGTTAGACGTCTCTACTTAGTAGATACAAGTATTTACATGTGAATTGGTCTAAACTAGTCGTGACATGGGAGCTATAAATCAGGATCTTCGAAGTCTTGGAAGTCTGCCAAATTCACCTAAAGATAGGCGACCTAGACTACAAGCAACTTACAGCACATTATTGTATCATTTTTACATCAATACCCCTAATTCATAGACTAAAGAATTTACTATGTATCTATCGGTAAGTATGAGAAAATATTGTGCCAAAACTAACATATGATTCTCAAGCATATATTGGTACGATATTTTATAAAGCAGCAAAGTCGGCATCAATAAATAACAATAACAAATTCTGGAATGACATGGATGATTATGTATTTTAGGTCGTTCCGTTTACATAGCTTCTGAATGGGCCTTCCTTTTGCTTCGAAGTAGTAGCAATACCATAAAAATGGTATTCTGATTCGATTTGTTCGCTTCGAGTCGTTTATGGTGATGGCTGAGGAATGCGTGTCTACTGTGCTAATATAATTTCGATCCTCAATTTGTTGTTATGCTTAGGATTACGACGCAGAATTTTATTAAAATTTTAAAAGCCTATTTCGAGATAAATACCTCAGTTGTTTAGACACTACAATTAAACCAGTCGTTTCTAAATTTTATTTTAGTAGAAATTCAAAATACAGGGGCAAATGAATCGTCTATTTTGCTTAACTTCATTTGAAAGCATAATCACGCAAACAGTAATATTACAGTTACAATTAATATTATTGATTGTATGTTCGTGAGAGCGATCTGTGTTTCGTGCTCATAGAAATACATTAACTATGTGCCAATAGTTCAATACAGATCTCAATTATTATTGGTTACGAAATATAATCTCAAATTATTAAGACATCTTTCTCAATAGGTTGCCACTAACAAGTCTATGGGGATATAAAATTTATTATTATCGCTTGTACTTATTTTTGTTTATTAGCTATATAAAAATAAAGTTGTAACATTAAATCGGTGCTTATTTTGAACGTTTAATTTCAATTAACTTCAGCAAAAACTCGAATAATATTCTGGGGTAGGTTTTTGCTGATTTTGTAGGAATTTTCATCGTCAGTGCAATCTGCTCGACAAACGCTGGACGCTGGCAATCGCGTAATTTAATGAACACTTCCCTAATCGAGTGACGAGCCGAAAGCCGCTCGATGCTCCGGTAAAAATAGTATTTTCGTTTTCCATTTCAAATTTTGTTGGCAACAAGAAATATTAGTATTGACGTTCCGTAATTTGTAAACTGAGTTAGGTATAGAGCTCCATCGCCGACCTACAAATTTAGCGGGCTTTCAGGATTATTTTTATTTTAAGATATTAAGCACTTACTTAATTGCTCATTGTTCAGCTTTAGCCTGAAACAAAGATATGTACCAATCGAAAACCATCATCTATCTAGTTTGCTCAACTTACTAATGTAATAGTGCGTAGCTATATCGAATGTGAATTCAGTAATGCGTTTTTTGTTGTATTAGGTAGATGTATCCGCCTATATGAAGGAATATTGGCTACATTTGTAAGCAGGTCAGAGCAACGATTTATCATTGTGAAGATGACGTTTACGGCCGATAGCGACTGATTTGTTCCAGATCAAATGCGAATCCAATATTTACGCATCGTGATCGTTCGGGTTCGGAAACATTCGCATCGTATCACTGTAACGTATTGCATTACGGTGCACTTCTATTGTTATGTTAAGTGAGTGAGGGTCGCGTGTGGATGAGTAGGCACGAAACCTTGAGGTTCCTTTTTGGGTTTATGTAATTTACCTCTAAATTCGTCAATACAACTACCAAATTGATAGATAATGTCTTTGTTGAATCAACTCACTAATTGATTGGGCGAAGAAATTACTAGAGAAAGCCCGATTCCAAGGATTGTGTTGAGTTGAGACGCAAAATTATTGTTTCAATAAATATTTACATGAAAATTATTCAAAGAAAGGTTACGGAATCAGAGTCGTGACGTCAATGGCTTGTGCTCGACTTTGTCGCCCCAGTTCAGGCTGCCTGTGCAAGATAAGCTGGCTTCCCCCCTCTGTATTGTCTAAAATTTAGTTGCTTTGTTACATGCTTGCAACCTAGTTAACACGAGTTAATCCGCTTGTGCACCCATCAGCTCTGTGTACGGATTAGTTTTGGGCTAAATCCGGTTCCACTGAATCTTGTGTTAGACATAAATTTATTTTCAATAATAATACATAATTTGACTTACAAGAGGGAAGTACCCACCTAATACTTATTTAGAAGTCGTCATCTATGGTAACACAAAAAGCGTACTAGTTAAAAATTAACTGATATTAAATTCTCATGTTTTTTGTAAATTTTTTAAATCATTCAAAAAGTTTTTAATTTAAAACTCCACGGGTCACCCGGCCGCGAAGTCGCAGCACTCGCTACTTGCTACGAGGCCTACGCGCGTAGACTCAGTGACGCGCGAAACACGTGCGTTGCTGTTTTTCATCAAACGTTGCGTTCATTTTTTCCATCCATATCCATACCTGCGACTGATCCTCTCTTCCGCTTTGCGTACCTTTCGATTATCCAGCGGGATGGGAGTGGATTTCGTATAATATTTCATCTGTTTCTATTAAAACATTTTATCATATTGCGTAGGATTTGCTGACAGCGTTGTTAGCAAACTATAAATTCAGCTGTTTCTGTTTTCGTGAGCGAGTAAATTGAAATTTGTTTCGTAGACAGCAGGATTAATATATTTTCAATGTTGTGCTAATTAAATGGTAAAGGTATTGTGAATATTATTTACAGGCTGAGGCATGGATGGACGTTATTGTCAGTGAAATGCTACCTTTTACATGGCGTAGTACTGTAGGTACCTACTATTTGTATTCATTATTTGTAAATAGGTTGGTACAATTTATTAATTCATTCATCATTTACTTAAAGAAAGCCATAAGGAAATTGTTGTACATGCACAGCAGTATTTTATGGTAGCTAAGCAAATAAAGAAGTTAACGACCCCGCTAAAGTTGTAACTGCTGACAAAATAATTGAGTAAATGGAACTTCTTAACGCAATCTCGAACATGAATCGCGTAAAATGTTAACTGGTTTACATTTAAGTCAAATTGTAAAGAAACGTAGGCTCTTGACATGGTTACGTGGATGTAGGCACATCTGTATGGCTCCAAATCGGCCCGTGTCACCCCCAGTCTCTTATTGTAGCGAGCTTTCCAATTACATCCGAGATGGATATTTGCGCGCCTCGATGGCGCACGTCGCCGGCTCCGACTTGTTATCTCTGAAACGAATGCAAGGGTTCATGAAATAAAAGCTAAGCTTACATAAAATATGACGCCATTAAACCGTTTTACTATATTTGTTTTAACGGCATCGTTTTCATTCAACTCATAAACCGAGATGAACAATAAATTCATTAAGCTGGCGTTAATGAATGTTAATAAAATATGATATTTGATTTTGGTATACCTACTGAAAGATTTATTTTCTTTTTATGGCATGTTCACTGAATTTATGATCAGACAAAGTGCAATTAATTGGGTACTTATGTATTGTTAATATGGTGGTTGGTATAATAATTTCTTAATTTGGTTTTGATATTACTAACGAAGTATTATTTACAAAACGGTTTATTATAATATCCATAGGGAAGTGTACAGTCCGAAAATTAAAAATAATATAATAGTTACTTCTTGTTTTTTTTTTAGAAATCAATTATTAAAACATTATTCAAATTTCTTATGCGTCGATAAATGCATACATAAATATTTTAACAGATGAATGATTAGTCTACTAACTCTCATTGAATATGTAAATAGTAGCGCTCGTGGCACGAGGGCTCTCCAGTAATGTGTCGAGCGTTGCTATTAAACAGGATATTAATACACGAACATCCATTCAGACGCGACGGCAGTTCGGACAGTTTGCTACCAACTACTTGTTAGTTGGAAAGTGCGGAAGACAATCTAATCGGAGCCAAGTTCCGGACATTACCGATCGGCGCCTAACGATGACTGATCACTCTTTGATGTTCGTGTTCTATTAATCTATTGAAATTAATTCAACATAACTAAATTATACTTTATCAGTTAGCATTCATACAAATAATACGAGCTTATAGAAAACATCGATACGGAATCGAGTTAAACGGTTGTTTTTGTCGCGAGCGATCAATATTCGATAATTCCAAAGCAGATGTCGTAAATGGCGGGGCAAATGTTGCCGATATATTTATGAAGGGTATTTAACTTCGAATAAAATATTATTTTGCTATGGAGTAACAATAAAAATGCTTAGAGATTTATTGGCGCCGTTTATCCGGATGATCCCATTGGGATTGCCTGTGAATTAGGTATCACCAAGGACTCTGCTCTATTGTCCTTCAGCGCTGTTAGGTGCAAAAGGTCTTTTAACTTCTATTTGTTCAAAACTACCTTGAAAAGTGTAATTCTGACCAAACAGCGCTGAAGCATTTTTTTCTTCTGCTGAATTGAAAGTAACACAAACGTTGTCGGAGCAGTTGATGAAATTTTGCTCTCTGTAGCCGTGATCGATCACGGTGCTCTAACGAACAGTCCTATGTAGGTTTATACTAGGTATAGGTGTAACAGTGTCTCGAATTATGTTCCTACCTAGGTACACGCAGATTCGTCACTAGTGTCAGATCGACAAAAATGAAAAAATATTCACTACTCCGCTTTTCTACTATTTTTCCTTTGAGAATATTTGCGAGAAGAAAGTTCGCGTAGGCACTTTTTCCTTTACGTTCAGAAGTGGATTTGGAGGTGGAAGATGCAAAGACGAGGACTGCAAATTGCTTATGTTTTCATTCTTAAAAACCACTGAATAGTTTTTATGTTGGTATCGCTTCAGGCCATAAATAATTGTTCCTTTTCCGATTTTTTTTTCAATATATCTTAACACAACAATGTCCGAATGCTTTTATATCTGTACCTCCGTTGATGTAGAGACGTATTTCCATCAGTGGAAAGGAAATTAAACTTTTAATTGGTATTCGCAAACAAAATCGTAAAGAATGTAAGGTGTAAAGAATAAATTAAAAGTTTTCTTTGTTTACGTCTAATTATCATTTCCCTAATTACTTAAGGTTAAATAGATGATGATTAATACTTTAATTAATTGCGTTATTATTTAATTTTGAGACATCTAATCAATACTTTTGGCTATTGAATAGGTGATTTCTAAACTTTGTTCTCAAACAATTACAATATTGCTCATAATTTGTTGTGTTTCAAACAATTACAATATTGCTCATAATTTTTCATCCACGGTTTTCGTTACATGGAAAGCAGGTGTCAAATTCTCACCTCCCCTTATAAATCTTCATTTTCATTACGTACCTATACAAAGGGAGAGAGGGGGAGAATATTATCGAAGACCCTCACTCATTGACTTATTTTATACGGCATTAAATATATTGTACCTAAGTATCTATAAAAGCATCGATGTTTCCTTAGCGAGGAAAACCTAACCTAACCTACCTACCTCCGCTAAGGAAACTGAAGATCGATGACGATTTTATTGTTATTCCTGAATATAAGAATTTACATACCAGGAAATCCAGTCATAATTATTATAAAAAGCGTATTAAACTGTGAATTTAGAATACCTACAAATAAAAAAAAAACAATGTAAAAGACATAAACGATGGATTCTTAATAAATAGGTACACCGCATTACAAAACCGTATCTTTACAAGAACAATTTATTACAAAGAGTGCAAGAATAAAAAATTGAACTGTATTAAGAGAGAACCAAACCCAGCTTCAATTTGATAACAACGAAATGACACAACATGTAACTTCATGTTACTAAATAGTTAAAGCCAACATCACGCCCAACAACATACGGATCCAATTTATAAAGTAATCCCAGAGGAACAATAGCAAATACAAAATTATGATTGTGTAGCATCCACTGGAACGAGGCGTATAACCTTGAACATAATTGCCTCTTCGGAATAATTAGGTACAATTATAGCTGGTCCCGTTCGGCAGGGCTTTTGATTTCGACGGATTGATTGATGGAGCTGTGGTGATTGGCTCGATATAAACGTTAAAACCTCTTTGAGCCGATTGTGATTTATTTTCGCAATGAAATGTGCTCTTGCATACTACTTAAACTCCATTTATTATATTACTAGCTTCTGCCCGCGGCTCCGCCCGTGTGGATGACGGAAATTGCATTATATTATACATATAAATCTTCCTCTTGAATCACTCTATCTATTAAAAAACTGCATCAAAAGCCGTTGTGTAGTTTTAAAGATCTAAGCATACATACAGACAGTAGGACGTGGGAAGCGACTTTGCTTTATGCTATGTAGTGATTAGACAAATAACGGCTAAATAATGACGGTTATTTTTAAAAATGTTGCCACTACTCCACTTTAGCGTTCCTTTTTTATGTAAAAGGTAGACAATCTATACCAATATTATAAATCTGAAGAGTTTGTTTGTTTGTTTGAACGCGCTAATATCAGGAACTACTGGTCGGATTTGATTTTTTATTTGATTGCCTAATTCTTAGAGAAGTTTATAGGTTATTTAATATTACGCTGGGACCCTTAGGAGCCGAGCAATAACAAAAAAAAACAGAAAGAACACTAAGCGACAACTAAGAAATAGCGTGGATGGGCGATGCGATGCGACGAAGTGGGTCGGTGGAACAAGATATTTCTCGCTAACAAAGTCGCGGGCAGAAGCTACTTGTAGACAAAATTGCTTTGCATTTACCTTTAGTCAGCAGGCTAATTAACGTTTGACGGTTGTTCTGAACATCCTGTAATTGCATTTGAGGTGCACCTCTTCTACATCTTCCGTGTTCGCTTTCAATGTTTTAGACTCTTCAATATTTCCTGCATTTTTTAAGAAAAAAACCTCCTCTATTTCTTTCACGTCGAAATGTAAGTTCATTTATTTTATAGGTCACTCTCACTGGTCATGGAAAAATGTGTGCAATAAGGACTGTATTTCGCCGCAGGGCGCTGCATACAGGACCCACACTCGGTAATAAGGTTAACGAGATGGACGTAGCCTGAATGAGCGCAGGATTTCTTTCATTGAATTAAAATCCCGTGGAAAATCTTACTATTGTTTATAACGTGAAAATGAATTCAGAGCGTGCAGTCTTAATAAAATCTGGAATTCGTTTAAAATATTTCATGAAGTGAGTGCACGGACAAGATATTTTTGATGTTTTAATTACGGACCGCCTTTAATAATTTAAATTACCTACAGATATTACTTCATGTACATAATGTTTCAATAAATACCTACACAAGAACAAGGACGGTTATCTTAGCGCAAAATATAGAAAAACTTGGAAGATACGAGTAGTCTCTTTATCGATTCCCTTTTTCACTTGACTTTAAAACAATCCCATAAAATCAAATAATATTGTATGTAATTTGATCCTTGTGTATCATATTATATCTAGGCCGTCATAAAAACATCTTATTTGTTTCCGCAGTTCGCTATGCTGCTCGGTCGACTGGAGTAGAAACTGATCAGTAACGTATGATGAAACTAGAACGCCGTTCTATTCTTAACGAAACTTGGTAAAGCTGCGTCGTCCTCTCTACTTCGAAAGTTTTATGAGTCGGATGAGATAGATCAGGGATCGGAATGCATTATTGCCTATTCAAGATTGTGTCATCTCAACCGAGAGAGCTTGCTATTGATTGTGGGGACGATGCTGTGAGGAAATATTTTTGAAGTTTTGTAAATAAATCTATCACCATTCGTAGTACGATTTGTAACGTTTTAGGCAAGTTAAACTTGGAAATGGTTAACAGATTGGTTTCAAAATTGTTTGTTAAGCATATTTATATTTAACTAGCTGCTGCCAGCGGCTTCACCCGCGTCGATGTCGGAAATTATTCCAAGGAAACGTACTTTTGGGATAAAAGCGATCTTAAGTGTTATTCGAGGTCATAAACTTCCTCTGTGCCAAGTTTCATCCAGATCCGTTCAGCCATTTGAGCGTGAAGGACGGACAAACACAAACTCACAAAGTTTCGCCTTTTTCTAGTGTGATTTACTCTTTATGGAAATTATCTCTAATCCAATATTGACTTCATGATAATAATCGTGGAGTTTGGACGTAAGTACCTGCAATACGAGCTGATTGCTTCTGCCGCTGCAGTGCTTAAGATCTGATCAAGTCGCAGAGGGTCTAATATCGTCGAGTCCTCGCGCCAAACGCGGAAACTTTGTCAAATCGCCGGTCTAATCCTTGCAGTGCACCTCTTTACATTCAAACTGCGAGATTGGAATTATTAAGATTGAGCTGCGATTGTGCCAAACTTGTTGGAAGAGTTGAGCCGGGGTCTCATTCAGATGCAGATTTAGGTCAGACGTCAATTGACTTCGAACAGTGTAATTAAGCGACTTTTGGAAGTTAGATTGCTTAATTTAATTCCTTTCATTGTATAATTTTAAACTTCTTTGTTTCATTTACTTCGTTAAATATTTTCGCTACTTTGTGTAGAGTTATCGAGAAGGAATTATGTTTTACATGCTTGTTCCATTTTGACTGTATTCCAATTTTACACGTACACTGTACACACTCGTATTGAAAACTCGCATATAAAAGCTGTGAAGCATATATGCTATATAAAAAGTGTGGGAAGGAAGTTTACGCAGCAACTTTTATAGAACTAGGTCATAACTCTGTTTGCATATTCAAACGTTCTATTGGCGCCGCGCGGAGACCGAACGTTTATCAATATTCCTGGAATAAAACCTGTGAAAAGCTTGTTAGCAGGTACGTTGAATATTTCAGGTCTAAAAAAAGCAAATTTATTTATTTTATGCCTCACGATGTTACGTTGCCGATTTTGTTTTCTTTATCTTCATGTTTGTTGGTGTCAATTTCCTGTTAACTTGTAGGAACGACAGTATGATAATAAAATATTGACATTGTTTACATACTCGCTGTTTCTCTTTGCGTATTTCGGGGTAACGAAGGCTCTGGGGATTGCTGCCTAATACTTAGGTATCATAAGATTTCCGATGGGATATTATTCTAGGACGGAGATTATGGCTGTCTACATGAACGGGAGGATCTTTCGAATTAATACGAATTTAGATTATATTAAGTAACGCCGTTTAATGTATACTAAGGCTGACTTGCACAACAAATGATTAATAAAATATATCTAAAACACCATTCTCTACCTGTTATTTTCAAACGATTGACAGAAACAAAAATGTTATAAATATGTTTAGCTCTAAATGAGGTTTTATATAAAAACAACATTGTTTTGTTTTGCAGGGGGTAAATACCTCCTGCGAAATAATTCTCAAGTACCCATAAACTTTCGATTAAGCTGCGGTACCTACAGATTAAAATATTAGATGATCCTGGAAGGTATAAAATGTGTGATGCAATTAATTTGAAATTTTCTTGCAGAATGTAATTGGAAAGCGTTGATGCGAGTTACAGGAGGGGAGACAAGGTGTTGAGTGAACGTCTTCTGATAAAAATGTTGACTTTATATGGAAAACTCGCGCGTGATTCGCATACAGCTCGCGTGAGGGGCGCGCGGTTATCAACGAAAGATGCCAGTCTATGTAACAATGTTATATTATTTAACTTTCCCTGCTTATTTCCATATTACTATACTAATATGCATTTAAAAAACATCTAAGAATATGCGGTAAAAAGTATTCGGGTACGGCTGAAAAGACCACATCGTTTCTGACGAAAAGACTAATATAATTTCATAGTAAAGTGCCAAGAAAATGATTCCAAATAATCAGTAAAGTAGTAAGTTGTAGTTGTAGTAGGTAGGTATAACATGATAATAGTCAGAAAATAGAATTGAAAATAAGCTAAATGTGATATTAGTTCAATGTTATATTATTATGTCATTTTTATTCGAAAACTCTGTCCTATTCCAATTTGAATAATTCGTACAAAAAAGGTTGTTCAAGTTTTTCCAGAAGATTTTCCGGTAAACTTTTCCATTTTGGTTTCCATGAGAACCAGATTCGGACTATTAGTAATTTCAAAACAATTTGCCAAAACGGTCCAGCCTTTCATCAACGAACAGCATTACATTTTTATTATAAAAGTTCAAGACGCAAATAAACTGAAATTGAATGTCATTTAAGTGAAAGAAAACAAACCTAATCCCGTCGTCACCGTTGCTTGACGCGAGGGGCGGCGGTCGATTGCGTACATGTCTATCAATTTATTGTCGGTTTATTTGCTTAGCAACGATAAAGTTTACGGTATTCCCCCGACATGTGCAGCTTGACATATGTCAAATAAAACCATGAGTTTAGTGATTGTACAGCGTGTAGATAATAAGATAACTAAGCGATCTAACCCGTAGCTTGGAACGGTCCTACTCGTATGTATCTCACAGTTTACAAGCTTCGGTACTCTTTACGAGCCAGCGCGAGTGAGCGGTCTTTTGCTCGGCCGAGAGCGTGATGTTGGGAAATGATTTATTAGGGAGGTGCCATACTTTTGTTCATAAATAAAATCTAAAACGTGTCAGATAAATTGCTTTAAAATTTTGCTTTTTTTTTCATTTGTTTACATAGTAAAGTAGCTTTTCGCGGCTGTCTGTGTGATCGCTTTACTCTTCTAAACTACGCAACGGATTTTATTCAGATGGACAATCGGTTTTCCCATCATTTAGACAATTTATTCTGAAACTTTTTTATGGATACATGAATACGTAGTATGAAATTTCGTAAAGACGTAAAAACAGTACGAAGCAGGGCGGGTCACTAGTTCATACATAAATGATTCATTCATACATTGGTGTATAATACTAGATTATGTTTCAGTCAGTAAATAAGGCCAATTGCTATGACGTCAATATAAAAAATATTCCATAAGTAAAATAGTAGGTAGGTAAATATTAACGCTGGCAAATTCTACGACTGAAAGAATTTCGCGAAGAGTAAAGCTCTTTCATCACAACAAACGCAGGCAATTGACACAGTTGCTCCGTGACACAAAGTCTGTTGAGATCATAGTCCCGAATCAATTTGTGCGCGTGCTTTGAATTAACTTGTTAGTACTGAACAGCCAATGAACATTCAGTGATTACAGCAAAGGCTTGTTTCGGTAATTAACGAGCAGAAATATGTAAAACAATTGACAATATTTTTACATTTTATATTTTTACGAAAATAAAATGCAAATAATTCAAATAAGAAAATCAAAGAGATTCCATTGTTTGTGTACAGGCATAAATAGGTTTGATTTTAACAATACCATTTGTTATTAGGTACTGACTTGCTCTGTCGTTAATTTATTTAATCCAATTATAGAATACTTACAGTAGTAACAGCAGAACTATCCCATCACTATTATATTATAATAGTTATTACGTGTTTAGTTGTTCGTGATTACGATCACGCATTGAAATTAATTGACGACGCGTTTAACAATAATAAATGTGTTTATTAATTGGCTTAAAACGCATGCATATGGTCTACATAGAGTCGTGTGATAAATATCTTTAGCTAGACCTAGTTATGATGCTATTCAGTCATTTCAAAGGAGCTTCTTAGTTACACAGTCTTCATCAAACTAAACACTATTAATTAGGCAACAGTCTTTGGAGAAATAGCTGAAACTAACCTGAATTAATTGCCCTAATAAAACATTTGTTACGCTTAGTCTTAGTATTTATTCAGCGTTAATTCTACGGCGTGTTACCTTAATACAATACATTTACAGTAAGCATGAAAGCAAAAACTTTCTCTTACAAACAAACAAGTAACATTAGTCACTGCTGATACATTACAACATCGTACTCGTTACCTTTCTTCCTCCCAGCTGCTCATCATTTGTCATGGGTGCCGCGGCGCCTGTCCATCTGAATAAAAGATAGCAGCCGGCAAGAAGTCTTCAGGGACCGATTTATGGTTCACTCATATCGAAGTAAGCGCCTTTATTTCCGGAGAGTTTAAAAATAAACTTAGTCCCGGCTCTGTCGTTTACACCGAGGAAGACCCTCCGGTGCGCGTGCCCTCTTTTCGCAATTTCAACTCCCTCATGGTGATATTATAGCCAAAATATACCATTAGTTATCATAGATCGCGCTAAATAATGTAAGAATGCTGAAGGCGCTGAAGGCTGCAGCCGGCCGACTCCCGCCCGCGGGTCGTTGACCCCGCGCACTATTCCGGGTCCCCCGCCCCACATTTTTCTTTTCGGACACTATAAGGCTGGCGGGCGTACGCCTCACCAAATGTGCTACGTCGTCGTCTCGCTGAATATGAGACTATTGTCCTGCTTTTGCAATTTCATGTGTAATCTTGTCTGCTGTTTTTTATTTACTACCCTTAATGTAATTTTATACAAGGAAGTCTAAAATTAAGAAGGATATACCTTGGCTAGCGCTTTAAAGCGCTTTTTAGTGGAAATAAATCTTAATACGATGTGACATTATCACCTTTGTAAAGTGACGTATGAGTGCAGCTTAGTCGCAATTTATTATATTTAAGACTGCAGTATCGAGTTGGCTACGTTTTAGTTTGTTCATAGCGACTAGCGAACAATAGTATGTAGCTAACAAAAGTTCATCATTTTTCTTTCTCACACGGAACTTGAATAATAGGTACATAGTGTCCAAGGGACCTGGGAGTTTTAAGAATAACGGGTGGGCTCTTGCAATACGTTTAGTGCCTTTTTATTTTCATGTGATATGGAGATGCTCTTCTTACTTTCTGTCGCGATCAACGAAAGCGTGAAATTTAGCAAAGAAGAAGGGATGAAGGACAGCTCAATTACGTGGTATTCAGTGCGTAACGAGCGCGGCTGAGATTCTTAACATCAGTCAAAGGAACTAGCATTTGCTATCCAACGGTGTTTGTTTATTTACAAGTCCTGTAATTTTACGTAATCATAATTTGTTTGTTTTTTTTCAGTTACCGTTAAGGCGAGTTGCTTTAGCAATTTTTTTCTAATTTGATCTCAAATATTTAGAGCTATAAATGGTCTAAGAAACCATCAAGGGCCGTAAGATTTAATATTCAGGAGAGGATCAAGGCAAGAAAAAAGTTTGAATTAAATAAAAATACGATGTAAAATCAACATTTCAAAAACATTCACAGTAAGAAAATATCTTAAACTTTCAAAAATTACAATAATAATATCTTAAAAGATTTAAACGGATCTTCGATTAATTAGGTTACCTTTGTAAACATATTTCTCTTTTCAGTCTAATAAAATTATAATTTCAGACGTATCATTATGTAGGTATGAGAATCAACTATTACAATAGCTAGGTAGTAAGTAGCATATTCTAATCATTTAATTGATGAAAATGTTTTTCAGTGAAAATGATACTGAAAAACATTTTCATCAATTGTTTCAAAATGTTTTTCAGTATCATTTGTAAGCATTAACTTACAAATGTTAGGTACTGAAAAACATTTTCTTATCACTCGTTAATTACTGGAACCGAGAAAGAACATTTTTTCAAATTTACAAGGTCCAATCCTACACACTATAAAGTCCCAACTATACCTAAAGCTGTTCATCTTTTTCAAGTTTCAGTCTTTTTTCATAGGTAAATGTTATGAGACTCGACCTGGGTATTTGCGAGTATTCCAATTTACTAGAACATGGTCGTAAAAAAATGATCAAAAATGTAAAAGTCTTCACTAATAAACTTTGCAGGATTGCTGTGGCCCAAAGTTACTCGAAATGCGGTCAATGTATACCGATTTTCTAGATCGGTTATTTAAATCCAAAAACATAAGTAAATAGTTGTCTGTAAAAAAACATAAATTTTTTTTTCGTCACAGATATGCTGAACTGGCTCATATATATCCTAAAATAAATTAAAAAACCTGATAATGCAGAGCCATCTACCTAATGATAGGCTTATCTGATTTGAAATTCAGAAGGGTTTAGAGGGAGAAGTAAATCCTGACTAATTCATTTGGGTTTCAAATTGTTTTGCAAGCTTTAATCTTTCGTATTTAATATTTTTAAACAGTGTGTCCGCATTAATAATTTATATGGAGGAATGAGGCATCCCGCTGCACGCTGGTGTATCGCAGCCTCCATAATGATGAAAATCTGTTTAGTGTAGCTCGCTTCAACGTGGAGTGACGGTTTGCGGACGTTTAAACACAGGCTAGAGGTGTCTCGTATGCTCACGATATTCGCTGCATAACTTGATTTTGTACCTATAATTAATTTTGTTTTAAAATAAACTAGCTACTGCCCGCTTCCTCGTCTACGTGAATTTCTTGTTTTAACATAAAATATATCCTTTGACGCTGGAGTATTGCCGAGTGTGTAAACATGTGTGTCACATGAGTGAAAGAATCTTCGTAATCAGATCAATAGTTCTGTACATTATCCCCTCTAATACAAAGGAGAATGGCCACGGGACTATGGGTTTCTGCCCTAATGCCCAATAGCCTTACGATATATACCTACCAATGGAGCTTTTTTAGGGGAACCTTCTCTACGAACAAGACTTTTGCCAATTGACGACATCAGTGGATGAAGGTGATATATTATGTCGCAAAATTCTAATTTTGAGAAAATTGAGTTCAAAGTTGCCCATAAACATTTTAAGATATTGCATGTTATTTTAAGGTTTAAAATTGTTTGAATGCACATAACACCATCATTCATACATAGAACAGCGAAAATCTGAAAGGCGCCATATCACTTTCATCCACTCATGTCTTCAATTGTTTTTAGCTAGCTAGGGATACAAAATAAGTGACATTGTAATTGTAATATCGCTGCTTTATAATCCCCATTTAACGACTTGTAATATTGAGCGAACCTATTTGCAGATTGTATTATTAATTTAAGGTTTTCTTGTTTGCACGTGTACGAGAAGTAAGTTATATCAACATAGAATAGTATTCTATATTTCACTAATAAATAATGGATCCTACTAACCTACTTAAAGCCAACAGCTAAGATTGTACCGAAACAAACGAGGCTCAGTCGAGAACCTCTCCGTAATTAAATACTTTAGTCGGCCCTTCACAATGTCGTCCACCATTTAGCCAACTTAAGTTCTTTTCATTGAAACCATCAAGGAAACGGAATAATTACGGCATTCTACTATTTTGCGATATTCAATTTATTATTCACTTCAGTTTCGGTATTCCCAGTCATTGTGTACCTACCTATTTGTAAGCATTTTTGACTTAATTGACCATCAGCAAAGGGCAATTTTAAATAGATTGTTTCAAATATTTTCCCTCACTTTTTTATTTCGTGTAAATGGTATTTTTAATTGCATCTACTCGTATAGACGTTTTTAAATTTGCGTTCTCTTTTTTTTAATTTGATTACCAACTAGTACTACATTAGTAAACCAATATTCTTCACGTACAACTGACTATATTAGTGACAAGTTAGATAAAAACAATCGTAATAAACTCCTGTAGTTCCTTGTGTGCAGGCAGTCACTGCTACCACCAGTCTATCTGCCAAAATTGCAGATTATATCATAATCCCCCCGTGACCATTAATTATACCACTTTATGATGGCACTCACGGTTCATTAAAGGACATTTACGACCACTGGCTGATATGACATGAAGTTTATTATATAGCTATTTTAAAGCTATTGTCTGATACCTATATTAATTTGTATTTTTACCTTTTCAACTTTCCGTCTGCCATTAGCGATCCGCTTGTTGTTTTGTTCTCGCTAACATTGCCCTGCCAGCTGAAAACCTTTTTTGTGTCTATAAATGGAACACTAAAATGTATAAATCCACAAAAATAGCCTCAAAAAGGTCCACGCTAACCGCAATCGTATTTAATTGATATAATTGGCATTTAGGTCTGCCATTACGGAACCATCCCGGCCCGGCCCGGCGCGGCCCGTTCCAGAAACAGGCGCAATTTTTTCATTTCCCTTGCCAGAATGAAATTCGTCTGTGCATTTTTCCACAATTCCCTTTCAAAGTTGTTTATTATTCAGTCGGATCCCTTTTCAGAATTTTGGGCTCCGAAGATAAAAGTAGATCTGCGTAAACCATGTTTGTTTCCACTTTTTTAATATTGTAACAAGGCATTAGTTTTTTTTTTAATAATACTACATATTACTAGCTACGACACTATACGATACTATATTATTAGCTACGATTTATTGCAATTCCAAAAATAATCAGGCAAGTATACTTTGCTCTTTGTCAGTCAATTTTGACTTACTGTATTACTTCATGGGGTGGGGCGAGTAAATCTTTGATATTGCCTATAGAAAGAGCCCAAAGAGCTATTCTCAAGGTGGCAACTTGCCGCCCTTTTCTTTTCCCCACTACCCTCCTGTATAAAGAATGTAAAGTACTTACAGTTAGACAGTTATTTATAATGAGCACTGTACTAAAACAACACGCAGCTCTTCCATACAGCACTGAATTTACTAAAAGGAGACGGAAAGATATAGTTTGTCCTCAAAAAATTACAAAGCATCCTTTCACTGCCAAATTTTATATGTACCTTGGACCACTGCTCTATAACAGGCTAAATGAAAAAGGAAACATCTACCCTTTAAATCATAGTAACTGCAAGAAATACCTTATTGAAACTTTTCAAACTATGTCCTATGAAGATACAGAGAAATTATTACTTGTGCTAAAGTAAATATTGTTCGTATTATATAAGTTTTTATACTAGTTATTATCCACCTTTTTAATAAGATTATGTGATTAACCAATAAGATTAAATTTAAATTAAGATTAATGTATACGTGATTATTTAAGGAATTAATGTTACCTGCGATCGCCTGAAACACAGGGTTACCTAGTTCAGGCACAAATCATTTGTGAATTTGACATAGATTTACGAACACTGTATTTTACGATAGTCCTTATATTTTGAATAAACTTATTATTATTATTATTATTATTATTATATTACCCGAGTCCTTTGATGTGGGACTCTCATCGGACTATACCTTTGAGATAATATTTTAATAAAAATGTGCAGCGCGGTTTTTTTTTATGAAACGTGCTTCGTACCTATTGAATTTTTGAAAAGCGTATGAAGGCAAGCGAAAAAAATATACGTTCTATTTCTACTGTATTCCATATGGTCCAGACTACCGCATATAAAACGAAGTAGCATCGATCCCAATCACGTATCTATAAAAGAGAAACCTCAACGAATTCTAGTTTTCTATATATTGGTCGGAGAGTCGGAGTTCGCAATAAAAACAGTTGAATTGATTGCGGTGCGAGAGGGCAGCGCGCCGCTCAGGTTGGCCTGGGTTGGCCCACGTGCAATTCACATGAAAAATGGCCACTAAATCACGGGCGCCACTTGAGGCGATCTCCCCGACTATAACCACTACAACGATATAGGGAGATAGGACCCGACAATGATGTCACGTAACGTTCGCCAGGATGTAGTAAGAGGCCATTCCTCTTATTTTATCCGATTTGCTTGAGTTCAGTATGTATTAATACATTTTTGACTTTTATATTTATCGACAATTTTATAAAGACCGTATATAAGAATACACAATTTTGTTTCGAATACACATGAGTTTAGAAAAACTTAAAAAAGAAAATGACTCGAGTGAAAGCATTATTATCTCAGTTTTTAAGTAGCGTAGGTAAACTTTCCCTTACTGCAATTTTCCTTTTTGCACTTTATTCTAAAAATAATGTGTATCATATCATTGTATAATAGCAAAGTTATGCTCGGGTATGTAACTAGGTATATACAATAAAAAGAGGGTGCTATAGGTACCTACGCCTGAAATGTGACGATAAGTTGGACACGGAAATGAAACAGGCGATGAAGATAAGTTGTTATTACTGTTTGTTATGTTACCTTGGGCCACGGACAAGGGAGCCATGGGGTGGACACCATATGTCTGCAAGTAATGGCGATCGCCTGGATGTATTACGCAAGCGACAGGAAAATGTGTCGCTCATAGAGGAATGAAATGCGGGAAAATGCAGCGTCCACACGTTGTCTGCAACTACCGAAATACTCAAGATTTTTCAGATGCAATGTAATGAAAATATATAAAGAAAAGCTTACAACTTTACAGAAATTGAAAGAAAAACGTTACTATTTCATAAACAAAAGAAACTTTATTGTCAGTCTAAAATAAAAAGCTTACAACTCAGAAATTGCAAAAACAGTTGAAGTATTTCATTAAGGAACGATAGGTCATGCATCGCAATTAGAACACCATACAATATCAGGTGTACATACACTTATCTCTTGATTCTAGCACGAATAGTGTATACGTCCATACAACATAATATTAGGAGCGTGTCATGTCCTAATTGCAGCCGGTAGTAATTTACCGTCCATTTAATTGCTGGCTCCGGCAACAAACATTATACATAAGTAGACTGTTATGTAGGTACGACTACTTAGGTATGAGTGTGAAAATATTGCATGTTCCACTTCAGTAACGTCAGGTGTAACGTTCATAATCGGCTAATTAGCGGTAGTCCCACGAGTGCTCGCGCATTTTTTCAAGAGATTTTTAAAAAGGATTGCGCCAGACGTCAAAGCCCACGGTGTTCTCATATTATGCGGTATTGTAACACTGGATAAATACCGGGTCTGCAGGAGCACCAATGCCAATGAACGTTTTTATGTGTCTCAGCCCAGCGCGGAGAGCGGGCGGCGGCCGGCGGCGCGACTGCATTCGTCTGGCGAGAATTAAACCGTGCATCTGAAAAGGTTTAAGATGAATGAGGGCCGCACGCTCACAATGCAACAACAGTTTAGAACAACTTATTCCTGTTGAGCGAATGTAAACAGTCTCAGTTATATCTGCATAGCGATGTTTACAAAATAGCGCGTGCTCTCACCCATTTCACTTGAATAAGATTATTATTATAATAATTCCTTTCAGTCCTTGCGAACATTTTTGTGGCGCATAGTGTGTAACCACGCGAGTCCATACTATCGATCGCCATATTCGCCATAGTGTATATTTAGAGATACACAGTGTCTGAGCCTCGTCTGAACAGGAAATGAACACCAGATGAGCTGTGCCGTTAGCTCTGGAGCTGTGTATACCTGTGTTGTACCTGTGAAGGTGAGGTTTATTGAATTATTTTGGGTTGTCAAGGTATGAGATATTTAGTGACGCGTTTTGATTTGTATACCTGACTTTTAAGTAACATAGTATAACCACGTGCAAAAACACAGCTTTAAATTAAGCATGCACCCCTTTGTTTATACAATTTACCTTTCTAGTATACTAAGTACTTACAGCGGTACTGTAGTGCTTAGAAAAGGATTCAATTTGCATCAGTGGTTGTGAAAAAGAGCTCATTTTAAACTGATCTACATGAGATGATTGAGGGAGCCGGCCCTTTTATTCGCGTAATTGCATACCCCGAAAAGGCAAGGGAAATATTTCATGAAATATACTTTTGTTAGATACTGACACGTGGATAATATTTATGGATTTATACAAAAATGCCTTTTGGACATACCCCTGAGTTTAATATTCTCGGAGTTTTTGTGACGGGACTGCAGGGTGAAAGATTAACTACAGGGAAAAGGGGAAAACTGAAACGGTATATCGGGAAATAGAGAAAAAAGTAATGTATTATTTCTCCGAATAATACTACCAATACTAACAAAGTTACACAAGATTAATGTTGTTTTAGAATAAGTATTAATAGTGAATGTGGTGATGATAATGCTGATAGCCAGCATCTTTATTTTAAATCAACACCAGGCGATCAAGTCTTATTTCAATTACTCTTGATACGTGTGTACTAGATATCTAGCCTTGGCATCGTTTTAGAAAGCAGACGTGCATTATTTTATTTTTAACAACATATGTATGCGGTTCGAGATGTGTTCGCTGGTATAAAGTAAAAGTTATTCCTCCAATATTGTATACGCATGCTATATATAATTGCACGTAAAATGCGTTGCGTGTTCAATAAGCCAGCCAGTCAGCCAGATGACGCTTATTAGTTTGTCGGTGTCGGCTGCGGTGCGGCGGCGTGGCGTGGCCGGTGCGTGTCCGCGGTTCTCGGAAGCGGGTTAGTTAGCGGGCTACCCTGCGGCCGCGGCGAGACTTCGTTTACCTGCCCTACCTGCCTCCCTCTTACCTTACTCTACCTGCCATTAAACACGGACTATTTGGCTCCGGTACAACAAACACAAAACACTAACGTGAAATTTTATGGGCGTCGCAAGAAGGAGTTATTTTTATTTCAAATAGTCCATTGTTTTCGATGCTCAGTGCTGGTGCTGCTGCAAATTTTTTTGCCCATTTTGTTCAAGCTTGCCGCTTCAAAGTCTTGGGCACTTAGGGTTGTCATAAATTTATCAAATCATTGTATCTAACAATTTGACGTTCCCCTGTTCCTTTTGCTCTCATGGCACTTGAGTGAACTCTCGAAAACTCTGTTTATGATAAATGGCTGGGGAAGTGAGAGTGACACGGACGCAGGTTGCACCCCCGGGCCCCGTCGGCTGCGATAAAGACTCAATCACCTGCCCCCGCCAGGGCCGCGCTCGGTGACTGCTCGCACCCTCCACCCATGTATTGAGGAATTCCTAACAAATTATATTTATCATTTATTATTATGCAAGGAGTGTGTGGTGCCGATAAGCTATTTTTCCCCATATTATAAGAAAATAAAATTGTGTAAATGATGGAGACAAAGCAAAAGCCTTTTTCAGGAATTCGTTTTATACATTCATAATGTATTTTATTATAATATGTTCTGAAACTATTATATCTCTCTGTAGATCTCTCTATTATGTCTCCTACTCTTCATATGTTTGGTTTCTAACACTATTTTTGACAAAACTTCGTTTAGGCGTACCTACGCATAAACGAAGTTTTGTCAATAATAGTGAAGAATAGTGTCATTCCTGAACGATTCTGGAATTTGATTTGCCTCAGGACGTTGATCAACCAACTCAACATTGCATATTTTTATTATAAAGGGGAAGGTAAAGTGATAAGAAACGAAATTGATTTGAATTTTTCGGTCCAACTTTAGGAGATAGTAACTTAGTATGGAATCATCTGTAGGACTGATTTAGTTTTCACGCCAGAGCACGTAATGTCAGTAAACACATAAATAAAGCGTTTCCCGAAATCTGTTAGGTTACTTTGCTGTCGGTAGAGTCGCTAATAGGAGAACCACTGCAGATTCTTCTAACATTATAAGTAAAATGAAAAAAACTAATGAATAGTGTAAGTCGTGGATGTATCAAAATAAATAATTTGGGATGTTATGGTAGGCTGTTTGTGGGAGAGGCGCGCGCACTGTCGGCAGGCGTCGGCGGAGCGCGGGGTTTCGTCCTCGGCACACAGTCGCGGCGCCCAAGCGGCTCAGTCGGTGCCCGACCTCGGCCACGAACGCCGCGCTGTGCCCGAACCTCACAACTGCCTTGCTAATCTTGCGGACATCGCAGCTTTTGTGATACGCCAGCACGAGACTTCTCATTAAAGACCCTTAATGAACTCCCCTCAGACTGTTCACCTCTGAATCCCAGAGCCCGGCTCCGAACTTGACCTGTGATTGTTTGCTCCAACTGTCAGTGCGCGTGTTGTGCTTTATCGATAACATAACCTGTACGATTTCAAGGGCACAAAGACTTTGGTTAGATAGTGTTGTGGATGTAGTGTTGTGGAGCTATTGGAACAGGTCTAACTTAGTCTTTCTTAAAATCTAAGTGGGCGTATTCGAAAGTTTGAAAATCGATCGGGTGACGTGCGTGCGTGGGATTGCGTTTACGTAATCTTTGTTTACCTTGGGAATATGCACTGTGGTGACTGCTCGCCGTCTTACTTCTGATAGGTACGCGCACAATTTTCCGGATGAAAACATAGTATGGGTAAGTTGGCTTTACTGAGTTCTTTCTTTAATTTTTGTTATGTTTTCTTGTTTCGTTCCGTTTCTAATGAATTCTTTCGTGTAGTTCGTTTATGTTTTCAATTTTGTGTTGTAGTTCGTTGTATTATGTTATTTACTTTCTTTAACAATGGCTTTCATAACAAACGCTTCAATTCTAGGTGCTCAAGACGCCAGCATCTTAAATAAATTTTAAGAAAGTTAACAAGCGTTTTATTGTGAGCGTCTCTATCGCTGATCAATTAGTGAAAGCGTTTTAATTTGGATAGCTTAAGGAATTAACAAAAGATTACGTTTCTTCCCACTCGGTGGCGAAATGCTGTTTTACGGCGTGGGATGGAAGAGCTCGTAACAACGAAAGTGGATGATGGTCGTACAACCAAAAAGGCTTAAGTAATGCTTACTTAAATTAAATTTTAAATTAGTGTCTTAATATCCTATTGGTAGCGTTTGCATGTTAAACCAAGACATGCCTTGGTTTGGTCTTCTTTGAGATTCCTGAATTTCTCGACTAGACGCTTGGTAATTTATTGGTAAGAATACCTAGCCGAAAGATTTTTGTTGATGATGTCCGATAATGGTCTAAAATCTGGTTAGAAAAAAGGCCTTTTCATTCAATTTTAGGTTAATTGACTACTATTGATTTTGACAAACAAAAAGCATGTTGCACCTTATCCCATAGCGTTTCCCATAAATCTTGCCATCAAAATATCCGAACAGGTTTGGTAGCCATGAACCCCTTCTGCATCGATCCTGACCGGTTCAGGTACAGTAATTACACAATGAAAACAGGTTTTACAAAATTATGTGAGAAAGCATAAACTTGGGAACCGTTACGGGCCGTTAGTTATAAAATGTGGCTGCGTCTGTGCAAAATTTATTGATAATGTCGATGATGACGCTTCGAGATGCCTAAATAAGCCGTTGATAGAAGTTAATAAAACTACTGAAACCAGTCTTTAAATGCCGAATTCCTTATACCTATCTTTACCGATCGTTATTGTTTTAACATTCTATAATGAAATTAAATACGTATGCCTAGGAGTGCGCACTTTACTATATTACCAACATCTGTATATAAAAAAAATACTCCCTCATTGTTCCACACAATAGAGTATTTAAACGGCCATTGCAAATATTGTAATAGGTCATACACTAACAACCGAAACTAACTGTTTCGTAACGTTGGAACCGGGAAACGATTTACCCTCGTTCTGTCAATAGGGGTTCCATGTTCAACAGTGGACATACACAGACTGATATGATAAAAGTATATGACGATAGCCGAGCCGGAGGGTAGTCGCACTATTCGTTCTTTCAGGCGATGGTGTGCATATTTGATGAGCGCCAGTCGTGATACAATGGTGTCGGGATGAGGTCGTCTGGCGGATAGGACACGCCTCCACTCTTCTATTATATGACCAGGCTTGCTACTTATCTCGTGTTTAGTACACAACTTCAACAGGTTTCGCATCATATTGCAGTAAAATGTTTGGGATTTGAACATCATGGTAATTTTTTCACCTGTTCTGGGTTGATTTACCGAAATAAGGTTTGATAAATTCCAGATAACGGGAGTATATGTTGAACAAGAGATATCTTTATCGATTTTCTTCTGAGAAATAATATAATTTAACGTTACTTAAATCTTAATTGCATTTTCCTGAAAGGTTTATAGATTTTCCTCTTGCAAGAAACTCCACATACAAGAAGGAGCGGAGAGAGCGAACCTTGGAGGGTGTTTAGCTTTGACTCTCTTTCCTTATCTAATATATTATAGTTATACGACCTGCAGAAAATGCTTTTGTTCAGGAATACAATTTAGCCATTTACCTCTCTTCAGTACCTATCACCACAAGCTACGCGGCTATAGGTTTCTATTCTAAAGAAATCAATCTTCCCCATAGCAACCGTATCTCAGCTTATCGATCCATCTTTTGATTCAAAAATTCTATACGTAAATAGAAAAATTATATATCTCGGCACCTCAGTTCATTTCCCTTTTTCATTTCCTCCTCCGCTGCGCTCCAGTCCTGATAGGAAATAAATTCAACGATTCACTTCTACCTGTTTCTTTTCTCTGAAGATGACTTTGTTACTGCCCTATTTAAGGAGCTATATTTAGATGTAGAAATGACGAGTCAACTCATTTTACCTCTTCAATAAGAATTAGTATCGTAGCGTGGGTATTAATTCCACTCGCCCGGCCCAGCCGCGCCGCGTCTCGCAATGGCTGCCATTCCCTTCTAAATTATTAAACAAATTATGCTTAAAATTTTGCTCAAGTAACATAATAAATCAATCGAAATCGAATTAATACTTTGAAAAGAAATTGTGGAACTGCCTCAAGATATTGTGTTAGAAACTGAAATAGCTTTTAAGGATATCATTAGCCTTACCCACGGGAAATTAAAATAAATTACATAGCGTAACGGTTACGTTAAACGTGTTCGTATGTAAAAGTTCTTACAACATTTTACATGAGCTGGTTCTACTGAGAAAATTAGATTACCGCTTCTACTAACGTAGGCGGCACGTTCGTCTCACCTGATAACAATGTGGGATTAAGAGATCTTATCTCATCCAATTAAGAGATCTTATCTCATCCATGATCAGTCCATTAACAAAGAGGATAAACAATTCATAAGGAGCAAGATTGAACTCCTGATGTGGGTGAGCTCCGATCGCTAATTCTGAATTTCGAAATGGACATTGATAAAGTTATCAACAGACCGACTGACCGCAGTTTGGTCTGTTTGTAAACAATCTGATGGTAAATCATGCGGCACACAGAGCTGTGACTCAGCTCTCAGTTCAGAATGATGGCATCAGTTTGTAGGCACGAGTGACGCCATCGGCACAGGAGCACTGCGCAGTTTTGCTCATTTAACAAAAGTGATTAATGTATAGTATATTAAAAGGTCAGTGAATGAGATTATTGTAATTTAGCGGCGGTGTCTCTGTCATGTTGTGCGCCCCGTCCCTCTAATGCGTGTTGAATGTAAAGACTAGCATGCGTTTCACATTACCTCTCCCGAGGGACGCCGCGTGCTTCGCGCCCAACGACCATTTCGCGCCGGTACCCTGCCGCCGTACGCGTGCTCGCATCCTTGACGAGAACTGCTCGTATTGAGTTACCTGGGCGAAGCCAGCAAACAAAGTGCAAGCATGCTCAATCAGGTCGGCCATTCTAAAAGTTATTCTCTCATTATATACCACACTCAGCAATTTAATCTTTCAATCTTCATTGTGCCGAAATTTGCTCTATGATCACTGTTTAATGATATCATTCTGCGCGTAATCATTGCTCAATCTTTTATTCGTTTCTGTTATACCTACATATGTAAAAACTAGGATTTTTAGATACGAGATTTAGTTTGGCGGTTTAATTAATATTTATTAACAGGTTCTTTCAATGTGTTTTGGAAGACCGAAACATCAAAAATCAGCGTGATACCCTTGAGACCTGTTTCTTATGAGTATGTGTGAAGTTGAACGGGTGTTAGTGACGCATTCGGCTTCGTATAGTAGCGAGATAAAAAGGTGACCCTCCGTCGCCTACATCTCATTATTTATGGTTCACAGCCTCCCTTTTGGTAAGTCTTCCATAAAAGCAAATTTTTCCCCACCTTGACAACTTTTATACTTATCTGCACTCTGAAAGGCTAATAATGTGATGAGTTATTAATAGCTGTTTATTCAATATCAAGGTGGTGGTTCGAGATAACACTAAAGTGAGGAGGTCAAAGTTTAATTAGTTTTCACGCGACTTCATTCTCTTAGCGCAGGTTTGACAGCGGCCGGCGGCTGGAGGACGGGGTGCCGGCGGGTCGAGGTCGGACTGGTTAGTCTCATTAATGCATGACTGCGGCACATCCGATATTTGGCATTACCACACAAAATATTTTTTAAGGCTTCTCATGAAAATAACATTACTAAAAGGACGCTGCCAAAATGTCCCGCTACCTCGGATGAACTGAACCAAAATAACTTTTTCCTGGTTTATCCGAATAAATATGAAAAAAAAGGTTATTTAAGGCATAGCAAAACACGATAAGGAAGTAGCTTTGTTCTTAATAAATAGGGCAGAAACAAATAAGGATACGCCTGTTCCGCTCGTGCTAAAGCTATTTTAAGAGATGTAGCAGTAACAGTCAACACAAAAATAAGGATTTACCGACCGTCAACGGTATTTAAGTACCTAGTTTCCATGATAGTTTAATTTCCATTTGCATGGAGCTTATTGTTTAAGTTTCAGTATAAGATTTCATGGGTAATTGCAAAAAGTCTACCTTCTTTAGTTTTTTGGGCGCCCAGGAGTGATGTAGAGATTGATAGGTTCATTATTTAAGCCAGTGTAAACAGTAGGTAACATCATCATCATATAATTTACATCGCGAGTCATTAAATTAAATGGAAAATATAAATGACATCATTTTATGATCCCGCTCATGAGCTGCGCTTCCGCGAGCATTATGTAAGTAATGTTATTACCAATAAAGTGGAGGCTCCATATTTAACAAGTATTTGATGATCTTTAAATTGTTTAATTGAGTAATGTTGGCTTAGCACATGTGAGGTGATGTATTCAGACCGAGACAGAGAGACCGGAACTGGCGTGTGCAGCGGAGCGAGCACGCTCAAGGTCGAGCACACGCCTTCATAATTCAACTAAATTAACCACAAAGCGCATGCATCATAACATTCATAACTCATAATTTGAATCAACTTATCGCCGTGCTATGTGATGATGTTTTATGCGAGATAAGCAAACATTACATCACTAGCTAATATTTATTCAAATGAAGCTACTGTCACTACCGATAATAATCTTAACTTAGTCAATTCTCTTATTGGAAAGGCAGTCTGAAGAAAATATACATAGTTCCGATTACAAATGTGAAGCCCTAAAGTTATCCATTGGTAAACGTAATATTCAATAATAATTAATTACATAATGCCAACAATATCGAGGCAATGAAGATAATAAAATAGTTGAGATGACACGTACAATGCGAAGATATTTGTTACATGAGAAACGGATGTAATGTGCTCGAAGAGTAAAAACCGAAACTGATTTATTGCCTTTCGGATCGTGGCTCGAAGTGTGACGGATAACGGAGTGGAGCGGCTCCTCACTGCAACTATTTATTATGGATAATGGTCGCAGACTGTCACGGCTCATCAGACAAATCTCACTAAGTGACCGCTCTGTTCCGTCATCAAATGCCACTTTATGACCGGTTCTAATTGAATATTCTTGTCTTATGAGTTTTTATTTAATATTACATTACATTAACAAAGTTATTATGAAAATTTGTGGGTTAACCAATCTAGAATGTTTGTGTGTATTCGCGTGACTGGTAATGATTGTGGCGAAATTCTCTGCAAAAAATAAGATTGTTTCAAATCACGGGTATTACGCGATGAACGTTGAAATATTCTCTCTTTTTTGTTAGTTCTTGGTTAGTTTTTGAGAGAAAATGCTAGTTAGACATGCGATTTAAACATAGTTTCAGAAACTCCATTTCCTTTATTGTGTTAATGGGAAACAACTTTTTAGTGAATGATTGAATACGATTCAAAACAAACAAGTGAAAGTGCAGCTGGGGACATTGTTTGATTCAGCGTTGTTTGTGCGTACTACGTGGTGCTGCGGCCGACGACGGGCGACGTTAAAAATCGCCGGGGAATCCAGATCACGTCACAGCCAGCCGTCTAGCTAACAATGATAAAGTAGCTGACCTCGAACTTGGAATTACTTTTTAACACTTTACTTTTTTATTCTTTCGCCATGTGCGTTTTACTAGGTACTTTGATAAGGGACTCACCCAGCACTATCACTACTATCGGTAAAACTTTGTCAGGCTTATAATAAGTGTAGGAACTTACGCGTTGTTAAAAATCAAATTGATAAATAAATCTAAAAAGCTTTTTAGCGCTATATGAGACATGAGTCAACAAAGAATCACTGATGAAATCATTCAAGTGGTTGCTGGCACACCCGATCATCACCATTTAAAGGAGCTGTATACTTTAGTGTACCAGTTGTTCTCGTGCTCTCGAGTGGTTGATGCAGTTTCCTTTTTTTTAGAAAATTGGCCTCTCATGGATAAATCATCGAATCCGGTCACGACGGCATTCAGAGCGCGGTGTGCGTATCAAGTATCGATCTGGTGAGCGGCTCAGCTGCGTCGCTCCACATTTCACGCTCGTTGCCAATCGCGACGAACACGCTCGCTTTGGTGAGTCGCTTTGCTCTTGCCACGCCATCGTGGTTCCATGAATGCTGTATTTATGGATCAAAACAATGGTCACAAATAGAACACGCTGCTGCTATTTGTATTCTAAGGGCTTTAAATTGTTATGTTCCTCTATTTAAATGTAGTTCAATACGACGCGACGCCGGTCTAAAGTTCAGGATTTATATATTATAGTATTGTGTTCTTATATCATGCTCGTGGTGGATGACAAAATTCCTCGTAGATATTTCTGCAATATTGGTAGTTAGTAAAAAATAAGTACATTAATATTTTTCTCGTCAGCTTGGCCAGTTTCAATAATAAATATTTGGAAGTAACCAAAACCATTCAATTCTCGTTAGTAAACTTGTGGTTGCTTGCTTGTCTTATCCTCATACTGAGTCTTGCATAACGCCAGATGTTCGTGACTCACAACTAATGCGAGTAGGTGTCGCAGCCTGTACCGTGATTTAATTAGGTACTTATCTACCTAGCTCTCACTCGAAATTGGGTACTTGTTTGTCTTAAAGATAAAGTGATTTCTTCGTTGATATTATTGTAATGGGCTTATCCCATTCAACCTGGTTTGGATTAACAACAACAATTTCCAAAACAAAATGCTATCATATCATCATCAGCTCTTTCCCGTTGTGCGGTTACCGGTATTTACCGTAAACACAGGTGTGGTAATAAACCACTTAATCTCACTGTAGCATTTCATACGAGTTACTCATGGCCCTGTGATTATTTCTATCACAGTAATGTCTGGACTCGCTTGTGAACACCGTGAGAAACATTTCAAGCAAATTAACTTTCCGCCATTACTGTCACGCGAGAAAGAATAAGCAGCAAACTGCACACATTAAGTTTTTGTTGCATGTGTTACGTGTATCGCATAACGATCGAGTCTGTAATCGATTGAATTAAAAAGTTTCACGTGCCTCTGCTATGATCATTGTTATTTGGGTCTTTGAACTAACGGGACTGCGAGTGGACGATTGCGTTCTAGACCTGTCGTGATGTTGATTATCGTGACTTATCATTACATATCTCCTTTTACTAAGAACAATCGCCGATTAATTATAATTGGAGAGCCATATTGACTTAACCAAGTGGGTACCTACTTCTTACAAGTAAATCGAATAACTTTACCTATGTAGCTCTGTATATTTAATGCCCCTTGGGAAACGGGAATATCAAACAAATAATTGATGAAAACCACAAGGAAATAAGTTATACAGCTCTACAGTGGTAGTGGCAAGCAAGCCTTTGGCGCGAGGACTGGGTAGACAATCGGCCGACGTGACGGCTTTGGCGAAGCGAATAATGACCGCATTGTTTGAGCGCTTTTAATTAATATCGATTTGACGACATGCGATATCTTCATCGAGCAAATTGGAACTGAGGAATTGCACTGAGAGTAATATGCGTCGTCGAATAGCCTTTTATACCCACATCTAGTGATGTAACTGTGTGTCATTAGAATGGGCTAGGTTTTTATAAATCATAACATTAAATGAAATTATACTTAATCAAATTAACGTACAATGATCCATATCGCTATACTAAATAAGTAAAAGCATTGTTTCGTAATGCATGATGCTCTCATAAAAGTAAACACAAATATACATATAAAAACGCGTTAAATGAAACATGTTATTATTAAAATCTGGGCGTTAGCAGCACTGTGTTATTGACAGTTGCCACATTCGATATTATATTCGAATTGTTAGCACGTAACATTTGTAAACAGTTTTTACAAGGTATGACAAGGTCTCGAAGTGGTCAATGATATCATACTATCAACAGGGACTATCGTAACCTAATCAAGCGCGACATGCTTAATAACTTGTTTGAGCATTATGTATTGTTAAATAACGTCGCGTCGTTTATTTAAAGTGATGAACGGTAATCATTTCGAAATTATGAAATTACTTTACTTTACCAAGACTGTCGTGTCGCATGAACATTAGTTGAGTTTTTGCGGTTTCATAACCATAACAATCTAGGAAGTAGCTGTTATCACTGAGTATTATTGTGCAGAATGTTTTGAGTAAGATAATAAATAGTCGTAATTCCTCTGTATTATGTCTCTTTGTAAAGTTTCAGATCAATAAAGTTTATTCATTTGATTTTACTTTCTGATCTTTTAATCTGGATTCGTAGAAAAAAAGGTTCATTATACCGAGAAGGGACATAAATCGAGTGTGTCTCTCTATTGTTGAGCATTTTTCCTTCCGTGCTATCTACTACATCTACTGGAAATGACTAATAAAATGGCTGTCTGACATTTTATTGAATATTGATAATAGCGTCGTCAGCTAGGCCGGAATTGGGATCGCTTATTGAAAGCTTTAGGGGCATTCACGTGGTGATTGACAAATTGCCGCTGATCCCGGGGTGATGGAGCACGTCACGCGGCCAACAATGATTAACCCGGACCCGACCCGCGAGCCTCATTTCCTTTTACACATTTTTCTTAATACGTACTTGAAACCTATCTTCATATAAATTATTCTTCTGCTCGTGGAACGTATGTCACTGAAATCCTCTTAAAACGTTCGACTTTGATGATATTTTTTTGTGTATTTGCCAAGAGTCCCTTGATAGCAGTGATAGCAGTGATAGCCTAGTGGTATGGCCGTCGGATTGCCAAGTCTTAGGTCTCGAGTTCGAACCCAAGACACGCACCTCTGATTTCCAGATTCATGTGCGTATTGTATTATTATAACTTGCTTAAAAAACGGTGAAGGAAAACATCGTGAGGAAGCCGGGATGCCTGAAAGTATTTTCAACAGTATGTGAAGCTACGTCATAGGCCCGTGGCCAGCATGAAAACTCTGTCACCAGGTTAATCACTAACTACACGCAAAGAAGAAGTCAAGGGACTTCTTCTTTTGTCATTGTTTAAATTCACAATTAGTCCCGGTAGGAGGGACTTCGATCGAGTTATTATTCGGATAGGACAGTATCTACCTGGTCCGATAGATGTAGGTAGGTATAAATCGAAACCTGTAAATAACATCAAAAGGCAAAAAGTACCTCCTTTTACTGAAATAAAAATACATTAGTGAAATCAGTACGGTCTACCCAAATTCGCGGAATCACAAAGCAGGTAAAGCAGTTTTCAACTTTGATATTCGATTAGGTCAGCTTCGGTCATGGCTATCTGGAGTTTATTTATAGGTAATAGTTGAAGACCTTAACTCAACGCCTACCTGGGAATTTGAATACATAATACATTAACAAGCCGTCAAAAGAAACACCTAAACGGGGCGTGGGAAAAAATAAAATCCGTATTTGGGTATTTTCCCATTCGGGATCCTAATGTAAAATCCGTGCCGTATAACATGCGTATAACTAACAAACCAGAATATTTTAACGAACCTCAAAAAAACGTTCATTAAGACTCGTAGGCCGCCAGACGCATTATGTTGTCATTGCCTACTTAAAATTCGATGTGGCGTAAAACACATTGGAAATATAATATATTTCAACCGTTTTAGTAAAATAATCCATTGGATGTATTCTTGCATTGAAGGATCTACTTAAATACTTTGCTTGTACAATAATATGGTACTTTAATAATGTCATTTTTGTTTATTCCTGTGTTATTTCTGCAACACAATAACGAGTAGGTAACGCTACTACGACAGGTAGTAGTACATTCGTCACAAAGTAAATTAGTCACATTTTGAAAAATCTATACATTGAAAGTAAATTCGTCACACGTATTAAAAATATGTGTAAACTTATTTAAATCAATAATTTTGGTCGCTATCGCTACTTTAAGAATAAAATATTTGAAATGAGGATTTGAGGAGTTTAATACCGATAGCGACCAAAATTATTGATTTCAATAATTCTCTTGAAAACTGTGATTTTTATGTAGATGTAAGGTAAATTAGTTAACGTGGTGTGATTATGAAAAATTGACAACATTTTTATTCTACTTACTTCTTTTTTGGGTATCGGTGCGGATTAAAACCATGTGACGAAAATACAATTTTTTTTTTGTGACGAATGTACAAAAACCCCCTTCGACGTTACATTGTCCTGAGTTTTTACACACTAGCTAGTCAAGTAATACTATCTACTTCCTAAATATACATGTAGCAGAAAAAGGTTTTTTTCTTTTAAGGCATTGACTGCCACGCAGCAGACACAATAGAAAAACTATTGTTCGCGGTCACCGGTGACCGCGTTGGCGCTTAACGTGTTAATCAAGTTTAGTTATCGTTACATGTAGCTTCACTAAAACAATATTAGTTATAACTTAAGGACGTTTTTAAACAATATCGACGTCGGTAACGTTAAGGGATCACATCTAAGTGCACACTCAAGGGATCCTTGTCGAGTATCTCAGCAGCTTTAAAAGCCAATTTGTTTGGAAGAGGTAGCTGTTCAAGGGTGCTCATTTACATATTTCTGTAACTATAGATAATAGGGTAGTTCCCAATATTCGGGTCCGCAGGGATATGATCATATTGTGTCAGTGCGATTTAACCGAAATATTAATTTATGATAATAATAATAATAATATCCTTGGACATTTCACACAACGCCATATCGTCCCAAGCTAAGCAACCTAATGCTTGTGTTATGGTAACGAGATGGCTGATAAACTACTTATATAATTATTTTTTTTGTAAATACATACATATTATAGATAGAAAAACACCCAGACTCGTAACAAATACTTGCAGGTCGTACAAATATTGAAAGATTATTGTCATTTATTAAACGTATCGAAATTAAACTACGGTTTGAATTACCGAAAGGATTACAATATTGTATAATGTTTGCTGTATTTGTAAGCGACGCCCCCATCCCTAATTTGTTCCCGGCGCTACATATGAAAGGTTTCATGCGATTTAAAAGAATTGCTATAATTCTTATAATTTGGACTTTGTTTATTTAATAGAATTGATAAATTTGTTACTTTTTGTATAAACATTTCTTTCAACAACTTGAGATCATTTGCAGATTTGCTTTGTGTACCGGTTTGTGCTAAAACAATTGATTGGAACGAACTATTGCAGTGTTAAATTATCACACAAAGAACATTAATCTCCAAGTCATTCAGAATTTAAATTCATACCAAAATTTGTTGTTCTTACAGCACGTTCCCAGATTAAACCACGCTCACCTTAACAAATGTGATCTCAAGGTGAAACTCGCTTTCAAGTCTGTTCGTTTTAGAGCTGAGAAAATCCTACCATTGCAAATTCGCCCCATTCAACAATTGACGGTTAATATTTTTAGCACCATATGTATATAATAAAATAAATAAATTTCGCTTAATAAATTCCACTGTAAAAAGAAGGTACTGGAATTTTTAATGGAACTCTCCAACGAAGAAACAGAAAAATTTATTCAGATAATCAGTTAACATTAAATTTATATTAATGGAAAACGTAAATTTTTTTTAGCATTTGCGCATGTAATATGTAGGTATAACATACACTCTCAACCATACCACACACAAACCCATACACATACATACATACACACACCCTCACACACACACACACACACACTCACATACACACACACACTCACACACACACAACACTAGCACAATTCTAATTGTAAGTAATTTAAGTTTAGTTACCTAATTTCTTAAAAAAAAAAATACCTTGTATTCGTATCAATAATCGCTCCTAAACCTCTGCATCTTACTAATTTAGGTTACTTTATAAAATGTCCCTGAGGGGAACGGCGCTGTAAGCTGAGATACAGACGCACGCCTAGTTCGGCTGCAGATGCTACTTCTCTTTATTATAAGTAAACTGTCAGCCTAGTTTTTGTAAGAACTGTACTGTACTGTTTTTTGAGTAAATAAATTATTATTATTATTATTATACCTTTCATGGCCCGCTCGAGTCGCATGATGGTGGTGTAGTAACTAAAACTACTAGCAGTGATAGCCTAGTGGTGTGACCGTCTGACTGCCAAGTCATTAGTCTCGAGTTTGAACCCAAGCCACGCACCTCTGATTTTACGGATTGATGTGCGTATTGTATAATTATCACTTGCTTAAAAATTCGTGAAGGAAAACATCGTGAAGAAACCAGAATGTCTGATATTATATATTTCTCACCAGCATGTGAAGCTAAGTCAGAGGCCCGTGGGCAGCATAAAAACTCTGACACCAGGTTAATCACTAACCACACGAAAAGAATGAAGAGTAACTAAAATCACGTTGCAACCATTTTGTCATCAAAACTGATTGAAAAGTTTCCCAGTGTTGCGTTGCGTTTGCGTTTGTTGTCAGATCAGTAACCATTGCTTATTGTTTCATACTTCATGCTATTAATGGACGACCACGGCTCGTTACGCGTATGATCGGCTCTGTTGTGTAAGCTGAACAACGACCATACCGTTGAAGCTGAAAGAAATAATCCCCGTTGACAGCATTGTCGACATCGTATTACTGTTTTAAGTCCGTCATGTTTCATCTTACAATTCTTTGCTAGTGAAATTGTGAAACGGATTTTAAGACAAAACATGATAATAAGAAATAAATACCAATATAATATAGTTTAAACTATCTTCAACGATGTGCACATAGTTGATAGTATACAACTATCTACGTGTTGTAATACAGGGTGGGCCAATAATTTTTGCACTTTTAAAACATGAATAGAAATAAAACTACAACTGTTATTTTGTTGATTATATATTTAACGTTTTGAAAATTTAATGAAATTTATTTTTTAAAAATGACATCGTCGAGATGTGCACCGTCTCGTCGTTGGCACTCTAGCAATCGACTACGCAAACTTTGGAAAACTCGCTGACACATGCTGCGGGGGATCGCGGCTATCTCGTCGTGGATGTTTTGTTTTAATTGGGATATATTCGTCGGTTTATTAAGGTAGACTCGACTTTTCAGGTATCCCCATAAGAAAAAATCGCATGGTGTAAGATCCGGGCTTCTCGGAGGCCATGGAATATCACCTCTGCGAGAAATCAATTTATTCGGAAACATTTCTTTGACTACCGGTAAAGTCACATTTGACGTGTGGCATGTTGCTCCATCTTGTTGCATCCAGGTCCTGCTGTTGTATCCTTGAAATTCATGCAACTGCGGCGTCAAAAACTCTCGCAACATCTTGACATATTCCGCTGAATTGACAGTTACATTATCTCCTTGATTATTTTCAAAGAAATACGGACCAATTATGCCCTTTGCTGATATGGCAGCCCATACTGTCGTTTTAGGTGAATGAAGTGGCTTTTGGTGTTTAAGGCGAGGGTTTTCCCTGCTCCAATATCGACAATTGTGCTTATTCACGTGCCCGTTGATGTGAAAGTGGGCCTCGTAACGTAGGAATCGTTGTTTTTGTAAAATTGTTTAACACAAAAAGCACGCTGTTGTCCCGTGAAGCGCTCCATCGTGACTAAAATTGCATGTAGCGACGCATAGTTTCCCGCCACCCGCGCACCCCTCCTTCCAACGGTATTCGAGAAATTTAGTGTTGCTATTTGCAAAAATTATTGGCCCACCCTGTATATCTTGCGATTTCTAAACCGTGACAATATCGTGACGATGGACTGATAGTTGTTTAGCCGCTAGTTTATAAAGTACTCGCTGTGATAGCTAGTATATTGCAAAAGAAGCTAGCTGTTCTAGTATGTCTAGTTAGGTGGCTAATGTTAGCGGAAATCTATTTACAAGAAGTTGTCGAAAGTTTTTAAGACGAGTTTTTAGCAAGCCAGTTATTACTTGAAATAGCCTAAATAATCAAATGAACTCTGGTTCCCTTATTTATTATTTTCGTATTTTAATAATTTAACCTTAGGTTAGTCGTATCTCTATAAATACAAGGTTTTTGTACCAGTTACCAATATTAATAAAAACAACTCACTAGCTAACTTCTTTTGATTAGAATGAAATTGCATACCTTACGTATAAGGGCAAGGGTTCACGGGCTGAATAATAAAGGGTCCCGTTGTGCACATCGGGCGGAGGTCACGTCCGCGCCGCCGCTTGCGCAGCAGTTCGATGCCCGGCACGCATAATTGGCACACGGCTATAACAACAAACACTACATATTATGTAAATTTTATAATGCTCAGTTTCATAAACGGTTAAACAACGGTTGAAATGAAAGTAACTTATATAGATAGCAATTAAATGATTAATTGAGCGTGCAAACATGTCATGTTATGAATATTGAATAGGAAAGTCAATGCGACCGTCAGGTTAATCTTCAATCAAATGAAAACGTTTCTGGGTAATTAATGAATAATGAATCAACGAATGTAATAAACGGCGACATAAAAAGTAAATGGGAAGCCGGAAAGCGAGTGGGCTTTTTAAAAAGCGGTCCGTAAACGTTTACTGCTGAACATGAGCGCTTCCCTTCAGCCCGTCCGATGATAACGAATGATCGTAGCTTCGTAGGGGATAATTATCCTCATGATCACCAATACTTGTAGCTATATACCTATATATTATTAGGTAGCATGCTTTGTAAGTTGTGAAGTTGTTGGGAAAAAGTATTAAAGGTTTTGATAATGATGACACTGGGGCAAACATTCTATACACCTATAGGATGACTACTTACTTATAGGTAACTGCAAAATGTAGTAAGTACTATAATCGATTGCTGCCATGCCAGTCATAATCTACTTTGTTACAATATGATGTTCCCCACTGATCGTTCTATTGTAAAATAACTTTTAGTGCAGCGCTCGACTCTCAACTCTTTCCTTCCCGTGAGATTTTTTTATTAATCTCAAGTCGGTACTTCATTCCTGCCAGTACTAGTTCGAGACACAAAGAGAAAAAAATCACTCAGTAATTATACCGTTGCAAGGAAGGGTCTTCGATTGTTTATTGCCTCCTCCGCCGGATGTTTCTACTATTCTATTTATATTCCATGTTTCTTTTATGCTTTGAGTTGTCAAACATGCCGAAGAATGAACAGTTATTATGACGAGCAAACCGGAATTGAGGCATCTAGAGATAGTGTTATACATAATTCCAAAATGCTCTGTGAATTTTCGTGATAGATAATCCCACTGCTTTTGTCCGCGTTCAGAGAGCACAATGACATCTATTTGCTGAACTAGTGCATGTTGGAAAGCGTTTACTTTCCACTTCGTCGAGATTTACAGCCTCAAGAGGTGCCGGCCGCGGTGTCTGGTGTCATCGGAGGCTTTCTAGTGAAACCCTGCGGAACTCGGAGCACGGAGCAGGCGTCGCGGCCACTCGTAACCTCGCATTCATATCCGCCGAACTCACGATGTAATGCGACACCACGAATTATATACCCAGATTTAATATTTGAAAGGATCCTCGACTCTACAGTAGGTACCTTTTATGTTTGTACTACTTTGTACTTGAATTGAATACAAATGCTACGTTTTATTGCCCTTGTCAAAGTTGTAACTATTAAACTTAGATAATAAACCAACAATACGGCCACTCAGCATGATAGTTAATGAATAAAAACCTGTAAATATCCTATTTACTTATGTAATTACTTGTATGTCGTGGCAAACAAAGCCGCCCTGGAAAATTACATACATATTCAATTGCAAATTCAAGGTTTTTATTCCCGTCACGCTTGACGTGTGATTGATAGACACATTGGTAAGTTAGGCCTTGGATGCCTGTGCATCCACTCACCCACAGCGGCTGCAGCTCGCCTGTGCGAGCTGCAGCCGCTGTGGGTGAGTGGCCGACTTGTAATGTGAGCACGTCCCGGCTCTCACGTCGGACGGGCTGCGCTCGCGCAAGTAGCGCACTTTCTCCTGCACGAATGCCCTATATTGTGCTTTCAGTGCTCGGCAAATCACACTTTCATTAATATAACTTAGCTTAAAAGGTTTTGATTCCTCATTGGTGATATTTCCTTATATCAGGACTTTAATAAGGTAATTCCTCTATTAGGGACAAGATCCAGAAATAAACTCAGCTTCGTCAAAACTGTTCCCAGGAAACGTTGAGAATGTTTTATCTTTTGGTCGTCGATGTTCTAAACATGGACAAGTGTGAACTATAATAAGTCCATGTTTGTTGTCCGACCGCGAAGCGACTGACACGGCGACAGTTATAAGTTCAAAGATAAATTTTGACGGGGCAATGAACTCAGGTGGGAATTCCGAACGATAACTAGGAGGAGCTCTATAGAGTGTAATCTATGAAGTTATTGAAATAGGTAAAATTTTCTAGGTTAGTTAGCTAGCTACTAAAATTGTTACACCAAACAATATGCTGCTACTGTTTGTTGTTAGCATTTTAATAGACTACAACATTGGTCTTTAATGGTAATTACCTGCTATGAAAATATTAAGTGAATCTTTACCTTACGCCTGGAATTTTACAAGCCCTCGTGAAACTCCGCTGTTAGGAAGCGAGCACACTCCCCTCCGCAACAGAGCATAACAACCGTAATTTTGTGCTGTTGCATTACATTATCCCTATTCGTAATTAATGTTCTAATAAGTCAAGTTTTGAACACTTGCGCTTTCGCCCGATGCTATTAATGAACGATGTTATTCAACATGTGGTGCATTATTTCACGCTCCGCGGGACCGGCAGTGTTCCGGTGCCCGTTGCACACCGAGTGCCGCCATGCCGCGTCGCTATAGAAGCCAGTCGTCACTTTACTTCCCAAGGCAAAAAGTCCACACGAATTTGACATTTTTAGATCTCGCCTGGCGCTTGCAACACAACGATTTGAAATGCCGCGTTTGTGACGCGTGTCGTAACACTGTTTATATTGTAACCATACCTGACCCTTTTATAGAAACTGTTGCCCTAAGACGTGTTGAAAGTTCTTTCAACCAAAGCCAAAACTTAAGTGAGGAAACCGGATGTATAAATCTCACTATACAATATACATACCTACATATATTATTATCCATATCGGTATGCTGTATAATATCCTTGAAATACACCTTGAAGTTTGCAAGCCTTAAATTGTTTTCCTAAAATCGAACTAACTCCATGACAATATCTGAATTCATTTCACTGACTGCGCTGGCTTTTACAGCGTGCGAGATCGAGTCCAGAGATTTTTTTATTATAGATCCCATGTTGTAACGATGTGAGCACAATAATCGTAAAAGCTGTTCCCCCTCGAGAAGTACGCAAACTGTCCGCACCGTGATAAAGGAAAATGCATTACTTCCCCAGTGAGGGCGCACAGGGGGTTTTCCTTAAAACAGCCCTTCAAAATGGCGGCGCAGGTCATTAATGCCCGGCTCAGGAGCCCCAATTTTAAAAGTCTACTTCTATGTGAGTAGCTCTACAAGATAAAAGTGCGGTTTTTAGAAATTATTTTTTATCCAAGGTGATAAGAGAAAAACGCGATCTTGTCTCTACTTTAGGCTCAAGTACAACGTCTTCTGCTCATTTAACTTGCTAACCAGTTGTCCCAATAATTTCTCAAGGATTAATAAAATTATGCAAATCAGTGAGCATATGAAATTTACTTTAGGAATATTTAAGTAAAACTCTGCATTAACATGCGCCTTCTAAGCATTACCTACTATTTACTGCACGCGGCTCACATTTGTTACAAGTCTCGCGCATTTTTTTATTAAAATAAAATTACACACATCGTACATTCTTCGTATGCAAAAACCTAATGTATGTAACATGTGTTATTTCTAGCGGTCGTTGTCCTCTAACAATAGACTCTTTAATGGCTGTATTCATAAAATACAAATCAAATAGAGACGATTAGATTTGGTTGCAGTTATTTACGCCTTGAACTGTGGTCTGTGATGCTTTATTGTTTAGCTTACATTAATTTTTAATTTGAAACGATGATGTTGTCTGGTGTAAATCCGGCTGTTTAGCGAATCATTATTTAACATTTAAACAGCAGTGGATGGTGGTTGGATTACACGTCCGTTCACTTTATCAATGTAGCTGATGCTTTCAAAACAATATATTATAGACAGCTTAATGCTTACACACCCAAAGGTACATAATACATCGCAAAAGTCTTTTCCGAGAAAATCGAAACAATAAATTGTGCCCGATTTGTCCCGGCTGTTTCGCAAAGTTGCCGGCCATATAATACGACGGGCTCTTTGGGCGTCATACATTTAGGGTTAGAGGTCGGAACTGCGGCAACAATGTCGCATCCACGGGCCCGGTACCGTCCCATTTTATCTGCGTAAGTGTACCTACATTCATTCTTGGTGTAACTTATTTCCTCACGTTCATTTAACATCTACTTATGTTTTTACTCGTTCATAAGTCGTAACCGTGGTAATGGTAATGATGCCATTAGTTAAATAATAACGAACGTAGGAACTTTTAAGTGTCTCAGTGAAGAACTCGCGGTAAGTAAGTATAATAAGGGCTTAGACTCTCAATAATAGAATAAAGTACCAAACAATTACTTGTTCTAAGTTTGAAAAGACGTATTATATTTATGATCCTTATGAAAATTGTTTCAGGTTGAGCTGAATACGTTTTTCATCTGCGGTAATTTTGTAATATCTGTTTCTTTTATTTCGGTTTGACTTGTACGTGAATTCGTGCTGCGGCAAATGTGCTAAAATGATCTCATTTTACTTCATCTGTACGAACGCGACCTTCTCCACGCTTACATTTAGTACGCTTGTCAACTGCGTTATGCCGCTTAAGCCGAGTAAGGTGCGAAAACGTCACGTTACTTACGTAAAATGCTCGCCGTATCGTATCATATTATGCTTAAGCTCCACACAAGAGGTGTCAGCCATACGATGTCTTAAACAAAGTCTTGTTACTTTATTTAAGTGACCTTATGTGTCGAAGTAGCTACTTGTATGTTGATGTTAAGGTAAATATGTTTCAGTACATTAACATTATCACAAATAAAATACATTAAAAAACTATAATCAAAGAAGTGCTATACTCTGTACCTAATTATAATATTACCTCTGACAGGTAATCAAACAGCGATATAAAAAGAAGAGTATTCCCGAATTTATTTGTAAGAAGTTTATAGCGCAATGTATGTGGACAAATCCTAACAATCTAATCCAATTATAACCAGCACAATATAGACAGAACATGTCGGCCACTTAAAATAATTTTACTTATACCAAAAAGATACTATGAGGCCTCTACGCTGCTACGCCGTTTGACAGCTTCTGTCAAGCGACGCCGGCGTGCGGCGTAGCAAAGGCTCTATGGAGCGTGAAAGTGCATCTACATACTATATTATTTCCGCCCCAGTACTATGTTCGCTTATCTAGACGATGTACTACAAACCTCTAATAATCGGACTAGTATTGCTCGCAGCTCTGCTCGCTTTAATCCAAACAAAAAATAAACTCAAACCGCTCGGGTATCGTCTCTCCACGTCGGCATTCGCCTCCTGCGTTAAAATTATTATTGCTACTTTCTGATAATATATATTGCAAAAAATTATACACCTCAATGAACTTACCTAGATAATGTATTTATGCATGAGAAAATAAAATTATGGTAAGTAGAACAATCAAATCGAGTTTTAAGTATTGTAACGGATAGAGTCGTTTCATCTTTTAATCATATACAGTTAGTGGTCGTATTACCTGTGGTTAGGTGCGAATCTGTCTGACGCGAGCCTCTAACCCGGGGGCGAGTTGCTCGCTGTAGGAGGAGGCTTTCTCCGCGCGGGTCTGTAGGGGGCGGGGAGGGGTAGACGTGACGAGTTTTTATGATGAGTACAATCAGGACCTGTAGATGCCACGTCCGCACCACGTGACGAGCTGGTTGGAGCTTCGATGAATACATGGCTCTTGTTTACAACCCAGTGATAAACTACAGCACTTCAAAGCCGTTCGTTTCCTCTTTTATGCCTTAAGGTGATATAGTTAGTTTTTCAGCCTTACGTATTTCTTTGGCCACAACACTTTGGAGTGTCCTTTAAGTAAGAAATAATGACTTCGCAATTTTGCATTTACAACAAGCAAGCAGTATTTTTGCACAAACTTGTAGTGCAGCTTTAATGAAATTACTTTTTATTTGGGTTTGTTTCTATAATACTTTTTTTACCTGCTTAGATTTTACTTCGTACGGAATTTAGCATTTTATCTACGACTGTTCAAAAAAAATTGCATTCGCCAAATTAATGACTGATAATGTTTGTCTGTTGTATGTAAATGAATAATTGCATGCCACATTCTTCCCTGCGAAAGTAATTAACTTTACCTACCATGTGAGGTCATTGACCGGCCCTTACCTCGCCACGTGCCCGTTGATTTAATTTTTGTTACTCCACGTTACGTCATAAAACACCCTTTAGCTAAATAAATGCACTATGAAACTGATTCCATTTTTTTTCCGATACAATAACTGATTGAAAGCCGTGAGACCTCTACCCAGAAACATTATGAGAGTAACACATTATTGTATTAGATCCAAAATGTACATTATATTTGTAAAGATTAATAATTACCGTCTGTGTACGACTCCGTGGTGTAGGAGGACCTTTATTTGAAATTTAGCTCACATCATTTCTAAAGGTTAACATAGGTTTCAAAGGTACCGGTGGGTTGCTACATACATTATAAGGCTGAACCTACCACTGCCTATGTAGGTAGGTACGCAACGCTTAAAATATTTTCCATTTCAATTATAATTTTACGGTCTGTCCATTATCTCCATGTAGATATCATCACAAGTACAAGATAGCGGCCCTACTCTGAGTCATGAATGTGTTCATAATGAGGGCGTGCGCCTGCGATGTACATGAAAGTGAACCAACACAGATTGTAGTGGCCATGTGCACTCCTACCGCGGCATCGATGCAGCTGTCCTATTACCGCTGGCTGCATGCCAGATCAACTAATTACCGATTTATAAATTTTTAATAGTTCACATTTATTAGAGCAGCTGAAATTTTCCGCTGTTTGAGATTTGCGAGTAACTTTCCACGACGGTTAACAACGTAACTATCTAGACGTCTTTAGGAAATGATTGTGCTAAAGAAATGTTCATTTATTTATTCAAAGGCTGGCAGCATTACTGTATAGTAGCAGGCAAAAACGGCAGCTGTGCTTCGACAAAGATCGGCTTATTCAATCCCGCGCTTTTAAAGGAAATTTTCTGCTTATCATCCTTGACACAGTTGTAGTCATATATTACGTCATTGGTTGTAGTCGCCAGTTTTATTAAATTAACTGTGCACTATTTCTGACAAGCTCAATACTGTTTAAGCTATAATATAATTAAGAATATGAAAAACACGATTATCGGCCAATACCATTCATCTCCCCGGTGGCACGGGAAATATTTTCAGCGAATTAGGTCATCTCATGTAATATGAGATCGTAACAGGAACCCGCGCGTCATGGCCTATCGGCGGAGGTCGATCGTACATTTTTATTTGGCTACTCGGTGACTGATGACAGATATTGATGGGTCCGATGTTACGCGCAGGCTCCCAGTATTACCGCTCGGTGATCGCACAGCGGCCGAGGCTAATGGGCAGGGAGTTTTATTTATATGACAGCTCCATAAATAGAGAGAGCCGATAATACGATTGAAATTAATGGGCGGGTTCGACAACTAAGTTTTCCGTTAAGTTACTCAAAAAAAATCTTTCGTGACTTCCTGTAGGGTCCGAAATAATTCTTCGGTGTTTTGAACTAGTTCAATGGAACCTAAATATAATAAACGTTTGATTTAAGTACGATAAGCATTATTAGTTCAAAACAATTTGATGTCAGCGAAAATATAACAACTCAAAGTTAAGCACAAGTTGAAAGGGTAATAATAATAATAATAAATTTATTCATCAAAATAACATATGCCACAAACTAAGCGGTGTCGCTTGTATCTTGTGGCTCAGGAGTGCGAATTTACAAATAAGGTTACATTAGGTACAGTTTGAGGATGATATCGTATAATATTTTTAAGGATAAACAACGAGACAGTAATAAAAAAAAAATCAAGAATAATAAAACAAAAACATATTTTCAATTCTGAACACAAAATAAAATAAATGAACTATGGGCTTGAGCTGTGTCGTGTGTTTATATGCGTGTGTGTGTGTGTGTGCGTGTGTGTGTGTGTGCTGTGTGTACTGCGTGAAGGTGCTATATCAAGGCTTCAGTGTCATCGTATGATAATTTCAAAAGAGCTGAAGTTAGGGTTTTCTTACAGGTCCTGATGGAGCAGTCCCTTAGGTCGCAAATTTTGCTCACTTTATTGTAAGTGTTGGGATGGGAAAAATGAATGCAGCGTCTAGCTAGCTCGGATTTGGTATCTGGGATAGGTACTCTGAAGACACGCTTGTTTATTATATCGCTGTAGTCGGGCCGTTTTTTTATTGTTGCGTGATATTTCAGTGTTGCTTGGAGTACGAATATTTGTCGCACCCTGAGGACTTGAAACTTTTGGTAGTCAAGGTCTGTAGGGTAATGGAACAATTAAAGCTACCCGAAGCTCTTGAACACAGACACAAGTGACGCGACACAATGGATCTGCTCGGGACATTGTCGAGAGGCTAAAGAATTGCACACAGTTTTATTATTCCGAACACTTGAGTAGGTGGGAAAGTGAAGACGGCAAGAGTGCGTATTGGGGACGAGAGTACGTGCTGCGATCCCTCGGCGACCCCAGCGCCTCGCCGGATGTCTTGCCTCTACTTGCCTCATAGTAATATTATAAGCAGATACCTTTGGGACCAGCGCCCAGCGCATAGACTCAGTTCCTACTGCGCAATACAACATAACAAAGGACGTGAAAACTCAACAATTATTGTATACCTATGTCGCGTATTCGATAAGGTGTGACTTGGTTACAATCAATTCTTTAACACGTCGTAGCATTCGTCGCTACTATGTACGTACGTCCTGATGCGTCACATATTCAATTGTTTTTTACAAGTCTGCTTAAGAAACTATTATTTAATTTATTTATGCAAATTGTTTCTCTGTCTGTGCTCTATTCCCAAAACAGTACATACTTAGTTCCTAGACCTGAATTAGAACTGTCATTTGGTATTAGACATTATTATGATGAATAGAAATAGTCTAACGCGATGCAGTATCCTGTACTGTCACTCTTCATCGGACTTCGTAGAGCTATACCACTTTAGACGTTAGACATGTATCACAAATCACGTTAACATATTTGTTTGCTTTGTTTCAGATCTACGTTGTTACCACCTTTGAACATTCAGATAAAGGTAAGCAAACACTAACTATCCGATATTGTTTACAAAGAATGCTATCAATACTGCATGTTGATTCCGGAATCGCTTACTCGTCGGCGGCGCCGGCGCGCGCTCTACTCTCTGAACAACAGAACCTACCAACTAAAGCGCCCGGTTTTGCTGGTTTTTCTCAAGTTTGGACCATTTATAAAACAACTCGCTGGCAATTTAGCCTCGTTTCGCTTTTCCCGCTCACCATGCAAAACTAGGTTATAGTGAGATAATAGCTGCCCATCTCGTTTGTTTTGCTCCATTGTTAGCATTCTTCACCGCGCCCGATGTCCGTTACAGACAATATTTTATTGAAAAACTCCTCGAAGCTAATAGGTGAACAATGTTTGGCTTTTTACAGAGAGTTGCGCAGCGCTGTTTTGTTATTGCGTGCCTTTTTGTGTCCGCACTTCACTGTATATCCGTAAACAAAATCCAATAAAAATATCCGGGTTTGGATAACTATCATGATATTGATAGCCAATACAAACATCCGATTTATAACAATGGACGCGCGTTGAATTGTAGTGAGTGAAATCCTAGTTACACAATGTTATCTTCCACTGTATTATTAGGTAGATATAGTGCATTGTATTAATGAATAATTCATAAATGCATTTCTAATATTTATGATGAAAGTCTCATAATGATGTGTCGTTCGTTTTGATGTCATGAGAAATTAAAATGAAAAGGCAATTTCAAGAAAGTGTTTTGACACACTAATTAAACAAGACGACAATGTTAAATTCTTGCGCTGAAATAAAGCATCTTTTAGCAGAAATTCGAGTAACGCGACCGCTGTACCTAAATGAAAGTTTGTTTGTTGTCCGGGTATGTTTGTCGCGAGCCGGGACTCCGGGAGCTGTTCTGCTGACTCCGCTGATTTAGGGGGAAACTTTCCTTGTTTTGCATTTTACGGGAGCGCGGGGAAAGTCGCCCCCGAGATTTGAATATTTTAGAAGTGGCGTAACTTCGCTAAGGTACTTCCCTTTATGCGACTTCCAAGCGATTGCCTCACATGCTTTCAAGGGAGGTAATTGAAACACGCTTTTAAAAGTAAGTGCAAATAATAATTTTAAAAGAAAAAGCCTGTTATACGAGACGTAAGATAAAAAAAGAAGATGGCGCAATGTGATAGGCCAATTCTATTTCCCACAGTGACAGTCATTTATTTCCTTTGTGCTCGTGTCGGTACAGTATCAATGTGGAATGAGTGCGGGGTTTGTCTCGCTCTCTGAAACAGGTTAAGTAAACAGTCAGCTGGCTATTCATAATGGACGTATGGAATTTCCACGTTCAGCTGAATAGAGTGTCCGCTTTATCTGATTCAGTTTTTAATTAAGGTCGTACAAGTTTTTGATTAGTAGAGGAAACTCTTTCTATTTGCTTTTGTATCGATACTCTTGTATGCATGCAATAGATATTGCAAAAAGAGGATTTGGTGTATTGATATAGCTTGTGTTTTTGTTTCAAACATTCGTTGTTAACTGCAAATATCAGAAAGGGATTTCCTGTTAATTTGGTACACTGATCTCTCATCATCTATATTTTCGAAAGTAGCTTTTCTTTTTAAATTTTTTGTCTGCTAACAATAAATTTAACACTAAGTAAAGATATACCTTTAACGCAGTTTTTATTAACTCCTCATCATTGAATTAGGCTAGAGAAGCCATAAAAGAATTAAATTGAAACAGACGTATTGGAATAGGAAAGAAAACGGACCGGGAATCAACGATGTAATCAGATTACGACCTTTTTGATATACTCACATATTTGGGTCATTGGAATCCATTGAAGTTGCTTAGTGACAAATCGATAAGCAAATCCTATTGAAACTGTATGGCACCAGAAATAATGTTTTTATTAAATTAAAAACATTTAGTCAATTAGTTAAAACACCTATCACTGCATTGCTTGTACATCCAATGAAATTATTCCACAACAGGTACGTGTTTTCATTTATTTTTCAATTGGTCGCATCAATATGAAGCACATAAAAATATCACATTTCAATGTTTGTCTATGTTGTATCAGTTTCCGCCTCGATGCATACTGGCTGAATATTTTTTGTCCTGTTTGTGTAAACTGCGACATAGCAGCGAGCTTTTTCTGCGAACTCTCCTTTGTGGCTCATATAGTGTGGTGAACTAGTGATTGCTGATATTGCCTATCGCGGGCATGTATTATTTGTGCCTGGAACAGTTTGAAAATAAAGTTGGTCTGTTTTGGGTGGTTGCCTGTTTCGTTAGGTATGTCTTTTAATACGATAAACAGCAATACGAACTTTCAACCGGGCCTTTCAACTTCAAATTCTGCATATCGCTATTTGACTGAAAATTGCGCGGTCAAAGTCTTCACCTTAATGTAATCTAACTCGGCAAGCCTAGGTGAATGTTGTTAAGTTGTTGATGAATCTGTATCGAATTATAATGCGAGGTGGCGGCAGGTCGTCGGCCCCGGCGCGCCGCCCGCGCAGCCCTGCCGTGCCGCCGCGCCGGCCAATAATCCGGTTAGGGCGACCGCACGCGCTGCCGCCGGCGCTGCCCTGATCGAAATGTAATTGGGTGTGATCACCTGTCGCACCGCACACCTATTAAAAAAGATAACTTCCGAAATTCATTTGGATTAAACAACATGTTAACTACGTGAAACATGAAAGTGAATTTATGATGCTGATACCTACTTACTGCAAAATACTGTAGCGATTCTTAACATATTTAGTAAATAGGAAACCTTTGCTACTAATTATAAGATAAAAAAACACAACCATTGTAAAACGTTAGTCATTCATATGAAAATTCAAGTTAAGCCAACTGCTTGCTTAATTCATATGATCCGGCGCAGAGGAGCCATAATACCGGATCGTTATGCCTTTTTACCAAAAAGGTTACCAAAAAAAATGCCTGAATTGATGGTAACCTATATTTTTTTTTTGTAAATTTGCTATTATCTACTTTATTAACGACCTAATCAATTGCTTAGGTTAGCAATGAAGTAATAGCTAGTTTCAAAGATCTTTTAGTTTTTTATATAACTATTTAATTTAAGTACATTAAGTTATAATTACAAAGAGCATTTTGCATGCGGTGTTTGCCTGATTGTACAGTTAGATTTAAGACACTACTACTTATATATTCCAATCAGTATATTATCTGCAATAACTGTTGGTGAACCTTAATGAAATAAATAAATAAAATAACTTAATTTTGGCAAAAGACCACACACGCTGGGTTGCGCATCATTATCGTAATGATGTGATCGCGTACATTTTCTTTGACTTATTTATGTGCTCATCTACGTGCAGCATCCATGCATGCTATACTTATCTACCGTTACCGTTTTTATTTTTGCTCTGTGGTGTGTTTTGCCCCCTACAGAGCAAAAATAAAAACTTTTCATACTTTCCATGAAATTGTTTGGCGCCAATCAAAACAATTCGCGGAAAAAAACAATGTACTTATAAAAGACGCAAAAATGTTCATAAGAAAAACGTTTTTTAATTTGCATCCATTTCGCGTGTAAATAATCATGCCTGACATGGCAAACAAAAATAATATAAAGGCGAATAAAAGCTGTAATTAAACGGGTGCGTCGTTTACATTCACAATGGCCGGGCGATTTGTGTATACGAGCTGACGTTTAGGTGGGATTATTTTTTTAATACCTACAGGCTCAGGTACATACAAATTACTCGTCATTGTTAGCTCGCGGTCCAAGAGTTCTCGCTGAAAACTAGTGTTAGGTATTCAATTTATATTTCGCACTGCTAACACAAGACTGTATCAACTCAAAAAAAGAAAAACTCATTCTTCATATGTAAAATTCAATTCTTTATGCGTCAATAAAACCCCTTAATTTTGTCACTAATTTTAAAACGGTGTTCGCTTTTTTAAAGTCGCTAACAGGAGACGTCCATCATTTCTGAAAAAGTTTTATTTTGAGTTGATACAGTCTTGTGTTAGTAGTGCGATTTAGTCAGAAATTGCCATCAGTGTGCAGTCCTATATTAAGTGGCAGAGCGATGCTGTCACTTGCAAGCTCCATGCGATCAAAACTCGCTTACTGTTCCACCAGCCGCTGGTAACCGAGCGTAACAAAGTCAAATTGAAATGTCAGCCTTTCAAATATTCACACAACGTCGTTCTACATCCATGACTGTAACTTGTAAGCTTATTTGGGATCTACTACGTGTTTGTTGTGTTCGAAGTGTTTCGGAAGCAGCTTTCTAGAACTGTATTTACAAGACTTAATTGTTACTTCTGATCCTAATTGTGCTTAGAACTATAGTTAGCATTCTGTTCTACTTCTTGAGTCGGGAGTTTTAGAAGCAAATTAACATTGTCATTTTGCGAATATTTCCAAATCTCTTAATTCAAATTCTTTAATTTAGACACGAGTCCATAGTGTTAGTATAGTTAATATTAAAGATATTGCATCTACAAACTACAGATATGACAAGAGTCTGCGGATTTGCTTAATCTAGCTTTTGTGAAACTTTTATATTGATTGTGATTAATGTGCATGATGTGCAGTTATCTTGAAGTGTTAAATAGCATGCAAAGCAAACCTTACTACGTATTATATTTATGTTACAGTCTAATAACTCGTTGGTGATAAGAATTCTAAAAATGTATCTCTAAATCACTTAAAAGCTTGCTTGCCTTTGGAACATATTTAAAACGTGCGTCACGTTTAATAATAATATTTATTGCAAGTTGGAGTTTCACTTCCAACTTCACCTATAATGGACGTCAAAGGACACATGTCAAATAGCTTCCTCTTTTGTCCCCAATTTTTTTTGTAGACGGTACGAAAGGATAAATATGGAAGATTTACCTTTGTTGCTTTGAAAGCACTATTTCGCTAGTTTCCAATTACGCCTGCCAAAAATTTCTTTTGTTCTACAAATCGACATTTCAAATTTAAAATGTATGTGCACCTCTAAATGCAACACAACACATACGTATACGAACTTATATACCATAACCTGGGAGTTTAAAGGTCACGACACTAGAATACAACTTGCCTGTGGCAATAGACTTTCACTGATTGCAAAACAAATGCCACATCAGTCACTTGTTATTTCAATGACAACTAGTTCATAATCAATTCGGTTGTTATTATAGTACAAGTATATTCACTCGTATTCTTTATTTAAATACAGCATTACGTAGCTCAGCTATCGTTTTCATCTGGCCGTTGAATTTGGTTCGAGATTCGTCTAATAATCCATCGCGGCTTAAGATCTTCCTCAACTGAAATATGGATTACGTCTATTCATTTGAAATTCAAAAGAGGCTGCCATTGCTTTCTCGTTTGTTGTAATGAACTCGTTTTGTATCGGTATTAAATTAAATAGATGTCTAAATACTATTAGATAAGTGTAATTCATTGGTACAAATAACAACTTACTTCCAACCAATTTATCAACCTGATGAATTAAGAAAAAGATATATTAGAAATACCTCTGTGACAGACGGAAATGAAGTGATTTTATAAATGGTCCATTTTTTCTTAAAAAAATCGAGACCTTAAATAATAACAGAACGTGGACCACGGAGCATAGCTAAACATGGACTTCATCAGCTTCAACAAAAGCTTAGCAATAGGTTCTATGGAGCTCCGTGAAGGCATTCCTATTGAACAGTGTGAACGGAAGTTGTGAGCGATGTCATTGATTTCCGGGACATCTGGAGCGTCCCCAGTAGCCTGGCCTTGCCCGACTTCAGAGCGACTTGCGTCAGCTCGTGGTAAGCCCAGGTACGCACGGGCGATTTTTTAACCCGACGATTTTTTCGCGCCCTCGACTCGGCACTGAGAATGCAACATCGACTCGGTACATCGCAGCGCATGAAACTGTTGAATTTTAGCTGTCGGTGCTAAGCAGTGCGCGATAAAAAATTCGCCCGTGGGTACCAGGGCTAAACGTGGACGCTGGCGCGTGTAACCTTCCGCCTTTCCAACCTTACACAGCTACACAAATTACATTACCGTATGACAAACATACCTAACACTACATACCCAATTATGGAATATACCTCTGGGAAAGACATTGTTTTTTTGATCTTCAGGAAAATTTGTATAATCTTTTCAACTTTCCGTGGTGTCTTCTTGGGCGGCACTTTTTGTGATGATAAGCGAGTGACTAATTTGAACGGGTAGTTCTACTGTAATGTCAGAACGTATCTAACGTATCTAAACATACACTCAGCAGGGTGGCGGCAGGGATGACTGCCAAGGGTTTATACCCTTATGCTTGTAGCATAGCATAGCATAATCAGCTTATAATGTTCCAACTACTTGGACACAGACCTGCTCTCTGTTAGAGAGAGTGGGCCGCAATCTATGTACAGACGCCAGCACATCAAGCTACCCCAAACTGTCAAATTTTCCCAATTGAATATGAACCTTATTCTTTTGGAATAAAGTTGAAAATCCATCAAAGAAATTTGACAGATTGGCTTGATATGCTGGCCTCTGTACTACGCGGGCCCCGTGTGGATTGTTGGATGTCCCACATACTCGAATTTTTGGCTCTAGGAGATATCGTGTTTTGAAATAATTTGTACAAGAATTTACATCACATATCTTTTATTGTATTTTGGAGTCGTAATCATAGTTGTTTCTGGAAGACCACGGTTATTGTGTGGATCTCTTATATTTGACAGAAGTGTGCTCTTCTTCTGAAAAATAACAATTTACTGATTAAATATTTCCCGTTCCATTATGCTCACGAGTTTAAACTACTATCAATATTCCAATAATTCATGAAAATAAATTATTATAGTTATATTTAAAACTTGAATATAAAACATTTATATGAGAACGGTAAGTTTTAGCTTTTCGTGGGCATTATATGACATAGTAATGTAAATAGTATGCTGGATCAGTTTAGACTGGAAGCCGATCCCAACATAGTTGTGAAAAGGCTAGGCAGATGATGAGTATTGTAAATAGTTTTGTGTTACCTTGTCATTTCCAGCATCAATTTGACGCAGGTCTACTCTCGGATTCTTAAAGTAACAAATAAGGTAATTAATGTATAATTTATTTGTGGACAACAACGAATTTCTATCAATAAATAACCATGTGAGAATTATACCTGGGGTGTTGTATCTGTGACCAATCCAGCCATTGGATGACGGGTGTGCGTCGATTTACGCGACTGAAACAAAAACTATAGGTGTTAAAGAAAGAAAGGTGCACCAACCCGCGCTGGGCTCGCGTGGTGGATTATGGCCCACTCCCTCTCACGGAGAAGAGGCTTGTACACCAGCAGTGGGAACATTATAGGCTGATTATAGTGAGGCCTATCCTACTTGTGTGTTCAACATGATAGTTCGCTGGTATCAGTGCAAGTACTTTCTAAACTTGTTTAAAAAATAGTTGAAAACTCTTGAGTAGGTACTTAATCATTTGTTATGCAGGTTCAATATGTCGACGTGTCAATGATATCAACAATTTTACCTCATCTGAATCGACGCCTGGCGTCGTCGCTGTAAAATTAAGCACTAACTTTATTAGATTACGAAAAAAAGCTAAACAGGACAAGTAACATAAATAATAATTAATATAAGAAAATTGATTATAATAAAGATATTATTTAAATTTAACCATTTATCTTGTTGGACATGAGACAATAAATTGAAAGTAATTGCGAGATTTAAACAGTTTTACTTTCTAATAAAGGAAAACACAAGAATTATATTTTTCTTTTTATAACAGACAGACCGTTGACAATACATGTCATCACTCACTCTGTGACTTTGTTTAGGAAGATTTATTTTCTAATTGCTGTCCAATACCTAATACTCACCCAAGAATCTGGATCATTAGAATCAATTCAGTAATAGCTACTCACATGTGTGTTGAGACATGATGATGTTTTGGAAATATTCGTCGAGGGTTTCTATCTTATAATCTGGTCCTGAAATTGTTTATTAGATCCCAAGTAATGCGTCTATGTCGACAGTCCCATAACATAGAGACCAATTAGTTCAACCAGGTTTCAGGCTGGCTAAAGTAGATTCATCTTTCATGGGGTATTGTTTAAAATGTTACAATAAAATACCTCCCCACATATTTAATAGGTACACACAGCATATCCCTTTTTTTGAGGTTGGTATGAAATGACCCCCCCTCCCACTGTGGTTGGAGTGTCAGACTCTTACTGACTAAAACCCATCCATGTTCCTTCCTTTGGCTTTAACGGGATAACGGTAACCCTTTCGGACAATCCCGCTGACCACACAACATATCCTCACGCTTGTTTTCTCAAAAGGGTTAACCTTTGCAGGAGAAATGTGCGTGTACTATTTATAGATCACCTTTGCTTAGGCAGAGGTAATCAACAACAACGTTATGTTTATTTATGTAAGTCTCATGTAATATGGGGGCTATCGGCCACTTCTGAGATATTTTTGGTGGAAAATCGCAATAACACTCAATCGAATCCAAGACCTCATGCCTCCCAATAGCCCTTACGATCACTAGACCAACGAGACAGTCAAATTACATATTAACTCATAATAAAAAATTATTAATAACTACTTACTCAAGTTTTCAGGTTTCACTAACATAACATGTTGTTCAACTGAAGAGAAATTGTAAACCGCCATTAGTATCAAGTGACTTTGTATCAATAATAAAATACCAAAACCAAATAAAGGAATGACGTACTTATCTTCTCGACTTCTTCATCCAAGGCAGTAAGACCCACTGTTGAATGTCAATGAATTATATTTAGTTGAACATACACCTATCTAGGAGTTGGAAGTGGTTTAATACAATTATATTTCGTCAATTATTTGGGTCATAAATGGGTCCGGTTGTCTGTCTGTTTGACTGCTACACGGTGGATTTTTAACTGCCATTTAGAGCATTTTTACCGGAGCATTTTATTGAAAGTTTTTGTGGAAAGACAAATCGAAAATTGGTTAAAAACACCTTAATAATCGTAACAAGTTTTTACACTGAAAACTTACACATTTTTCGGAAGTGCATAACTAGCTCCTCTTTTTCCTGGTTTTTCTTTCCTTCGGTGTCAACATATTTGTCTGTCAAAAAATACAATAGGTATATCAATCAACGGAACCGCATCGTTTTCTTTACTGATAATAGAAAGCTAAGGAATACATGTCAGAGCGACCAGTTGACTTTACCTATGTATTTTTAGCGCGCATAAAATTAATAGCTAATATGGACTTCATTCATTTTTAATATTAGTATTAATAGCTGACTTTGGACTACCACTAAGAGCAGAATTGGTTTCCAATAATCTAATGGAAATCTACTCAACAATACGGGAATTATGTACAGTCAAAAAGTACATACATCTTTTTTGTACCTTGTGACATATTGCAATTAAATGATAGAAAATTTAAAACTCACAATAAAAGTACACTTTGTAAACAAGCATATTACAAATTAGAGGATTATGTAAAGGATAAGGATGCTTGGAAACATGCTGGTCCTGCTACACAGGACAATCTAGTGTCTAGACAAAATCAAACTGGTCGCTAAGTTAATTAGGTAATCATTAAAATTTGTACCATAGCATTTTAACATTTTGGAATAACTTAACTTACACATTGATTGATTTATTATTATCCACTTTTAGAATGTTTGGAAATATATGAACACCATGTACTTATGACATACTTAAGTTTACCTTTTTTTTAAGGCTGAGAAATCATCCAATGACTGCTCCCGCTCTGGGTGGAGCGGACTAAAACCCATCCATGTTCCTTTCGTAGCCTTTTATGTTCCGGGGTAGCGGTAACCCTTTCGGACAATCCCGCTTACCCGGCAGGCTTGGCGCTGAGGGGCCCCTTCATTTGCTGACATCTCTTTGAGGCGCGCGTGGAACGTATACGCGCCGTCCGGCACGGGTCTGGTGCTGATCGGACGGTACTCACCGTCCTCAGGCCCGCGCCTACGGTAGCCGGGAGTCGTCACGTGGCTCCCGACGCCCGGGGCGTCTCCCGCGGCGGCTGGGACGGGAGGACCTTTCTCTCTCCCATCCCGCCACCTCCTTCGCGAGCATGACTTTTCGCAGAAGGAGGTGACTGCCTCCCACTCCCTCTCGCCCCGGACCATGGCTTGCACCAGGGCCGGGCGCGAGAGGTCGCCGCCGCCGATCGCCTTTACAAGGACACGGCGGTGCTCCGCCCAAGCGGGGCAGGTTTGCACCGTGTGCTCTACCGTGTCCTCTGGGCGATCCTCGCAGTACTTAAGTTACCTGCCATTGCTATATGTGTTTTTATTTTCACCTTTTGTGGTGTAGTGCTTTTATTCTGGGTGCATCGTCTTCACATATAATGTCAATTCATGTATACAAAACATTGTAAAACATTTTAAAAGAGTAACGGTGGAGATTCTTGCTCATTCTTCTCCATACGAAATTACGACTAACCAAGGGGCGAATAGAATCAATTCTATTTCTTGTTCATTTTGACGTTCAAAAGTGCCTTTCTTGTGCCTATTTGAAATAAATGATTTAACTTTGAGGAGGAGCTCCCGGCTAAGTACTAACAGCCGCACAGGTCGATCCATCAGGTCAAGCTACGCTTGCCTGAATGATGATTGCCCAGCCTTAAAAAAAAACTGGCCGTGGATGGGTGAGCATCTTTACACACCGAGACCCCTCCGTGCCTCGGAAGGCACGTTAAGCCGTTGGTCCCAGCTGTCATTTGTGTAGCTTTGACAGTCGTAACGGGTAGTCAGAAGCCCGAAAATCTGACAGCCAGTCTTACCAACAAGGGGTATCGTATTGCCCAGTTACTGAGTTGTGGAGGTCAGATAGGCAGTCGCTCCATGTAAAATACTGGTATTTAGCTGCATCCGGTTAGACTGGAAGCCGACCCCAACATAGTTGGGAAAGGGCTAGGTAGATGTAGATGATGACTTTGACTTTGAATCGTCTGCATTAATGACCAAGGTGTAGGTACCAGCTAACCTTTTTTTTTTTTGGTAGAAATTTATCAATTTAGGCATTATTAAGTAGGTACCTGTTTAAAACGTGATTTTTAAAATACTATTTTTTAAATTAGTGTAAGTATGTGTGTTTACCTGGAAAATTGAATACGGAATTTCATGTAAATTAAAAGTTTTCATCAAACTTGGCCCCGAAATTCGGTTATAAAAAAACTCACTGTCTAGAATAGGATGGTTATTTTTGCCATCGAAACACGAGGTGTGTAGCCGGCACGTGTCCAGGTCACCGGGGATCCTGCAGATATATCGCCACTTGCACACCGGCCTCTGAGTAGTGGTTATAGGCAAATTTTGATCTGGAATAAACAAAAGTATTTTATTAAAGTTCAAATATAATTCTAATGTTAATTGATTTACAATAATAATAGTAAACTAACCGATATTTTTATTCCTTAGGTATTTATGTTTCCCCGTAAAATCCGGCTCTGTGTTAGAAAAGATACGTCATTTACTATTGTTTTTGGAATATTTCGTTTGTAATCAATATCAAATATGTTATCAATATACATAGATACTCACTTCTATTCTTCTTTCGCGGTTTACGCTGCTTCTTTAATGTCTTCTTTCTAGCCACTGCATGAAAATTGTTAAAGGTCAATTGACATGTGTATTGCATGATTACGCTGTGCGTTTTCTGTTAGTCTAGGAATAGGGTTTTATATTGACGGATTATATGCTGGATGCAGCGGTTTAATTCGTATATTCGCCCTACCGCGTCAAAAGATGATCGCATTTTAGTTTCATTTTGACACATAGAGGTCAAGTGTTTGAAGCGCCTTATTAGGCGAACTCACTGCTAAGTAAAAATATTATGGTAGGTACTTGTACTTACGACCCTTTTTGTTTTGTCCGCGTTTGAGTTTCTCCTTTGATTTAAATTTCTTCACTATGTAATCAGTTAATTAAATTAATATGGTATACAACTGAACTATTTGTAGAAGATGTTAATTTATTAAAGAATTATTAAAGTTGGTAAGAACCGGAAGAGACAGGCACTGATTAGCGAAGCATGGCATACAAGATGGAAGAGGCCTATGCCTACTCAGCAGTGGATAGAACAACGCTGTCAAAGATTACGATGGTGAAAACTGAGGTACACAGATAACCATAATTTAAGTTTAAATATAATTAAAGTTAATAAATATTAGCGATTATTGTTCCATTGGAAATTTTCTAAAAATGTAATTTCTCCATTATTCATTATTGTATTAGAATATTTGGTACGAATATTTCTACTTCAACAAATACAGGGCAGGTACCTTTCTTTTTTCCTTCCTTGCTTAGTTTGTGCTTTTTCTGTTCTCCATCTTTTTTTATTATTTCCACCTCCTCTTCATTATTTTCTGCGCGTACTCCCGTTTTAAAATCATTATTGTCTGTATTCGATCTACGACCTTTATGGTTTATAACCAAATGTCTATTCGGGCTCATTTTTTTTTCCAATTTTAAAATTTTATTGAACTTTGGTTTGCCTCCTAAAAATCAAGAATAAATTAAGCAATTAATAAAAACTCCAATCAAATACAGGTCCACGTGTATCGGGGTTTCAACCAAGAAGGCCAGACATACCCAAAAACCTCCTTGCTGTTTGGCTTTTTAATTTATTAGTATTAACCATAAAAGAAGCCACAAAAAAAAGAGCCATAGTCACATGTTTTCTATGAGTGTCTTCTAAATTGTTATTACGGTTCTAAAGATACAGCTCTGTGATAGTCAAACCGACACACACACGGACTTGAGCATTTCACTGAATAAAACTCTATGCTGCAATGGGTATTATAACTTTTGAGTTGCATTTAATATACCTCACGAATAGCGATACAGTTCATGAAATTGTCTGCTTTGCTCTCTATACTTATTCTAAACAGAATTATCATAGTTATAATTACATTTGCATGAGAACGATCTAAAGCTATTTGTTGACTTGACCATTTAAAAATACGTACCCCTCTTTCCTTTTCTTAAAACGGAATCTGAAGGACTCACTTTTTTATTTAACACTAAAAAGAAAAGTTTTTATTTCATCAATAAAATGGAACAACAAGTCAACAAGCAAAAGTCACAATTCAGCTATGGCTATGGAGAATCGTAGATGTAGTTGAGATAGTAAGTAATTTACTTACGTTTATAGTGACATGTCATAATATGTTGATCCAGTCCCACCAATTGCCCTGTCATAAGATGTTACATAAATAGGTATAATTTTGTACGTAAGAAACTTTATATAGACACTTCTAATATTATTACCATTTATAACAATAGTTTTTTCCGGTGTTTCTGTCATGGACTCGCTTGGAGTCCTCAATTTCACATCTGCAACATGAAAATCTCTATTGTCTCTAGTATAATATGACTGATTAAACAAGTTTATTGTAACATGTACAGAAGCTAGCACATCAAGCTACCCCAATTGGTCATATTTCTTTGACTTTTTTCAACTTTATTTCAAAAGAATAAGGTTCATGTTCAATTGGGAATATTTGACAGTTTAAGGTAACTTGATGTGCTGGTGCCTTTACAAAGATAAGTTAAGGTACAAATAATAGTGAACTTAAATTCAGTCCATTACTACCTTCTCCCTCGAGAGCCAGGGCTTGTAACGCATCCAAACCAGATAGGTCTTTTTCTGAAATAAATGAAAAAAATAACATTAAAAAAAACCTATTAATAAATTTTATGTGTATTCTCAAAAAACAACAAATTACCCGTCAAAAATACGATTCTTCTTGTGGTTATGACTGTAAGAATAGTAATGTTTTATTGTTAATAAACTTTAATTAATATAATAATAAAAATACATAAAAAGCGATTATCCTTTTTTCCTTTGTAACACTACAAGAAAGCGTATTCATTAAATTCTATATACATACAGTAAGCGCCAAACAGTTTATCCGCCAATTCTTCGGGGCTTCTTGTTGAAGTCACTATTCCTCTGCCTTCTACATTTGATAAGTTTATTAAAAAATATTAGATTACTAAGAATATTTAGGCGTAAATCTTATTTTAGGTCCGATCCTGTTCTTTATTCTTACCTCCTATACCTCCATCGACTGTAAAGGAAATACACAAAATAGGGTAAATCTTTACTAATATTATAAAGAGAAAAGATGTGTATGTATGTTTGTAACGAATAAACTCAAAAACTACTCAAAGGATCTGGATGAAACTTGGCACAAAGATAGATTATAGTCTGGAATAGCATATAAGTTTTTTATCCCAGAAAAATGTACGGTTCCCGTAGGATAATTTCCTACATACACGTGGGCGAAGCCGCTGTCAAAAGCTAGTTATATATATATGTCACCGTTAGATTGTAAAGATCGTTAGATTACAATCTATCTAGCAAGATTGTAAACTATCGATAGATTGTGAACCGTATCATTATGATTGCAACTTGACTCATTATTCTTCGCTATATTGTAATCTACCGAAGTGAAACCGTTAAATTACAATCTGAATAAAAATAATCTCTTTTTTCCATATTTTTTTCTATATAATCTAGTCGTTTCTGGCACTCGCCGGCCGCTACCGCGGCACCGCTCGCTTCGCTCGCTCGGCTCGTGCGTAGGTGGTCACAGTTTTAACCTAACCTAACCATTTTTTTAAACGTCCTACGCCGGTTCACAATTTGACCGCTTCCCATCGATAGATTACAATCAAGCGAAAAATGATGCGTTAAATTGCAATCATAATGATACGGTTCACAATCTATCGATAGTTTACAATCTTACTAGATAGATTTAGATAGATTGTAATATAACGATGTTTACAATCTTACGGTGACATATATAAAGCGAGAACAACCCAATTGCGTTAATCCCTGGTAAATACTTGGGGCTTCATATTTGAATGAATGTGAATGGTGTTGCACACAGGGGGTTTCAAAGTGGTCTTTCAAGAGGTAATGGGCCCTTCCATGTTCTGATGGTGACCACCAGGGTAGTTTTAGTGAGGTAAAAATCCCACACTCCTAGGTGTTCTCCCCAAAACATGAGGCGCCTTTTGAAGATTTCCTCCCAAAAACAAAAATATTGTTTTTTATTTGTGCTAAGAAACCTTAAAAAAAGTGTTGTGTGTTGTTCAATTTTGTTGCCGGGGGAAAAAAAAAACAATTGATTTTTATTTACAAACCTTTGCTCAACAACTTTCTGGCGACTGGCAACAACTCCAAAGGAGTAAAAGTATCACCTGTTTGAGAAATAACATGATGAGAATTTTCTTTTGCTTGCATTTCTTTATTATTTTTATAAATTATTCTATGTTAATTTTTAGTGATTACCGGTTTGCAGTGGCCTCATCTTAAAATCTGAAAATATAATAAAATTAGAATCATTATTTAAATATAAATAATTTAGATAATGCTTCTTTTGAACGAATGAATAAATTATTTCCATATGTAAATCCTAATAGACATAAAATACCACCCAATAAATTATGAAGATAATCGACCACAATAATCATTTTAGGGTACGAACGTGAAATGGAAAAAAGGAAGCCTTTTAAGATCACTTCGTTGTCCATCCGTCAGTCTGTCAAGCCCACAGAAATATTAAAAACAGGTCAAGCCTCTTCTTTCAGGAACGCGTAGAGTAAACAATAAGAAAAGAAATAAATATCTTGTTTTTTGGTCTACGAAACGCTTTATTGTGCGTGGTCAGACACGTACTTGACCGGTTTTTTTATTTTTGAATTTCGAAGAGTAAACACCTTCCATCTCTGATGTAAGAGGCACACGTCGAACCGGAAGCGATTTTTTATAATTTTGTTCACTTGTCTTTCTTACCATTCTCTGTCGCATCGCTACCATCAGTATCGTTGGGATCTTTGTCTATAAACATACAGAATATGAATTCATCATTTTTACATTAGTCATAATTGACTATTTGAAACGATCAAAAATAACATATGAAATCACATAACAAAAGACCGCTTATCTTAAAAACTTCCATCACCGTACAGAAATTAAATATTATGCGAAGGTATAATTTTAAAATATAATTTAATGCTAATAAGTATTCCATTTAATTCTGAAAATCTGTGACGTCACAATGATATATTTCATACAAATCACGTACAAATGCCGCGTTTTGACAGATAAAAAGTAACGTTATTGACTACCCTTTCAAATACCCAATTATACAGAATTTATAAAATACCTAATTAGTTCATTCGTCTTTCTTACCATTTTCTGAGCTACCGTCAGTATCGCTGGGATCTTCATCTATAATCATATAGAATATGAATTCATCATCAAAAATAACATATGAAATCACATAACAAAAGACCGCTTATCTTAAAAACTTCCATCACCGTACAGAAATTAAATATTATGCAAAGGTATAATTGTAAAATATAATTTAATGCTAATAAGTATTCCATTTATTTCTAAAAATCTGTGACGACACAATGATATATTTCATACAAATCACGTACAAATGCCGCGTTTTGACAGTTCACAAAAAGTAACTATATTGACTACCCTTTCAAATACATTGGGTATTTGATTACAGAATTTATAAGATACCTATTTAGATCACTCGTCTTTCTTACCTCTTTCTGAGCTGCTGTGTTTCTCATCTTCGGAATAATCATTGGTGTCAGTGTACAGTACCCGATCGCCATGTTCATCAAAATCCTCAGCGTCGTTTTTGCCATTTAAAAGCATTTTACCTCCACCACCTGGAGCGACTGCGCTGACCTGTACCTTTGTCACGTGATGGGATTTATCTAAAAAACGTACCTTGTTTAAGTTCTTTTATTTTTCAAATAATAATATCCTTGGACATTTCACACAACGCCATATATAGTCCCAAGCTAAGCAACTTAATGCTTGTGTTATGGCAACGAGATGACTACTACTACTCAAATACTTTTTTTTTGTAAATACATACATATTATAGATTGAAAAACACCCAGACCCGGAACAAACACTTGCAGGTCGCACAAATATTTGTTGCGGGAATCGAACCCGCGACATGCTGCGCAGAAGTCAATCGCTCAACCACTGCGCCAAACGTGTCGTGAAGTAAATCAACCCTGAAAGGTATCACTACATAGTATAAAACAAAGTCGCTATTTTTGTCTGTTTGTTTGTCTGTATGCTTAAATCTTTAAAATTACGCAACGGATTTTGATGCGGTTTTTTGTAATAGGTAGAGTGATTCAAGAGGAAGGTTTATGTGTATAATTTGTCGACATATTTTGCGGGCGAAGCCACGGGCGAAAGCTAGTGAACTATAAAGCCTTACCTGTAGTTCCGTGCGAGTGCACATTAACCTGCGTAATTTTTTCAAATTATCATAATTAATTTTACGGATACGGTAGTTATTTGTTTATTTCATTGATAATACTCACGGAATCAAAAACAATAAGTAACGAAATGAAATACCAGGACGGAAACATTTTGCTTCATAACATTATTCCTTCTCAACATAAAACTGTTCGTAGAAAATTAAAATTCAAAAATAATTACCTCTACATTTACATTTGATAGAAATGCATTGACCATGAAATGTAAGTGAATTAATAACTTTGTCGGGCTAGCTCTGAAATAATACTTTACATAAAGTACCTACCTTTCATCATCTGATAATCCGAAATTTAAGAGTATTGACTGTGGTCAATAACGTTCCAGATAGAATTAGAACCGTTTTGAATAATCGACCACGCAATAAAATTGTTGATACATACTTCCACTTGTACGCTGCGCTCGTTGAGACTTTGTTTGCAGAAGCAAATTTTGGAATTAAAATTAATTGAGCGTTGTTATTGACAAATGTCATTCCAGCCCGTAATCACCCACTGTTGGGATTACCGATTCAAGCGAGCCTCATTCAGGCGCTTCCCGCTTATAAACAATAAACTTCTTTTAAAACGTAAACCAAGAAAGAACATGTTGCAAGTGGATGCCCGTTGTTATACTCGACACTGTGAAAATACCCCGTCAAATCGCTTTAGTTTACAACCTTCCCAGACTAATAAGCAGTTGTCAGGTGGGTTATTGCGCCGTGTAACCGCGTGTCTCGCCGCATCAACCCGGACATGTCGCACATCCCTGTAATAACGGTTACCGCCTGGGAAAACTAGCCAATGTAACGCATGGCCCAAGCAAACGAGTAACTTGGGGGAAATATTACTATCGCAACAATTGATTATGAATTATTTCTCTCAACTATTACTTTCGTTCGTCACGTCATACACGCCGTGTCACGAGTCTGTCATTTGTAGAATGCACAGCGTGGACCCTTTGGGTTTTCTTGATCCAATGCGACAAAATTATCTTGTTTATTAAGATGTTAATTTTTGTTCGCAAAAAATAGACGTCAGTGCATTTCACTGGAAAAGAAATTATTAAGTTTCGAAATAGAAACTCGGTTCCGATCACGTAGTGGTTCGTGAGAAGATCAGCATTATGAACAGCTTGAGGTATCGTTCGTGCGACTAGCCGGGGCGGCGCGGTGGCGCGGTGGTGCGGGCGCTAGTGAAAGGTTGCGGCGCGATGACCCGCGACAGATATGCGCGAGCGCAGTGTACCCTATGTTCCAGTAGCAAACGTTTGTTCCATTGTGAACACCAGTTTCGCCACTTAGCACGACTCTCACCACAGAGAAAAGTTGCTAACACCTCACAAATTACTAACAAGTTTCGTAAACACCTCATTGTCCATTTGATCTAGATTTCTTTGTTGCTCATTGTTGCATTTACTCTATATAGTTAGTACGGGTTATCTCTAACGACCTATTGTGAAACAATCCTTTTCACGTTGCGTATGTGACGCGAACATACTAATGGATTTTAAATACACACACTCGTTTGAGACATGATCTGCAATGGAACTAATGCTACCTTACGGCGCGGGAGACGACGTCAAGTGACTGTTAACAACTGCATGTATCTGCAGAGAGCAGAAAAAATAGCATAGATTAATGATCTTGTTGCTATACGACATAATATTCATCGACCAACATCTGAGTGTGAATTCCGTGCTTTACGTACAAAATGTAGATCGTCAGAATTTCCCGTAGCCGTAGCGTAGAAAGATTTCGACGTAATTGACGGTGTTACGGTCTATTCAGACTGCCAGCTAGCGCGAGAATTGTAGTGCGCGGCAGCAGATCGGCGGGGGGTGCACTGAGGGGCTCAGTGGTTCACTCACAGGGTGCTCGATCGTAGCCGCGACGTGTTCGGACTTCGTCTTCAACTGAGCTTGTTAGCCTACCACGTCGCGCTTGTTGCCTAAACAAAACATTGAAGCACCTGCTCTAAATAAGTATTAGAAACGCAACAATGATTGCATAGATAATATACACATTTTAAAAAACTATCACTATCTAACTTGGTATAATGGTCTTTATTAATCTACCTATATACACTTTTTCCTACGAAAGCCCCGTTCTCGTCCGTTATAGCCACACCATTAAAAAAAATCCATCAAATTCGTTTAGAAGTTTTTTTGTTATCACAAAATAAATGCACACAATATGTTTTGAATCTAATGCTTCTTCAACCTTGTCTATTTTTAGGGATATTGCAAAGAAAAAACAAAAAAACTGTCATACATGGAATAAGCGAATAAAGATCGAATTAAACCGGATATCCTAGAGCGCGTTGCCCGGCCACGTCACATAATTTTACGGCAGCCGATAGAGATCCGACCCGCGCCGTCTAGACGCGACAAAAGCACTAGACTTGTTTTACAACCACTCTGCTAGCAGCCCAATCCTAGCGTCGCTACCGGACTGATCTACCGACAAATCCGATCTAAGTGTAGATGGTAATGCTACTAAGGTGTGATTTTCGATAGAACCCACCATAACGTTAGCGATAGGCTGCTGCGTCTCCCCCGAGCGCATCTTACCAGTAAAGTAGATTGACATCCTATCAGCTGGAATGCAATACCTTGCACATGACGCGTGTAATATTCCTCAAGGATATGAATTGAGAACGTAAAAATACCAATACCTACCGTGATATCATAGACCGCGTCATTCAAACAAGTTCATCAACTTGAAGGTGAGCTACGAGCCGGTGAAGTAGGTAATCGTCAACAAAGTTTTTCGTTATATTGCTACTTGTACCTTGTCGTAGAGACGCTAAGTGAATTCATTAGAACCTCTAGGTTGTCTTGTACAGGCTGTAACTTAATTAAATGCACCTTTGAGTGACCCTAGAATAAGAAGATTAACTATGATATAAAAAAGTAAATAATTGTACTTGGTTGGTTGGCAAAAACTCATATGAGTAGAACAATAACATAGGAGGCGGCATCAGAAACCGGTTCATTGTTAAAAAACAAAACAAGCGAGCCCATTATCTGAAACAGAACACTTCCTCTCACTTCAAACACACAAGAATCAATTTGTGTAATCTCAGGCCACTTACGGCAAAAACAATGAACCATTACACACGCCTTCGCAGACTGCGGCGGAGTGCGCCTGCGCTCCACTGCAGTTATACCAGGAACAGACTACTTACTACTCATACGGTTACAAATCTGTGACGATGCAGCAACATGAAGCAATTACCTCGCTGGAATAAAAAACTAAACGAATCTCTACCGTATAAAAATCTATTTTTAACTAGGTATCTTGTTTCTGCGATTTCTAGTAATAAGATGCTTTCACTAAGTTTCTCTTATTCCCAAATGACTGTTCATATTCAATCGCTGCTCTGTTAAACAGATTGCTAAATAAAAAGCTAACACTTACGGCGTGTAGCCGACAAAAGTTGCCGCAAACTAAGTCTGAACGCTGACTTGAGCGTAGTTGAGGATATCGGTCGCCGTAAGTGCTCTTGTCTCTAAACGCATTCCCAACGTCTCAGTCCACTTGACAAAGAGAATTGAAATCCACAAGCTTCTTGTTGGCCGTAAAGCGGCTCTAGTGGCTTACTGAGATCCAGGCCGAATACGGCAGATATACGTCTGGCGGACGCCGATACTATCGTATTGCACTCTTTTGTTCTAGCTTTCTGATAATCGATACGAGGAGTTATCGGTATAAGTAACAAACGGACTTATCTTAAGGACATCGCGAGCTCATTTTTTTATAGAATTACGTCACCTAACCAATGACTAACATCCTACTTATAAAAGTTATAAGTAGGTATTTGTGCTTTAAATTCAACATAAATTTCTCATTTGCTGAATGCTGCGCAGTTGTTGTAACGATCTTTACAATGCTTTGTTACATTTTCTACCCCATCCCTTTTACCCCGTCGACGTCACCAATATTGATGGAATTGTTAAAGGCACCTCTATATTCACAAAAATTTATCGCTTGGAAACAAAATCCAATATGCATTCGGGAGAAATATCGTGCTTCTAATTTAGATTTATGTGTATCTGTTACCTAATGTAGGAAGGTTTTATTTTTATATAAATAGGTTTTGCTTTTGTTAAGCTTTTTGAAACATACGCATATTAAAAAAAAATGAAAATACTATGTTAGCTCAATGATCCAGACATTTATAAATATTTAAACAACAACATTAGACAGCTATTGCCTCTTCCCCGCAAATACCTGTCAATATGACAGTATGGCAGCGAGGTAGACGGCGGGAGTAACCCAAGTTCAAACACCCAAGGGGATTATAACGAGCATACATGCAAACATTAGTGCGATTCACGTAACATGCAACTGAAAATGGCGCAATCTCCTCTGAGAATATATTTACAATCATAAATAGTTTTGATACTAATGTATGTCTGCAAGCAAGTGCTTACATAATGTATTATCCAAATAGGTTTATTTTGAGAAATGTTGAAAAGTATCCATGACTCGACAGTTTTGAAGAGCAGTAGAAACGAGTCTTACTGATCTTTAAATTCTTGTAACAATTCAAGATTCCGCAAAGAAGGTGGCATGTAGACACGTAGGAAATATAAAGTTTGTAACACCATTCATTTATTGTGATTGAAAGTGTAAATTGACCAACGTTCTCCATATTGGTCAATTTACACTTTTGGCTACACTATGCAGTAGGGTATAGAGGTTAACTTTTAACCCTTCAAACAGAAAATTCATATCTAAAAAGTTGGAAATGTAATGCATTAATATTAAGACAACACAAACTACATTAGAAGGGAGGTATATGCTGGTATTGTGAGAGGGTCAAGGCTTAGCAGTGTTCTCGTAAATCGCTAATGTTTGCAAGGCTCGCCCATCGCAGACAGTCACTGTACGGCAGGCCGCACATGCGAGCTTAGCAAGTCCTATAATTTCCGAAAATAATTCTCTCTAAATAGACTCGAGTTATATAAAGTTTCCACTTTTAAACTTCACCGAAAATGACGTCAATTTACGTTTTCCTCAATCGTCAAATGACTAAAATTGTTTATGTTACGACATCTCCAAAAATAAACTAAAGTCGGAAATAAAAGATAAATAAAGATAAAGATAAAGATAGTTTATTTGTCAAAAACATGCGTTTACATACAAATTAAGCATGCAAGATCTTAGTTAAGTAGAGTAAAAGCTTTTGTGTAAATAATTAAGTACAATCATAATAATTTTCCGTTCAAAATATTCCATGAATACACGTCTATTTGCATATTACGTACTCGCTTTTGCCCGCGACTTCGTCCGCGTGGAGTTTGTTTATATTGCCATATTGGCAGATATTTTTGAGTAGCCTATGTCCTTTCCCGGGATGTAATCTATCTCTCTGCCAAATGTTATCGAAATCCGTTCAGTGGTTTAGGCATGAGTTACATACAGACAGACACAAAGAATTACTTTCTAATTTACAATGTAAAGTATGGATATTTTTGTAATAATCTATCGTCAATTTAGATAAACTGCAATTGTGTTTACCTTAAAAATGTTACTCACTTCATGCAGACGCTCGGTTACCTGGGAGCCTGTGAGCCTCAGTGCTTCGGTTGGCTGCACAGTCTAAGCGGATGAAAACAAATGAGATATTATTAGATCTCCGACGGACAGTGCGGCTGCATCATTAACTCACATCTTGCACGAATTCAACATAACTGATCCACAGGATGGAAATAATATTTGCTTGTGGGTTAATTAGGTATTTGTAAGCTTTAGAAACAACAATGTCCCAATATCCTTACCTATTTAAATATCGTTTCATACCATAGTTATACGTTGTTGTTGTCATTGTGATATCAAAGTGAAAATAAAAGTAAGCCAAGTTCATAATATTTGACGTGAACGGTTCAATGTCGCAACGGGGTCGGCGGGCGCTGGGCGACGCGGACGCGACACCGCGAGCGCGGCAGTTGGCGCGCGAGGGCGTCGCTTTCCCAGGCTAGGGCTGCGGCCGCGACAGCTGCGTCCTGCCGGAAGTGCCCCGTGACGTCACTCGCCATGTACTCAGATTATCGCATACCTATTCAGGATTTCCTTTATGACTCTCCGAAGCTGTAAAATCTATTCTCGAGTTGCTTTTCCTAATGATCAGTTAGGCACAATTTTTTGTTTCAAACATAGAGAAGTACTTTCGCAGTTAACAACAAATATAATGATAGCATAACACGTAGCGAAGTATCTCAAATCCTCAGGGATAGCTGAGAACAGTAAGATAACTTTAATGTGTGCTATTCATTTCAATTTACGTTTAAAAGTACCACTGAGTTACACAAAACACTTTCGTTGTGCTTAAAATGCAGAAAACTAGTGCAATAAAGCGGTCACTGACATATCAAACGACATCGAAACGTATGCAAATCTATCTTAATTTATTGGACACATATAATATTTATGCGGATTTTATTAATATTAACGGTCTTACGACATAGATAAGCGTATAGATATCAGTAAATGTCGAAATTAAAGCAATTCATGTTACTTTCGAAAAGTGAAAGAGCATGCCGTAAAGTTTTATACTTACCTACTATTAAATAACGCGGTTAGTTTTGCCAATTGGCAATAATTTGTAGAACATTCGCATGCTATTTGCATATTTACACGCACATTATAAAATCTCAATGGTGATTAGGTATGTTAGATTGTTCGTTTAATAGCATTATGTGTGCGAAGCTATTTACTTTGGGTACTACCTACCTAGTGTTGGTGAGTAATATTTATTTATATTTAGTTATTTACTTACAACTCCGAAAAGTAAACCACACACATAAAAAGAAGTTTTGCATATGAGTCGTGTGTGTTAAAGTATAAAGATGTATGATATCGACTACAATAATCGCTGACAGCTTTTCTAAGCCACTGAAAAAGCTTCAGGCGCCATGTTAACTCAATCAGTCTGAAACTACCATTAAATGTTACGGAACACAGATTGTCCATCTATGTTACTTTGTTTAAGGATTAATCTAACTGGTTGATACATCATGTCACTTTGCTCATTTTGCTCCATTAGTATGGACGCAAATAAAAAGTGACATGTCCGTTCGGCTCATTGCCATTCCGAGTAACGTCGTGGAGAGTAAACTTTTCACTTACAACAAATATTTACTGTGTAGACAGAGTGTATAGTGCATACTACTACTAGCGTTTGTGCTGTCTATTTGTATACTATACCCATATTCAGCTTCTGTGACGATGCTATGTTAGAACGTTATTCATATTTTATCAATACGCCTCCGTAAAAATAGCCAACGTTCAAAACTTTTGATGATTTATGTTATTCGAGTTTGTTACAATATTTTTCATTTAAATTTTATTGTTACTTTGTTATTTATGATAGGCGTGACCACTGGTAGGTAGGAATTAGAATAGAGAGTTTCACAATACACTCACCGTTTTTGAAAAAAAGGAAATGAATTTCCCAAATATTCGTAGAGCCAGTAATAACAATGCTCAAATAAATACTGGCATGTGTTAACATTATTCTGTAGTTAATTAACTAACAGTAGCAGTTAGTTAATTTATTCTACAGTAATTAACAAAATTAGGTTAAATGAACTGTGTAAATCCCTGATACAACAATCAATGTATGAGCGCTCATCACTTCCGCCTGGAACCCCGCACTACGTGAACAGTACTCGACCACTTCCTGTCCCCGCGGTTGACTGACAAAGCAGGATTACAATCTGCCCCTCAGTGGTGCTTCGAGGAGGCTCGAAGCCCCGAGTGACTCGAGCCGCGATCGCGACAGCCGCTAAAGGACCCTGGAAATATCAATGTATATTTCTGCCGTCCCCTCTCCGTCCCTCGCCCTCGCTCTCGGCACTTACGGTAAAAGCTAGTTCACGGTACGTCAAAGTTTAGAATTTCAGACCCTCCAGAGTAATAAGCCAAAATAGGACTAATTTTAATTTGTTTCTCGAAACAGACTCTACTCTCGAACTGACAAAGTTTTACAAAAGCTTCGAAGGCTTCTATTTGTTTTACTTTTATTTCTTTACGCGTGGTATAGTCGGTATTTTGGATATATTTAGGAAAAAAAAATGAAAATGAAGGGAAAATGAGCTTACTGGACACGTACCAGTAGTTTTGGACATGGTCGATATTACTATAACAATCAGAGTACGTTGTAAATTTCATGCTTTTGCTTGCTCGAAGACCAGTAGCATGAGACTTGGTGTAGGAAGTTGGCACTCCGCCAGCCGGAAGCCAATCCTGGCGCGGACTCAGAACATTTTGATAGCACCCGCTTTATCACAGAACTTTATTTATATGTACATAAGTATCTACTTCTATTAGATCATCTCGATAAATTCCGGCTAAAATATTATAACGATAATTTACACAACATTGTTTGGTTACAAAGTAGGACTCTCCGTGCTGAGAAAATCAATGACCGTAACAACAATATCAATGAAGTATTCTGGGGCACGATTGCAAATACAGTACTTTTTTAGGCAAACATCTACATCGTGAGAGTGTTTGTTTATTTTCGTCTCTTCAAATGTTATTCGTAGAAATAAGAAGGAAGTATTTATAGTATTTTCAGCAGACAGTGCCACTACGGAATCTCGCACGTCTCCTCAAATCCTGAGCTGTCGACACTCAGTCCCCGCGAGCCACCTGCTCTTACCATAATTCTGCAACAATGTTATTGTTTCGTATTTTGTGTACCCTCAAAACTTTTGCTTTGTGTATTCTATTAACGGCAACGTTCGTAACATTTCGTGGTTCTAAAAACGTAACCCTTTTCTTAGTAGGCTGAAGTTTAGAACAATTATAGAAAAAGGTTATAAAAAAAATGTTCCTTGTTTTGTTACCACTTTATTTATAATGTCGCAATAAGTCGAAGTTAACATTGCTCTTATAACGTATAATTTAAGAAATAAAAAAGTTGTAGAGAAACTGAGAAAGTGTACTGTAATCCGTAGGCGGAGCGCTAAATGGGTCGCCATTAGTTTTTATGGAGTAGGAGTCAGAGGCTTCGTCGGTTTGACTGATGCCGAGTTTAACTGTATAATTGCGTTCTAAACTCGCTTTACACTCCATGCTCTCATTTTATACGGGTTGGTAAACTGGGTCCGCAGTAAAATGTTTACATCTACTGCAGTTAGGTATTAACTAAACAACCAAAAATTACAGTACGGTTATTTTAATTTGAAAAAAGATTTAAGATAAAAGATTTAATTTAAATACTTTGATCTTAAGCCAATTGAAACTTTCACTATCACTTACTTTTTTTTGTATTCACTATTTCTGTTAACAATCCAAGTTTACTATAAAATCGTCAATTCTGTGATTAATTGCTAAAATTCACAGCGAAGATCCACTTCAATTAAGTTTATAGACCGAATAAGCACTGCATTAATCCTTGTAACTCTGCAGAAGCTTCGACTTAATCAATATGTGTTCAAGTAGCAGAGTGTAGTTGCACCCCTAATTGCTAAATTTAGGCTAAGGTAGGTTCACGTTGGAGGTGCGTTTACATCTCGGAGGCGTTTAATGACGATGTTCCGCGTTCATTAAGTCGACTGGAAGGCATTTTGTAGCGTGCCTGTGAAATGCTAATTTGTCCCTGTACACTCAATATGGGCTGTCAGTGAAGCCTTTGGCCGAGTTTTTACGCCTGAATACGAAAGTTAAGTTTGTTTGTTTATGTTGATATCAACGCTCCCGTTGGCACGGATCCGACGATCAACGGTAAAGGATTTTTTTCATTCCACGCACAAACAAAATTATGTGACTGTGTTTGATTACTTGCTATGATGCTTCTTTGTTTGAACAGAGACTGTTGAAGAGAGAAAAAATGTCACAAAAATTTTAATTGTTTCGCTTGCGGGATAAATGGACTATAGTAAACACAATAGAGACATCTTTTCTTTTGTTTTGCGCCGTTCGTTTCAATTATTGCAGGCATCAAATCGGATATGAAAGAGTTACTCGAGCAGAAAGCTGAAAATATATAATAGAATTTCTTAATCAATCATAAAAAAGTTGTTAGGTCGGTACTAGGAATTTGAAAAGCTATTCTCCTATAAAGTTCTGCAAGTTCTATTTGATTTCGCTTAAAATAATCCGAAATAACGGTGTAGACAAAAGGATGAAATAAAAGCATTCAGAAATAAAACTGAGATTCATAGTGAAACTTTTATAATTCAATCCTCGGAACCTAAATTAAAAACCTATGTTGAAGGACTTGTGCCTGAGTCTTCTTTCATTTAAAATTTCTAAAACCAATATTTTGTTTTACTAAGAACACTTCGAAGACCCACCTAATTAAATAAACTATTTGAATCAGTCACAACAGTCATGAACTTTGATTTTGTTGTAATAATAACTTAAAAAAAAACGGGACAAGTGCGAGTCGGACTCGCCCACCGAGGGTTCCCTACTTGGTACATATTATACAGACTATATTTTTATGATCTAATTACAAATGTATAGTTTCAGATTTTTCCCTATACTTGTAGTACATATGAGACGGTAAAACTTCCCGAATTTCATAGTTTTAGATCAACGGAAAATATCCTTATAAAGGATCGTATCTATTTGGTGTAAACTTAGAAGTTTGATTTTTTCACAGCTTTTTAAGGGACTGCAGACCTGAGTATAATTTCTACTTGTTACCCTTTGTCTCGAGAACATGTGAGTTCTCGAGACAAAGGGTCTTGACCGACAGACGGACAATAAAGTGATCCTATAAAGGTTCCGTTCATTTGGGTACGGAACTCTAAAAATGATCAACTCACTTTTTTTAGTAACAGGAGCTTTTATAGCCTTTTGTGTAAGAATTCTTTAGGTTATCACTAGGTAACATATCCCTACTCAGTACTCACACATACATTATATGCAAAGCACAGCGCATAGGTAGGTATCTAATTAATATTTACCGCGAACGGTAGCTCCTGAGACACACCACGTGATAAGTTTATTCTATTACCTCTATAACTTCACTTTCAACGTGCTTATACATACGTACACTACATTATGTTCAACGAAGGTAATAACAAATTCATGAGCGGTAATATCGCTGTTAGTTTATTTGGGCCGCGTGAATTCCCCCAATGATCGTTGTATGTAATTTGTATTTATTTATTTATATTGACACTTGAGACTGTGAGAGAAAATATAATTGTTGAGCAAATTGACGCCCTACCTCAATTTGCCGTGCTATGGCCATTTCAAACTCAAACTCATAGCATTTTTTCAAATAAACCAATTACAGGCACTTTTGAATTGTCAAGGGGTCGGTCAGTCAGAAAGATGAAGCTATAAGTGGCCCATTCCAAAGCAGAAGGTACCTGTGGAAAGAACGGGCAAGAAATTCCACGGTCACTCTTTTAAATCAGAATATGGTTACAAAATATGGGTTACACCATTCATGTTGAAATTATATAACAATTAAAAAATTTAATTAAATTTAAAATGATCCGTGGCAGCTAAGAGGTGACCTATCGCTACTGACGGCGCCCGTTCACGAACATCACGCATGGAGCTAAATGATCTAACACACGCGCCACCATCAGCGAAACATTAGAGTGTAGACTGAGCATGACATGCTCCCAGCCGCCAAGGCACATTCAAGTCAGTGTAAGACGTACTCAGTAAATGGTAGCTTTATAGTAGGTACGGTACATAGTACTCACAATTTCAAACATCTGTCAAAAACGACAGCTGTGATTCGAATGACAATTGAATTTAATGCGTAGCAACCTCAGTTTTCATTAATTGCTCCTTCCCGCGTTTTCTCCTATGACTTTTGACCTTGGCCGAAATGTTGGCATCGGCACCATTGCCATAAAAAAAAATAGAATAGTGCTTTAGTCCTTTATTGTTGTAAGTGTTAACACATTGAACGCCAACGCGGTCACCGTGTGTCCGACAAACAATAGTTTTTCTATTGTGTCTGCTGCGCGGTAGTCAATGACTTAAGTAAATTTACGTAACAAATAGTTCCTTTAGAAAAACAGCTGTAATGTTCAATTCTTGTCAAGAAAATACTAATTTAAGTGAGTGAATTTGAAATGTTTTCTTATTAGTTCTGTATTGTTTCAGGTCACTTTCCAAGAATATTGGACAGGAATATTAACTGCTAGTGTTTCGAGGTACGTAACCTTATACTTAGGGAGTAAGGGTAACCGTTTTACCTCCCAGTTAGGAAAGCGCGAACTGAAAACAGTCGCCTGCGTAACTTGGAAAAGTACTGTAACTTTTAACTTAAGTAAATTAAGCACTTTGTTACTAATTATAGAAGATTTTACTTATCAGAACATGATGATTGATTAGTTCATTTTACATTTGTATTTAATACTCATTGTTAGTTTTCTAAGATTGTGGCAATGAAATGAACAACTTTCTCTTGACCTTCCTTCATACTTACAGCAAGATGTCTCGTTATCAATACTCAATAGGTACTTATTATATTTATTGCTTTACCATAATGTGTACTTAGGTGGTAACTATATAATTTCGATCATTATGGACCCTGTAGGGCACAGCAAAAGGGTGGAGAGAGGAAGCTCTGTTTTAGGAGATCAACCAGTTTTAACTAGTTAATCAGGAAAATCTTTGTCAGTTCGTCTTGAAAATATTAGTATGGTATAAGTTGAGTTTGATCCTGGTCAGGGGTCGTCTGAAGCCCGAAATTCTAACGACTAGTCTTACCAAGGGATATCGTATTACCCAAGTGGGTTGTTTTGGTCTGTTAGGTATGTCTGGTAAAATAAAGGTATTCAGCTGCATCCGGTTAGACTGGAAGTCAACCCTAACATTGTTAGGAAAAGGCTTGGCACATAATGATGATACGTTAAAATGTAAGCTACCGGGTAGCCTATGATTGACAGAATTGTAGGTCATAAGAATCATCAATACAACTTTAGTTCATATTACCAAAGAATGACTATTTATTGAATCCGTTCATTCCCATTAGTTCGATTCATTAGTTCGATCGTCGAACTAGTGAGAATTTTTTTTCTCATCTGTTCGACCGTCGAACTAGTGAGAATTTTTTTTCTCATTTGTTCGACCAAGCGTTTTTTATTTTATTACGAAATTAGTAAAACATTTAACATGTAGTAGAACTATTTTTAAATCTAATTAATTCGACGGTCGAACAAATGAGAAAAAAAATTCTCACTAGTTCGACGGTCGAACAGATGAGAAAAAAAATTCTCACTAGTTCGACGATCGAACTAATGAATCGAACTAATGGGAATGAACGATTGAATCATGACATTTTAGGACAACTCTTAACTAAGTGAGTTGTTTTAATGATTCTAATTATTTCAATTTTGTAAATACATACTTGCTACGGCCGCGAATCATATTTTGATCATCACACAACCTAACACTAACCTGCTGCATTTAAAAACGTTACAAAAATCGACGGCACTTTTCCCCTTAAGATTGATTATCATAGTGATGGCAAGCAAACAATTTTCTCATTTACGGTGTTAAGGAGGTATAAGGAGTAATCGTTGTTTAACTGACTGTTACATCTCTTGGTTATTCTCGTTTTACCTACCAAAACTAAAGCTTACTCTAGCTTGCCCTAGTATTTCGTAACGCAGGACCTACTAAATTAGTAACACATGTTTTATATAGCCAATAAAATAATCGTAAAGTGTTGGGACACGCGCGTTTACGTCAGGTTTGATGCCCACGAGTTTACCCAATAATACAAACGTTCACGTTATGTGCATACAGAGTTTACGATTATCTCCTAGTTTAGTTATAGTTTCTGAAACTGTTTTGTCAAATTGTTACGTTATTGGCGTTAAAATAGTAGATGAACTTAATTTCGGCGCTGTATAGTACAGGATGTTTTAATTTGTTCACGTTCATAACAGTTGTTACCGGGGCAACGTTGATGGTCTAGTCATTGCTTGTGTAGGTACGCCAATAACAATAGCTACAAACAGTATTATTATTGCAAGGCAAGCGTTGTTTCAGTTAAGTGTTTAACGTTAAATATATAAGGTTGTTCTTAACGATGAGTAGGTACAATGCTCCCACGAAATTCTTAGAGTTAATTTTTGACATCTTATATGGGTAGCAGTCATAAGTTAACTGAACTTACCTGTACAGTTTATTTGTTACCTTTTGCGGGTTCGGTTTGTTTTATAATGCTTCACGGCAGTTTGTAATAGCTGAATACTAGCAAGATTTACCTACCGGGCATTACAACTACTACCTATGTATAGTATAATATGCCACTAACGGCCTGTTCCCAGATCATACGTTCGTCAGTGACGATTAGTCATAATTAACGATGAATGTCAAGAAAGCACTCCGTCAAAAACCGAATACCCATATAAATATATAAAATGGCATCAAGACGAATCATCAAAAGAACAGATGCATGTAAGTTGTGTAGTATCTTGAGGTGGTGCGTAGGCGCGTCGGTAGTTCACAGGACTGTACTGTGTGAGTATTGCTTGGACGTTCTATAGGTAATGCGTAGCTGTTTTTATGCCAGACGCTACGCGCCACACTACGCTCGACGCTGCGCGACACGCTACACTCAACGCTCGCCTAGACGCTACCTAGACACAGACCTTCTCAATCACTAACAAAATAATGTATTGACATTGCAAAAGCCAGTCCAACCTTTCACTGCTTCCTAACACAGACCTTCTCAATCACTAACAAAATAATGTATTGACATTGCAAAAGCCAGTCCAACCTTTCACTGCTTCCTAATTTTCACAGAATTATGAAAAGGCTTTATTTAGTCGAAGCAGTTTATCGTAAAGCCATGTTTAGTTTGTATAAACACAAGTGGCGTTCGCAGGACTGTACTGTGTTATTATTGTTTGGAATTTCTATAGATAATGCGTAGCTGTGTTTATGCCAGATGCTACACGCTCGACGCTATGCTCAACGCTACGCGACACACTACACTCAACGCGCGCCTAGATGCTGATCTTCTAACTAAATAGTGTATTGACATTGCAAAGACAGTCAAATGTCAGTATGGCAAACCTTTCACTGCTTCCTAATTTTCACAATAACACATGAAATATGAAAAGGCTTTGTTTAGTCGAAGCAGTTTATCGAAAAGCCAGGTTTAGTTTGTATAAACACAATTGGCATGAGGCACCCTGCATCCGTGAAACAGCATTAACACCAGTGCACAACGGGTCGCTCGTGTTACGAGTATATCTGGGTCATGCTGCAGTCTCGAATTGTTCAATCAATAATTATGTTGACAATGTGTTTGTGCTTTTGTGTTATTTCTATTATTGTGACAATGCCGATGTTATGTAAATGATAACTTCTAATGTGGAATGAAATGTATGTGTTGCGTTTACCTATCATGCGTATGTTCTACATCCAATCTTCTTATTTTCGTGTGGTTAGTGACTAACCTGGTGTCAGAGTTTATATGCTGCCCATGGGCTTCTGACTTAGCATCACATGCTGTTGAGAAATATCTCTCAGACATGCTGGTTTCCTCACGATGTTTTCCTTCACCGATTTTTAATACGCACATTAATTCGTAAATTCAGAGGTGCATGCCTTGGGTTATAACTAGTCAGTCCGACGGTCACACCGCTGGGCTATCACTGCTAACATCTAATCATAGATTAATTATTTGAGTTCATTAAGAAATGTCAAAAAAAAACACGATGTTAGCCCGTTATGGACATCCTTGTATCATTGCAATTACGTGATAGAGAAATCATAATGTAGTTAAGTTATTGGAACCAAGAATATAATGAGTTGTTAGAAGGCAAAAAGTGCGGTATAACAAGACATTACAGTAGGTAGGTACTAAAGACGTGGTAAAGCAAGAAATGAGTACCTCCACTTTCAAATTGTATTAGGAAACACTAGGAAAGTTTATCACAATAGTGCAACAGACAGAACAAGTAATTTTAAGAATTTTATCTCCATCGTGGCAAAGTTCAAAGTGTGTTATAGGTAAATTATTTGAACCAATTTATAGCGAACAATGCATGCATTGTTTCCCAAGACAAGATTTATTTGCAGTCCGCTTTCACTGAGACGGACTTTCTTTCGCCATGGCGATTTGAAAACAAACTTGATCTATATCGGGAAGCTTTTGTTAATGTTTCCAGCCGTTCTCACATGTTACATAAGACGACTCACATAAATACATCGCACATACGCCTTCGTTCAACTCACGCGTTTTATGGGCACGTTTTCCTCAATTGTACAATTGGAACCTCTTATACTACCTACGTTATCCGTCTTTAATTGATATAATATTTTGCAATAAGTCTAATGGGGCCCTCGACTCGACATCTCTTCCGCCAAGTTAGGGGAAAATCTTCGTTTATTCTTCACAGTAAATTACTCGACTTCTACATTTTTTCCCTAGTGGACCTCTCAAGCCCTTTTATTTATTCAATACGACTTATTTAAGTCCAATAATTCCTACACACTCGTAAAAAACGCGCCGAGGGAGAAGAAAAGTCTTGTTCTTTAATTAAATTACTTTTATTGTTTTATTAGGAAACAGTTCGGAAGATATATTCTTCGTATTCCGTACCTTCGCGTCCCGAAGGCTCTCTATTGCCGAATCACTAAATGTTATCTATCACTTAGATATTCACTCGCGTTAATTGATGTGGCTACTTCCTCCGCATCTTGCTTTCATTAATTCGAAGAAGACTCAGTGTTAATTCTCTTAAAAGGTCTCGATCACTTGCAAAACTTCTTACAAGCATTCCGCATTCATCTTGTGTTCCGCCAAACTTATAGTTGAGAATTCTTGCAATAAGTCGTCGTCGTAAGATCTTTTCTTTGTCTTTGGTTTCGTCGTCAATGCATTGGGAGCTAATAAACTGAAGGGAATACGATTTATTACCATTTGAAACTACGTTAATAACGATAACTAGGTACAGAGGTAGCGTTCATGTTTCTTGTTGTTCGTGTGCTGATTTCTATTATAATATTTACGTAATATATGTGTTCCGGAAGTATGTTTGTTACAAAAATAAGCTTTACCGTTCTGTCTCCCGTAGAGTAGTTTACATGTAAAATTCGAACTAGCTGGCAGCGCCCTCACATATTGAAGGGGGCCACCCTGGCGCGCATCCCTCTATGTGGCAACACTCGTCTTTGATACACGCCTTTTGATGTCTGCTTTTCGAGCGACACAATGCCACTGTTTACCTTCACTCCTGAAACAACTTCGCTTCCCCGTCAATAATGGACTTTTTAACGAGATGTATAACAGTAACACGAGGGATTTTGTTATAACATGTGCACAGTATACTTAAGAGAACATTAATAACTTATACAATAACATTAACTTACTTACTGAATAAGAGTTTCTAATAATGATGCATTTATTACGAAAATTTATTGACTATGCAGCAGTCATTATTCCGACGAGATGTTACTGAGTAACAATGAAACTAGATGAAGGAAATACCCGCAGCGATGCTGACTCCGTAAACACCCGCCACTATCGGCAGTAAGCCGGCTAGCACGCCATCTTCACAGTAATCGAGCCATAAAAAACTTTTACTATCACAGTTTACGCGCCGCCTTTGAAACAAATGACCCACTTTATGACTGAGCGGTATAGGCTTATTCTCAAAAGAAATGTAATCTCGACAAAAGTAGGTGTCTACCTAATATTAACTTTGTTCGCAGTCCAGATCTCACTCAAGAAACGTGTTGATAAACTATTCGGACGTTTTTATCGCTTTTAGAAAATTAAATTTTTCTCTTTATCGAATTGGAGAACCACTGGAATAAGAAACTTATTCTTCAGAAGGCAAATAAGTTTTTCAGTTGGCACTCCACAATCAGATAAACAGTCGCCGACTTGCAACTACATTTCAAGTTTCTGATATAATCTGTGAAAGGACCTTTTACTATAAATTTTCACTTTTGTGCAAATATTTAAGATTAAAACATCACAGGGTCTTTAAAATCGCATTAAACTACAGTGCTTGTCTGGAATGTTTGCTACTTTTACGACTTAAAAATATTGAACATAACTAAATATTTAAGATTGATCTCAATTTTCTTGAAGAGTCTTGAAATGATTTGTAAAACGTTGCTAGTTATTTCAGCGCTGTTGACACGAGCCGCAATCAGATTGTGGGCGGAGGCGCCTCGGCGCGGCCGCCTCGATAAGAGGCTCACCGCCCGCCTCGTGAATATTGTTCATTTTATAAACGATGCACTTTATGCAACCGCTGCACTGCCTCCACTGCCAGCCACGAATATAATGAAAATAAAATTGTCGTTCATAGTTAACACGAAAAAGTACAAAACAAGCTTTAGTTGAGAATTGCTCTTGCGCTTGCGAGTGTTGCTTTGTTGATGTGACCATAAACACGCATTCAACTTATTTTTTATTTTTCTAAGTTACATTCTTACCAAATACCTTCAAGCATGTTTTAGTATCTGTAATTATGATAATATTAAACATACTGGTCTGCGAAAATTACTTCATTACCTATGTAAATAGAAATTACGAATAAAGTATAGTACAATCATAACAATCTGCTCATTGCACATACACTTTTACTGCATTCAATCTCGTATTAATTTATGAAACTTCAAAGTATTCATGTTATCATCCTGTCATGCTATTAGTACAATTAGTGTTGCTTCTTGCATTCATTATTCGCAATGAAATAAAACGGTTTAAACAAGAAGTCAATACAAAAATCCTTTTGCTCAGTAGTCAGCCTTTATCTTGTTTTACATTTCGTATCTATCACTAAATTACCAAGTTCCAAGAACAGCGTAATAATGTAACATTGTGGTTGTGGCGTAGGTATTACTATATTATTTGTTATTTCAGTACCTAGCTAGCAAATATTTGTACATTTTCAGCAAGAGGAAATATTTTATTAGGTCTGTGCACAACAAAGCATTCCTTAATTAAAGTTAATTACAATGCCGTATGAACATAATATCCAAATAGCAGTGGTGGCGATACCGCAAATTGTATTACGGACCGGGCGCATAAACATCAGGTACTCAGCGGGCTTTTATTGGAGCCGACCCGACCCGATTGCCGGCCGCGTTCTGTTTTTCAGGCCATTCAACGTTAAAAAACGAGCAAGAAGAACTAAACTGGTTAACACACATGGACGGCTCTATAGCTCTCCATTGTCGCTGGCTAACTGGGGCGCTGCACACCAGAATATTTAGGGGTGCGGTGAAGCAAATAGTGTTGTACACTGTGCAGTCTAAATTGGGCGCTGCACACCAGGATATCGAGGCTGCGGTGAGGGTAACAATATTGTGCATTGTGCAGTCTAACTGGGGCGTTGCACACCAGAATTATTGGGGGGGTGTGGTGAGGCAAATAGTGTTGTACACTGTGCAGTCTAAATTGGGCGCTGCACACCAGGATATACTGGCCGGGTGAGGGCAATAGTAATGTGCACTTGTGTACTGTGCAGTCTAACTGGGGCGCTGCACACCAGGACATTATTTTTTTTTAAGAAACTAAGTATCCTAGTAGTAATCTATGGTGGTAGCCTTTTGCGTAGAGTTTTAAATACGAGACGTAATCGAAATATTTTAAGGAAGGCAGTATTGTGGACGTTACTTTATAGTAAGTTCATATCGAATAGTGGCGCAGGATGTAGGTCGCGTGCCGGAGATGCCTTTGTTCCGACTGCCGCTGTAAATTATCTACATTCCGTTCTCCTTCATAACTCTGTATCGGGACAAACCGTGAATCTGACAATAAAACGGGAAAAGTGACCGTTTTTTGCACGACCAAAACTTTATTGAATTTCTCGTTCAACTTTCCTCGTTCCTACAGGTAGTAATTAGTGAGAACAGTCGTGTCGATCGTTATTAACAATTTCACAGTTACCTGTATAGAGTATCGGTTCATGGGAGCTCCAACAGCTGAGTTTCTCTTAAAATAAAGTGCCATAGTCTAAAATTTGCCATTAAATTTCCCAATTGCATTAAATTGGGATGCTAATTAACAAAAATCTAGAACATAATGGTTTCGGTCGCAGCCAGTCTGAATATCAAAACTAAACTGCTACCCTTTTTTCTTTTTTTCGAGGGTCAGGAAATCATTCAATGACTTCTCCCACTGGGTGGGGCGGAAGGGAGTATCAGACTTATTGACTAAAACCCATCCATGTTCCTTCCTTAGCCCTCTATGTTCCGGGGTAGCGGTAACCCTTTCGGACAAACCCGCTTACTGACCGCTATGCCCAAATGATGCAACTGAAATTCATTTACAAACGCAAATAATATTGTGTAATGCTAATCATATTAAAAGTAGAATGTTGAGTAAGACAAACCAGAACGTTCAAAACAATGCGCGTACATTTTAAGAAGTATAAAAATGTTCACGGCTGCCACAGGTGTGACACGAAATACCGCGATTTCGATTGTCGCCGAAGGGGATTTATGTTGCCAATATACCATAGAATCACTGAACAGAGGATACTAAACTGCTCTTAATTGTCAATTGCTTTTGTGCCGGGAGCAGCAGCCCATATATTAATCTGTCGGTGGGTCTGTTTCGTTTTGTTCCAAGAGTTAGTTAGTGAAGTGATCCGCAAACGGGTCGGTGCTCCTCCATTTGGGTCATCTGGATCGGTGTTAGCGGGACACGAGCAGCTGAGGTCGAGCGCACTCATCCGCAATATAGTTCTAATAGAGCATCCTTCAAGCAACTACATAGAGTACGAAGGTACGCTCATATCTCATCCAGGCAGCTTATGACGGCTTTGAGAGTTTATGATGACTTCGGTTCGACCAAAGGTATTTTGAATTTGGAACGTTGCTCTCGGGAAGTCGTGATATGTGGGTGATGCTATGAATTTCCATGTAAAAGTAGAAGTAGAGTTACAGCTACGGTAGAGAACACTCAGATCTGTTTTGTTAGTGGGGAGGAAACGTATTAATAGTAGGAAAACAATGAGCTTAGCGAATTCGAATTCGATTTTTATATTATGTACAAAACTTAGTTATAGACGGACATTGGATTTACGTAAAAGTATTAATATATTATTTTCCTTATCATTTTTATTTTTGAAATAATGATTAAATTTCAAGATTAAGAATTAACCTAGGTATATTTGTTTCAGGTATCTGGAATGATCCAAACTAAAAGACAACACATCAGACCCCCCGATCGAATGACTAGGTGAGGCAACATTCATATTTTCTCACAATAATGCTTATTACGTAGTTCTAACATAGCATTGTTTATTAAGCTTTCCTATGCTATCAGTTTACATTAGAAATACAATACAACGCATGTGATATAGAGTGTGAAACGAAATAAGACGGGTCAACTAACCCAAGGTAAGCACGAACCGTAACTTGAGCAAAATAAAATGGGTAAAGTTTAAAGGTACGCTTATCAGTTGCCACAGTTACGAGATACGATATCAGACGGAGGACGGCGCGGGTGGCGGCAGCGGCCCTCGACACTCACTGAACACGCATTTGCATAAGATTTTTGCAATTTTATTCCGCATACAAAAACTGAATCAGCATTTTACGACTTACTTATGCTTATATACATAAGGACTTTGTATTTTTTCGTTTCATATTGCTTGCTAGTTTTTATGTATTCTGTCAACGAAATAGAATACGCTTTATGAATACATGTTTCGTTAACGTTGAAATTCGAAGTATAGTACTATCAGAAACTAGCGTAGTAATAAACTGAATCGTAAAATAAGCCATAACGGGAACAGCACGCGATAATATTTGTTTAAACTTTTTCTGACTACAAAATTGGGTGGAATATGCTGAAAATAGTGTGAAATTTAATAATAATATTAAATTTCACACTATATTTTTATATTATTTATATATTTATATATATATTTTTTATATTTTACACTACAGTCTTATGACTGTAATGTAAAATATATTTTATCTTTATTACATAATTATAGGCCCTATATACCTTAAGCTTTCTGCCTAAGGCATTAAGTCCTTCTTTGTATCACTATTGTGTGTGAAAAGCTTAATTAAACAAATACAATAAAAAAGCAGAGTAAAAATTGTATAGGTACAAAAAAAATGCTACGAGGTTTGGAAACGATTCTTGTGGCAAAAAAAAGTTTTTCGTTTTGTCTGAATGTATGTATGTTACAGCATGACGTAAGTGCGACTGGATAGATTCAGTTAAAATTTTGCATCGCTAGATATACCCTATAAGTCTGGTGAGCCTAAAGAGTACCTACTTAAGCTATCATGCTATTTGCTATAAGGGAATGGTTTGTGCATGTTTCTTTGGTTTACCGTATATTGTAAAAATATGAGCCAATATAGCTGGTAGTTACAAAATAAAACTTTTAAACGATTATCACCACGCTTCTTCATCTTCACGTCTTTAAGCAGCTAAGCGTCAATCATAGTGTACAGGGTGGATTTTTGGAATAAAGAAAGACCTGTATTTAACTTTGAGCTATATTCACAGCTATTGAAAATACAATAACAGTTGGCAAGAAAAAGCAATTCTTGCCATTTTTTTTATGATTAAAGATTACAAGCTCTTACTGTACTACGCTTGCTCCCGCGTCACCTTTTCTGACTCTATTTTGGCTGATGAAACCAAAACTACGAACGAAATCACAATGAGGCTGTTATTTTGGTATATTATGCTTTCACTCGACATCCACGCGAACGAAGTCGCGGGCCGTAGCTAATAGTCTAATAATAAAGGTGAACATTTTATTGGATTCTCTATGCGATTGTGAAAACGGATATTTGCACCGCAACATTACGTAAAAACATTACCAGCCAATATAGTAGCAATTGGAAAACAATTTTCGCGTCAGCCGCCGCCGCCGCCCATGCTGCGGCGTGCGAACCCGTCACTCGTGTGCACCTTGCCGCCTTGAGGATACCCGGCACAGCTACACATGTACCGGCGAAGTTCCGATATTTAGAAACACTCTTGTGTTCGATCAATCTTTAGATACCGGTACTATTCACGTTAGAGGCTACATCGACAATTGCAACCGGGGTAATGGCGGCATCGCGTGCCCTCCCGAATTATCACTCGCGTTCTACGCTATATTACATGACAAAATGAAAGCTCACGGCTAATATCGCTTGTAAAGTCAAAGTCAAAGTCAAAGTCAAAACATTTATTTCAAATAGGCACAAGCATGGCACTTTTGAACGTCAAAATGAACAAGAAATAGAACTGATTCTAGTCGCCCCTTCCAAAAAGTAGTTTCGTGTGGAGAAGAATGGGCAAGAAACTCCACCGTTACTCTTTTAAAATGTTTCACAATGTTTTGTATACATGTATTATAACATTATATGCGAAGACGATGCACCCAGAATAAAAACAATACATCACAAAAGGTGAAAAGAAAAACACATGTAGCAGTGGCAAGTAAACTTAATTATGTCATAAGTGCATGGTGCTCACATATTTACAAACATTCTAAAAGTTAATAATAATAAATTAATCAATGTGTGAGAAGTTATTCCAATATAATAAAATAATATGGTACAAATTACCTAATTTACTTAGCAACCAGTTTGATTTTGTCTAGACACTAGATTGTCCTGTGGAGCAGGACCAGCATGTTTCCAAGCATCCTTATCTTTGATATAATCTTCTAATTTGTAATAAGCTTGTTTACAAAGTGTACTTTTAATATGAGTTTTAAATTTTCTTTCATTTAATTGCAGTATGTCACAAGGTATTTTGTTGTAACATTTAACACAGAACCCCATAAAAGATGTATGTACTTTTGACAATCGAAAAAATGGTTGAATTATTTTATCTTTATTTCTAGTATTAAAATTATGCCTATCACTTATTTTGTTAAAAAGATGTCTATTTTTTCTTACATACATAATATTTTCATAAATGAATTGGCAAGGTACTGTCATAATATTAATCCTTTTAAATAGTTCCCTAAGTGATTCGCGACGACGAAGATTGTAAATAGCCCTGATCGCTCGCTTTTGCAAAATAAAAATGGATTCAATGTCAGCAGCCCGACCCCACAGTAAAATGCCATACGACATAATACTATGGAAGTAACTAAAATAGACCAAACGCGCGGTTTCTACGTCTGTTAACTGCCTTATCTTTCTAACAGCATAAGCGGCCGAGCTTAGCCGTCCCGCAAGAGTTGTTATGTGGGGACCCCATTGCAACTTGTCGTCTAGCGTGATTCCCAGGAAAACCGTCTGCTTAATAAATTCCAGCTTTTCTCCGTTCAATATGATGTCACAATCGCTACTTTTAACATTAGGTAATGTAAATCTAATGCATTTGGTTTTTTTTTCATTTAGTACCAAATTATTTACCGTAAACCAATCTTGGACCTGAAGAATAGAGTTATTCACGTCGTCAAGATTTTGTGAGCGTCGATTAATTTTAAAGATTAATGAAGTGTCATCTGCAAATAACACCATCTTCGGTTGATTTTGAAGTAATTGGGGTAAATCGTTAATATAAACTAAAAAGAGAAATGGACCCAATATCGAACCTTGAGGAACGCCCATTGTCATTTCCGACCCCAGCGAGTTCACACCATTTACTTGAACTTTAACCTTTCTATCTTTCAGGTATGATCTAAGTAAATCAAGGGCTGTATTTCTAATTCCATAGTGCTCTAGTTTCAGCAGAAGCGTCTCATGTTCTACGCAATCGAACGCCTTAGAGAGATCGCAAAAGATTCCAATGGCATCTTGTGCTTCTTCCCAGGCGCTAAAAATGTTCTTTATTAGGGTGACACCAGCGTCAGTAGTACAACGCCCTTTGGTGAAACCGAACTGTTGGTCATGCAAGATGGAATTTTTATTAAAGTGACGTAACATTTGATTGAGCATCAACTTTTCAAACACTTTACTGAGAACTGGCAGAATTGACACGGGCCTATAATTGTTGGGTTCTTTACTATCACCGGATTTGAACAATGGCACTACTTTACTGTGTTTCATTAGATCCGGAAAGACTCCTTGGTCCACACTAGAATTAAATATGAAAGCTAAATAGGGCGCAATGGTATCGATAATAGAACTACAGACTTTTACAGACATTCCCCAGAGATCTTCTGTTGATTTGATTTTAAGATCTTTAAAAGCTTTTATAACAGCCTGGGGGTTTGTATGCTGAAATGTAAATTCTAAAGGGCATGCCTTTACATTTTTTCTAAGTAAGGCAGCAGAAAGTGCGGCTGAGGAATTTAATGATGAAGTAGTTTTGAGAGGAATATTAGCAAAAAAGTTTTCAAATTCCTGAGCTATTTCTATATCTGAGTTGATGCGGCCATGTGCAGTCTCTAAATTAAACTCAGTATTACGCTGCTTTTTCCTACCTGTTTCATTATTTATTATTTGCCAGGTAGTTTTTATTTTATCATCAGCTGATTTTATTTTATTGCTAATATAAAGAGCTTTAGCTATTTTGCACACACTTTTAAAAGTTTTAGAGTATTTTGCAACATACTGATGAAAGTTTGTATTATTCGTATGTTGCTTGAGGCCATAAAGTTCAAAAAGTTTTGCCCTGCTTTTGCGAATACCAGGAGTCGCCCAATCGCTAAATAAAAACTTTGTGAAAATGCTTTTAGTTTGTAGTGGAAAAGAGTCATTAAATTGCTTATTCAATAGTAAAAAGAACTCGGCGTAGAACTCACTTGGGTCAGATATATTATTAAAATTCTGAACACATAAATTACTGGCCAAAGACTTATTGAATTTGTTTAAATTTGTACATGTAATTGGCCTAAATCTTATTTGAATTTTTTGTAGAGGCATATAGGAACAAAATGTTATAGTTTGTCCACTGTGGTCAGATGGCAACTTATTTAAGATATCTTTATGTAAGTATTCACAATTACAAAAAATATTATCTATACAAGTGGCAGAGGAGGCAGTTACTCGGGTTGGTTCCATAAAAACGTTGGACAAATCAAATGACCCAAAAAGACTTAATAATCTGACAGTATTCGAGTTATTTTCTAGTAAATTAATATTAAAATCTCCACATATGATTATTGACTTGCTACTAGTACTTAGTTTCTTTAACACATCTTCCATTACAGAATCAAACACAGATAGATTCTGGTAATTTGGAGGTCTGTACACACATACTATAACATGCTTATCTAGCTCAACACAGGACAATTCAATGGTGTGTTCAACAGATAGTCCGATGATGTCTTTTCGTTCTTTAGATTTTATTGAATTTTTAACTAATATTAATGACCCACCGTGTATCATTTGTTTTCGGCTAAAATAGCTAACTACGCAATAATTTTCAAAATTAATTGATACTACTTGATGATCTTTTAACCAATGTTCTGTTAAACAAATGACATCAAACTTGGTATTTTCCAAAAACAATTCTATTTCCAGTAACTTGGAAGAGCAACCTTGAATATTTTGATTTAATAATTTTAATGTATGTTGCACTCCATTCAGTTTATTATTTTTGAGAGTTATATTGCCAGAAGATACCTTTTTATTATTTTGTAGTAATAATAACTGGTTATTAAAAGTGGTAACTTCTGTTGTCCTACTGACTAGTTTAAAGAACTATCCAGAGTATCCCCCACAACTACAACCGAAGAGTCCAGAATGTCCATTTGAGTTCTAGCAGGAAGAGAATACTCGACCTGAGTGTTCATGGCCTCCAAGGTTGTTGGTACTATAGGTAGATCCTCCTTCGTACAACATGATGAAAAATAATTAATCCCTATGTTGTTAGTATAACTAGGCAACACAGAGTCGTCCCTAATACTAGAGTTTGTTATATTGGCTATAACCTCATTAATATTATATGCTATCAACATAGCAATCTGGTGTCTACATTTCCAAGACAGAGACAAAGTTCTCTGAGTTAATTTAAAACCACTAACAAAATTGTTAGTGTCAAAGTACAATAATTTGTCACTGTGACATAATGTCAGTTTGTGCATTGTGTTATTTAGTTTATAAATATAATTATTTTCGTCATTTGACAGAGTATCACAATAAGGAAAAGCACACAACATCAGCTTTCCTATATTTAAATTTAATAAGGTGTTCACACCATCCACTATGCCTTTTCTGGTAATACCAGTACTGTTACCTAATAGCAAAACCATTGTAGAGTAATTATCTAGGTTTGTGTTTGCTATTCTTTTAATCATTTGTTTAAAACTTATGTTATGATAGCTATGATTGGTAAAACTGTGGCTAAGGTAATTAAGTAAAATTTTTCCAAAGCCTGAACCTAATTCATCAGAAAAAAATATTGACTTGTTTTTCTGTGAAACAATACAGGACTCAGCTGGAAGATTTAATACTGCAGAGGGCAAGTCAGGCTGATGCTGAGAATAAGGTGGTTGCTTGGCACAGCTACATGAGAGATTTTTAGTCAGAGACTCATAACTCTCAGCGTTGCACTTCACCAAATCCAATAGTTCCCCGGCCTCAAATAAGCGGTCACTTAATTGTTTTTGTGAAGTCTCATATTTTTCAAAAATATCCTTTAACAAGTGCTCCTTGTGTAATATATCATTATATAGGAGCTGGATATCAGTGTCGTACTTTTCCCTACACTTATCTAATTCAATAGTACAACTATTTAAACTTCTTGATAGAAAAACACGTTCCTTTCTAAGTGAAATATTTAATTTCAAGAGATTATGTTTTTTAATTGCTCTCTGTGAACGTTTAATTATTTTATTTATTTTAATATATTTCTTTAATTTTTTATGACTCATAACTATAGGGCATAATGGTATGGTATCATCACCAGTCAAATCTATTTTTATAGATGGCTCACACACTGATTTTAGGTTACTGCCTACCAACTCATCAAACAAATTACTGGTGCGAGCAACTTGTTTGCTGACTTTGATACTCTCTGACAGAGATAGTGACTTTTGGGCTTCACACAGTTGTTGTTCAAGTTCTGCAATTCTATTCAAAGCCAGTTCGTGGGTGTCACTGCACTCTTTAAATGTACATATGATATGTTGTAGTTGGCTGTGCTGGTCAGTTAAGTCCATGTGTTGGATGTGTAATTGAGCTAGTTCACTCTTAAGGGAAGTGTTCTTTAAGATAATGTTTTCCACTTCCACTTCACTGTCTTCCCTTTCCTGGAGCAGCTGTCTGCACATAGCTTTCGAAACTTCAAGCTCCTTCAAGGTAACTCTTAATTTTGCTTCCAGCTCCTTGATAGTAGCACTACGGGTCATCATTTTCTCGCAAATGTCAGTTACCTGTAATGTGTGGAGTTATGCAGCTAAATAACAGTGTAAGAAAAGAAGTTTTAATACATTTAATTTAGTTGGAGGTAGATGGGAAAAAAAATAAATAAAATTAGAAAATCTAATTGTATTGCTTTGAAAAGAATCTACTAGGGTTAGTGGGTCTTAGGGAAGGAAGTTACTGTAGGGTGAAGTTATTAAGGTGAATAGAAGTGTTACACAGAAGTGAAGTTAAAAGAATTACACTGTTTATATAAGTATGACACAATTAAGATTGTTTCACTATTAAAAGATTATGACACATTACCTAAGGGATTTAGACATTAATAAGTATAAATATGCTCTAACGAGCTTATATTTTGTGTAGTAAATGTGTAGTGTTTATTGTCTGAGCGAATGTTTTTGTCGTCGATTTTGCTTCCACTATTTGTCAAGCAAAAGGAGACATAAACCGTGCCAGTGTGTGATGGACGTAGCTCAAGAATCTGAGCAGTATTCAGTGATGTTCTATGAATGTTTATGTACATAAATAAAACAAAATACTCCCCGGGATTGATGAGTGCAAATTTCAAATCCGTCACCGTTGGGTAGGGCCCGTTGACAGCCGGTTTATTATCCCTTTTGTGCGAAGTTCTCGCGACAAAAAACACTGTATAAACACTGGATACACTACTAAATTACTAGCTACAACTATATTACACTAATTTATCCTAATTAAAACACTTAAATTAACTTTTTACATTAAATTAGCCTAGAGATCGTTTTTTTGACGACCGGCTACCAGTGTTGCCAGCAGCGAAGCATTAATCCACTTAAAAGTTCATAATGTTGCCCCTTCTCCCCCTTTGCACGTAACTCCAAACAGGCGTGCTAACTTTGTGAATGGACCGAATACGTAAGTATATTTAGCAACATGACACAGGTAATGTAATTAGAAACTATTTCGTGATTCCACTTTAATTAATTTAACAAAAATAATAGCAAATAATGTAGCGTGGGCGACAAAATGTTATGACAGTACTTTCTTCTTCTGAATGTACCGAAGATGCAATACCTACAACTCAGGCACTCAAACTAAAAAAATGATAAAAGAAAGAGAAAAGTTGTGAAAGTGACTTACATATTGCGTTACGCCAGATCCCCGAAAAATATGGCTGTCAATTGTGTTCACTTATGAAGAGGAGCAGCGAAATTTTACGGAGGAAATATCACCAGCACTTTTTCGTCCTACTTTAATTCCATGAGGTATAAAAATAAGAGCAAGGTAAAGGCAAGTTTCACTGTAAATCTCTGTACATTCCTCTCTATCTAAGCTCTCTCTCTAAGCAGGCCAACCAGGCCTCGTCCCAATCCACCATCTCTCGACTTCGTTAAACCCCAGGTACAATTGCCGTACGAACGTGTTCTGCGATGGCCTATATGGAAAACTCAACCGATTGCATACCCAGACACCCTGCTGCTAACACAATCTGCCGAAGTGGAGGGTTACTGATCCATCCAACACCCATTACGAGTGCGGTGCTTCTGACCACACCAAGTCCCACTTGCTGGAGTGTCCCTAAGTGCCCGTTTAAATGTACTAAAGAAGTTCAGTTCTTCTTTCCTACAATAAAACGGGCATTTGGAATGCTACAATCAACGTGGACACCTACCGGACTCAAACAATTTAAGACAAAGTACCGTCGCCCCAAGAAGAAGAAGTTATTGATAAAGATTACAGTTAGAATTAACAAAGGAAATCGATAAATCGAAGGACGGGGGCTGAAAGACATCAACATAAATAAGATAATTACAGTCGACAGTTTGTTTGTCTAAGAAAACTCCAACTATGTCACGCTGTTCGTGGCACTGAAGCGGCTCATAAATCCAGGGCGGCTTCATTGTGTACCTATCGCCGTTGATGTCGCAATTTAGAAGCTTTGCAACACGCGCCAGCGCTGAAATATCGTCGCCTGACCATCAATCAAGTTCTTTGCCAAATAGATCGCTGATTAAATTGTTAAATTACTGCATTTATCCTCCAAGGAGTTGTCAAGTAGGCATTACATCGATTCGAAGTTTATCCGGCTCAAGGTGATGTATTGTTACCGTTCCGAGTTCTTTGTTGAAAATATAGGGCACTACTAAAAAAAACTCGTAGTTATGCACGAATTCAGTAAATAATGTTTCTAAATCATAAGGTAGACAATTAGAAAACCAAATGTTGTTTTAATTAAAATATATCTTTTAGTTAGTTTACAGATATTCCTGAATCTTCAGGACGTTAAGGTTCCTATTTATAGAAAACGAATAAGTACTAATAAATAAATACCTACATAAATATTGTCAAAATTCCAAACAAAAAGACATAATTTCAAGAAATATTGCTGGTTGAACCGAAATCTCTTCGGTCTGGAGAACAAAATACATTATTTATGTAGATAAAAATGAAGTCGAGACAACGAACGGCCGGCATAATTTGGTCTATCATCCGACTAATAATAAATTAAGAGGAGCCTAAACTGTATTTAGTGAGCGTAAAGATGCGGAAAAGGCTCGAGGACGACTTGACGTTAATGGATGGCACGTTTTTTTTTTCAGGGCGTGGTGGGTGTGAGATGGCTCGAGCGGGCATGCTGCACAGGGGCGGAAAAAATGGCGCCGAGTAAGTATTAACCTGAAGTACTCGTGGTAACTGATCGGTTTGCACAACATCCTTTATTTCATCCCTGATCCTGACAGAGAAGACAGGTGAAGATATTTATTTTTCAGCGAAAATAAGGTTAAAACTGACCGACTGTTACTTCAACCACCAATCTTCTGATCGTATTCATAGAAATTAGATAATACACAGATATAAAGTACAAACAAACACGATGAGTCCAATTTCTTCCATCAACGTTTTATTAAGAAAGTTCATTTGTTTAGTTAATGGCCCACTTCATATTGTCCCCGCAGGAGGACAATATTCTTCGCGATTGTCGGCCCACATCCGACTTTCTCTGCCAGACATGATTTGGCACTTAACGTAATTGGCACAATGTTATAACATTCTCACTAAGTTCTCAACACGTTCGCTACATTTACATTTAAGACACTTCTTGCTCTAATCTGCGGATGTTTGCCTACACTATAACACAATCTTTGTTTGTTTATATCTCTCGGAGGCACGTGTCGTGAAGGGTTTATTTTGTCCTCACTATAAATAGAAGGGTATAAATATACATAAAGTGTGCAGAGGAGCTCGCACGATTGCCCTTATCACAAAGTACTTAAGGGCGTGGCGGTAAGGGCGGGCGGTAGGGCACGCCTGGGCGGGCGGCAGGTGCAGGCCTGATAGAGCAATTACTTATTTTAATATTTTTAATGCCGGTCTCCGGAGGCACCCAGCGCTTTTCACTCTCTGATAAAGTTGTTGTTATTATTCAGAGCTACAAAGAAGCAGCCCCTGAAAAATATATTTTACAGCAGATATTAACAGCTGACAAAAGGCGACGGCCTGTTCTCTCACATTAAAACTGGAATGGATTTCTTAGAATGTTTGCTAGTGGTATACAACAATATTATATGGACTAAATTAAATCGGATTAGTGAGAGCACTTTAGCGCATTACTGGTGTTAACGAGCCAAATCTTTTAACGAAAGAACAGCGAAGCGCCTCCGCCAATATGAAAGTAACAAATCAATAGATAAGTTACAAATCCCGCAATAGCGAACAATGGTATACATAAGTCGGTTAGCGATGCACCCTATTAGCCGGCGCGGCGCGGTGCGGCGCTATCCGTCTTGTCGCCTCAAGTCGAAGTTCGCAGACGGGTCCCCGGTGAATATTCCCCACGTTCCTTTGATGTGGTTCACGTTAATTAGGGATTTTAGCATTGCGATACTCGGGTAGGCAGACGATGTTTTATTAACGAACTAAAATACGTAGCCGCCCGCTGCAGTCGTCGTGAACCCTTCATTTGATATTTCGCATTCCCAAATTGTAATTTGCTAATATAATTTTACTGCAAATATAACACCTGAAATTCCTGTGGACGGAGTCTAGTTATTCAGTTCACGACGTTTCTGAGCGTTCAATGTTAGAGGCTAACTGCAGTTGGACCGCCGCCGGTTAAGTTACTTATCCCTGGTTTCGGCGCAACTTTATCAATGCCAGAGAACACTGGCAGACCTGATGTCCGATGCTCCCCTCCCCCCTACTCCCGGATCCTGTAACCTCCGCATTTTCTCACCTCAGTTCGCACTCATCCTGGACTAACTTTAAATTGTTAGCTGCAACTTTGCTTCCCACTCGGGTGAACTTTATTTGTACATTGCATACCTCGCCAACTTTTGATGACAATTTTCTGGAATAACAGTTATTAAAATGAAATGTTTTAAAATATTCATCGCGTGTTGATTTTGCTTGCGATTGTTCAAATAATCGAGAACTTTGTCATTCCTGCACCGTGTACATAACAAAATAACGATTGGAATAGTTTTATTATCCTGCCCTACATTTATTTGATTGCATAACATTGGGAAGCTCACAGTGCTTAGTTATCGAATTAATTACTGAAATCATTAGAGAGACACTCCGTGTAAAGAAAATTAGTTCAAAATACGGACGAGGAGTGTTGCACTTTTAACAGACACGCTAGCTAGCGGCGCGGCGCGCAGCGGGGACGCGATATTTGACTTGATCTCGGCGGTGATCCGTCACGCACGAGACCCTCGCCTCGCGCCTCCTCGCGCCTTATAATAACATGTTACTACAACACAGGTATAACGCCACCAACAACATGGAAGCGAGCTTTATTTTCACAGCTTTTATGATGCTATAAATGTTATACTGTACGTAATAACTTTACCGAAATTTTGACACATTATAATATGGTGTTTTATTCATGAATGATATAGACGTGGATACATAGATTTCTTTGACTACACTAAAACTTTTCTAAAGGTTATCAAGATAATATTGTTACACATCCCATTAGAGCAGTATACGTTCTATTCAGGTCTCCAAAGAGTATTATTTTATATGCAGTGCACGAGACGTCAACTGCCCACAATCAAAGTATTATGTATATTTACGGCACAATGGGCTTGTCATAAATCAGTATCTCACTTCTATACAGCGAGGAAATAGCTCATAACTTTGAGTAGCCGCTTCGACGTGTAAAGTCTCACCTTCGCTCGCCGACCAATTGTGGGTCAATGCGGCGCTCTAATGCCTGCATTGTTCATGTACACTGCACGACTTTACATATAATACTACACTCTATCACATTAGGTACACAAACTATTCGAATAATAATAGAATATACAAGGACATTTAATTTCAAGCCTTCAGTGCCTAATGAAGAACCCAACAAGCTACGTATGTAATTATGGATTTAATCACCTTTTGCAACCACAACTACTGTTAATTTATTTAACAAGGATTAACATAGCCTCCATTATACATACTTACGGAAAACAATAACATAATATTATCTATAACGGGTGGTGGTATCCCAGTTATCCAAAATAAGATATAATACTTACAAATATGTATTCTACACCTATTTCATGTCCACATCCGCAGATATGAAAACATACGTGAACCTCTATTTTCTTTACTAAGGAAATGGTTATTATATAACTATGCCACGTTTACTTTATTTATATTACAATGAAGGTTCGGGGCTTGTTGTTTTTTATGAATCTATGTAACAGGGAGGGATTCTTAAAGAGAGCCGCATTATAGATTACTTTTACTGCTCGTTTAGAAGTGGGTCAGTGTCCCGTAAAAGTTTCCGCGAATGTGGTCCGCCAGCCGCATTACCGCAGCAGATCAAAGCTGCCGCGCTCTTCACACGATGACCCTTCAATCCATGAGACTCTCGGAAAATCATGCGTTTGTTTTATCCCCTCGCCACGTATCCCCATCGACCATACTAAGGCCTCTAATTCCGAGCGACACTTGACACAAACGTCACTAGACGTCGCGGTAAACTCGAGCCTTAGTTTTGGTATAATCTTGTTTGCATCGTATTGATACTGTGAACCACCGCGCCCGGCGGCTGCATAATTACTTTCAGTGTTTGCCCCCTATTAACATCTGCCACGGAGCGCGGCGCGGCGCGGGTGGCGACTGCGCCTCGGCCAGACGGCATTGTAGAATGAATGTAAACCTAGGACACATTACACAGACCAACACCAAGTGCATAATTTACACTTTCATTAGCAACTTCCAACGGAATTCTAAAAGGTCAATATCACTCCTTAATCAAATTAGTATTCTTTACAGCTCTTGCACCCAGAGGACACGTAAAAAACTAATTTTGATAAATGCAATTCGGACTAATTTAGTTGAAGGCGCATGACATAGTTGATTAATTAAAACCGGAACCTTGATGCATGGAGCGTAGCAAACAAGCCTTTGATGTGTATTTACAAAACGCTACAATGAAAGTGATGGATATCTGTCATCTCGGTGTGATGGAGCCGCGCTCGCGCCGCGTGATGTAAATTCTGTCGACTCACCCGGAAAGCAATTACTGAGTCTAAGCTGCCGCTCGTTCTTCTGCACTGCTTACCATAAATCAATGGGAACGTAGATACACAAAGGCGTGTATGTATATGAAGGTGGTGTTACCCAAGGAACACAAGGGAGTGGTAGGTAGACCGTAACGTGTAGAACTCAATATTGAAAACCTTACGCCTCGCCAGCAATGCTGCAGTATTATAAATTTCCACGTAGCTAGAGGACAAAGGAAGTATTTTCTCGGAGATAAAATACTTCTAATTTTCTACGAATAGCGGTACATGCGGTAAGTAAGAAGATCTTATTATACAGTAGAGTTCGAAGAATATGAAATTGTGTTTCAAAGATAAATAGGCCCCTACTTACGCGATGGGAAAGATACTTACCGGTCGTAACTAAAGCAACCCTTGATCTTTGACGCATCGATTCCTTGTATTTTCCTTTTGAATGAAAATCGTGAGCTGTAGGTAGGTACTAATTAATAACTTAGGTAATAAACTATAGGTACATATACTAGGTATGTTGTTAGTTTCCAAAGGATTGACTCTTGTTTTCAAGCCGGGTCACCTTTTATGAAAAGATGATTTAGCATTAGATAACTTGAAAGGGTATATAATATAATGAATAGTAATTAGTGTGACTAAATTTAATATTCGAGTTACACAACGTTATTGGTACTGTTAACATGGGAGGGATGCTAAATAAAACGCGGGTTTATAGTATAACGCGTCATTCATTCAGACAATTTTATATTTTACTTGTTTCTTCTACCGACTTAGTCCGCGTGTTTCTTGTTCCTCCGACCCACCGCTTCGCATCGCATCGCTCGCCGCGCTTTTACTTCGTTTTTGCTTAGCGTTTATTCTGACTTTTTTTCTTTTTGCTTAGCTCCTGAGGGTCCTAGCGCATGTTAAGTAGCCTTCCTCAAAAGTTGGGCTATCAAATGCAAAAAAATATTTTTCAAATCCGACAAGTTGTTTCTGTGATTAGCGCGTTCAAAGAAAATCTCTTCAGCTTTATTATAAGTAGGTATAGATAGATATCATGACATGCGATTGTCATCTAAACTGTCTCCTAATTAGGTATTCTTCTTCTATTCTTAACACAAATCAATGTTTGTCTGGTATTTATGCCATCAACATATAAAGGACTCGCGGAAGGTGCATGGTAAAACCATGTCAGGGTAAATCCTCTATGAAGGGGCCCGTTAGGGCCGAGACAGCCGGGTAAGCGGGATTGTCCGAAAGGGTTACCCCGGAACATAATGGGCTAAGGAAGGAACATGGATAGGTAAAAGTCTGACACTCCCTTCCGCCCCACCCAGAGCGGGAGAAGTCATTGGATGATTTCCCACCGTCAAAAAAAAAAGAACAGGGTAAATCCTCTACAGTACCTACGTAAATGAATTTTATCCCCAATGGGCGCAAGCTACAAATTCTTCAATTTCACAGCCAAGCTGTGGCATAAAAGTGTCACCGTCCAAAGTTAGCAATATTGTGATAAAAGTAAATAAATACTCGCACAGGACCCATTTCAACAATTTGCTTAGGATTCTGTATATTGTCCGTGATCGCCGCCACCGCTCCGAACGTCCAATATTGAACGCATGGTATACATAGACAAACAAATTCGAAGCCCGCCCAAACAATATAGCAGTTATTTTCGATTATGAAAGTGAAAGTCATTCTTGAACTTGGATATCGTTTCAATAACCACCGGTGTAAGGAATATTCGAAGAGGATAAAATTGGAAAATAGTTTCTGTGAAAATAGCTGCTGCCAATTCAATTTTATTTATATAATTTTGGTACAAATAATTAAAAAATATGTTGTGACTATGTGTACAGGTAGAGTAGCCTATATAATTATAAATACTTAAGTAAGCAGTAAAATAAACATACACAAAATAATATAAATTAAAGATAACAGTTATTAACTAAACTTATAAAAAATCCCACAAAATTAATCTTGAGTGAAGGTGGCACTTGGCCGGTTTTCATGTACTCATCGTATATGAAAACCGGCCAAGTGCGAGTCCGACTTGCAAACGTAGAGTTTTGTACCACCTTACGTTTTTATTTTTCAATCTTAAGTTTGAAAAAACACGTTTATTTTTAAACTTTATAATTTTTTGTTATTTTACAACGGCAACAGAGATACACAATCTGTGAAAATGTACATTACCCTAATACAAGCCTAATATTTATGGCTAACAGGTAAGTTCTTATTATAAGGTACTTTATGCAGGTAGTAATATTACGAGTGATTCGATTTTCGGTTCAGGCTGCAGTGCCGACTCCGCCAGTCCCACAAAATCAATTAACACACGTCTAGATGTCGACTGAGAATATTCCAATCGAAAATGGAGCATAAAATCTGTAATTGCCCGGAATCACAGTTTCCGAACGTTTTCGATTTCGCAGATTACATACGTGTGTACAACCCATTTCCGATGTACGATAGCAATTCATGTTATCATTTACAGAGGTAAATAAATAATAAAAATAGATGTCAGGTAGAGTGTCGGGATGATTGAAATATCAAAAAATCTGTATCAATAGTAATAACTAGCTCGCGGGCTATCGGAAAACTAACCACCCCAAAACAATACACGATCTTACAAACCTACTTTATTATAGTTTACGTTGGTACCTACTTTAGTTTGGCTCCATAGGTGTCGTTAAGTGTTCCTACATTTTTAAGTACCGTAATGAAAGTTCTTCTTAAACACGATTGATCATATCTTTTGATAACATGAAACGATTTCGCAAAAAATTTATGTACCTATAAAAGTTATCTACATTGGTTTCGTACATTTTACGTGATGCGAGCACAACTAAACACAAACAGTCAAAAATGCTGGAAATTGGTTCTGTTGGTTATTCTTTAACACTCTGGGACTTTATTGTTTTGGGAAATATTTTGATTTCGATATACAAAAACGACTTTTCTACATATTTAAAAATGTATGATAGAATGGATAAAGCTGAAGAGTTTGATTTTTTGTTTAAACGCGCTAAATCTGAATAAATATTTCTGCATTTTATAGCCAAATTATTGCAGAAGGTTATGTTCAATGTTCTTGTCTTTGCACCATGGATAATACTTACAAACCTCACCCTTTGAATTTTAATGACAGCTTTGATGTCCATAAAAACAAAAAGCCTATTAGAGCATTCAATTTAGTAAAATATAAACCTTTGTACGTTTGTGCTCATATACGGTCTTCAAATAAGTAACAGCAAGAAAACTTGTGTTTGCATTACAAGAAAAGGGCAACAAGAGTAGGTACCTACAAATCCAAATATTCGTCGTGTTCGAACGCTCGCTCAATTTGCTTAGGACTTCTGTTGCTCTTTGATTGAGAAGCTGTTCCTTTTCCTATTTCACTTTCCCAATACACTCAATATTTGCATGCGATTCAGGACTTATCCGCCAATTTAAAACCTTTTTATGTCTGTACAATGTCTTTGATGGCTTGTAGGTAAGTAATTTGTTATTGAATGGCTGTATCTGCAGTCACAGAGAATGTTGGGTTTTTTTTTCTTGGGAATGTCATCTTCTAGGTCTTGTAATATTTGCTTTGAAGATAGTAGAAGTTTCCTCTCTCTTGCACGCTAAACAGAACTTACTGCGATGTCTTACAGTGTAGGTACTGCCGAGGTTATCTACTAATTTCAATGATAATTTCTGATCTATTCTAGGAACCTAGGGCTTACCTAACAGTTTGACAATAAAAGAAGTTTATGTCAAAACACTATCGTAAATACCAAAGTTTTTTTGTGTTAACTGCAAAATATTTTAATCGCATGTAATTTTATCGGGTAGATATTTAATTAAACTGTGATTGCCCAGGGGTCAAAGCCTTTCAAACTCGATGTTGTGGTTTCGAATCCGAGCAAGTACCACTGTGACTTTATCAATTCATAATTTGTACTATCTCAATTAATCTTGAACATCACTGTCATCGGTGAAGGCAAACATCGCGAGGAAACCTGATCTAATATATAGTCAATAAAAGTCTGAAATCGCCAACTCGTCTTGTTTGAGCAAGCGTGGTGATGGTGGTCGTGCTATCTCTGTGTGAGAATAGGACTTTGCCCTGCAGTGGGGCAATACCTAGACTAGTATGATATTATGTACTTATGCAACAAAAATCCGCCTTGAAAATAGAACAATAAATAAAAAAAATCTGTGTTGAACCCAAAATAACATGTAGGTAATACTGACGCATGTATATTCGTTATTATAGTTGTTATAAATTCTAACCACGCCTCACGCATGTTGTGGGGTGCGCTATGATTTAGTGAGCACTTCCTCTAATCAGAGAAAGTGTTGTAGCACAGATAAGACACCCCGTCCTGACCTTACTGGCATGGTAAACTATAACTTACAGTGTTATACAAAAAAGTTAAGAGTTAAGTTAATTCAGATCAATATCCAATTAAGATTTTGATTTAATAATAAGTACATATATTCAATTTATGATTTACTACAAAACATGATGAAATTAATTAATGGACTCAATAGAACCTACACTAGTAGACAGCTGAATAGAAAATTACTTTAGCAGTTTTCTGTATGATCAGATTCACATACACCGAGTAACAATATCAAGTGTATTAGGTACGGCGAATATCCAACAGTCTAGGCACCCCATCCACCTGTCAATTTCCATAATGGAACGATGTCGGCCTTCCGCTGACCAGCTGTTATTATACCGTAGGCTGTGTAAGCCCATTGTTCTGTTATATTCGATAAAATCATTTCATAAACGCAGACAAACTGCAATGCATACATAGAGCTAAATACGGATGGGTATAAATGAATTGTCTGCACTTTATAGGTACCCGATTGGTTATTGAGCTGGACGTTTTATTATTAAGAGCCAGACAGAAAATGAAATTGAAAGATAAAAGAGTGAATCAGTTAATTGCTTACTTAGTCTTGTAGAGAAGACAATAATTACTTGTTAATCCAGGCGACACCTGCGATCAGAAAAAGCCTGCCTTTTTTAGATTATAGAAACATTCTAATATTTTATCCTAGGTTTATTTTTCAGTATTGATCAATCATTATATTCACACGATACGCTCACAAATATTCATCAATGTTAAGAAATTATACACAATTTGCGGAACAAATATGGAATTATTCAATTTACGGTTTCCAAAAAGCGAGGTTTTGAAACTTCGTCAATTCGTAACGAAATATCTATAAATGTTGCAATAGTCCACGAATTCTTTTAAAAATATTATGATAACAGAGTTACGAAACGCTTAACAGATAGGTTTGGGAAAGTTATGCAGTTGGGAAGGTCGGGGCGCTGCTGCCTGATGGCAGACGAAAGTGAAGGTCCGCCCCCACCGCCCCGGCCACAGCCCCCGCGCCCTACCACCCCCACGCAGCCCGAGGTGCACGCCCGACGAGCCGCAGACGCCAGAGAAAGTACTCGTCTACTCGAAGGAAACTTTTGCATAATACTGTTATGAGAAAATTACGGATTATGGTATGCGAATAGTTTACATTTCCGATTTCACTATGAAAGGTTTTATAGAATAGTTACAGTTATAGTTACACTAAGACAGTTACAACTGTATTTTACTCAACTGGATAGTAAGATCCAGTTGAGTAAAATACAGTTGAATAAAATATTTTCTGATCGGTAGAGGTGTGTATACCTAGACGCAAATGAACGTCGATCTTTACAACCCACGAGACAGAATCAAGGGTACCTGTTTTAAAGAAAAAAATTTTCACAGACAGGTAGAAGCGCTTTCAATGGCGTCACTTTCTTTCACATAATTCCTTACTTACTAGAAGTAAAACTCTTAGTGTATTTTACGTAAATCATGGTCATCTGAAAAGGTTTGTCAGTCATTGAAATGTATTTGTAAAATTACATTACATCTCAATTAAATTACGTCTTCATCCATTTTAGTACAAAAAAGAGCCCTATCACGATGCTCCGTCTAGCACTTCACATAAATACTAAAGAAAACTTACAAAGACAAACATTTCCACTCAAGTGTCACATAAAATAATAACATTTTCTTTGCCCTTGAAAACAAACAATTCGCAAGATATAATAATAAAGTTGGCACTTCGATATTAGCCCCGTGAAGCGTGTTGTTCATCTCATAACATCATTAGCGAGGCAGTTCGCAGATAAATAAAATTGAAACATTTTTCAGTGTTCCGTCTGGTGTATTTTAGGTAAGTTACGCATGTAAGAGCTGCCGTAGAGTTGTGGCGTAATTTAAGCTCTCTCACTAACGAGCAGGCACTCAAGTGAAGCCTCTCCCGCACAGCATTCCTCCAGACTAGATGTTATTGTGAGATTTGTAAGCACATTGTTTACGTTGCGTGTAAAACAGCGAGCTAAGCTGTACGCAGTTCCGCTTCCTCCCCCTCCCACCCGCTTAGGCTTCCTATGTCGTGTCATATTGTTGTTTCGGCTCATATGAGTAAGAGCGACGCCGATTCATTTCAGATGTGTTGTTTACAAAATATATACGCGAGGAAGTGAAGTGTTAATATTTATAATAAAAATGTGTCATATGCAGTGCACCACGTAGGACTTTTTTTTTCAGCAAGTAATTTAAAAAAAACTCGTTTATAATAAAAAGTATTTATTTACGAAAAAAAAACCCTACATGTTTATCTAAGAATATAGTATTTTCGTACGGGGAAAATGTTTGCTTACGACCATGTTGTGAGAATATATTATGTATGTACACATTAATTCTTTGTCGTCATCCAGAATAAGATAGCGCGTGTTATTTATAGTCACTTTAGCCATTGTTGAAATGCACATAAAGAGCTAATGTTCATCTGAAATGCTTTTTATGAATGGATGCGGAGGTAGTGATGTTAGCAAACAACGGCGCGCCGGGAGCTCGCCGGTCGGTGGCGTCACTCCGCGCTCCTGGTTAATTAGTGGGGGGCGCCGGAGCGCGCACGGCCACAAGGCTGCTAGCTACAACCAAACACACACGCATGCACTAAACTACCCCATTTAAAATAAACCACTTATTTCAAAGTCAAAGTCAAAGTCTATTTATTTGCCAGAATGTAGGTTTACAAAGTATGGTCTTACAATTATAATGGTCCCTTTACATTCTACCATTACATATGGTGTGCAAATATTTAATTAATAATAATCTTCACAAGTATAAAATAAAATTAATAAATCGTCAGCAACAGCAAGTCAGATCTCATGCATCTCTCTAAAGGAATAATAAATACATTGTTAATTAATTGATGTCAGAGTTATACCCATGTCAATACAAAATATAGTTGAATAAAAATGTCAGATTAAGAATATTTATGTTTAAATAATAGTAAATTGTAATTGATAATGTCTCAAATATTAAATTGAACATCAATGAATTATTATAAGGTATATACCAATTATTATATATTATTGATTTCTATTTTCCTCTCCGCGATCTGACATAAATTCATTAAGAGTATAAAAGCATTTGTCTTTTAACCATTGCGTTACTTTTTTTTTAAACATGTTCAAAGGTAGATCTTTAAAAGCGTCCGGTAATTTGTTATATACCTTTACAGCATTTACGTACGAGTTCCTCTTATACAATTCGAGCCTACATTGCGGTACACAGAGCTCATGTTTAAATTTATTTTTATTTCTAGGAACAACATTTCGTTTGGTAACATCTTTGTGTTTAGTGAAATATTCCGGATGTTGTTTTACAAATACGCATAATTCTCTGATGTACATACATGGCAATGGCAGAATATTGCACTTTTTAAACAAAGGCTTACAACTATCCGTATACCAGGCCCCACAGATTGCACGTATACATTTTTTTTGTACTCTAAACGCTTTTGTAATATCCACCGAATTACCCCACAACAAGAGACCATAAGCGAGTACGGACGAAACGTATCCGTGATAAGCACAAAGCGCAGCTTCTGTCGATACCGTGACTCTTAGTCTTTTTATTGCGTAGACAAATCTGTCGAGTTTATCACAGACGCAATCGACGTGTGTTTTCCAGTCGCAATTCTGATCCAACATTATCCCCAGAAATTTAGTACTTGCCACTTGTTCAATCACAGTGTCATTATATTTAACCATTAACGGCAATGGCTTCCTTTTATGGGTTTGGAATTGGATCATTTTAGTTTTTTCCATATTAATTTGTAAATTGTTAGAATGTAACCAGTGAATAATCTTTTCTATTGCTTTGTTTATGTCTTGCTCATATGTGTCTGCATTTTCACATTTTACAATGAGAGTTGTGTCATCGGCAAACAAGATTGTGTTATGGGAAATTATATTTGGGAGATCATTAATATATATGAGGAATAAAAAAGGTCCCAATACACTGCCCTGTGGCACTCCAAAATTATTTATTCTAAATTCACTTCTATGTAAAACCTTCTTATTATTAAATATTTTAGAAATTTCTACACATTGCTTCCTGTCATTTAGGTAGTCTTTCAACCAATCGTTTGCTTTGCCTCTTATGCCGTATTTTTCTAGTTTATGTAAGAGCAATTTGTGGTCCACAAAATCGAACGCCTTACTCATGTCTAGGAAAATCGCAGCAATTGGTGATCCCTCATTTATAGCCTGGGTGACAATTTTAATCAAGTTGAAACATGCCAATGAAGTAGTGCTATTCTGTCTAAACCCAAATTGCTCATCGTTAAGGATCCGAAAACTTGTTGTAAAGTCTTGCAACCTTTTGAGCATAATTTTCTCAAAGATTTTGGACATGACTGGTATAAGCGTCACTGGCCTATAATTATTTATGTCAGTTGTTTCTCCTTTTTTGAAAAGTGGCTTAATAACAGATTTCTTCAATATGTGTGGAAATGCACCTTCCTCAAATGATAAGTTTATTAAATAACACAGTGGTTGACATATGTATGGTGCGCATAATTTAATAACATTTGTTGTTATGTCATCCACTCCTGCTGCATTTGTGTTATTAAGATTTTTAATTATACGAAATATTTCCATCGCATCAGTTGGTTTAAGGAATATTGTTTGTTCGCTATTAGTCTCGATAGTTTTGTTTATCTCGTCTATATTATATTTAAAATTCTTGCTATTTGTCAGTTGTATATAAAACTCATTAAATTTGTCACTTATATCCTTAGGTTCTTCATATGTCTGATTATTGTTTATTATTCTGTCAATTTGTGTTATCGTACTAACGTCACCAATGTTTTCATTAATCACTGCCCATGTGGCCTTACATATGTTTTTATTACTCTCAAGATATTTCTTATTTTGTAGTTGTCTAGATTTATAAATGCACTTTTTGAGTATGTAGCTATATGATTTATAGTGTTTGTTTGATTTTTTCCTATTTATTTTATTGTGTTGTTGGATAAGATAGAGAAACCGTTTCCTTATACAGGATCTTCTTATGCCCTTCGTTAACCATTTATGGTTTCCTTTTTTATTGGACTTCTTTATTTTGTATATTGGGAAACACAGATTGAAAAATAATTTAAATAGATTATGAAATTCGGCAAACGCTTGTTGTAAGTTTTTTTTTTCGTATACTTCTGAAAAGGTAAGGGAAGACATACAACTTTTGAACTTGTCCATATTTTCTCTGCTATAATCTCTGACCTTCTCATACCAGCTGAATATTTCGGATGATTTTCTAGTTTTCAGCGATAACGTTTGACCTGTTTCGTGGTCAGACAAGGCAAGGTGATGCACCTCCGCTTTTACTTGCTTAATATTGCTTGCTAATTGATCAAGACATGACAGTTGTCTCGTTGGTGTTTTGATGTGCATTTCAATATTAAAATTTTTTAAAATACTCTTCAAGTCTTCGCTATTCTTGTTTGGTTTTAAGATGTCCAAGTTCCAGTCGCCACACAGAATAATTTTTCTCTGTTTCCTATTAAGACTTACTAGCAACTGTTCAAGTTTCTCAAGAAATATTTTTGGGTTACTGTTCGGAGTTCTATATAAACAAATAATCATAATTTTATTAATTTCTACGCCACAACATTCAAAATTAAATTTACATGCCAAGTCGTTAATATTAGTCAAAGTTTTATATTTTAAATTATTATTTATCAATATGCATACCCCTCCTCGTTTCGTGTCACGTGAATATGATGTCACTAATTTATAACCGGAAATTTTCAGAAGCATTTCTGTACCTTTTTTCATGAATGTTTCCGTTAAACATACCACATCTATTCTACTACCATTTTGCGACAGCTCGTCGATTGCAAACGTTAGTTCCTCGGTTTTATTTATCGCGCCGGCAATGTTCTGGTGCAATATTCTAAAATTGAATTCCGACTTAGGGGCGAAAACATTTATTCACTTGTGACGTCACTCGTAGTGTATCAGATTGTGTACTTAAACACGGTGTAGATTTTTTAAAATAATAGGGTATGGTTCCCTTCTTGTGAGTTCCGGTGGTCATCACCTCCAGCTTGCTCAAAGACGCAGTACAATTAATATTACCTTGTGGCTGTATATTTTCACACGACTTAAAGTAGAATGGAATTGTGCCCTTTTTAGGAATGTTTGTGCTATCTAATTTAGTCTTGTGCCCCAATAACATAAGATTTTTACAACACAAAAATGTTTTGTCATAATAAATTCTAATTGTCTGTCAACTGTAACTGTTTTAATATTTAATAAACTTTCTCTGGCACACCAAGACAATGTCGTAGCGTCGTGTTGCAGTTTACGGCGCTCTGGACGAGCTCGACATCGTTAACAAGTTTAGAGGTCGTAACGCCGACGCGACTTTCCATTAGCACCTGACCGTCACAGCGAGTGTGCTAGATGTAATTTATCCGTTTGATGGCGGTAATTACGCTCTCGAGACAAATGTAGCTGGGAGAGTTCTTTCAGGCTCGCTGAGCGTCCTGTAGGTACCTACCCCACGCGTCCCACGCTAGCGCCTTTCGTTCTCACTTACCTTAATGACTTCACACCACACATTATTATCCAACGCTTGTACGAATTTCATCCTGCTTCAGTATCCATTATAATTACATTCGTCACAAGAATGGGTTTATCGCTAAATTCGCAGACTGTCTGAATATTCAGTGAGTTTTAATCTGACGTTTTCGCTTTATTCTCGTCGCACAAGATGATTAAACACGAGAAAGGTGCTTTAATACCGAAATAACATTTCGATATCGATCAACCATTTATTTTCTGATGGTTTTAATTAAAACTAATTACGGGGCTTATCGTTCAAATGGTTCGACGTGAATCTTGGGCCTCAATGGTAGCTAGGAGAGAAATTGGTATTTTGCGATGTCTACCCCCGTCCGTCCCCTCTGCACGCAGATAATTAACTGCAGATCGGTACCCGACTACCCGCACAGCCGTGGCACAAGGGTATGGGATCAAATTTTAGCCACAAGTTTTAAAGAGCGGTGCCACGGCTCGGGGCGCTGGGCGGCTCGAGTGCTCCGCGGGCGAACCGATGGGGTTCAACAAATTGTAGGGGTGGCCTAGGTAAACGACCGTGATTATATTGATTTTTAAAATGACATCTCTTTTAACCCTTCAATTTGTGGCTGAAGTGATTCCTACTTAACACAGCAAACAATTTCAAATTCATCTGTCGCGAGTTGCGACTCATGTTTATGGCAAAAGCATAGACAAATTTTATAATTAGTATAAAAACAAATTGTGCCAATAAGCTAATAAGCTTGCATTTTTGTAACACAACCCTAGCAATACAACGATTTGATTTTTCTTTCATTCTTGGACAGTCATAAAGCCGCCATTGAACCGGTTCCGTGCATTTTGAAAGTTACCCATTCATATTTAAATTCCATCAGAATAATCTCTTTGATGTGGTACCCTAATACATATTTGCATGTTTATAGCGTTCCGGATAATGTTTTGTTTAAGCTCCATAGCGTCGCGTAGGTAGGAAAGAGTGGTTCATTGATACATGTTGCAGCAGCCCCTGCATTGTTTGTGGAATTAACGCAGTAGTGTTGCCAGACGTATAAATCACAAGCTAATGCTGCAGCTTCCGGCGCGTCTCCGCTTATTGTGGAGCCGCCGACATTTGCTTATGTTCGGTACTTCGGGCCGCAGTCACCCTCGGCGACTGTCGTCGTTCGCGAGGGAGGCGACAATTTATTAATTCGTAAAAATTACTTTCCTGTGCGATTTCATTTTGTTTACCCATTTGGGAAGAGCGCGACAGTGATGTAAATGGTTTGTATTCTTTTAAATGAAGATTCTTCTCCTTGAACTTATACCTGTGAGGTCGTAACTAGAACGTTGAGCCATCCATAAAATAATGAGGTGGTTTGTATTTAAGTGTACTCTTAATCATTTTTGTACTATTTAAATAAATTTACCAGTCTTCAGAGCATTTCTTAGTAATATCTGACCAAAACAAGCGAAGAAGTATTGAAATGGCCGCACCTCGACGGGGGCACCTACGATACCAAGTAGGTAATTAGGTACTAATAGCAACTAAAACTTACTCTTATTTTATCTAATCCTCAGATCAAGATCTAAGCTGTCTCTCATCCCAAGTTAATATAGCTCAATAGGATACTTTAACAATCGTCTCAAGTAAATTTTAAAGAAATACCACTGAACTCGCTTTCTTGAAATAATCAGATAAACAACAATATCATCCAGAATCGTATTAGAAATGTTTATTGGACACAACTCCCCTTGTTACACTTCATATCAAAAGTTTAACAAATATCGTTACGAAACGGCAGACATAAAGAGAAACTCGCTAACTTCTCAAATTGTAAGAATTGCGTATCCTTTTTATGAAGTAGGGGTGCGGGGGGGGGGTCTGTTCCAGTATTTATGAAGCGTGGTACCCTCGATGGTATTATTACCGTCATTCTCTTACCCGGCATTATGGTGCAACGCTTTTGTAAACCGTTTTATAGGCTCGCGGCCACCCGAAAAGATTATGAATATGTATGCTTAATTAATTAAATGCATGTATTACATTTATAATCACGATACATAGGCACAAATAAAATAAAGCAAAAACTGCTTGGAATGCTATGAATAGTTACTTATGTAAAAACTTAAACTTATAAAAAGTCACATCTCAACATAGTACACACAGAATTCAAACTAGTTATGCCTAATACAGTTCTGCATAAAGTTTGTCGATTTACGAATGCATGCGAACGAGTTGGTACTAGAGTTCTGAACAAAAAGCATAGTTTTTCATTGGCGCGACGTTGTCATCCGTCTGGCCACAACCAAAAATCGATAGCCTGGCTGCAGGTCCAGACACAATCTTACAGCCTGTCTTAACTTGACTAATGTCTTCTATAGCTTTCGTGTACTTTAACAAGAGTTGGACTGGTCAATACACTTCGTTAAACTTTCGGAACAATATACTTACTTGAACTTGTGAAGTTGTGACCGCTGAATCGTTAATTGAATATTGAAAACCGTAGGTACTGAAACTGGTTTAAGTGATATACTATACATACCCGTATTAAGTTAATTTTATCCCAGTCGTTACAACATTTTAAACATAACGTTTGCAAAAAGTTTTAATAAAATCAAACGATTACAAATCACTTGAATAACAATTAATACTTATTTCTCTTCTTAAATAAATTAATTGTTTACGAGAACAAAGATCACTCTCACCCTATCTCTTGTGTTACCATTTCGAGGATTTTTGAACTAAAAATAATTAAAAGTAGTTGGTTTTTATGAATATTATCGTGATTAAAAGTAGGTATGTAAACGCACTATTAATTACAAGCTGAAAGCTTAATCTACCTTGGCTAAAGCTCTACTTTTTGTATAACTTGCAGAAATCGCAATGCACAACCCTACATGAGCGTTTAAATTAAACATACCGGGTTATTTTTCAATGACCGGCCAAATTTTCGCAGGGTGTTCCATTCCATTCCATAAATATGAACAACTTTTACTATGGGACCAACTCTGAAATCAGGAAAAAAAAATCAGCTGTTTCATACATTTTAGTCGAGTAGGTATTGATATTTTGTAGGAAACAGCTGATTTTTTTTTCGTGATTTCAGAGTTGGTCCCATAGTGAAAGTTGTTCACATTCATGGGTAGAACACCCAGTGAAAATTTGGCCGGTCATTGAAAAATAACCCCGTATACTTGCACATTTTTACAACCGTTACAAAAAGCATCCGTATTGCGGACACGGAGATAATATGTGTAGTTGTGTACCTCACTGTACAAGCTGTATCTGCCTGTCTGCCGCTACTTGTGCAAAAAATAAGTAGACGTAACGCTATCGAAAAGTGACGAGCAAAACGTTGTAGCAATTTTAATTTAAAGTTTTGTTTTTGTCATTAACGAGGTATCAAGGAAGGAGGAAAAAGGAATAGATGTACAATTGAATAATTATGTTTTTGTTTATTTGTAAGACATATATAGAGAAAGAGAGAGGTATTGAGAGAGTATTTGAGGTTTTGTTGTAATCTAATTACACAGTGGCAAAAGCTAAAAATTACTAATTGAAATTGTTAAAATATTCGTTTTTAATTAAGTAACTTTCTAAAATATCACAATTTTAAGAATCGAGGTCCCTTTATTGGTTTATATAAACTAAATTCGCCAGCAGGTTTGAATAGGCACGCACAATATTCGAAGAGGGGACCATTTAGTTAGAGCTCCGCTCGCGGCGCTGCGGTATTTAACGTTAAAACGATTTCCGTTGCACTAATTTGATAACCACTAATTACACCACAAGCAATAAAATCCATAAATACTAATCTTCGCGCTCGTTCCGTAAATTACAGCGGGGAGAACGTTTATTTCGTTGAAATATTACTCGACCACTGGGAATTAAAATGAAAATGCGATGTACCACATATTTTGCATTCCCACGCCGCCTGAACCCTGTGCTACATGTACCACGCGTCGTGAACACGGCTTCGATGAAATGCTCGCACGTGATTTAGGGTGGAAATGTCACCCAGCCTCAGATTGTACCCACAAGCGTAATACAATACACCGCGTGTACATTATTTTAATAAAACAGTCACTGCTTATAAATAATACCGTCCAATAGTTATGTCTCTATAAAATGTACCAAAGAATTATCTTTTGGTTCGATAAAAATAAACGGCATAAAAGTTTCTAAATATATTTCCTATAAAATTGTTTACGACGTATAAATCTTTCCAGTCATTTAAGGGTTGAAACGGTTTTATTATCAAGCTACCTACCTAGTAAGTTACCCGTCGGCCTTTGGGATTGATAATAAGGTCGCAGGAGGCTGCTTGGACGTTTTAATACCTTAACGAGGCCGACGTGGCCGCCTGACGGGTCTGAGGCCGCTGACGAGACCTAATTGCTTAATTAACACCGCAATCCGACGACGCCGAACGTAATCTACCCTCACTTTGATACATCGACTGTGTGATAACTACCTAGCAGTTTCGTTTAATTGAAAGTTCAAACTTATTAGATTACTGCTAGTTAAACGTTTATTGGTAAGCGTCTTCAAGGGATGTCTTCCTGTGCTTTGCACAAACCTTTCACGATACCTTTAAGGTAAATAGATTCCCATATTATAAAGTTAGCCAGACAGAAACATTTAATAAATAAAATTAATATCAATAACTGCGCTGCGCGGATCCGCACAGCCATGTAAGTGGTTCAGTGAGTAAGCACAGTATTTTAGTGCGAGGGAACACATCGCTCCTATGAGTTGAAAAGTTCAATATTGACTCACAAAATTGCTTTAAGTCGCTGCAGCCGATAATAGTGAAAGCTTATTTGGAATGTCAACCTTATTGCATGCGCGCACGAGTGGAATTGCTTCCGGGCCTTGTTTGTGCGAGGTGTTGTTACCGCTTCAGCGGTTATTGGCATGTCCTCAAAGCTTCCTTCCGACACAACCAAGATGGTGAGGATTTTCCGTTAGAAGTCAGCCCTCCAATAATGTTTAGACAACGCTCTATATACACCTGCCGTGTACTTAGATTAATTTATTTTGTAAACCTGAGCTAAAGCTACAAAGGCTTTTGATCAATAGGAAACTTCGGCTTTAATATAATATATTATCGTAGATAGTTAAAGTTTTACTTACTTCAGCCTTTTGGAAACCTATACCATAGGTTTCATTAAAGCTAGACATGTTAATACGACCGAAAGTGTTGCCAGAGTGGAGAAGTTGTAGGTACATAATTCTACCTAGTATTAAGAAAAGTACACATCCATAATACTTGGCACTCTGAAACTGCGAGCGAACAGTTTTAATCGAATTTTGTGAAACAGGAAATTGGAATACAATAAAGGATGTACAGACAATGCTAACGATGTAAATAGGCAAAGTTGGTAAGCCCATATCAGTCGTATCATCAAACGCACTGCCATTCATTTTGTACGTTCGAGTACACTCGAAAACAAAATAACTTTGTTACAACTATACGAAACATTTTTGTACGCGACGGTCTAGGCCCGATCAACCCGATCTCGAAGTAGGTACCTACCATGTACCTACCTCGAAATGCTAGTCACATGTAATGATTGAATCACATGTTTTTGGTCTCTTTAAATAGAAGTTAGACATGTATTTTCCCGTGTATTGTATGTTACACATATGACAGAATTTTGTCTACCCACCCACCTACCTATCTTCAATATTATAATGAGTTTTAATAAGCCATCTCTTTTTGTACAACAAATTATTAAATTTTAAAGAAGAAACAAGTGTTGATTGTATAAATATTGATAGATATTTTATAAACAACGTGGGGCTGCAATGGTATGTCACCATTGTAGCGCCACGTTGTTTATAACATATCTAAAACATTGTTAATTTAACATACGGGTAGGGCTAGTGCCCATTTATCATATAAATGTTGATAGGTTAAAATAAATCACAAAATGAAATAAAAATCAAACAAACTAAATAATAAAATCAATTCGATTACTTTTTGCAGTTGTTTCATCCTAAAGATGCTATTTTCTAACATTTTAAATAAATCCGTAAATAATAACGTTTAATGGAAATATAATGTCTTAATGAAACGAAAAAATGTGAAAACTTATGTGTGTGTGAAATTAATGTCACCATTATAGCGCCACGTTGTAAACGGTTATACCTAGTAGGTAGGGTACCTAGCTAGTACCTACTTAATCTGTTATAAAATAGCTTGGTGGAGTAGGTATCAATATCATTTGGGACCGGCCTGTCTCTAGTAATTATGGATCAAAACGTTCCTATTTTTTCCAACAGAAAAGTAGCTCTACTGTGAAGATATAAAAGTGTGCTTTTAACGTCAAAAAGGGCACCTTATTTTAGGAATAAATTAATTATTAAAGTAACTTACTTAATCGACTTCATTTTTTTTACGAATAAGTAGTGATTTTTCACAGTTTGCTATTCTTTTCAAGACAAACTAGGCTCCTTTCTTTATAAGGCCCAAACTTAAAACACGCGATTATCATTAAGGTTGTCAAATATATTTAAAAAAAACTCTTCGAAGTCCACCATGTCCACACTACTTCACAGTCGACAACCAGTTTTCATTCAAGTGAAAGCACTTTCCGGAAAATTGTCGAACGAGCCGATCGTTCATATAATATTTTGGTCACGTATCAGGCCATTTTATGATAGCTAGGTATGCCACGGATTTATTTTACATTGCAAACTAAATTGAATATGGAACATGTTTTAATTGATGAAAAATAAAGCTTAGCACTAACGAGATAACAGTATCTCAAAGCTCACCGCGACGTTCTTTGGAAGAAGGAAAATATGGTAAATGAAATTGCATGGGTAGTATCTATAATCAAATCATCGTCTTCAAGCTTTACCAAAACTGTACGTTCATGTGATGTACATGTCTCATTGCAGACAATGCTTTTAAAATCCTTTTGTCCGGTTTAATTTATCTATCAAGAAAGTATATACATATTTCACTTATTAATCTGCCTAGCCTTTTCCCAACTATGTTGGGGTCGGCTTCCAGTCTAACCAGATGCAGCTGAATGCCAGTATTTTACATAAATCGACTGCCTGTCTGACCTCCACAACCTAGTCTGTAACTGAGTAATACGTTACCCCTTGTTAAGACTGGCTGTCAGATTTACGGGCTTCTGTCTTTCCGTAATGACTGTCATAGATCCACGAATGACAGCCGGGATCAACGGCTTAACGTGCTTATAATATAATATGTCACTTAACGTGTAACTATAAAGACAACGTCCAAGGTAAAAACATAGCCAAACAGATAAAGCTGCAATTCTACTTAAGTATACAGGGTGGAATTTTGTAATGCCCCTGAAGGGAAAGTACTCTTAATACTGTAGATAGCAAATTTTACTCAAAGGAAACATTCCTTTATTTTTGAATAGAAAGACAACTGCATTCAAAGATTTTCAAAAATTCGCTTGCCACACCCGGGCATCGAACCGACTATAATCTGTAAAAATTACACCCTGTACTTTTATTGCATCGATCGTCAGGATCAATTATAAGGATGAAATCTTTCTAAGAAACTTGATAAATTATATGAAAGGAAAACCATGAAATCTGGACTTATAAATTCAATGAGTCAAGTTAAACTCTTTAACTCAAAGATCCATCTGTTTACTTATGTTAATAATTAATCATTATCATTGACGTCATTTACTCATTCAAATGACGAGTTACTATTTAGATAAGACGATTGAAGATTGGTTCAAACGGTACAATCAGATGCCTTACGAGATTACCAGATCTCACCCCTTTAGGCTTTTTTTTTGTGGGGATATGTGAAAAATCAAATTTTTATTAAATCTTAAGCAAAAGTAAACGAGTTGAGAGTTGAAGTTCAGAATACGATTAATAATATTCACCACAACACGTTATTAAAGGTTACTAGATATGAATTCGTTAGAAGAATACATTTGTGTATCCAAGAAAATGGAGCGCATTTCGAGCAACTAAATAGTTTGTTTACCATTTTTTGTAAATAATTCAAATAATATAAGATTACATGGTTTTCCCATCATTTAATTTATCAAGTTTGTTAGAGAGATTTCATTCTTATAATTGATCCTAACGATCGATGCAATAAAAATACAGGGTGGTGTAATTTTTAAAGATTTTAGTCGATTCGATTCCCTGGTGCAGCAAGCGAATTTTTGAAAATCTTTGAATGCAGTTGTCTTTCTATTCAAAAATAAAGGAATGTTTTCTTTGAGTAAAATTTTCTATCTACAGTATTAAGAGTACTTTCCCTCCAGGTGGCATTACAAAATTCCACCCTGTATAACAAGTTGTTGGCTTGCCGATTACGAATTCTTGAATAACCTGGATGATGTCTCTTAGCGCCAGTTTCACAAAGAAACTGAACGCGATCAGGACATCTGAATCGCGTTCAAGTACTGTCAGTGTCAATATTCCTCAACAATAATGACACTGACAGTTCTCGAACGCTGTTCACATGTGCTGATAGCGTTCAATTTCATTGGTGAAATTCACCCCCAATATTCTATAGTAAAGACACTGCCCTTAAACAGGGCTTATGAGTTGATCACGTTCAGTTTCATTGGTGAAATCCGCCCTTAACTTGTTCTCCGAGATGAAAAGCACTGATACGTTGTTTCCTATAATTCTCTCCAGATCAACGTGGGAAACACAAAGATTTCGATCACAATAAGCCGTTGAAATTGTAGATAAGTTATCTTGAGTAAATAGCAGCATTGTTGTACTGAGCGTCTTTCAATCAGATCATTGTTAGCCGACCACAAAGAAAAGAAAACGAAAGGTATAGTTCTAGTTAAAACCATACTTTTTCGTATGTACTTATAAGTACAAGAATATACTTTGAAGTTAGCGTTATCGTTTCTTACCAATCTGGAAACAAAGGCATGGTTCCAGCACATTGATGATACAAACGCTGCAGTAACCTACGAAGACAACAAAGTACGGTGACAGTCAAATTATTTCAATGTCTTGAAACAATTTGACTGTCACTATATTTTGTTGCTACACCAGATGAATGGAAACGGTCGTCAAACGTCGCATATTACCTAGGGTCGTAGTCTTGACTATACCATAGTCTTCAAATAGTCTTTACTTAAACGATTTTAAAAGCACCACTACGTGTTTATCCCCTAAGGAACAATACTAACAAAACTTCCTGCTAACTAATTGGCCAACTTCTGTACACTTTAACAACTAGTTGAATTATGTCGGGACTGAAAAAGTTTCAAGTTTCAACCAACTATTCGGATTTTCTCGTGTTTAGCTGTGTTTACCCGGTAGAATTTACTACTAAGTTGCAGTTAATGTAAACTTAATACATATTTTCTGATGGCTAGATGTTAAAGTTATACAACATTCTTATAAGAACACTAAGTAGGAGCTGGTAATTTTGCTCGGAGAGCATTACTTTACTATAACAAGAACCTGTATTTTTACCTCTACCTACCCACTCATTTATTGAAAAAGAAACCATTTCCACAGTACTATGCAGATTATATTATGTCATGTGTGTGTCGTCCCTGATTAGAGCAAATACAATCCTTTGTTATTGAAATAGAAACGTACTTAAGTATCATGGACAGAGAGTGTCTATGTAGGACCCCATTACGCCATCTGTTGACAACGTAGCCACGAGTTCAGGTTCGATTGATCTTCGAGAGATTTTCCATAGCGGGCCGTGTTGAGAGGCCGACGGCATTGAGTTGTTATTGTGTGTGGCGAGGCAGTGAGGTAGCGCGTCGTCCTTATACGAGGTCGACGGCCGAGGGCGCCGCGCGGGGGTGCGACACGGGGTTGCTTTGCACTTCCGCGTCGCTGCACTCATTTCCGCATAAATAGTACCTGCCTCACCGTATCTAGAAGTAGGCCTACCGCCAAAGTGTTGTCACGTCTGTGACACTCATAATATCTCTTACCAAAACATTCTGATAGCTTTAATAAACACCGGCTCTTCTAGAGAATACAAAACAGGAGACTAAAATACCGTGACCGCTAACAAAAATAAATTACCAAGTGAACCGAGTCCGTCCAACTAATCAGCGCAAACCAGCTCCAGTTAAAAGGAGAAACGCAATTTGAAGTTCCCCTTAAAAGTTTCGAAAGCGCTGGAGTGTGGGTGAAATAAAACAAAGGCAGGCACGCGCCCGCCGCGGCACTCATGCTGAGTGCTCTGCTTTGTGGCAGGCTGGGCGATACAATGCAATACGCGATACACACACTGACGAGCACAAGTCTACTGAGCATAGCCAAGTAGGCTTCCGCGGCCGTACGTCCGATCCGGACCCGATATGTTACCTGCTCAATGTATGGCCCCACAATACGTCACAATATTTCGTTATACGGACGAGAACAATGTGCTGTGGTGCCCACTATGCTTTTCAAATCGTTGCAAGTTTCATTAGTCATGCCAGACTATTCATTTATCTATTGCATATTCAACAAAACAATACCTATACTTATATGACATATATATAATGTATATATATGTCATATAAGTATGTGGTTTACCTAAGCTGCGTTTTCAAATAAAATATTTAATTCTATGAAGTCTTCTGCTTTTCTCAATTTTTTATCACTTTTAAATCTCAACTCAACCTTATAGATACGTCTAAGGTTCATCAGTTGAGATTCGAAATAAATTGAACCAATGGATTGTCTCCAAAAAGTATTTCCACTTGATTGTTGGTGCCCTTACGCCCGACTGCACAGCGAGGATCATTAGTGAGGTGAACACTAATGATCCCCTCGATCGAGACAGATCGCCGGAGGAGACAAGCGCTCCATCGAGATAGCGGTGACTTCACCAAATATCAGATTTTCCGTGTCAAGAATTCATAACAAGAATTTTACAAAACCCGCCTCAGGCCTTCCAGTCACTACCAAGAGCTTTTAAATTCTGCATGCTTTGCAGCCAGCTATCTGATCCTTCTTTTGCATAAAGATCACAGTACCTACCTAGGTAACGTTTAATAGTTTACGTCTTTCTTTTTGAAATTTTCCAACGACTGAAAACAAATTGATGGAGTTTAAAAATCTATGGAATCGTTCCTCGCATTTTAAGCAGTGTATTGCAGTTTATTGAGCAAATATAAGAGCATGCCGGGCGGCGGCCCAGCCACTCGTCGGAGGGTTATCGAGAGATGGCGAAGGAGCACTCTTCTATCTAAAGGGTTGCTTTGTGCCTTCCACTGGAACCACTTTTCAGTACTGAAGACATGCTCCCTATAAAATATACCCATTTTGCTACCAATTTGCTATGAATATATTCAAGCTTAGGTATATTTTTGCAATAACACGGTTAACTTGTAACCTTCCCCCGATAAGCGATCTTCGCAACTTTCCTTGACCTTTAGAACAATACACTACACAGTAGCTATACAGTAATAGGTAAGAGATCAGACAGCGCCCACCTGAAGTAAATGCCAAGATGAATTTATTATACCTCTTGGAACAAAAAACATTTTTATTACAATATCATAATTTCATTTCAAAGAAAGTAGATGTATTTTCTATTTTAGTTTGGATGATGGATAAGCAAAATATGTTCAGATGATATACTCCGACGGATTCTAATAAGCAAATTGTTCACCGCTAGTCTAGTACAAATGGGATCGCCCTCATGGCAGTACGTCACGGTTGATTGATAAAACGATGTAACTATATCGTTATCCTCTAATTCGGTTCTAATGGAACTGTTAAGGAAGCGTTCTCGAGGCGGGGCAGTCCTCGTGAAGGAAATGAGTTCAATTTACCATTATCTCGGGGAATTGAGTGTTCGACCTCGTTCGCCACTTGTTATGCTGACTTATTTAATATGACAATCCAACTAGATAACCATCACGGAAATTGCACCGTTGCAAATTGGGTTCGCTCTAGTGCTGCGGTGAATCGGAGTTATTGAATTCGATTTTTGTTGAATACTGAGCTTTATGAACGAGGACCTTATTCCCCTTTCAAATAAATAGCTAAGCTTTAGAAATTGGAACCGGTCGTTCGGTGTTCTTACGGATTTTATATGGCCTAACAAACCATTTCCAAATATTTAATACCCACCTATAGTTACTATATACCAGTCAAGACTTCTGTTGTTTGGTAATCAACCGGTGGATCTGTCACAAACTTTGTTTGATGATATTAGGGCATTAGCCCCAGGTCCTCGTCCTTCTCTCATCTCTAATCATCATGCTTAGTTTCCGTAAGTGAACATATTGATTAATTTTAATAATCTCTTGTTTTCAGCGGGTGCGACGACGTGCAGCGTTCGCTGGAGCTGCTGGACCAGGTGCTGAGCGAGTACGACGAGGGCGAGCCGCGGTCCCTAGAGGCGCGCGCGCCCGCCACCCCCGCGACCCCCGCCACCCCCGCCACGCCTGCCACCGACGACGACTCGCCGCTCGCCGGACACACCTCGGAGGACGATGGATACATGAGCATGAACGGCAGAAGGTGAGGGACTCATTATTGTGGGGTTCCCTAAGACTAAAATGTTAACTAATAATTAATCAGTGCATGAGTTATTTGAAAATTATTCTGTATAGGCCAAGCCAGGTGCCAGGCAATGCAGGTGTAGCATACAATGCGTTGTTCCGTTGCGACGACGCGACGCAACGCAGCGCAACGCACTAATGGGGCCTCACTCTAAGCCGACCCCAACATAGTTGGTGACTTGGTTTAGCTATGTGTCACCAACCAAATAGGCGGAATATAAGATTGGCATGTCTGAAAACCTAGATTTTTGTAGGCACTTCAAACCTTTGCTAGGTATCTAAACTCAGCAATTCGCAAAAATGTCGGTTTCGGAGAATAGATGGAGGCTCATGGAGGATATCCGATATATGCTTGTAAAAGACAATAATAAAACATCGCTTTGCGATTAACTAATTTATAAATAGCGATTATTAGTTTATGGCTTTCAAAGATTATTTTATAACAAACGAACTCGTTGATTCTTGATCAAATAATAGCTCTCCACTTCAGACCACAACAATAGACAACGATAACAGATAATGGTGGATAATGTACCTACATAGGTAGTTATACCCAACAAAAGTCTTTCAGCTATTGTTATTTAGACGGTTCCGTACCCAGATGAATGTAGGAAATACAATTACATTTACCGTTTGTACCCACAATACCCTTAATCAGCCTATACTGTTCCCACAACTGGGATACACGCCTACTCTCGGTGAGAGGGAGGTCTCCATATGGTTAGGTATTGTCATTTAATTTTTACTGTATTTAAAAGCCGCTGAGACAGACTGGATGCAGAAAGCGGCAAACCTAGTCCAGCAGTGGACGATGATAAGCTGAGTTAATTGATTAATTGATATTGATATGTATTTTAAGAGACTCTGATACATAACTGAAGTCTTCTGTTACCATCTATAGGAGACTAGGTATTCGTTCGAATTTAAACCGTGAGTCTTGAACTCATATTAGCAATTTTATAACGACCAGTATTTGTTGTATATTTCAGAGCGAAGTTTGCACTGGGTTTCCGTCCGACGGAGGAGCGCGAGGAGCCTTCGCCCCCGGACCCGCCGTCGCCGCGGTCGCCGCCACCGCCCGAGGAGGCCCAGCGCATCATCTCCACGTTACTGCCCAAGTAAGTATTAGGACATATAAAACCATTTACAAACTGCCTGACAAACAACGCTAAGTCTAAACCAATGAATACTGAAACATGAAATTGGATGGAATATGTTTGAGCGTACCTCTGACCTCATTCTAAACCACAAAATTTAGTTCAGAGAACCACTTTTTAGCCTTTCAGTGATTCTAGCGTGAACAGATTAATAAAGCAAAGGCACCGAAGTCCTGAAATATAAAATACACATTAAAATACCGAAAAGCATGAATATTTTAACAGATTTTATCAATTTCAAGGAAATCTACATTTTACGAAATAGACCCAAGTGTCAGTGGTTACTTACAAGATCATTATTTATTGGATAGGGTTACTAACAATATAATGACAATGTTACAGAGTGTCACCGGCGAACGCCGCCAAGCGAACGATATCAGCAGAACAGAGGGAGGCAGAGGAGAGACTGGACTCCATCATCAGTGTCAATGGTATCACCACGGCCACTCAAACCACTTTTGTAAGTAGATGCAGTTTTGTTTTAAAATACTATTCGTATACTACACTACTACTGTTTGTATTTATATAGGTACTACTAAACAGTATTATCATATGAAGAAGATATGTGCATTAGTCTGGTTATCTTGATTTCAGCCAAAAACCAGGCACCAACGCCCCTACGGTTGGGAAAAAGACACGGAAGCTAACGGTTTCCAACTGCAGCAGCCGCCAGTGCCTCCGTACCGGTTCGCGTCGCTGCAGCACGGCGCGCGCCCGCCGCAGCCAGACACCACGCCCGCCTGGCTGCCGCCGCGCCACAACGCGCAACCCACAGGCCTCAAGAAGTCACCCAGTGTCGAGAACCCACCGGTGTTCCCCTTTATGGGTTTCTCCAGTGAATTCAACGACAAACCATACAATGAACATCCAGTCACCATATATCCAGGGCCAAATATACAGTTCAAAAAAGAACCAGCGCATTCACCGACATACAACGTACCAAAAATTTCACCTTCCAACACGAAAACCTCGGAAAAAATAAGCAGCATGAAACGCGACAGCAGGTCGGATGGTGAAATGCTATCACCCAAAGGGAAATTACCTCCGCGGACTCTCGCCGGTTCTATGGAGAGACATAGAGAAGTGTGTAGAGGATCTACGGAGGACGTGGTTGTGAGCTGTAAGAGGAGAAGTTCTAGTAAGAGTAACGACGAAGAGCACTTTTCGGACGATTCGCTGGAGGAGTCGTTCCCGCCACCGCCGCCCGCTGTTACTACGCCTTCGAAACGTAATTCCATAGCTTGGGAAGTGTCACTCGATGGTGATGACCCTCTACTTACACCAGGAAGCACAAAGGTAGTTGTTTAGTAAAATTTGCTATCCGCCGACAGATAATAGCTTAGCACTTCATTACAAGGGTCTATCAACAATAGGTGCTATGAAAATCTATTCAAGGTTGCAACTTACAAGCAGCCAACTGGATTAGAATCATACTTATATCAGGAATTAAATCGCTTAATATAGTTTCTATTGCCATCATTGAAATTGAGTCTACTTTATTACTACTACTCTAAAAAGTAGTATTTCAGTGCCTTCAACAGACCCCAGTAATTCAATCTCGTTTATTCTTTAAATTACAAGTAACAAGCTCCTTTACATATTTACAGGTTATTGGCCGACGAAGAAGAAAGTCAGGTGATCAGTCTCATTCTAGCACAAGCTCAATACCACAAAGAGTAGACGATGATTGGGGAGAGGAGTACTGGCCGCCGCCACCTCCACTGACGCAGTGTGAGACCCTCGTGTCACCCACTTCAGACGCTGAACAAGAAAGCCGACGAGCACAAGATCTAGCGTGTGGTACATATGTCATCAGAAAAGGCAAAAATCGAAAGCAGTTACCAAGTTTCAACAAGAACACGACCAACAAATCTCCCACCAACCTACTCAATAGTCACAGTTTGAATAGAAGTTTAGATACTGATAAGTCCATGGACGGATCGAGCATATCAATCAGTGGCTCCGGATCAGTAGGCTCGTACAACTCCCGGCCGAGCTCAGATTTAAGTTTGCCACAATCCCGCTACAGTGTAGACTTGAACTCGAGATTGAGCCGTGAGCTTAACACTCCAAACTCTAGATATAGTATAGATCTTTGCACACCGAATTCTAGACTGAGTAAAGAGATAACATCACCAAAATCTCGTCTTAGTTTAGATCTTAATAACGGTCCAGATAGATATATCGCTCAGGAGTACTTCAGCCAAAGTCCCAAAAGTAGAAAATCGCACAGTGAGAAAGGTGGTCATACGTCTAAAGTTCAGAGCAAACTATCTCCACAAAACAGGTTTTCCGATTTCAAAAAGTATTCATCAACGTTCGATAATATTCAATCGCTCATAAGAGAAGGCAAAGTAGAGGAGGCACCCCCGACGGAATGCAACGAAACCGTCAACGAACTGACCACGGTGCCTCCCAACATGGTGCGCGTGGTGTCGCTGCCGAGCTTGGGCGACGAGGCCGGCGCCGGGCGCACGGCGCTCATCACCACCGTGGAGGAGGAGGAGGACGCGGAGAGCGGCGAGCCCGGCTCCAGCGGGGACACCTCGCCGCTGCGCAAGATCGAGAACAATATTAGCGCTATATTAAGTCAAGGTCGGGACCAAAAACATTTTACCCCATATATACCTAAAGACTGGAATATTCATAAGGATGAATACTGTGATGACGTATCTAAAGATATATTAGAAAACAATTTCCGTTATAGTTCTAGAGAGAGACAAAAGAGACATGATATACAGAAGTCGTCGAGTCACAATGAAATACAGAATCAGCGATCGATAGATCGCCGGGACCGTTCCAAGAGGTCGAACAGTATGCATAAATCTACGAGCGCCAAAGATGTACCAGTTAGCTTGATGCGGCAGCCATCTTCGTCAGACTCTGCTGTGTCGAGCGGCGGTGACTTCCCGCTCAACGTTCAAATAGTTGAGCACTCGTACAGGCACCCACCGTTACCGTTGCCGCCATCGCCGATATTAGTGCACGAGATGGGGCCTCTGCCGCAAACCCCAGAGTCACCGAAGTTTCCTCCCCTACCTCCCTCGCCTGTACAGGAGGTTGAAGATGAATACACAGAAATTATGCAGCCCTCAGAGAAACGTCATGGAAAGAAAGCTGACACGTTGCCAACTCCAACGATGGAGTCTAGGAGAAGGTATGCCTAAGCACCTTTAATGAATGCTTATCTAATCATGTTTGTTCTAATAAACCATATACCCTATCCATAGTATTTCACAGGTACTTAAATAAATATTTTGTTTCTCAGGCCTTCGGAACCACCTGCGGTGCCGCCGCATCGTGACACGACAAACAGCCTTAAGACGCGCTCTATGGAAACCAGTTACAACAAAAACAGGAGAAGCAGTAACTTCAAGAGTGGTTCAACCGACAGAAGAACGTTACCTACAGGTATGGGCTCGACTTCACTATTTACCTTTGACTTGTAGAGGCTGCCTATAAGGAACAATAAGAAATCTTGAACAATTTATATGATTATGCTGTGACAAGATGGAAACTGGGCTGACTGCCCACGGTATAAATGTCACAGATGCATTGTCGAATCCGCTGTTTTACAAAACCGCTACTTGTTTTTTAAAGCAGAACCGTTATGTAAAACAACTGAACGACGTCAGCGGTTTTACATACTTACTGAACACACGTAATATTGCTTAAATGGGCCTAAAATACTTACTAACCAAATAACAGCGACAAACTTGGAAGTATCCCTCGTCGGCCGCCCGGTTGGTCACAGTCTAAGTTGTTACCTAACCTAAACCTATTTATTAGAGTGCCCTAGTTTAGTTGTTACGACTGATTCGGCTCTGGAAGCCACGCCAGCCGCTTGTTGTGACTGCAGATATAAGCCATTCTGAATTGTCTGTTGGTAGCAGTTTTGTTAAACGTAGCGCAATGTCAATCCAGCTGAACGTCGCGTTGTTCAGTTGTTTTTCAAAACGGAGCTGTGAAATAAAACAACTAGTTATTTTGTAAATCAGCAGATTTGACAATCCACCTGTGACATTTATGTATCTTGTTTTTATTTTTATCTAAATAGAATCTGTGGCTATTCATTCTTCAATAAAAATTATAAAAAAATTATTGGCAATACGTATTGCCAATAATATTAATAATTAATAGTAATAATTAATTAATATTAATAGTATTGTTTATACTATTTTATGCTCTGTGTGTAATTTCCTATCTTGGCTCTAAAAAAAATATTCGAAAACGGCGTGCTATAGTAATATTACAAGTTCAAACTGACATCGATAGATGGCGCCGTCTGCGCTAAAATACGAACATTTCAGAAACTTACGAAGGTTTTTTGCCAATTATTGAGCTTCTGATATTCATCAATATTAAGCCAGGAGGGTTGAAAATAGGACAGTGCCAGATTTGACAAATATTAAACATGACAATAGTATATTTGCGTTATTAATTATTACTTACCTGCCATATAACTTCTAAATAATCTAACTTTCAGACATCGGAGCTAGCGGTGCCAGACGTAGGACCTTGCAGCGCCAGAACCGCGAAGCTGCAGCATCAGGCCGTGGTCCCTTGCAGACGTCAGCCAGCCTGCCCGAGACACCGGTGTTCGCGCGCGGATGTGACGTGCCACGCACCCCACCTAGAAACTCCACTGGACCCCCCAGGAACAACACCATGAATTCAATACAATCAATAGGTTAGCTGATCTAGTTTATCTATATAATTTATATTGCAGAAAGCCCTGTCTGGTATTCGTAGATCTTCGATAGCCGTTACGGGATGCCCGAAATTCTGACAAACAGTTTCACCAAAGCATATCGTCCTGCCGAGTAACTGGGTTGTGAAAGTTAGGTACGCTCCAAGTAGAATACATTCAGTTGCATCCAATTATACTGTGAGCCGACCCCGACCTCATAGGGAAAAGGCTAGACAGGTGATAATTTCATGTTTCATACGCACCCTTATTTTCTTTAACCAATAGGCCCAGTATCTATAAACGCTGTTACTTGCATTTACAAGAAATTATCTAGAAAATCGGTATGGCGCAATTTAGAAAGTTGCTATGTCAACATTTTCGACAGCAGATAACTGGTAAACCCTCTGCCTAACACAAACAAAACTTATCAAGCTCTCTTGGAATCTGTACCATTCATTGAATGATAAATCCCAAACCGGTGCATAGGTACTTGTAAAAGTCTCTGAACCTAACTTAAAAAAAGGCAAATCTATAAACCAAATAGTGCAAAACTTTTACGTTGCTACGAAAGAGCTACGAGAGTGCTACGACGTCGTAGAGGGCATTTTTAACTTTTCCTATTTGTACGGACTTCCCTTCAGTTTTCCGGTTCCGTGCATCAAATATTATTGAAGTTTAAATTATTTTTATTACTTGCCATAATAGAGCCCAAAGTTACACGCATTCTGTGGGAAAGTACTCGCGATTTTAAAAAGTTTCAGCTCTGAGACGACACGATGTACGGAGAGACTAACAACATAGTCTTACTATTAGTATCCGGAATAGTGTGTACGGGAACCTAGAAAATTAAATTGTACTTATCCGAAAAATGCACAATTTTTTCACAATCTTGCTACGAAAGTGCTACGAAGGTGCTACGACGTCGTAGATGGGCCCATTTTTGATCTTGGCCTATACATTAATCTAAACTATACGCTATATTAAAATCCAAGAGGTGACGTAGTACTCCCGCAACCTGCATGTATAGGATGCTCACCGGAGAAACGTTGTCACTTTGTATATTAAATATTATATTATTACAGATGACTCATAAACGCACTAACTATGATCGGAGATGAGTTCACATCATACGCTCCGAAAAAAAAAACTAATATGCATTATGTAATGTAATTTATCTAAATTACTGACAACTGGATCCAATTACTAAAATATAATGTTAGTAAACAATTTAACTGCTACGCTGTGTAAGAAGTTTCGTTTACTAAAACTATGGACTAGGGCAATAGTCCCGCATCAAAGTGTCTGTAAGGTTTACTTCATACGAACTTCTTCGTATGTGCAAATCATATATTTTTAGGGGTTTTTTTTTTAAGGCTGGGAAATCATCCAATGACTGCTCCCGCTCTGGGTGGAGCGGAAGGGAGTGTCAGACTCTTACTGACTAAAACCCATCCATGTTCCTTCCGTAGCCCTTTATGTTCCGGGGTAGCGGTAACCCTTTCGGACTATCCCGCTTACCCGGCAGGCTTGGCCCTGAGGGGCCCCTTCATATGCTGACATCTCTTTGAGGCGCGCGTGGAACATATACGCGCCGTACGGCACGGGTCTGGTGCTGATCGGACGGTGAGTCACCCATTACTCACCGTCCGCAATTTTTAGGGGTTAAGGGCTACTTTTGAATTTGGCAAAGTAATCGGTTATTCAATTAGGTCAAAACCAGATGCAAATTTAGCAACACAGTTACAGTCCAACTAAAAAAAAACTAACCAAGACTTATTTTCTTAAAAGGCATAATCCTTAGTTCCTCACCCTCTCCCACATTGTCATCACATTGAGACAAGTTCAACCTTAAGGAAAAAAATAAAAATTGACTTTTTAACTATAAAAAAATAACATTGATTTAATACCTACACATAATAATGATTACGCTAATGTATCTAACGTGTATTCTGCATTACTCACAAACCGGGGTTGATTGATATTGCTCTTTATCTGTTCTGTGTTGATGACAATAAAGTGCTAAGGAAGGAACATGGATGGGTTTTAGTCAGTAAGAGTCTGACACTCCCTTCCGCTCCACCCAGAGCGGAAGAAGTCATTGAATGATTTCCCAGCCCCAAAAAAAAAAAAAAAAAAAAGGTGCTACTCTAAAATTTGACTTTTCTCTTTCTATCTTTAGCTTGTCTGAAAAATAAGAAGTAGAAGTTACCTTCTTAGATACTACCTAGAAAATACTTAGTTCCTAAACGACTGATTGCCTACACGTCCTGGCAATATTTTTCCACTGCTGGTGACTAGGTGCTGGAGAAAGACTTTTGACGCTTCACACGTACATACAGTAAAATGTTTATTACACGTGCAGCGCCACACAACCCGGACTATTAAACAGTTAGTTTTATTCAATCTGCCTAGTCTTTCTATGTTGTCTCGACTATGTTGAGGGCGGCCGCCAGTCTAACCGGATGCTAATGAATACCAGTATTTTACATGGAGCGACTGACTATTTGACCTCCACAACCCAGATACTTGGTCGGTCACACGATACCCCCTGGTAAGACTGGTTTTCAAGCTTTTGGGTTTCTGTATAGCTACCCGCAACTACTACCAAAGATCTACGAATGACAGCCGAAACCAACGGCTTAACATGTTTTAGATATATAACGGATGGTCAGCCATCCACGAACCGACCGCGGCAAGTGTAGTTTTACCTTCAATTGGCCCGTGCAGCTGTTAACATTTAACCATAAGTCTCTTCGAAACCGAATCAAACTATTTAACAATTTTTAATATTTAACTTTACGTAAGTAAGTGTCATATTTATATTTGTTCAAAACTAGGTATGCAAATTCCATTATATAATACGCATTAATAACTAGAAGCGTCCTTTACCGTAACTACTAAACAAATAGGTAATTTACATGCAGATAGTTCAAGTCGAGCAAATTGCCTATTAACATGGCAAACACTAATAATATTTAAAAACTACAATCGTTCCGATGATGTCATGTATGGTGTTGTGAAGGTTGATAATAGAAATAATCACAATAATGTTTATGTTTCCCGTGCTCTTAAGTCAACATGTACTCCTATCCTTTATTAAACTTCACAGAATGTTATAACAACATTACGTCACGTGGTAAAAACAATCAGAATATATATTTCATCTATACTCCGTTTATTATAACATTAGACAAATAACGGTTAAATAACGACAGTTATTGTGTAATTTTGTTAAAATTACTGCACTTCATGGTAATTTTTTTAATGTCTGATAACTAGGTTACATTGCTCCGTATTTATTGTGAAATAACACAGTTTGTTACACGTTTATATCGAAATAACGAAAGAGTGAGAACAGTTATTTTTCTAATGTTATAACGAATAGAGTATAGAGAGATGGAAAAGCAGTTTTTATTCATTTACGGCAAACTCTTTTACGTCTAGGATCTGTAAAAGCCATTGTCTTTTCTTAATTCATTCTGGTCTGTAATTCACGTCTTTACCGCTATTAAATTAGCCTTTTTCTAAAAAAAATATGAGCTAGCGCTGCCATGTATGTGCATTTACAGTCTGTGTTTCCCCCCGACATGCACCGATAAAATAAGGAAATGTAGGATACCTGGTATTATGATTTAAATAGGTAATAATGTAGCTATAGCTGACTTGTACGTGGCTAATTGCGGAAAACAGCATCAGAATCGAATGTGATGTCTGCTTTGACCTTTTAAAAATACCCATACCTAAGTGTCGCGTTGTACATTGCACAATATATTATGATATTGTTAGTCAAACAAGAAGTTATTCAAACTCAAAGTATTTATTTCAAATAAATCAATTATAGGCACTTTTGAATTGTCAAGGGGTCGGTCAGTCAGAAAGATGAAGCTAGTTGCCCATTCCAAAGCAATAGGTCCCCATGGACACTCTTTTAAACAAAATGTGGTATAAAATATTGGTTACATATTTCATATTATTATTATACATGTGAGAACGAAGCAGAACGTTAAAAGCATCAAGCATGTAAAATATGTAAAAACAGTTCAAAAATTAAATTAAAACAAGCCATAGCCGCTAAGAGATGACCAGTCCCTATTGACAGCGCCCGTTCACGAACATGACGCATGGATTAGCACCATTCAGCTCAACCATTTTGAAGGGAGCTAAATGATCCAACACACACGCCACCATCAGCGAGAAATTAAAGTGAGCATGGCATACTCTCAGCCACCAGAGCACATTCAAGTCAAGTCGTATAATTAAGAGACACAAGCGTATGTATGATAAGAACTGCTAAAATAACCTTGGCACTTAAATTATTAAGACATTAAAGTGAGCATGGCATACTCTCAGCCACCAGAGCACATTCAAGTCAAGTCGTATAATTAGGAGACACAAGCGTATGTATGATAAGAACTGCTAAAATAACCTTGGCACTTAAATTATTAAAACAATAGTTATTTTGCATTATAAGAGATGACAAAAAATCAGCCCTTGTTTCATCTCATCTATTAATATTATATAAATACTCCATCAGTTCCGCACGTTCGGCATTCTATGAACAATCAACCCCGCTCCTTGCTGATCACGTCTTTTCTTTTAACCGTGGCGTGTGTTATTCTTGTTACTTACTTTTAAGTTTCTGTCCAGTCGTAGGGGCAATACTGTCCAGTACTTACCTGCTTTTTACAAGTGTCAGTATTTAATAAAAATATGTCTTTTTGTGTTAACAGGGAGCTCGGCGACGCTAGGCGGGTACGGGCGTGGCTCAGTGATGGGCGCGACAGGCGTCTGCACCGGTGCCGACCTGCTGCGGCTCGGTGGCCCGCCCCGCGGCTGGTACCCTCGCCAGAGACACAGGTATGCACCACCAGCACAGACACAATTCATGACAAAACATGTTTGAATACTAATGACGAGTGAATACTCGTTAGAAGACTTGGAAGCCTATCTATATAAACTCCTGACGATGGACCAACTGTTGGGTCACAACAGTCTGTATTCATGTAAGAATACTTACAAAGTTCTTAAGTAAACTAAAGGAGGAGGCCTGCAGCAGCAACAAAGAATAAAAAATAAAAAATGTAATAGTTTCAACAGTTGTTACCATTGAAACAAAACTAGATATAGGTATATGCGTTGGATATCCCTAGATGCGGTGTTTTTAAACAAAAATACTAACAAGACATGTTTATTGAACAGACATCTGTACCATATTTTTGTTTTAAACGGCTATTTTCTATTTACGAATGAAAGCCAATAAACAGGAATGAAATAACCGAAACAGTCATGTTGAGTCCATCGTTACATACCTATCGGTATGGTTATTAAGCGTTATCACCACTTTGGAGAATAGGCACGACACATTTGGGAATTTTATAGTGATTTCCTTAATTTGTTCGTCATCACTATTGTATTTCAATCCCTATTTATAATAAAATATTTTTGTGTTAAATTGTCGGAAAACAGAAGCACCGCAATCTCTTAAAGTCCTATCAGTTTAATAACTACCTACGTTGTGTCAAATGTATTTCAGGAGAATGTAATTATATAACCTAATCCTCAGACTAAGGAAAATCAATCCTGTAAAACCTCACAACAGAACGGCCACATTGTGTAGACCTATAAGATATTTGTCTTATCAAGAATTTTCTAATATAGCTATTAGCATTTTATTGGTAACAAAGAACTACCAAACCACAATCACAATAATTATACTTAATAATTATATTATATTAATAATGTATTATATATCATCGCACAAAGATTATTGATATAGTGGCGTCCCGCATGGCGAGAACTTCGTGAAAGCTGAAAAAATAAGCAGATTAAGTAGGTACTTCTCTTGTCCTGGTGAGCGAGTTTATCGACATGTGGGATGTGGATGCAGCAATCGTTGTAGTGATGGTTGTGTCGTCCGATCGCATAAGAGTAAAGAGCTTCGACCAACACCTCGGGAGGCTCTCGTCAGACAGTGGATCAAGGGCTTGATCCAGGAAGCGGTAGACCTGGACACGGCGTGTATAGTCAGGAGGTTCCTCTCTGAGGAGCCCTTACCACCGGTAGCTCAGAGCTTGTGCCGATATCAGTAGACTATTATTTTTTATTAAATAGTTTTTATTCTGGTTTTTATAAAAATATTTAAAATGTAAATAATATCTTAACACGAAATAGTAGACGTAGTAGTAGTTCTTTCCGCGAAACTACGACATGGACAGTTTCAAGAAGAACATGCAGAGTCCTCTTTAAAAAAGGGTAGGCAACGCACCCGTGGTACCCCTGGTTATGGAGATGCCCGGAGGCGACACGATGGTGACCACTTAAATATAGTAGGACTAATTCTAACTGTAGGGTAACTTGGTTGTATGTGACCTTATTTAGATCAGAACATATTCGCAAACCAGTTAATCAGCTAACGTAATGCTGAGCTTTTTCAAGTAAACAAAAACTAATTTGTTAACATTTCAAACTCGAATTGACCAGCCCTCTAACAAATCTGCTTGCTGACAGGCCTGCTTCAACGGAGCACCTGGACCGACTAACAGCCTCGTCAAAGATGGCGGTGGAACACCCCGTGGCCTGGGAGGGCAGCGCGGCCCGCAAGCCCCTCACCCTGCCGCCCAACCTGACGCCTAAGTTCTTCCAGAAGTCACCCAGGGAGGCGCTTCGCAGGGTAACCAGCTTACTAATACGAAAAGGTGAGCTAATATTACTTATTTAATTTATACGTGAATTTATCAAGCGTGTTGGGTCTAGACTATACTTAATTTTTTTTTATTAACCTGGTCTAGATTATTATGTTTTGACAATGTAAGATTATCAGGTGTTCGTTGTAAGAAGAAAGGAGGTTGACGAGTCCGGTACTCCGGTCCGGACAGTCGTACGTAACAAAATCCTAATTCATCAATAATTATGATATTTTGTATAACGCTGAGGAGGACAGGAGGACTGAGATGGTCGTTACAAAATAACACTGCTATGGACATCCAAGCCGCTCCAAGTATCTTCATACTATGTAAATTATGTAGGTCTGCAACCGTCCTGACTGTAATTACATATTTCAGTTGTTTATTCTAATTTTGTATCACGAATAAACGGTTACGGGTACAGAAGCCAAACAGTCTGACAATTAGGTTTTACCAAGGGGTATCGTATTACCCAATAACTGGGTTTTAACACGAATATAAATAATTTGCATGCCAATATTTTCCCCTTTTGTACTAAGTCGCAGCACCAACAATGTATGTATTTAACCGGATATGCCCTCTGAGATACCATCCTAGATATCAATTGGGTTCCAAAAGGATGTTGCAAAACATCGTAATTTTCATAATGTCAATATCAGTAAATGCTTTTTATAATTGCCTCACAATTCTATTTTAAGGTTGTTAGTGGGTCTATCTTATCATTTATTCATAGAATAGGCAAACAATTAGTCATCCTAAAGTGTAGAATGACACGATGTTTAATAACACATCCTACTCGGAATGAAGGCGTAACAATGAGTAGGGGGACATACTCACACAATATGACCGTGCCATGATGAGCGAGCCTTCCCAAAAATAATATTCCTGCAAAACAGTCATGTTCGAAGAATAAATTCTTAATTATTTCGACTGTAGCTTGTGGACGTCAAACAAAATGACATTACGATTTTTGGGAAACTAATTTACATCTAAAAATTCTCCTCGTTTAATTTAGCAGTATAGAAGTAAATGCCGATCATCAAAGGTTCAACATTAAAACATTTCATGGCCACGCCCGTTGTAAAGAATATTCTATTCATGACATCATTTTTATCGACCTTAATAAGGTGGCATTAACCTTATAATATCTTACCAACAACTAAACGATAAATAGAACATTACATAAGCGTGAAATACAAACTAGTTGGGTTATTGCCAAATATTGTTCGTGTATTAAAAACTGAAACGCAATGATCTTGAATGTCCTCTGATCGAATATGTGCAGTTTTGTTTAGTATTTTAATCGCTATCATGTATTAATTATCATTAAACTTAAAGAAAGTTACAATTTCTCTTGTAACGCTATTCTAGACTATTAAGCTTATTACTATTCGATGATACAATCGACATTGATCTTGTTAAACCGTTATAAATTTATTTAATTCAGTGTTCTTATAATAATTAAATCATTCTCTAATTAATTACCATTTCATTCTAATAAATAATCTTTGCCTGAAACTTATTCAGTGTGCACTGTGCAGATTATGTGCAAATATAATTACTTCAGCCAAACTAGAGTTAGCTTCTCTAATAGGATAAATTAAAGCACTAATTAAAATTGAACATACCTACATTTACTTGCGTATCATGTTTTTGTTACAAGACCAGTTTTATTCTGACCGTTATAATTCATATGGGTTCACGTTTATTGCTAATAGATGGCGTTAGTAGGTGCGGTTGGCCGTTAGTGATATTTGTGTGTGTGACTAATCGCCGCGCGGCACTAACAACCGCGGACGTGTCTAAGTAGCTGTTTACTTTATGAGACACAAAAAGAAATTTGTGTGTTATCGATTTAAACAAAACACACTATGTTACATCTGTAATGCAATAACGTTCCATCTTGACGAGTACCTACCGTAACTACATTAAATTATTATATAAACTATTGACCCAATCGCTAGGACTTTGTTCAATTAATATGATAAGTAATCTGCCCTGTAATACCTATGTATAATTGTATGAAGTACGGTTAGTAAGAACTCTGTACCATTTGATTTTGCGCACTTAGCACAGTTAGAAAACATCTGCGTATTAAACACGTGGTCATTATATTACTTAAACTATTAGATACCTATAGGTAATGTGCATTACTCGTGTATTGCACATGTAGCAATTAAATTAAGAGTTGTAAAGCCACTAATATTGCCAGTTATTAGCAATAGCAAACACAAGGGCCGCTAAAGGTATGAAGCTATCTAGTTTCGGCAATTTAACATCGGTTGCATACAAAAGAGCAGTGTCTACTGAGCTCTTAGGTCGAATTATAATGGTGAAATAAAAAACATCATCCTTCACATTCCACACATTCCTTTGTTTCCTTTGAGTTATGTATAGTCAGAGTTGCCAACAATAGTGTGCAATTAAAACGTATAATCGACTAAAACAATGTCGTAGATATTATAAATATACATCAATGTAGTAACACATCATTGACTAAAAATCAATACATGTAAAATTGCCAATATTATGTAGAAGATAACGATAAATAAAGATGATAGCAGAACTTAGTTTACGGACACGTGTTCCGGGTGTGCAATCTTTATTTTATAAACTCAGGTAGACTGTGTCAGTTAAAGAAACAATAACCGCCGGGTGCCTAGTGCCTACCTACGTGTGCAGATTCAGACGTTGTAACAAAGCAACTGAGAACCTAGTCTAGACAATTAAAATTTTAATTGACACAACGTGCTGCAGGCATGAGTCAAGACATGAATATATTCATAATACATAAACATTACAATTTGAATGAAACTGGTCTGTGGGCTTAGAATCCTGTTATTATTACACTCTAAATAAACCGGCACATTCGAGCCGTGTAACAATAAGGCGTTAACAATCGCTTACGGGGTCCTAAAAAGTTGGGCTGCACAATAGTGAATAGCATACAATGGCGATTCTGTTACCTGCGACATCAATATGTGCATAATAGTATGGCGAGGGGCAAGGTATGGCGTGGTGTGGCATGGCGGCGCTGTCGTCCGTCAGTGAATCACGGCGCGCTCACCCTGCGGCCTGCATGAGTGTCGCCGCTGAGTCACCACCTCCGCGCCACCGCGCCACCGGCAGCGCCAGGAAAGATGCCAATACACCCATATTCCGTGATTAATAGGGACGTGAAAGTAGATAATGGCCGACTCCATTATTATTTATTACTCACACATAAATTATTACTTCTCAGAAAACCACGTTTGTGTCTGATTATTCACACATCCGTCACGAGAAGTCCTGATAGCTCATCCGACTACACATTTGCTTTGTAACGTTATACGTTAACGCAAATAATGAGTGTCAAAGAGAGTAAACTTTTCTAAAAGAACTTGGTTTGTTAAACCGGTCGCTGCCAAAGAAGGTAACCGGTCAGGATTTGAGGCCAAGATCGTAGCTGTAACAGCGGGCCGGAGCGCGGCGCGGCTCAGCGACTGACGACCAGCTGCCCTACATACGACCTCGCCGCTGTCTTCTTTAAAGCATATTATAAGTACTCTAGAATAACAATGACATCAAATTTACCGACTCATTGACTTACCTCGTAAAGTGAGTCAATGGTTCGGCTCTAAACGTTAAGTTTAACATGATGATGGCATGTTGTGTGCCCAATTTTAGTCGACTGGTCTAATGGCTACACATATCTGCATACTACATACATTTGTCATACTTAGATGATAGCTTTCGAATTTAAGGTTTTTAATTCTAAATCCATACCTATCACCCATTTTGTCACATCTTGGAACTACCTCTTCGTCATCCACTCTAAAAGTGTAAACTCTTTTAGATACAGTGTGTCGTTTATTAGAAAATGCTGGAAAATATTTTCTCTGAAATAGTTTGGAAGGTGGCCAGCTCTCATTCATTGTGTACACTGGCATGTTATTTAAAACTTGGCTCCGTTTTCAAGGGAAAGCCCTTTGATATATAAGTAGGTAACACCTTCGGCATCAAACAGCGGTTTACAGAGTTTTATACTGCAAAGAAATAAGTTAACCTAGGGTCAATTACTATTTGCTGTTCGACTCATTATTATTCACATAATTTACAGAATATTTTAAACTTTGAATCAGCAGTTGCATTTGGACAAGGTGAACCGCCTTCAACTTGCCTGATATATCTGTGGCGCACAATATCCAATATTGATAACGCAATCTGATACGGTGGTATCAGCGATAGCGCGCCGTAATCAACAAACTTCACATCTTAATCAACGATATCTGCCTGGCTCAACCAAACCCATATTTTGCAGGTATTTACTATCAGAGGGAATATTTGATACCTAGCTATTCAATACATTCGTGTCTACACTGTTATTTAATCAAGTTTTTTTTTCGATGTTGCATCTAGGCATTGTATGTTGTACCTACTTGGTTAATTAAACAGGTTTAGAAACCTACCTATATATCTGCATCTGAATTTTCGATGAATTCATAAAACAAACGTTTACAAAAGAGAATTACACAAAGAGTAAATGCCATGTTAATTATATCATTCTTATTAATTAGTCATTTGTAAATAAATAGTCCATTGTTCCAAAACGGTTTTCGATAAACGACTACAATTATTAATAAAGTGATATTTAATCAAGTAGGCATGTCAGAATATTAATTAAACACACAAATAAAATCGTCCTTATTGAATTTCATTTTAGAATTTACAAAACGTTGTACGTAATAAAACTTAGTTTTACACCAATGTAATATATTCTGCTAGTAAGATCGTTTCGGGAGCTCCGCACTCCGCAGCAGGCATGCATTGTCCTGCGTACGCGCCGAGCATGCAAATGACGCCACATCCGTCTCCCAGCGAATAATATATCCGGTGTGTAGTAAGGCCTTTTTAATATTCATATAGTTATATAGAAATCTTGTTGTTGGCTCCTGGACAGCCCTCTATGAACACCGCTGATGCCACGGCAGGCCACGTGTCACTAAAGGATGCCATTCCAGCTGACTTTCTGTTTCCTCTACTTATCCTCTACCATTATTTGTTACATTGTTAGGTATGATACAATTTGCGGAAAACAGGAGTTAATTAAAATATACATAATATTCACACACCAATCTGAACCTTTTTGCTGAACTTTTCGTATTTTATTGAACAAGTAGGTACAAGCCGTAATTACCTAGCGGATTTCATTATAATTATTTTCGATTTATCAGGTAGGTATCCTGATAATTGGGATTTTAATGCTCTAGATCGAAGAGCATTAAGCTATCTCGAGTTATCAGATAAAAAAAAACACATTTTATATAAAATGTAGTTAGGAAACTGCGATGGAACAAACAGCGTTTTCAATAAAAGAAGAAACGTTTAGAGTAATGTCATCTAATCTGATTAACCCACTCGACTTGGCGCTACACGAACCACTTAGTTTAACACGCTTATATAGATTAGGGGCACATAAACTGAATAAGAAAACTACAGTTTTACGCGATGTCACTATAACTTGGAATGAACCAATCTCCAATGATCCAACCATAAAAGTGTTTCTCTCGAGGAAACCACACTCATAAAAATAGATTTTCTTGATACATTTAAAAACAGTAAACATCTCAACTCAGCTTTTCCGTTGTATTTTTAGTTTGAAGTTTCGTTGACCGTTTTCTCAGTATTCGGGTTGGAATGTAACAGTCGAGACAACATCATAAAATACTTCAGGGACTCACTTTTAGGACTCGTCATGATGGTGACCCTTTATAATAATGTTGGTAAGTAGATGAAACAAATGATGAATTACGATTTTACTTTAACAGCTATTTGCCTGACTGCTATTCCTCAAGTAAGGAATGATTCTATAGTTACGACATGATCCAAGCGAGGTCATGATGAGTAAGCTTCACTGACGTCCGAGCAGTGGCGTACTATAAGTATTGGGTATTGGAAAATATCTGTTGAATCTCAATTACGTAACGCCTTCGCGAACGACCTTCACCTTGGATGCCCACGTGCTTACCAGTCCTAATGTACCAGCTTCGACTTTACACAATTACATGAGTAGCTATGAGCACTCAATATGTGCGCTGGGCACAATTAATTTAAGTAAAAGTTAAATGACCGGCGAGTTAGTAGTTGGCAAATAAATCTTTATTAAAAACGCCAATAAACATCAGCGCAGCACGCAACACTCCCAGTTTGTTTAGAGTGCAGACGTTCTGTGCTTCTGTTCGTATTCCATATTTCTTCATGGCTGTCTTGCCTGAAGACACTTCGAGACTTATTAATTACGTTTTAACTCGTAGGTGGACTTAATTAAACTAAAAATCTTAGTGTATGTAGAGAACAAGGTTATTGATACAATGATGGTATGTGTTCTCAATAAGTGAGCTCTCTAAACAGTCCCTTAAAAGAGTAATGTTATTCACTGGGTACATGTTGATGCACGACCTTTGCCGGCGTGTAACCTAAAAGCTTCATAAACCTTTTTATGGGTATGACTCCGTCGACAACCGCCAGTGCCATATGGCGCTGTACAGTCGAGTACACATTCACTGAAACGATAATGTTCATGGATCACTACTTCACTTGTTGAACTGGGTGTCAATGTCAAAGATGAAAAGATAGGTACGTAGTGTTTACGAGCTGCTATATTTCTTTTGAATTTGGAAAATAAAAATAAAAAATGAAAAATCATTTGGATGTCTTATAGGACTGCCTGCCTGCCAACACGCATAACGAAATAAAGATAAGTTAAAACGCTTATCACCGATAACACTTTCTTTCAACTAAGTGAAGTGACTCATTTCCGTCACAATTTTAATAGCAATCGATTTGCACGTTTTCCCTGTAGCAAATAGGTAGAATGATTTGTATGTCGTCGTAGAAAGAATACGATAATTTCTCGTAATCTAGTTAAACCCTTTGTGCGTGACATTACAAAGCTTAACCTTAGTGGTATCCTTTCGTATCACACGCTCGACCGCGACCTCGTGCCTCGTGGTAATACAATATGGCGAGGCGCCACGCTCGACTTACGCCCTGATTACTCTTTTGTGACATGTTACATTCATCTCTTATTAATAATCCTTATAATGAGTGTACCTAGGTACGTGCCATCACGCTAATCGAAACAGTTCTTTGTAAAATAAAAGGCATGAGTCACCGTCAACATTCGATAAGGCACTAACTTCGTACAGTTCTATAATTGCTAGTATGTACCTATTCGTATCATATGATGTTCAAGCTATAAATGCTACCAAGTAAAATCAATAGAGTCGGTATAAATCTGTTATTTTCCATGGCGAGAATCGACGAGCTGTAAATGTATTTTAAACTCGTCTCCAGTCCAGACGGTCGCCGGTCGGTGGTCGCGGGCCGCGGAGCCGCTGCCGCTGCGACCATCACCCACATATGCCGCATGCGGCATGCCTAGCTAGTACACCTGTGCACACACCTCCGTACTTACACACTGCACTTCAACTGTTACTGACTAAGAACACTCTTCGTTGTGCAGAAGGATTTGATTTTGATAAATTAGTTTATAGGCAAGAACACAATTCATAATTCAGGATGTAATTATCAATTATTGTCTGCGTCTAGCAAGTTGGTAGACTACGAAATTAATTTTCTCTAAACATTAGAAAATGTTTTAGGTACAATGGTAAATTGATGATGATTGCTGTAAATAACTGGAACAACATTTCAAGTAGTTGCCTACCTACCTACGATAAAAACACGAAACTTTCGAAAGCCATTTTTCACCGATTGACACATGCTCCCAATAACATATCATTTAAAATGCAAAATAGTCTTTCATGTATAATTATTATTATAGTCTACCAAATAAGGTAAAATAACAGCGTGTTACATTTGTGTCAGTTTTAATGTCAAAGGCTCAATTATGAATAAACTATTATAATTATAGGCTTCTGTACCCGACGGGTGCCAACTGTAGGATAAATATAATCAGCCTGTAATGTTCTCACTGCTTAGCCGTAAACCGCCACGCGGGTTGATGGATGTCATATTATGTATTCGAATTTTTGGTTCGAGGACATGCCAGTTTCCTCGCGATGTTTTCCTTTACCGCTTTGAGACAATTGAATCTTCGCCGTGGTGATGACATTATTTAAACAAATTAAAGCGCTTGCCCGGGTTCGAACTTCGATCCAAAAATCTACAAGTCATAAGTCGGGGCAGTTGCCACTGGGCCACCACTGCTCGTGCCAACTGTAAAGCTGTTTATTTAATTTTGAATTATTTATGGTACTTTTAAAACCTTTGTCTTCCAGGTTCAACCTAGTACGTTAAACCTGGAGGACTGAATAACAATGATCAATATATTAAGTGTCCTCATTACTGAGCCTGATTAGATATTTAGAAATGTACACTATTTAGAAAGGTAGGCAAGAAGGCTAAATGTTTTTCAGTTAAAATAAAGTGTATTTTAGGAACAGCAAGCTCCAAATTTAGTAGGATGATCGCTTTAACACATTATACATATACTACTACTTATTACAATTAATTTGTACAAAGCCAGATTGTCGGTGGCTGTATTTAGTTTGATTGACTTCATTCAATCTACACAACACACATTACTTTTCCTGTTGACAAAGTGGTAAAGTTAAAGACAGCCGCAGTTTAAAATCAGCTATTACGTCTGTAAACATATAAACTATCCAGCCAATGAATAGCCATGGAGATATCCACCGCGGTTTTTTAAATTCATATAGGTAATAAGCCGGATAATATAATAGGTAACGCTCAGATATTCCTCTACTTTGGTTTGTCCAAGTACCACTAATGAGTGGTACATTGGCTAGGTATAATTAAGTTATTTAAGGAAAGAAATACGTGATTTCCTTCCTCCGATATGTGGAACATAACAGGGTTGACCATTTCGTTGGCAACCAATAACGTTAACACGTAGGTATAGTAATTAGCTATTTAGACATATGGAGAAAAAAACAACTGAGATAGTTGGCCTTAATACATTTAACAGATTAACAACATTATTACTGCGAACGCTGCAATCTGACGGGTGTTCAGATAGCAGCGTTCGGTACAATGCAGTACCTACATCACAATATCTTTACTGCATAAGCTAAATCTAGTAGTTGCTTACATGACTATGTTCGAAAGTCATAGTCCTAATTACTTATGTCCTATGCCGCGTAAGCACAGGAGCTATATTATGGCTCATGTGTTAAATCTATGGCGCGACGGTCGGTTGCGATTTGAGGCCGCGCGAGTCAACGCCACTGCCAAGGTCGCCTCTTCCGCCACTTGAAACAATCGTTACTTGGATTCGGACATTCGGTGCAAGCGACTGAGCTTTATCTTTATTGGTTAATCATACATTGTGCCTATGTAACAAAAAAAAAGTCCAATTGGCCAAATAGATTTGTGAACACTATCAGTCACTTAGCATTGCGTTAGGTACATTAATATTTTTTTACAGTGTAGTCATAAATGATTTGCATTTAAGCAAAAACAGGATTTTTTAGACAGTTAGGTAGTTGTATTGCACAAAGTCCTAACATCAACACCCCATTCTACTTTCCAGACCGGTCACCATCAACTGACCACTGAACATAGTCCCCAGGCCACAGGGTCACCACCATCAACTGACCACTGAGCATTCAGCATAGTCCCCAATCAAAACGGTCGCTTCGACCCGCGGTATCGTTCCGAGAACTTGGTAGAATAATAATGAGATGACTCAGCAAAATCGATAATAAGAGAGTACCTATCGTATAAAGTTCATTTGCGATTTGTTCATTTGTAGTGGAAAGCCGTGCAATGTAAATTTGCGAGCGACTGTGCTCGGGTGAACGATCGCAATAGAACCGGTCTGACAGGCGGCCGCGGCAAGAAGGATCCTCCCGGGAATGTGCCGCGCTCTGCGGACCTCCGACCACTCCTGCACTCCTCTATCTGCACCCAGATATTTCCGGTTTATATTGAAACTAATTCGTTTGAAAACCGCTCCATAATGGTGTTATCGGTCATTGTGTAGAGGAAACAGCGACAGGAAATATGTATTTTAAGTACAGCATTGTACATTATTACACATAGTACTTACAAATAAACATAGGCGTGATTCAATAACGAATCTATTTTTCCTGTTAACTAAGTATAAATATTTAATTAATACAAAAAGATTACGCGATTGGTGCCGCTGCCCAGGTCCCTACTAAGAATTTTATTGTTTTCAGTGTAGGTCGTTTCCTCATTGGTAAAGACTTGCAATAAATAATCAATAAACGCTTTCGTATTGTAAGAACTGATAATGTATCGATTAATTTTCGTTTGGTGTTGGTGAGCGACATCGATTCCATCAAGCTGATGTAAACGTGTGTTATCAGACACCTATCAGGCTCACATCACTTTGAAATGTAATTTACCTGGTTGTAGACTTGTAGTTATATTTCTCAGTCCCTTCTACTACTCGACCAGTACTCCGGTAACATTGTACACACCCAGGTTATTCTTTTTCATATATTTTCATTCAGCTTACATAGGTAAACCGGGGTTGGTGGGTTGTGATTGTCATTCACACTCGGAAGGTGTCTCGAATTCTCGATTCAGCAATTTATCAATAGTCTCTCTGCTGTTATATTGGGACTTGGGATCTAATATTAGTATCAGCTAACTATGTGTAGGTAAATGATGGACGGTAGCACACCTGTCCGGTGCCAACGACGCCCTCGAGTTATACTTGTAGCAAGTTCTTGGCTGACTCAACATTGATTGCTGTTTGCTTTTGTATATATTATTTAGTACTTGGTTACATATTATAATATAATACTATAACTTATTTACACACATGTCTACCGACCGACCAATTTAGAGGCAAAATGTTGTCAAAACAGATGAAATATCTTTGATTTGTTCTAGGGAACAACGGGAAGGAGAAAGAAAATTCTCGAAACAAGGAGGCCACGTCACCAGCTGCGCGGTCCGCAAACGGTCAGTACCTCCCTACACAATAAGGTTATCTCTTTACAGCTCAGATCTTCTTCCCGAGACGGTCAAACGGTTTGATTCAAACACGTAAATTTTGGTTTGACTCAAACCATTTTGATCGTTTACATAGCTAGTTTGAACGGTTTGTCAAACATTTACGAGTTTGAAGCTTGTTTGATGAGATTTCATATTTTTGTTGTGTTTGACGCGCCGTTTGATCGTGTTCAGGTGCGTTTGAACAAACTCTGCTTAGTTTAGAGCTGGATTTTGAAGCGTGAACTTGTGTGTCGAACAAAATCCATTCTCAGAAAATTCTTATAATCATCTGGAGCGGTAGTTTCTAGCACTTTCTGTAGATGTTCGTGGGTAAAACACATCTGTTTTACCTTCATTGTCTGCATCACACACAAGTCTAATTATGGCGGCGTACCGAACCAAACTGCGCAATGCCGTTTGACAACCGTTCAAACCGACATCGAACGGTTTCATCAAACACGTAAAGTTTAGGCCCCTTTAGGCTAACAAAATCTCATTGACTAACATCTCGAGCTCGCGATCCATAGTTACCATGGTGATAATCGCGTATTAAAGCTTGAATGAGTGCTCAATAATCGAGCTTTCAATCGGGAAGAGAGGGAGAGGGAGCTCCCCTCGTTTGCGGCGCAGGGGTTCGGGGTTCGGGGATCGGGGAGGGTACACAACGCACATGCGGCGCGGCGCGTCGCCGGGGCCCGGGGCCCGCGGCGCGCGCAGCTGGCACCCCTGTGCTCTGCCGCGATCCGCCCCGCCCGTACCGCACACCCCTCTCTGCAGGGGCGACTCGCGACACCCCATCCTACCACATTTTTGCGGAAATTGGAATTCTCCCCAGATATTCGACTAGGTACATCATATTCGCATGTACATTTTTATTTAAAAAAACAAAAGCCAGTGTGTAAATTAATGTATAATATTGAAATGTACAATTATCTACATAATGTAAACGAGACTGAGTCATACATAAATGATAATATTAATAGATTATATTATTTATGTTCCAATAACGGCTCGTCCAATGAATTATGACAATAACAATAATAACCGTCGCCTTGGTACGAGACAAAACAATGAACTTGATATAAGTAGAGTTTACATTACATAGTGCTAACATAACACAATCTTGGTATCGTTAACATAGCTACCTACTTATTTCAATAATCATTAGGTATATTGTCGCCTGCACAAAAGCTACCCAACTCCCTGTGGCGTAATAAATGATAATACAACGTTGGAAACACAATGTTAGCATGTCGTCAGACGTGACTTATCAATGGGACAAACTACCAGATAAAAGGACATCCGACTTCCAAGCCTACCTACTCGTGTAAAACTAGAAATATGATACGTTAAGTACCTACTTATTGCACATGTCATGTAAATTCTTAAACAATGCCTCCATTTTGTACACGTCTTTAACATAGAAGTATTTTTATGTACAGGGTAGAAAGTTGAAGCAGCCCTGGAGAGAGAGTACCCAATTAGACTCAAATATAATTCCTTTCAATTTTAAAATTACACAGTCGCATCCTTGTTTTAGTTTTACACAAATGTGACAATAAAACATCCTGTATTTTTATGTTACCATTCCAAAAGGTCAACCTTGATCAAATCTCCCAAATAAACATTATTCGGCCTTTTATAAAAACAAGGTTTAACTTTACACCCCGGTTTCTATCATCGAACCAATTTTCATTTTCGAGTCGAGTTTAGGTGTCCCAAATAGAGTTTTATACTCGAGTTTAAATTGTCAATTTTGTATTATGAACTTTACCGTGCTTTGAATAAAACTGTAGATACAGTACGTCCTAACTTGTTCGAAGGTTTAGACACGGACTAAATTAGAACTCGTTTTGTAATAATAAGACTGACTGAAGATCTCTATTGAACATATATTATTGTAATCTTACAATCCATACTTTATCAACATTCCACCCAGAGTTTAGACGTTGACTTTATTTTACTAGAGAAAAACTTATTTCCTATCGTTAGGCGTATTAGGTTTCAAGTATAAAGGTAAAGGTAGCAGGCACTGGCTATTGCGTCCATGGAGCACATACAAATTTTATGTGCTCCATGATTGCGTCGCACTCGTTGTAGTGTAGATCTAGTCCAAGTCTTGTACAAATTCAAAATATCTTTCAAACTATTTTACTAACTCTCAATCGTTCATTTATGTAGGTATGTACATATTTTGTCGATGCTCGGTCTGAGTGACTGTTATTACCCGACTGCCAAGAAGGGTTGTTATATTATGTCGTGTGTGCATTGCATTTTAGTTACCTATAACCTATTGTTTTCTACCTTCATTTTTCTACTTTATGGCGAGTAAACAACAGTTCACGTTCGGTGAACGTTATCGACAGAGCGATGTGTCGGTGACGTCACCAAGCACAACAACCACCTGGGAATAAGCGATTACTTAATTGGTTAGAATCTTCCCGTCCATTACAGCAGACTGGTGAGTCAAGTGTCGTGGTATTCCTTAATTGATGTTCGGACGCACTTTTATCATCACTCACTGAGATAGCATTATCTTGTGTCAACCACCTACAATGTTTGACTTACGTACCTACGTACAAATTATATTTTAAAAGCTACCAGGTAGGTACGTACAAAAAAAAACTCAACAACTTTTGAAAAAATACATCTTCAAATGTAGGTATGTTCATTATTGATGTTCTCGTACATTTATCTTTTACCTTTAACAAGTTAGGTGCTTAACGCAATTCTGTAATTCGCAGCTGCTGATAAACATTCGCCTCATGTTCGCAATTTGAATCGGTTCCAGTGATGAACAAGACGGCATAATGATACTTAACTAATTCCATCGTTTCAATATTATTCATTTATTTAGCCACATAGTATTATAACTAACCATAGATATCCGTGGTAGGTATCTACCTACATCGTTTAGCTGCATAAAGAGTAACCCACGGTTCGGTACAGACAGACCAACAGATATTTTTCGAGTTTATGTTTTCCATACATAATAATAATGCGACTCTCCTTTTCACGTCTAAACCACGGAACCAATCGTTATGAAATACACCTAGATCGAAACAGAAAAAAATGAAAAATGTACCTATTTGATTGTCGCTTGGGGCCTGTCGGTTTTATTAAATAGGGCCAGAAGAAAAATCGCTTACATATACGTTTCATCCTGGGTATTCGTATAAAACATGATGCCAAACTAAATGCTAGCAGCCGAAGTCGCGAGCTACAGCTAGCACCTACATTATAAATTATTATGTTACGATAGGTAGATCACTTTTCACTGCTGCCATTGGTTTCTCTTTACTTTCTATTCCAGCAATAGGAATTTTGAAGCTGGCAAAAATAGAAAAATGCTAATTGATTTTCGAGAGTCATGATTATAATTAATTTATTTAGTAGAGCGAGGTGTACAGGCTTCTGGTTGATGTCATAGTGTAGGGTCGATGAACCTGCACTGAACATTGTCTACAATTAAAAATTCATGTTGTTATGGCGGCTAACCGCGGACACATTTAACGAACTTTTATCGCAATGTTGATTTCAAAGCAAGGATTACTTACTCAGAATTTAACATCTCAAGATTTTTGAACAAAGTTCAAGTAAGCTTTTACCTAGTTATCCAAATTGCTTCCGCAGGTATTATTTTCTATGTAAATTAATTTCTAATGTCTACCTACAATAACTCAGCAAGCAGGTATTACCAGAGACAATAAAATACGGACTTCTCATGCGAGTCTCTTTGTTCTAGCAGTAGGTATATATTTACCTACCTACATGTTTTATTCACAAGTAGCAAGTCGCTCATTCTTAGCGCCTTATATTATGATAGCCACAGTTATAGCGGCTGGATCAATTCCGCTTTGATGAGCAGATTAGTTTGCCTGCAGTTCTGTTCATTACAGGAAGAGAGTGACTTAACCATCAATTAGGTAGACCTTTATAACTTTGATAAGCTATTTGTAATCACATTAGGTTCTTTGCTAGTATGGGTCAGTTTTTTTTCTTAAACAACACACAAAGTTGTAGATTAACAAGTGTGTCGCCAATCAGTGACTCAAGTTCGAGCGTATGGACTGGTCTCGCGGGCCTAGGTGACTCGGAGAAAGTAAAAGATAGACAAGATTCACATGTATCCTCACCTACTAACCTGCATATTATCACAGATAAGCTTTTGACGATCAATTTGAGTTGAATGTTTATTAAATTATTCGAATAGTTACTAATTTAATTTCAAAATCTTCATATACCTACCTACCTACTTAATAACTAGTGTAACCACCGACTGCTCAAAACCCCAATTAGTTTTGCATTTTGCACAAACGGTAAATATTGTTGGCGCGGATACGTTCGCCTCTCGTTGTTAATTAGTGCACTCGAGATATTACATTAACACCAAAATTGCTGTGGTTCGAAAGCGTCTCCGCTAGTGCATACCGCTGCTACCTACGAACAATACTTTTAAAAGATTGACCTAAAACAATAATAATAAAGCTTATTTATTTGCACTCAATAGGGTAAACATACCGGTTATCGGCCGTTTAAGCGGCTTGTTGACTTTAGAGGTGATTTTTAACATAATGCTGTACTCCAAGATTAAAAAAAAAAAACGTTTCAGCCTACAATAGTGCAGTTTCATAAAACCTTATGCTTATGTATCAGTGATACATAATTTAAAAAAAATATATATTCGCAAAAATTGCAAAATTATACCGGCTATCGGCCTTTTCACTCAGTTATCGTCCACTAGTGCACTGGTTATCGGCCACCTAATTCACGGTAGAAAAACAACTCTTATTCTGTAGTTCATAGGGTTTATAATAGTATGTAAGTAAAACAATTAATAAATTTAAAAAAGCGGTGTATTTTTACTCTCTTCTACAACTTACAGCTACTTTTGGCTTTAGAATCATTAAAAATCAAAACAGATTTATTATTTACTAATTACTATCGGCCGTTCTTTTTTCGAAAGGCCGGAATCAGGTGTAATTTTTACCAATTTTCGGCCGTCCATTTAAACGGCCGGAGACAGGTTTTATTTTTACTAGTTATCGGCCGCTAAACATTCGGTATTTTTACAGGTCATATCTTTGAAAATATGAGGTTTACTGGCGGCCGGAATCTAGTTCTAAATTTACAAAACTCTAGCTGTTCACAAATATAATGGAATCTATGTTGGTGAATTTAAGGTTTCTCTAATAAAGGCAAAGTGAAATGACGTGAATAAACCGGTTATGCGACCACCCGGTCGGAAAGTAGATTTTGAAATTAATCGTAACGTATTGTCCGACCACCAAAAAAATCACAAATTATGAAAAGTTTGATGAGTTTGGGCACTTGAATATTGAAATTAGACATGCTAAACACACACAAACCCCATCAATGAACAATAAACCAACAGTAACACGTAAATACTTACTTTTGAAAATCAATCCACCTGCTATTTTTTTCGCTAAATTTGACACGTTTCCAGACACCAAATCTTGAAATGGCGACTGAGGGCTCAGTTCGCACATTTCGAGGCCATGCCGTTGGATTATGAACCGTGTAGTTCGTCCAGATCGAATGGCGCGAAATTAGTAAGGAGCGGTCTATAACACTGTCTATTATTTAAAATAACGTGCGAAGTGGCCGAAAAGGGGTAGTGGCCGGTAAACCGGTATGTTTACCCTAACAAGGTAAAATTAATAAGAGTCGGACGCCAGTGATAAGAGGTCAATACATCGTCATTTATCGCAGGTCAATGGCCGCACAAGATTTACGAGGAAGAATATTGCACAGAGCAAGTACCTACCTAACTATTAAAATGTTTAATATTATTCTCACAACTGGGCAATCATTTGATAACTAATTGCATTTTTTAAATGTAGATATTTTACTGTGTCTTCTTAATTAATTATAAAAGTTAGTGAGCCACATTTTTGCAATAGGTTAAGTGTTTATGTGTACCTACTTAACCATTTAGTCAGCGCACGCCGATAAAGCAGCCAATCAGCACACTTTTGTTCGACTTGATTTACAAAATATATAGGTACCTACTTAGCTATTATGTGTAGTGAATATAAAGCTGAACAACAATTTTATTCCACCATAACATAACATCACGTCTGTAATCCCCGAAAGGTGAAGTGGAGGCATAGAGAAGGAGGTACACCCTCATTCACCACAAACACCTATTTAATCCAATGATTCCTGGTACCAATCCACCCCACGATAGTGTAGCTTTCTATCATTAAAAGAATTTTCGTAATCGGGCATAACTTCCAGAGATTATCTTTAAAAAAACTTATCTCTTGCCAGTATCAGTTTAGATAGGAAAGATAATAATAGCAACCGCGAGAGCAGGCACTGCATTGGTGATCGTGTTGCAGAAACAATAGCCGGCGCGGCGCCGGCATCGGCAGCCGCGGTCGCTGCGGCAACCCAGCCGACTTACGTTACACGCAGGGCTATCACCGACGGACAATTAATTAATATGTACCTAATTCAGTAATCCATCTATATTTCATCATTTAGCAGGAACATAGTTACCTGGTTAATTGCTATTAATAGGTACGCTGATTACTGTACTACCTACACATTGATTCAACGAAAGTAATACCAAATCCTCAAATTAAAGTTTAATTAAAATATTAAGTAATGATGGATGACGTTTAAAAGTTTCTGCCAGCAAGTTAAGTAGTACCTACCAACCTAATTTATAATTTAATCAGGTATCTACTTTAAATAAGTCTTCGTAGGAATAAAATCCGAATAACAGTAAACGTTTAGAAAATCAAGTAGACGGTAGCGCGGATCGAATGCGGGAGGATGCGAAGCTGCGATCAATACGTGGAGCCGTGGACGCCGCCGCCGCGCCGCGCCGCGCCGCCCGCCGAGCGCCTACGAAAGCGAACGCACCGACCTCGCTGCCCTTCACCGAAGTGTCGACGACCCCTGGACCCCGCGCACCTCCCCACACGCCACGCGTCCCTCGCACATCAGCCCTTCGCACTGCTCCAACTCGATCTTCGTGACCTGATTAGTTAAAATTTCCTTTGTCACCAGAAATCCATCGACTGAATTTACGAAGTACCTATGTACAAAGATCCATTTATGTGGAATGATTCATGATTGTCAGATTCATGGGATCGATGATTGTTTCCAAAATCTTTAGATATGTATGTAAAAGCTTTGGCTTCAATTAGTCATATTCATATGACAGATTAATTTGTAAACTTGTCTTTGTATGTCGAAACTACAATGCCTTTTCGCCATCCGAAACCCGGTACCTACCTACCTTCTACGATTTTTACGGAGCTTCCGCATTTAACATAATTAATACCTATCCCCAAACAATACCGTTTTAGAATAATCATTATTTATCATCCTCGTTGTTAAAATCATTTTGAATACCTATTAGGAGAATTCGATTCGCCCAATAGGTACTTATACTACTTTTGGTCGAAAATATTTTCATATTGGGTTTAGTAAGCTTTTATTTAAAATTTTGTTATTGCATAGATTCCAATTATTGTTTTTGATCAATATTTCTAGAAATATTGGATCAGTTACTAAAGTACCGATTAGCTCTAAGCTGGATCATAGGACTCCAGTGGCGTTACCTTTGCGGGGAGTCTAGCCAATGAACTTGAATTGGATGGACCTCCACTGTACAAGACACGTGCTATAAATACAAAGGGCCCGCTATGCCGCACAGCTGAATAATCGTTGAAGATTGTGTAAATTATGCCTTTTTTTAGGTTTTCGAATTTATAACGAAAAGTTCGTAGTGTATGTATGAAAATGCTACAGGGTGAATTCTAGGATGTTACACACTACCACGCTTAGGAACCATTTAATTTACTAACAAATTAAGGGGGTAAATAGCATTCAAAAATAACAGACACAGTAAATCAATTAATTCAATGTAAGACAAACAAATTACGCTTACAAGCATCGGAGTCGGATGTCGGGTGCGGCATCTCACGTGGCTCAGTCCACGACTATTTTAGGCAGCGTGCATGGCATTTGGGACGCGTGCTGGAAACTACCTACTTACTGTGGTTTATTTTCGGATGCCCTACTAACTGGTCTCTTACTGCATAGATGAAATATCAGAATTTTCAACTATTTAAATTTAGTCATTTTATTTTTACATCGACGTTGCCTAAAATAGCAATATGTAGGTATTTTACATGAATGTATAAATGTGCATTATTGGTATCTAGCTGAAGAGTAATCTTTTACGGTCTTGTGAGCTTTAAATTAATTCATGATTCTATCCAGAGCGTCTAACTAAAAAAGTGCAGCTAATTAGGTTCGTTTGAACACGGCTGTGAAGTGAACGTACATAAAGTTAACGTTTTTAGCCTACCTAACGCAGCAGCAGTACATTTAACGGTTAAACCAACACTCAGTATCTTAACGTGTTTTTGGATATCTATATTCAAAATCCTGCATTTATAGATTTGTAAGTAGATAACAATGTGATGTGATTGAATTGTTATAGGAAATAGAGGGCAAGTAATTAAAGTTGGATCAAAATAACCATGACCCATGTGTCATTTTATGTCTAGCTTTGATAGGTACCTACTCTGTAATAATTAATGTAATGTAAGAATTGACGGTGGGTGGGTCATACTAAGGGCGCATTTTCGAACTAACATTGTTACTTAGGCTAGATTTGCAATTTTCAACTTGAAAAATTGGTGAATCCAATGACCGAGCGAGCTAGAAAAGGACGGCGTAGTTACTACAGCAAAGTTTGCTCGTGTCGTTCCGGGCCGAAAGCTCTTCCCACCGCCCGCGGCAGGGTACCGCGTTGTATCGACCCGCTTGCCGAGACACCAACGAACGAGCCGGCTGCGGCGCGCTCGTACACTTGACATTCGCGTTCCCCAATAGGATTCACGAACGAACGATCCTATATGCGTCGAGTCTAACGATATCGAGCAGTACCTACATAGGTACTTTATAGGGTTTGGAACATCGATCACTAATAAAGAACTAGATACACAATCAGCGTCAAAAAATGTCCTCACCGAATGACCACCCAATTGAACATTTGGGTGGTCTTTTCATCTAGTAGCATTCGAACGCTCCGACGGTAAACATGTCTCAGTGCTCGTTTAAAAACTGCAAAAATCACACGTCTAGGACGCTAAAAAAGGATGGAGTTTCTTATTTTTGCTAAGTATTAATATTATCATTATATAATTGTTAACATTGTATTGTAAATACTAATATTTTTTCAAGAAATCATCGTAAAAACTTTATTTTAAATTAAGTCGTAACAAATAGCAGGCGATATAATGCAGCTCAATTGTAAAGACTCTTACTAAACGTATTAATCATATTTACGCATGTCCACTTAAATTGTTTGGGTTATCCGCGTTGACTCTGTTCCATTTGTTGGAGACGCTATTATAGTTCTTATTTTTTTTAACGCGAGATTTGATTTTTGTTTTCATTTACCTGACTGCGCGATGCAAGGGAGGGTTATGTGTTTATTAGCCTATGTATGAATAATTGACCTAAAATAACTGCCACTAACTGCATAAGACTACTTGAAAAGTGACTTGTTTGGAACTTGTTAGTTGTTTTTTATCAGTCGGGTTTTTTGATATTCCCAATATTTTTTTTTGGTTGTTTAGTCGGGACTTTGAAAATATTCAATTATTTTTAGCTTTCCTCGTGATCCAGTGAGGTGTGGAGAATGGATATCAGTTACAGCACGTCAAAGATCCGAAGAATTCTTCGATCCGAAGTATTTCTTTTTATCGACATTTGTAATTTATTATGAACAATATGTCAAAAAATTGGGACAATAATATTCTTTGATTTTTGTATATTCTTCCTCACTAATTTATATTTTCTGAATGTAAAGTTCTGATTTATCTAAAAATACCAAAATCGCTAATTGTATGCCTTTAATATTTAAGGCGTTGCCTAAATTCCTAGTAGATTCCATCATCAGAACGAGGATTAGATGTAAACAGGACAAACTTGGGAACAAACCTAATGTAATGAATCATCTCAATCGGTCGATTCGTCTTCGACTTATGGGTGGTGTGCAACATAAAAATAAAAAATAAATTATAAATACGCGACGCATTGAGTAACCTCCTCCTTTTTTTGAAGTATGTTAAAATACCATACATAATAATTTACAGTACAAACAAAAAATATTGTTCTGGTTCGTCTCCACTCGTTCCTTGTGCTAGTGGCGAGCCTCGGTTGTAAAATTTTATTACTTTTTTTTGACACTTAGTAATTGTTACTTTAAAGCATGCGTATAAGGTTGAAATTGTTTTGATGTATGTTGAGCAGCGAGTACCGGTCGTAAAATTTTATTGCTTTTTGCAATAGCTTTGTGAATACGGCTTTAAACCTTGCAGGTAAGGTTGAAATTACATTAATATAGATTTATTTTACCTAAACACAATTGGCGACATTTTTAAGAGAACTTTTGTATGAGATTGTGTATCTAGTTCTTTATTAGTGATCGATGGTTTGGAATCATTCATTTGGATCATTTCAACATTGATTCGTCACTTATTTTATGAGACAAGTGTCCAGTAAGATATTACGAACCTTATTTTACTATTTATAATTACTTAGTTACTACAAAGCGACGTTTTCAACTTTCATTATCATTTCCATAATTATAGCAACAGGAAAATACTATCTCCGTATGTATTTGTATCTATCTACTATACAACGGAAGTAAATTATCTTGTAGATCATTTTAGCGCAATATATTTACTGCATCTCGTCTCATTGCGCCTGCTTGTCAATAAAACAAATTTTAACGCAGTACGGTATTTGGTTGGGAATTAGATCTGTGAAATTAATCTTTTATTTAATACCAATGGAGTCCAATTTGAACAAACGACGGAGAAATAGGTATCAACCAACGAACAAAAACAATAATCCTAAACAATTAATAACTTTGAGTAGGTACTAGTATCGTGAGATACCTATCTACTATAAAAAAACTTGTAACAATTATGCATTCGCATTGGATGGATTGGCTTACTCGCCCCAGGGTCAAAATACTAAGGCCTACAGTATCACAATGCATGTTTTAACTAATGTATCTAGTACGTTTCATTGTTTTTGATCCCATCCAGATAATCTTCTTAGCCTTTTCACTAAGCTAAGCACTAAGCTTTTTCACACACTTGGTGAGGGTTGGCATCCAGTCTAACCGGATACAGCTGAATACCGGTATTTTACATGGAGCGACTGCCTATCTGACCTCTACAATTGTTATCTCCGATATAATGTACATAAGGGAACAGCAAATTTTATGACTCTTCCTTTTGCCAGCGAAACACATTAGGAATTAATGACTGACTATCTTTTCATTGTCAACAGGCGAGGAGCACCCAGGACAGAAGCAACGCAAAGGGTTTTTCAGAAGCCTTTGGAAAAAATCTCGCCATTATTCTCTAGAGCATCCTTGAAGCAACACCATGGGAGACTTTCGACTTGATCAGGATTCATGACGTTGTTTCTTCGCATCCACAAGGACGGAAATCATGAAAATGTTCATAAGTGTAACACATCAAATGGGCGTAGTACTTCGGAGACAGACCAATAAAGTCGGCTTGAACGAACAGTCGAACATGACGAATATATTTTTGAAACACGTTTAACGTCATGTCAATCATTCGATGAAATACTTTGTAATAATCAACACTTGTAGTCCACAAGTGTACAGCAGTCGTGCGAGACTACCGTAGCTGATAGTACAGTTCTCAATGACTTGTTGGGTTACGGAATCAATTAGTTATTTAAGATGTGTTGGCTTATTGGACTTGCGAGTATTATTATTTTAATAAATCTGATGTATAGGGATGATATAAAACATTGTGTATTCATTTGTATAATTCATGCTTTCCATCAATGCATAATTTATTTGTAAGATGTGATAAGTACCTTTGTATTTTATTCGTACACGACAAGATTTTTCTTTCGTATAGAATTGTAGAAATGTAGATAACCACGTAGTAAGTAAACAAACGCGTTTTCATTTATTTGATAATATAAATTATTCTAACGGCTCTTTAGTGAAATAACGAATAAACAGCAATTTGTATGTCATCAACTCATCAGAGGAAATCTACTTTAATTAAATATAGATAATAACGCAACTTAACTATAAACCTTTTTTTCATAAATTCTCTGGAAAATAATTTATAATTATACAAATACTTTAGAGAAAGATCCTCGGGTGTCGGACTTTTAAAGAACCAAATTCACTTGTAAATTATTGTTGCTACAAATTAACATTTTATACCAATCCTTGTATTCGAGTGTACTTAACTCTTAATAGGTACTGTAGATTTTGTCAAAAGAAAAATAAATTATGTTTCATTAGCAATAAAAAAGGTTTTTACTTTTCATCTTTTCGTCCTGCAACACAGTTGGTATATTTTAAAAGAAACAAAATATTATAATACAAATCATTTTATTATTAGATAGACACAGTTCCCATCGCTTATCAGAAACAATGTACAAAGCTATAGTAGTAATATCAAATATAAACAATATGCACCCTTCGTTTACTGCAAGCCTTGTCTGAGGATACAGGGTAATTGAGCGCTTCTATTTCTGCAGCTAAGAGATAGAATAGAACAGAATGCAAATGTTTATTACTCACTACACAAGATTATAAATGCGGCACAATTAAAAAGAAAGCATAGCAGAAAACTGTAATAGCGGGCCATGTGGAGGCCGCGGCCGCGGCGCGTCGCGGCGCGGACTCGCGCGCCACGCACCGATGTGTCGGATATTACTCACACGATGGATCCAGTGGGACTAGAGATCTTCAATATTAAAATCGTAATACTTGGGTTACAGTGTCTTTCAATTTGTAACAAGCCCTTACACAAATGCTATTTATAATTATATATATAATGTTGTATAATGTTGTTACAGTAATTTCATTACGTGGTTATTATAACTTCTTTTCAAGCATCTGTACGCGGGCATTTTTGTCTAGATGGCTAGTGACGCTTTTTCAGGTCTACCTCAATTATAATTTTGATCATTGTACACGCCAGATAAAGTATCAGAATGCTTGAGAAGAAACCTAAAAAAATCTCTATACATCATGCTTTGAGACCTGCTTGCAAAGCTGAATATGCTTTACCAATACTGGTCAATAAAAGCAAACTTTAAAATACACGTTTAAACCATTACAGCTCACAATTACTTTATGGAAGCGGTGAGCGTATAAAAAGGGTCCAAAATCCGCAAAGTAATTGCATCTGCACACAGTTACGAAACGCATCACGCACTGATGACGCCATAATTTATCGAATATCAAAACAAATGAACGGTCCTTATCACTTTATAGAATATACAAAATGCAGTTACTTATTTCCCTGTGGAAAAAATATTATCTTATAGTATTCTTAGATCACGGCGCGCTCGATCTGTAAAAGAAAGAAATTATGTTTTTGAAGTCTTGAGGGCAATTTAATACTTTACACATCCCGGTGTCCAAGTGCCAATTTCACCAATAAAACTGAACGCGATTAGCATCTAAACGGCTTTCAAGAGCTGTTAGTGTCAATATTCCCAACAATGTTGACACTGACAGCTCTTAAACGCGGTTTAGGTGTGCTGATCGTGGTCAGTTTCATTGGTGAAACCAACCCTAAATCGTATAAAAAATACGTTTTAGCTCACCTCTAATAACCACAGGTAATTAAATAGTCTCCTAACTTCTCCACTACGGATGCGGCTTGCTGGGGTTGGATGGGTTCTTCATACAGAGAAACTACGACGGCTGAAACAAAACATTAAAATAAACTAGCCGCTGTGGAATATGCATAACCGTCACTTTGATTACTTTCCCCGCGTGCCCAAGTACCTTACGAACTTTCCATTTCGTTAACATAACATCTGCACGTAACATCAACATAAAAGTAATTTATAATTACGAAATAATGAATAATTTCGACCTAATCTGAATCTGAAATTAACATTCTACATAACATGTTAGGCCATACTATTTTTAAATTTTTATCCATACTAATAATATAAATTCGAAAGTAACACTGTCTGTGTGTTACCTTTACACGCCTAAAGCCCAGGTAGCCTGGGAACTAGCGAAGGACATAGGTAATTTTAAAAATTATGAAATACTAGCTTTTGCCAGCGGCTTCGCCCGCGTGTTTGAAGGAAACTATCCGACGAGAACCATATATATTGCCGGGATGAAAAATAGCCTATGTGCTATTCTAGACTATAATCTATGTCTGTGCCAAATTTTATCCAGATCCATTCAATAGTTTTTGTGTGAAAGAGGAATAAACATCCATCCATCCATCCTCACAAACTTTCGCATTTATAATATTAGTAGGATAAAATACCTACACGCAGACGAAGTACTACAGCTTGACTAAGCAATAATGCTATCAAATCAATTTTTTTGTATTATTTTCATAGTCATAATATTATTAATTTAATCGCCATCGCTACTAGTGCGAATGGTGTGTGCCTAGTCTTACGTTCCTACTTATTTGGCCATTTTATTTAATTACGGAATGACTGCGCGAATTATCTATAACAGTGATTAATACTAACATTGATAATTTTAAAAGCATACTAAGATAAAAAACCCCTTTTGGTTCGGAACTGGGATGTGATTACGAACAGAATGCAGCGGAGCTGACAAGTTGAGAGGTGAAGTAAAAAATAGTAGGGACTGTGGTGAGGAGATAAATGTAGTGATAGTCGACAGTAACCCGCCCTTCAGTTTCGAAAGTCTGGGGACAATAGAACTTTAGAACCTAGAAATATAGCCGGCAGCAACCACTATAGCACTATGTCGGTTAGCCAGTTTTGAATTTCTGTATTTATTTACACAACGAATAATTCGAAGAAATAAATTATATATTCGAAATTTCTTTTATGGCTGTACTTTCAGCACTAGATCGATGAAAACGGCAAAGAAGGTGTATTCTTTGTAGCACTAAACATTGGTGTAGGTAGTGTTTGTATGACTTAAGTTTTCTCAAGACTTAGGACTAATGGTCTCACGAGTCACGAGAGTCTTAAAGTTTTTTTGCGTATGAACTTTAAATCAATTTTAATAATTTTATGGTCCCAATAACATGTCACATAATTATCATTGCATTCTTTTATTAACAATTGTTTATTCTTTATTATAGTCACTTACAACCCAAAATAAGGACTCAGTCCAGAGTTTTTTGAAAAGACCATTCTTACGTTCTTTTAGACAAGACTTTTCAAAAACAACTGAGTCTTCCAAAAGTTCTCGAGTTTTATTGTTGTAAGACATAGGGACTCGAATTTCACACACAAGCGTTACGGGTATCGTTGGATCCCATTATAGATATGATATTTGCAGGGTAAATTATCAATCTAAATATGCCACTTGATATTATTATCGCATAATTATCAAACAGATATAAGGCTAGCAATCCTTTTTAACTGGTATTACATTTCAACATTTACGCTAGAAGCAAGTAGTTAATTAAGTATAAAAATTATTCACATTTCAAGGTAATCTTTTATTTTTGCAATGAACCCAAAATCGTATGTTTTTGTTTTTAATGCAGTCAAAGTTAGACCAAATATTTTCGATTATAATTAACGAAGAAATTAGCTTAGCCAGAGGCCAATGGGCAGCATAAAAACTCTGACACCAGGTAAGTCACTTGCCACGCGAAAAGAAGAAAAACGAAGAAATTAACAACCAATATTTATCACTTTGATTTGAAAGCGACGTTTTGAAAAATAGATCTTTTCTTTTCACGAGAAATACGTATTTCATAGTATTTCTTACTTATCTTTGCTGTCGATAAAATCGATACCATTCATGCGTAAATACTCGTCCTAACTACGGAACCCTTGACTGTCCGAGGTAGGCACGACACGCACCTTTTCTGTTTTTTATGTTTCCACACCAGAAAAACGAGACTGCGAAATATATGCACGTTACACAGGCGCAACGCTACTCAAAAAAAAAATGGCGGTGTCTCAGAGTAGGAACGCGACATGTTACAGCTGTGTGAAAATCTGTTGACATGGTTTGGGCATTCTATGATGCGGATGAATGAGTTTTCATTCATACTCAAGAATGTGGATAGCTTTATAGCCAGCCATGGATGGATTGCGGAAAATGATGTGTAGTAGAAGGTGAATGAGAATACAGTGATGATGGGCGGCTGACTGATATTATTTATATTTGTATTTTATTTTGCGGGCGGCTTTACTCGCGTAGAGGTCACATGATCCCACTGGAACATATTACCGTTATCAAAACCTCCTCATATCTTAAGACCTACCACCTAATCCAGGTCGTGGCCTATCTGAGTCAAATTCCATCGAAAGCCGTTAAGCCATCAAGGTATTCAGATAGACAGACGGAGTTACTTTCGTATTTCAGAATATTAAAAATATGGATAGGTATTCAGGAAGAAAATTGAAGTGGGCCGTGAACAATGCCCGTGAACGTGCCAATTTTATCAGGAAATATGGTTTTAATTTTTAGTTGTACAAAACTGCTTTAAAACATTTTTGGAAAATCTTTTTGAAAGCAATGACTTTTCAAAATGACTTTCTTAGGACCTTAACTAGGCATTGAACCAACTCAATATAGCTCACAAATAATATCAGGTTTTTTAGATACTACTAGTTGCTGCCAGCGGCTTCACTCGCGTGGAATTATCCCAAGGGAACGTACTAACGAGATAAAAATGTGTGCCTATGTGTTAATCTAGGTCATAAACTACCTCTGGGCCAAGTTTGATCCAGATCCGTTCAGCCGTTTGAGCGTGAAGGACGGACAAACATACAAACTCACACACACACATTCACTCACAAACTTTCGCTTTTATAATATGAGTGTGTTTATTCAATGGATAAACCACATACAGCACCACCCTAAATAAATATACTAGGGGATGATGTTATTACTATACAGGTCACAAACGCTGTGACTGCTGTGAGGTCACGCGGTTATCCCGGGACTAGACATCGTGTTTTATATTTATAATTTCTGTAAGGAAAAAATCAGGGTCGACCAGTTTTCATTTCGATCCGGTAAATATCAGTTGTTCACTCTACAATGACCTACTGAATACAAAAGCAGCTGCTTGGTGTAGGTCCAGGCCTGTTTGGATGAATTCAGCAAACATTTCAAGGTCAGAAGTTCAATTCTCGTACATACAAAACATTCAAATAAAAGTAGCAATCAGCCACAACTAATTTCAAAATATCATAAAAAAAAGTAAATTAGAGGTATTTTTGGCAGATTAAGACAGATAAGAATTTTAATTGTTCTTAAAGATACGAGAACTGTACTGCTGCGAAAACCACCACTTCTCTAAAATAAGGTACTGTAAATTATAATATTGTATGTATTTTATTGATCAGGTCACGTTTATGCTGTCATCTACTGAACAACCATTTATTGTTAATCTCATGTTGTAATAATTAAGAGGCTTGTAAGATATTCTTATATAAAAACATTTCAGTTTTAATAAACCTGACCTCATGAAGCGTTTACATAATTACAACAAATGCCTACCTTGCTGGGTCTTCATGCAGTGCACGCCGACTTTGCCGAGTTTTGCGCGTATGATGCGGTCTGTGCCACTGAGGTAGATGTACCGTGTACCCGCTATCGTCAGGCCACCACTCGTTAACAGTGATTCATTGTCGAAACCAGCCACTATCTTAGCGACTTCATCTTTTGATATCTGTTAACAAATATTACAATATAAATTTGAGCAAAAATAAACAATATAATATACATCATAGAAAATATACCCTCTACAGGCGTATTGTATATGGTCGGCATCCAATCTTAACTTTTTTAACAAGTTACTAAAAAACTATATAATCAATCCGAAAGTCAGTGGCAAAAAATGAAACAAAACCAGAGAAAACTTTGACAATTGAAAAGATAGATTGCAATAACTCAGGACTAGAAGGTTAAGCACAGCCAGCACAGGATAACCTATGCTTGCCGCAGTGGATCCCTGTATGTTTGCCCATCCATTTCATACCAAGACCTGTCTGACTCTCAGAATGCATGTTAAGCGCTTCCATTAGTCTAGGCTGGTTAGACAGGATGCTGATCTCAATATAGGTGGAGAAAGGCTAGGTAAAAGGGTTTAGTTAAATTGTTTGTGTTCATTATCATATATCAAGCCATACTGGGTAAAGTCCGTATCTAGTAGAGTACCTATCACTTCCTATGTGGTAAAAACATTGAAGTTTGGATTACTAAGGTTTTCCATCATAGTCCAACAGAACATTAATAGTAAGTAGAAATGAGAAGCAAATATTAAATGAGTCTGCTTTTAAGCCACTCTTAATTTTGTCGGCTTGTATATTTATTTGCAGTAATAGCAGTAAACTTAATGGTGCATAAAAGGGAAAGGGATGCCTCTGCCCTGCAGTGATTTAAAATATAGGATTGCATCAACTCACAACCTGTTATTATACAATACCAAAATGCACAAAAAATAAGGTAAAGCAATCTGAGAAAAGCTCTTTTTCCATTGATTAGAGGAATTAAAATTTAAACTACTTAATTGCAAGTCTTTATAGTCAGATTTAAAAATTATTGCAATTAAACACCCAATCAAGTGCAAGTTGTACTTGGTCATGATACTATCTATGCTTTAGACAGGGTGTCTGAGAAAGGTGTAACGAAAATTAAGTGTGTGGTACAGACACATTGTATAAGTACCTACTATAAAAATAATGATTGTAAGAAAAAAAAACTTAGAGAGCTTTTTTACACCATCTCCAGCATAATTTTCTGCTATAGTTTTGTTCGAACTTAGATGTAAAAATACTTTTATTGTATTGAAATAAAGAATTTAATTTACTATGAACATTATTATAGTTATACATAGTAGTCTTCCTTAAGAATGGAATAGTTGGGTATGTCAATGTACTTAAGATAGGGTTTTTAAGCCTTCATGTTTTACCAGCCTAACATTAATGTCCTCATCTAAGCAGTCTTTCAGTTCTGTGAAATGACAAGTTTGATAAAAAAAAAACTTGACATACAATAACAGAGAATATGGGTGTAATAAAAATATATTGTTGCCTAACCCTTCAGAAAATATGTCTGATTAGTCAATAAAAAATAAAGAAACTGGCTGAGCAAATTAACAAAGGAGAGAAATTATTTTTAAAGGAATTAGACTATCACAAAGTGAGTCCAAGATATATTCACTCCCAGTTTATAACTAACAAAATTATGTTACAGCAATTATTACTTGACAATCAGCTGCTTTTGCTAATTATCTGGCTAAAATTATTAAACTACAACAATTATGTCACTGAATACCAACCACAGTGTAATTTACTGAACGAAATATTGAGGTTTGAAGTACCCTAAAATTCATGTGATAAAACTGATTATTTCACCTTCAACAAAATATGTGTAATTTGTGAAGTTATGAGCAGTTCCAGAAGCATAGCACTATTGCTTCTAAACAATTTTATCTCTTATAGGTTTTCCACTCTTCAAATGGTAGGGAACTGTCCCCAACAGTGTTGGGAAAACGTCAGGTAGATTGATATTTGATGAGATTCTTCCAGGCTAAGGTTTATCAATATTAGAAAAAAAAAAGCATTATACATAGCTCTAAACGATAGTAATAACGCTTCGGGTATGGTAATATGGGTTCATGCGCAATAATCCTCAATAAAGTAGTTTCGTGATTTGTCGGTCAGTTGGAGGTATAATTAAATGACTGATTTAATAGGTTCCAAATTATTTCAGTCCTAGAATGATGAGCGCAAGTTGAGTGCTAACATAGGTGTGATATATAATGTTTCGGCGCATAACTTATCGGGTATTCATTTGACAACAGATGGCTATTTGACACTCTGATTTCTAAATATTCCAATAAACCTATAAACTTAAAATATTCATCCTTATAGAGAGAATTGACCGGGGTTCACATACAATGTTGATAAGATAATATAATACCCTGACAAACTGACAATATACCGGCCGGCAGTTTCGACTTTGGCATAGCGCAAATAAGAAATAAAAGCATCAAATTCATTAATAAGGCAACAGTAATAGCAACCCAATAATGTTATAAGTTAGGACTATTAAGCATTATCATTCGTAGTGGGGCGAATTTCACATTTCTAATCCGAATAGCAGGCTCCACCACATGTCGCCATCTTGTCAAACTCGCCGGATAAAGAATTCGTCATACGACGAACATATTACAAACTGCACTTTGTAACACTATTTGGCACTGGTATTCACAGCAAAATATTTTTTTTGCAAATCACTGACCGCGTAGTAAGTAACTTGACAGAGGAAAAACTTACTTCGAAGCCTTCTGACTTGGCCCAGACATTCCCATCGTGACCGGCAATCGCAGCTTTTGTAACACATCTGGATGCCATTAACTGTTTATCGACATAATCTTGCCAGCTCATTTTGATTAAGTTCGACTTAAAATAAAACTACACTTGACTAAATCACAATCTACTCCTCACAACGAGCAAGCGCTTCACACGAACAAAAAGCACTGCCGTTCCAAAATGGCAGCGTAGTCATAGACACGACCGGAAGAGCTGGTCACCAACACAACAAAAGTAAGTTTTGTTTATGATGAGCTATCAGAGACAAAAATCGTGCCTAAATGCTGTGCTGTAAAGAGCGTTTCTCAAATCGGTAATAAAAAGAAAATGTGCAGGTCCACTACTCTTCACGTCTAACTAAACCTAAGGTTAAGGAGATCTTAGACGATCAACCATGGCATCCTTGTGAGCGTTACTATGTCGATAATTTGAAGACTTTCGAAGTATTCAAAATTCTAAATATTTTATTTGACATATTAACCTATGGGCACACAAAACTAGGTGCATAGTTCCAATAGGTCGTCTCCGGTGGCAAAAAAGCACATGGTTCCCTACTCTTTTAGGAATTATTGTTTTTACAATGCTATAAAATTACAATGTAAATAGTTAAGAAAGGACATTGTTCGTAAGTTTGTTAACAAGCAACAGGTATTTAAACATAAACATGGTCACCAAATCAAAGCATCTAAGAGTAATATTAAGGTTTTACATGCACAAAATAGAAAATAATCTATTTGTAAGAAAGGTAAACAATAATTTAATTTTAAAAATCTTGTAATTTAACTTGAAATGTCACACAACACAAGGTCAGTTTACGCAACGTGTTTTACATTTTCATGTTTTTGTTGTTGTCCCTCAATGTTTACCAGGATAGCAAGAGCTACACGCTAGTGTTCTTAGCTTACGCTAGGTCATAAAAGGTAAAAAGTACAAATTCGTTTCTTTGTCGCAGCTACCTATTTCAACAACTTACATCTAACGATTTGTTTGTAAGTGTGCTTTTCCAACTAACAATTGAACTAACAATTGAAAAAAAAAGATAATTGCATTGCCCACGAGACGAAACGGAGAACTGAAATTTTAAAGCAAATCTTTGTACAGCAAGTGTAGATCGTGATGCAAGGGCAGCAGCATCCACCGCAGCAGCCACCGCAACATCCGCAGCCTCCGCACATTTTTCCTGAAGAAAGGTAAAGAGTACCTACTTAAGAAGAGCCTAAAATAGGTCGAAAGTAGACCGAAATTGTGGAAAGTCACTTATTTTCGAAAATTTTAAAGAGAGGTTGAAGCTTTTTTTATACTTTTATTTTCTTTTTATTATAACTAGGTTAAATGAAATACATAATATAAAAGTAGGTAAATAGAGTTGACACAGGAATAGAAAATGATGCCTCTAACGTAATTAAGACAAATTATTCAATAAACTTTGAGAATGAAAATATAGTTCATAAAAAGGCTAAGACCCTCGGTGGGCACAAGATCTACAAAACTCTAGTTAAAATTAAACTCAATTATGATAATAATTCCGTAAAATATGCATATTTATTTTGACCAACTTTATATTGACCGGAAAATTTGAGTTTCGCGGGCTAGACTGGGGTGGCGTATCATTAAGGTTCTTCAAGTTTATTTTGAAATATATTTAAAATAAAAACGTGATGAGATTTATCAAGATCTTATTTTGTAAATAATATTATTATGGGCTAAAAATCCATGGGTGGTTTTTAAAAGAATAAATTTTTATGGCAATAGACTAATAATCGATAGTGCGTTGTGAAAATCTTGTAGGGCCTGTGTTCCATAAATTTTCGTGACGTACTTCCGCTATTTTATTCCTCAATAATTTAGTAATATTCACATTGTTGTAATAGAGCACGTTTACCGACTTTTAATAATTTTATAAATCATAAAAAAATATATTAAAATTATTGTCGTACAATTTGGTCAATAAAGTACTGAATTTCGCAAAACCAATAAAAAAAGCTTCTGTTAACTTAACTTGACCTTGCTTATGCTTTGCTAGTTCTTTTCCGTTCAGCTACCGCGATTGGAACATGTCTTATTCACCTGAAAGAAGGTAAGTTGAGTTCTTGAGCTAGATAAGCCTCTCTACCATATGTTTGTATGATATATTTGTAAGAAAAAACGCTAGGTTTCGTTAGGGCTCAGTAATTTCATGTAATTCACCATATATTGTGAAATACTTTCAATGTCCCTGTCGCCGATTGCCAACATGGCGCTGGCAGGAGTACATTATTGCAAGTCCGATTCAGCGCACGTGTTTAACATTCTAGTAACTATTTCTCATCTTGATTTTGTAAAAAAACATATTGTTGTAAGTTCTATGCTAATTTTGATGTATTACTTTTATTTTTAACGTTTACTTTGGAACGATGATATGCCAATTTGACAGCAGTGCTACTAATAATGCAATTTTAATGATTTTTTTGCTAATTCATTAAAACTAGTTTAACAGCGTATTAAGATCGTATAATTGTGAATCTAAAGTGAAAAAAATCTATTGTTTCACAGATCAGAAGATTGGCCGGAGGATTCCAAAAATGGGCCGTCAAAAGATCAAGGAAGCTATGATGGGCCGCCGGGGATGGAGCCCCAAGGGAACCTGGATACTAACTGGCATCAGGTCGTGGAAAGCTTTGATGACATGAATTTGAAGGAAGAATTGCTGAGAGGAATTTACGCCTATGGTTTTGAAAAACCGTCGGCTATCCAGCAACGCGCTATTATGCCTTGCATTCAGGGCCGCGATGTTATAGCTCAAGCTCAGTCAGGAACTGGCAAAACTGCTACTTTCTCGATTTCAATTCTTCAACAAATTGATACCAATATTCGTGAATGCCAGGCACTGATTCTGGCCCCAACCAGAGAGCTGGCTCAGCAAATTCAGAAGGTATGAACTGCGGTTGGCTTTGTGTTGTGTTTGGTGATTTATTAAGGCTTTAGAGGACTTAACAGTGTAATAATTTTTAGGTGGTGATAGCTCTTGGTGATCACTTGAATGCTAAATGTCATGCCTGCATTGGAGGCACCAATGTGCGCGAGGATGTGCGTCAGCTGGAGAGTGGTGTTCATGTGGTGGTGGGCACGCCTGGTCGCGTCTACGACATGATAACACGCCGTGCACTGCGTGCTAACACTATCAAGCTATTCGTGCTGGATGAAGCTGATGAAATGTTGTCCAGAGGGTGAGTCATATTATTATTGAATAGAATTTATCATAACATCACACCTTGTTTCACTGAAGGATTATGGAGAGGTGTACTGGTAGGCCACATAGAATTTAAAAAAATATGATAGTAGATGAGACTGCAAGTATTCCATTAGAACTCATGTTTTTCCTACCTGCTGTAGTACCTACCAATATACATAACATCAATCGTGTTTAGCTAATGGGCTAGACAGAGGTACACCTATAGTGCACCCATATTTTACCAGTTATTATTACTCCCATGTTTTGAGCCTATTATCATCAACCAGTACAAATTTCAGACTTGTTATTGACTGTAGATCCTATAAAATTTATTTTGATTTTCCTAGAACACTTAAAAGCTGGAGAAAAATCGGTCCCACATACGCATACATATGTGATGCAAAGGGGGAAAGGATGTGCTCACCTGTCCCATGAATGCAACATAAATTGGCTTCAGCCACTGTTGTAATTTCTTAGAAGGTGAATCTCGCATAAATCCTAGCCAGTGTGTTTACACTGGTCACACACATGGAATAGCTTAAGAACATCCTCTCCACCTTCTAATGCCAATCTGGACATCGCAGGCCTTTGTTATGTGGTAGGCGTGTGATCATGTTGAATATGATAAGTGTGTTTCTATAACATTGATTAAACAAGGTGTCCAGATATCATAATGCCTTGCATTTGTTGTGTATGTGGGATCCCTTTGTCAGAGACAAAAGAAAAGCTAAACCCAGAGACACATTTACCCCGCTAAAAAACAGCCTATTAACTGAGCTGTTTATAAACTGTTATAATTATAATTCATGGGGTGTACATGTGAATTTCAAAATGACTTCTTCAGTCTTACTGATGATGGTGTATTAAACATTTCAGATTCAAAGATCAAATTCATGATGTATTCAAGATGTTGTCTGCTGATGTTCAAGTTATTTTGCTGTCTGCCACCATGCCAGATGATGTACTGGAGGTGTCTCGATGCTTCATGAGAGACCCTGTGCGCATTCTTGTGCAGAAGGAAGAGGTATTTGTTTTATTTATTTATATTAAGTGACGCAGGCTCATAGAAACACCTTAACCTAAACATACATAATTATTTTAATTATAAAGTAGCACTAATGTCCAAATTGCATAAATAATCCTGCAATGTTTTAGAGATGTTTACCTTTAAACACAACATTACACATTTATTCCCCAAAGGATTGTGCAAAGGCGTATAAGACCCCCACATTTTGCCAGTGTTCTTGATCCTTTTGCTATTACCTGGGCACACATTCAGACCTGAGAAATACAGTACAAACATTAACGAGCGAGTGGAACCAAGGACCCTTGCTGACATCAGACTTTAAAACTAAAATATTTCACTTAAATTGAAGTATTCTTAATATTGCGAGTTATTGCTAGAATCATAAAGAATGGCTGTGGTAAATGACTACTATGATACTTTAGTTTTCATACCATAGGATTCATCACAATAATGTACCTGCAAAAAAAATATTTTATTATTTTCAATAACATTATTTTTATTTTTATAGTTAACACTGGAAGGTATCAAACAATTCTATATTGCCATTGAACTTGAAGAGTGGAAGTTGGAGACCCTCTGTGACTTGTATGACACCCTCTCCATCGCTCAGGCTGTCATTTTCTGCAACACTCGTCGCAAGGTAATTACAACCTATATTGATACATAAACAACTTTACTGTTCTTCTGGGGCAGTTGGTAATAACTCAAAAAAAATCTGTTCTATATACTATAACACAAATTCGCTCCTACCATCAGCTGCATCTGGTTAGACTGGAAGCTGACCCCAACATAGTTGGGAAAAGACTAGGCAAATGATGATGATGAAAGTCTCTCCCTCTGTACTCTTAGACCTTTTGAACTACAATTACACGGATTTTAATGCGGTTTTCATCAATAGATTGTGATTAACCCATTGAAGGACATTGAACGAGACACAAAAGAAGTTTTATTGTTATTACGGTGTTCAGTGTCCCTCAAAGTGTTAAAGAGCAAGGTTTACACATAGCTTATGCAATAATAAAACAATTTTATATTATTATGCTCAATTAAGCTCCTGTCTGTAAATGGAGAAGTAAGTTTTTTTTTTTTTAGCTTTCTGTGCAGGGCTGACTCGCACTTGCCCGGTTTATTGACATTGTAAAATCAAACCAAGCCCAAAGATTTAAATCGCTAGATTTCTCCTCACGCGGAAAAGTGCCTACTAAGAAAAGTGCACTCGCATCATTCAATACAGTTTCCATGACAATCAGAAGTGTCAAAACTGAACATACGTGACTATCTTATGACACAGTAGGATGAATCTAACAATGTATGTATCTTTGTCACTGCCATCATCTACATATCAGCCGTACTGCGGCCGTTATGAGTGCGGCCACCGTTCTTCTAGGAAACCTTAACTTTAGGAAGTCAAACTACAGCGAGTTATGACAGGGCGGGCCATACATAGAAAAGTATGTAGGCGAGGACAATGAACGATTGTTCTCTTTTGTATTTTTCTATGCTGCAAATTAATGGATATTGTCTTTTCACTGTCTTTAGTAATTGTCGATTTCGTAAATTCGTTGACTAATAATACTGTGTAGTGATAGCATCTCTTTTGTTATGTTACTTGATATCATAGGTGGGGTTAAATTAACAAAAGGATTTGTTTTGATTAATTTTGATATTAGAGAGCTTATATCTAGAGATAATGAGAACTGGACAATATGTTCTGTGGCTTCTCTAATGATATTTTCTTTGAAGTGTTGTACTACATCCAAAATTGGTGTTACAGTGGCATATATAGTTACAAACCGGGCTTGGAGTTCCTTTCATACAGATGCTGCTTTAATGAATATTGTGTTCATATTTATAAATATAAGCTCAGGTAGAGGCCTAGGGGCAGCATAAAAACTCTGACACCAGTTTATTCACCAACCAGATGAAAAAGAACATGTTCAAAAATGTTACCCACTACTGAGTCATTTTTACCATTTCATGAACATTCATGAAATGGTACAGTGAGAGAATAAAACTAGTAAAGTTGTTTTGTAACATCCCTTGAATAGTGTTTGCTATAAAATAAATCTATCATTATATGTATTTCAGGTGGACTGGCTGACTGAGTCCATGCATGAGCGTGATTTCACTGTGTCTGCTATGCACGGCGATATGGATCAGCGTGAGCGTGAAGTGATTATGCGGCAGTTCCGTACAGGATCGTCTCGCGTCCTGATCACAACTGATTTACTTGCCCGCGGTATTGACGTGCAGCAAGTTTCTTGCGTCATCAATTATGATCTGCCCACTAACCGTGAAAACTACATTCACCGGTAAGTGTACTCATGAATTTTTAGTTAGTTTTACTTACATGTTTGATAAGAACTTCGGATTTATAAACAAAATTAGCGACAGTTGATTTTCATTTAGTACAATAGGAACAAAATCATTATATTTGTAATTTTTGCTTCTGATAAATTTGTTGAGATAATATTGTCCTTGACATACAGATTGCAGTATGAACCTAAGCAATGTGACTAATGTTGGGTCAGTATGCAAGAGCAAGCTCGTTTCGGTATTGGAAATGCACGAACTGTTACTTAATAACAAGCAGGCGCGGCGAGGACAATTCAGAAGCAAAAAACACAAATCTTGCGATTTCTTTCCTGATGTTCTAAGTAAAATCACATTATGTATTTTTATCACACATCGTGAAGGAAATCGCGCAAAAATTAATGAAATAAGTTCCTGAAGATCTTTCATTCATAGTAATTAAAACTTATCTTAACACCCATAATACTAGAAGTTAAAAATTTATTACTATAATTAGTGGTTGACTATACCCTAGACCACGATAAATTGCGAAAAGAAGTAGGTGGTGGTACCCAGGAAATAAAAGAGTCCTGTTTTTTATTTTTCAGAATTGGAAGAGGAGGTCGTTTCGGCCGTAAAGGAATTGCTATCAACTTCGTTACTGAAGCTGACAGGAGAGCGCTCAAGGATATTGAGGAGTTCTACCATACAAGCATCTCGGAAATGCCCAGCGATGTGGCCAACCTCATCTGAGGAGCCTGCGCTTACCCGGTTTATACTTTGTGTCCTGCGTTCTATTGCGATATTTATAAGGTGTGTGTATTAGGAGGAGCCTTCTAATAACCGCTGTGCCGAATTTTCATTGGAACTCATTTCGTTCGGACCGATATAATCGTTTTAGTTTAATTAATGATTACATTATACTATAATAGACGTATCAATATAAGTTTAATATACATAGTTAGGAGTAAGACCGGCTCGGCCGGATGGCCCCCGTTCCGCGCAGGCCTCTCTGCCACTTGCACAGAGGTCTCATCGGGTACTGGAGAGGCTATTTCAATCACAAAAGTTCTAGAAGGAAACCCACTGTATTGTAACTTTTTTTCCAGTTGTACATAATATGGTAACTGTTTTTGTAATACCCTAAATAAATATAATGAAATATCTCAACTGTATTGTTATTGACATACTTGAAAAATTGTAGCGCTCCATTCCCGATCGGAACCTTAATTTCTCTAAAGCAACTGTATTGAATTGTGTAAATTTTGTTTACAGAAGATCTACCCACTGAGCCTGTGAAACGCACTTTGGACACAACTATGTGGAAATAATAAATCAAAATTTCCTCAATATGTTCATTACTTTCTTTTGACAGGTCCTTATTGTATCCTGTACTCCCATTTACATTTGCTTTTGCATTTTACTTTTTAAAAGAATGTTTTCTACATGGTTTTTATGTTCATTTCGAATTATTTATATTTTTGGAATAAATTTTGTTCGAAGTATTAGTGACTTTTGACAAAAATGATAATTAAGGTTCCTACGCTTACATAATATTATCTTTGTATAAGTCAAAGTCAAAGTCAAAGTCAAAACATTTATTTCAAATAGGCACAAGCATGGCACTTTTGAACGTCAAAATGAACAAGAAATAGAACTGATTCTAGTCGCCCCTTCCAAAAAGTAGTAATGAAACTGATCTTATTCCAAATACATTTAATAACATAATGTTAATTTTTAGCTTATAAACACATTGTGACGATCAATATTCAGATATAAACGCATGACAATTTTTTGTGTGTTAACTCTTTCAACACTACACTGATAGTATAGTACCCATATCACGACGATAATATTTTTATGCTCGCTATTCCAGATTTGATCAAATGGAGCTACGTTGCTAACAGGAACTATCTAAGGAAAAATCGAAACATTGAATTTCAAGTTATGGACCTTAGTTGTTGCAATGACGTGTTCCTGTAAAATGTCTGAAATAACTTAAGTCGACCGGAACCAATGAAAATTTATTCATATACCTGATCTCAAATTACACATCGTTATCAATCCTACTCCAGAATCGTACCATCACGTCTGGCAAGTATTTTTTTTGTTTTATGAACTCCATGTCGTAGGTAATTAAAATATCGAATCAGCAAAAATGTTAAGCAAGCGCCGGTTAGCCCGCAATATTCGAATTTCCGTACGATTTTTGTAATTTGCAGATCAGTGTCAGGTTATATGTTGATCAAAATATGATTCGTAGCCGTAACAAGTAAATATTTATAGAATTGGAAATGTATAACGATTAAAAAATTAATCGTGACTTTTTCGATTAACATTTTCAATGTCAAAATTTTCTTGATTACGATTATTAATCGCGATTAAATACATGGTTAATTGACTACGGCAAAGCCCATAGAGGGTTATAATTTTAACAAGCTCTGTTAACCCATTGACTGACGGAACGCAGATCTGCGCGAGACACTGGCTTTTTAATTGTGTCTGACATTAGGGGCATACGAAAGGCGTACCGTTAACCCGCAATAATACCTACCAAATATCTACAGGTATATGTGCAAGGCAAGCACAGTGGTGGTCATGCTTGCAGTTGCACATAGCAGTTGTACGATAATGTTGGATGCGAGCGATTGAGCGGCATGTCTATGAACCAACCAAGGCTGCAAGACCGACCGCAGCGAGCTCGTAAATTTGAGCATGCCAAAAAGATTGTGTGACTGATACTGGCATAGCCACCATCAGAGATTTTAAAGTTATAACAATAAAGGACCATGCAAAAGATTGTATGGGCGCTGTCCCAACCCACCAACAGACATGGCACTTGTTTCAATGTTATTATGAAGTCTCATAAAAACACAAATAACAATTTTTAGTCCGTAAATATATATACGGTAATTAAAAAAAAAAAGTTTTTACTTTAAAAAAGGGTGTATTTTTTTTTTAATAACCTTGTTTTAGACATTTTACCATAGACAATTGTTTAACTAAACACTTTAGGTTTGAATAACTCCGAAGAAGATATTGTATTGTATTTTTTACAATTAACTGTACCAAAAAGTGTGTACAAAAATTATTTTTTTGCGCGTTACCCCCATGACTTACGGCGATGTCGTCATAATAAAAAATGATCATGATGCCAAGATGAATTATTTGAAATAAGTTTAAATCTGTTGGTGGTATGGGACGACTTTTTGCATGGTCCTTTAGACGTTTGTCATAATCAGATAAACGGAAATAAAATTATAATCATATAATCTACTCGCATGTTATCCCGTAACTTAAAATTCATACAACCACATCAATATACCAAATAAAAACAAACTCAAACTCGAGCGACCATTGTTGTTTCATCTTTGACAAATTTAGAAACTCCAGACAGTAGCGAAGAGAATTATGATATATTGTTATACATTAAAAACGCAAAGCTTTTGAACCAGTGATCGAGAGATTCTGTTATATTTGGCGACTGATTCAGGCTTAGTAGCGACGAATGGATTTATCTTTGCTAGGTTCCCTTCGAATAAAATAATTGCGACTAGGTAGTGACATTATTTGGGAGAAAACAGATCTTCGCTAGGTGCCCTAGTTTTTAAGATAAATGTGGAGATTCTCCTCAGGTCGGGCACCTATTAGACACGCCTATAACTTTTGAAACACTGACAGACAAGATTCTGATGTTTGGTGATTTTTGACCAAAATTAACAACAAAATTTGGGTGAAAACAGATCTTGGCTAGGTACCCCCAGCTTTGGAGATTCATTTGATTAATTATCGACAAATTTTTATTATTAAAATTCTTGATGGTGGCTATGACAGTATCAGTCGCAAATAAAGATAAAAGCAATCTCCAGCAGCTCGGCCAGAATCATAAGAAAACTGGCATTAGTAGTCGCGTGGTTGCTTTGTCCAAACGTTAATGCAGCGCCTGGTTTAGCTCGCGGAATTCAAATTTTCAAGTTTTTTGCAATTTGTAGGTCATTGTCAAGTATGTTGATTAAAATAATATGAACCGCAGCCGTAGGATTTTGGCGCAAAATTTGTGTTTGTAGTGTTCATTTGACGGACAGAAAAAAAACTTGTACGTATCATGTCTTCTGTCTTATACGCGAAGTTTTAAAATGTCACCACTAAACATAAATACATATAAAATATATGACTGGTAATTAGTGACCGATATTTAAACACGTGATTGTACTCATGATTACAGTCAACTTTCCCAAAGAAACTTTTTTATACTCAATAGCTGCTAACAGCTGATCGGCGCGAAGTTCAATGAAATTTGCGCGCGCCAGTTGTATTGTTATTGTGATAAAAATAAAACATATTGAATATACAAAAAAGTCTTTTTTAAGCAAAGCCGAAGGCTATAACTGGTCAACCAAGGCATTGCAGCATAGATAGGTATAGGGGCATAATTAACCACGAATACTACTTAAGTAATAACATACAGAAAATAATTGCCCACCAAAATAAAACCATAAAAATATATGGGCAAACATATCAACCAAAAGATAAGGATAATTTATTTGCAGAAAATACAGGTTTTACCAGTTGTTAAATTGGTTTAGAAAAAAAAAAACTAAACAACCACTGACACTTTTTTTTTTCATTAGAGTTAATAAGATTCAAATTATTAACTTCAAAGTGAGTTAAAATCCCTTTTAACATCTTTGACAAGTCTTTAAAGCGCTGCTTTTAAGGGTAATAAACCTATGACTGATATGGTAGGTAGGTACCTAATTATTCGAAATCATGCCTATAAAGGCCCGGCGCCCACTATATGTGCGGCTCGGTACAGCTCGGGCGCCTGAGAGCTGCGTCGGGCGACTTCGGGCTGCCTCGGCAGCCGTAAGCATGGCTAAGGACGCTGAAGCTGTCTTCGGGTAGCTCGAGTGGCATTTTCTCTTCTTCTTCAGCAAGATGAACAATGAGAACTAAGTCCCAATCCACCATTATAAATACAGCCGCACAACTGTTTTCACGTAACGTTACGAGTGTTGCGACTGCTCTGCGATGTTTCTGCCGCCCGAACTATTCTGAGGCTACCTAAAATCAGCTCGGCAGTCCGAGGCAGCTCTCAGGCGCCCAAAACCGCCGTAAGGCGCCCGAGCTGTACCGAGCCGCACCGATGCCCACGTGTCCGTTTCGATTGCTCGGCCACAGTGTCGTAGAAAAAAAACGACCATGTCAACGTTACGAAGGAATTGGTAAAAGACTAGTAATGAAAGTCGCAAATTCGTAGATCCAATATTCAGAAAGTTATAAAGGTTTAACCATGGCCGCGCGGTCGGCACAGGGAGAACCGCGCGGCCACGCAGTTTTCTTAATCGGAGCTTAGTAGAGCTATAGTACAGGGCCCATTCTTTTTGCTAACCACTGATACGATTTCGAAGAACATGTAGATAGTATGAATAAAACTCTTAACGTTTGGAATTTGGATTTTATGACCTACAGCACTTAAATGCTATGGCCGCGCGGTCGGCACAGGGAGAACTGCGCGGCCACGCAGTTTTCTTAAACGGCGCTTAGTAGAGCTGTGGTAGAAGTCCCATTCTTTTTGCTAACCACTGGTACGATTTCGAAGAACATGTAGATAGTATGAATAAAGCCCTAATGTTTAGATTTCACGACCTACAGCACTTAAAACCTATAATGCGAGTTGAAAGTAGGGTGACCAAGATTTATGGTGCATCAATTAGACGTTTTCAATTGGTACCTTTTTTTGTAAAAAGGATTAATGATTGTCTATTGTATTAGTACTTACCTATACGAAAAAATATACCTGCCTATCCCTATTGTTTTTGATATGAAAGTTACTCAATATAAAAAATACTGATGAAACTCTTCATCGGTATTTCTTTTTATTCTAAAAAATCGTAACGTCTATAGCCCCAGAACTTAAAAATTTGTTACATCGTATCACTAAACCATAGACACAAGACTTGCAAGAATTACATGATTGTGTATGCCAGTGAGCTTGCTTTGCGGGTAAGGCATATATAATAATAATAATATCCTTGGACATTTCACACAACGCCATATAGTCACAATCTAAGCAACTTTTTTTTTGTAAATACTTACATATTATAGATAGAAAAACACCCAGACCCGGACCAAATACTTGCAGATCGCACAAATATTTGTTCCGTGCGATAACCGTATGATAGCCGTTTTAAATAACTTCACAAAAATGTCATTTTGCCAGGGACCGGCCGGATACTCGTTGAAAGGGTTTATGAAGGGGTTTTTTTAAGCGCTTCAAAAAAAAACCCTATGATACATGTTACACCTTCGAACGGGTGTAGTTAACCCGTTACGAACGGGTTACCCTTTCAACACACTGTAACAGGGTAAGCCATTCCAACTCAAGACTTTGTAATATGCACTGTTTACAATCGATATTAGTTTGAAAATTGCATAACCACGACCGCACGTGACATCGTACCGTGCCCGGCTGTGCCGGCGGTCCGCCAATCTTGCGTGTACCGAGTCCGACTTGCCGAGCGACTTGTAAACATGGAATAATAACTATTATCTATATGATCTTATAGTTCAATTTTGCTCGTCACACATGCTAAACTTGGTAATAATATTATTTATTTTTTCGTGTCTATACTGGTTTATTTTCATCATTCGTCATTTGATTCGGAACTCTGACGGAACTACGGAAGTAAAAGCAATTTAGCAGTGTTTATGTTTAAGTGTGTGTTGTAGCTTACCTATTACGTATTCATAAATCATAATAACTAAATAAAAATAGTAAGGCAATAATGCGCCGCACGGGTGCAAGTATCCCCCCACCTACATGCAGCTCATGTTTAGGTATTAGGTAATCCAGGGTAACACGAAAAAAAGCTTTTCGAGAAGGTAACCTCTTCAAAGCCTTAAGTCATTAAAGGGGTTAACCCCTTCACGTGGTTACCTTAATAAAGGGGTTAACCATTTCCCTGGGTTTCGAGGATGTAACTCGAACAAAAGGTAACACTGCGATATGAGTTACCCCACGTACGGGTTACCCCACAGAACAGTTAAAGTTATCTGTTCTGTGGGTTACCCTGTCCAAAGGCTTAACTGTTAAGCGGGGTTGTCCGGTCCCTGCATTTTGCGCATGCGTTTGTTTGTCTCCATTCATGCACTAGAGCGAGACGTAACCACACTCAAAAACGAAATAAAGCAGTTTCCGGGTGCTTGTACTATACAATCAGAATCCTGCACTCTCGTGGCTATTTAAACACATTATCATACCAAACCGTAAGTTTCAAAATGTATATCAACATTAGGTGCTTACTTTTTGAATTTGGGAAGCGTTTTTTTTATTATGAACTCCTTTATTGAAAGTATTTTTTTCTCAAAAAGTTCAAATTTTCATTAGATTGTGTTAATTTATTTTTCTATGCTACCTAAATATTATTAGATCCTCTTTAGAATAACCATTTTTGTTTCAAATAAAAGAACATTTTTGTCCTGTCAATTCCTCTGAGCCTCGCTGATCTGATCGCTGCTTTAGAAAATGTCTGATTGATGCACCATAAATCTTGGTCACCCTACTTTTAACTCGCATTTTAGGTTTTAAGTGCTGTAGGTCGTGAAATCTAAACATTAGGGCTTCATTCATACTATCAACATGTTCTTCGAAATCGTATCAGTGGTTAGCAAAAAGATTGGGACCTCTACCACAGCTCTACTAAGCACCGTTTAAGAAAACTGCGTGGCCGCGCAGTTCTCCCTGTGCCGACTGCGCGGTCATAGCATTTAAGTGCTGTAGGTCATAAAATGAGTTTTATTCATACTATCTACATGTTCTTCGAAATCGTACCAGAGGTTAGCAAAAAGAATGGGACCTCTACCATAACTCTACTAAGCGCCGTTTAAGAAAACTGCGTGGCCGCGCAGTTCCCCCTGTGTCTGTATTCGGTCCTTCTTGACGCTAATAATAACCATACAAAGTTTCAAAACGCTTCATGCATGCGTTTTTGAATAATCTTGCTAAAAGTCAAAACGATGATGTCATAACTTTGACGGCAAAATACAAGGAACTGGCTAAATCTCAGATGTTTAGGTGTAAACCAAAATCATGTGCCTTTAGTCAAAAATATATGGTGAAAATATTGAGCTTGGAATGTTTCGCATTAAGTAAATATAAACAAAAAATCAAATTAAGTAAACAACGGCTGGTTATCCGACCAAATTTGAATGACTACTAAAAAGCGACGGATTCATACATATCGATGACTTTCTTTATTGGACGTATTATACCTAAGCTGTTGTCCGTACAGTTGCGTTCAAAAGTTTTGGGGGCTAATTAAAAAATATATTAAATGCACCTTGTGACTATATTAATGAAACAGCTTGTTGATGTGCGGGGCCAGAGATATTATATGCAGCGGTGTGGGGAGGCGAAAAAAGGGAATCTTCTATTAACGGGAATGCTCCAACCAGCCCGCGAAATTCAAAATTTCTTGCGTTTTTTTTGCAATATGTAGGCCAGTGCTAGGTTGTATGTTTTAAAATATTATTCGCGGCTGTAAGACGTATGTAGTTACATAATTATTATCATCATAACAATACAACCCTCCAAGTTCATAAAGGTGTAGGAACAAAAAAAAAACAGAAAAAGTCATTCCTGCAGCTTTATGAACTTGTTAATTTATCTAACCTACGGCTTATCAATAAATATATATAGATAAAGACAAATACGGGCTTTTTAACGGAACATCATTGATACTTGGCAACATGTTGCAGACACTTACAAGGTTTGTATAAACGTGAAAATCTAGACCCCAAAGTGCATACTATAAGAACTAAGACCTAATAAGCGTATTTTACGTTTATATTTTTATCTTTTAAGCCCTACGATTTTTTCTAAATCTGTTTTTTAAACAAATATAAACAAATTCAAAGCAACGTATGTAAAAATCTACAGCTCTCTATGTAAGCGCTTTATATGAAAACTAGCTAATGGCCAAACGTTCGCGTAGCGGAAACTTGAATTTCTCCGAAGTTTATGCATGCACTAATTTTATTCATACATACACAACTACACACTAATTTTTGGACACATCTCTTTTCTTCTAAAGTCTATGGATTAAAAAAAGTTCCGCCAGGACAACGTTCGCCCAGCGGAATCAGTTTTTGGTGAATTTCTCCACAATGGCTGCATGCACAATTTTTTTTTTACCATACACAATTATACGACGTCATACACTAAATATCTACATAATTAAAATCTTTAAATTCAACAACATTCCGCTGCGCGAACGCACACCATTCTTTTTGCTAACCACTGATACGATTTCGAAGAACATGTAGATAGTATGAATAAAACTCTAATGTTTGGATTTTATGACCTACAGCACTTAATGCTATGGCCGCGCGGTCGGCACAGGGAGAACTGCGCGGCCACGCAGTTTTCTTAAACGGCACTTACTAGAGCTGTGGTAGAGGTCCCATTCTTTTTGCTAATCACTGGTACGATTTCGAAGAACATGTAGATAGTATGAATAAAGCCCTAATGTTTAGATTTCGCGACCTACAGCACTTAAAACCTATAATGCTAGTTGAAAGTAGGGTGACCAAGATTTATGGTGCATCAATTAGACATTTTCAATTGGTACCTTTTATTGTAAAAAGGATTAGTGATTGTCTATTGGATTAGTACTTACCTATACGAAAAAATATACCTGCCTATGCCTATTGTTTTTGGTATGAAAGTTACTCAATATAATAAATACTGATGAAACTCTTCATCGGTATTTCTTTTTATTCTAAAAAATCGTAACGTCTATAGCCCCAGAACTTAAAAATTTGTTACATAGTATCACTAAACCATAGACACAAGACTTGCAAGAATTGCATGATTGTGTATGTCAGTGAGCTTGCTTTGCGGGTAAGGCATATATAATAATAATAATATCCTTGGACATTTCACACAACGCCATATAGTCACAATCTAAGCAACTTTTTTCTTTGTAAATACTTACATATTATAGATAGAAAAACACCCAGACCCGGACCAAATACTTGCAGATCGCACAAATATTTGTTCCGTTCGGGAATCGAACCCGCGATATGCTGCGCAGCAGTCAATCACACAAACATTGCGCCAACCGTGTGATAACAGTATGATAGCCGTTTTAAATAACTTCACAAAAATGACATTTTGCGCATGCGTTTGTTTGTCTCCATTCATGCACTAGAGCGAGACGTAACGACACTCTAAAACTAAATAAAGCAGTTTCCGGGTGCTTGTACTACACAATCAGAATCCTGCACTCTCGTGGCTATTTAAACACATTATCATACCAAACCGTAAGGTTCAAAATGTTTGTCAGATTTCTCACACTATGCGCAATAAGATTTAAAATGTCGTATCAACATCAAATATCAACATTAGGTGCTTACTTTTTGAATTTGGGAAGCGTTTTTTTATCATGAACTCCTTTATTGAAAGTATTTTTTTCTCAAAAAGTTTACATTTTCATTAGATTGTGTTAATTTATTTTACTATGCTACCTAAATATTATTAGATCCTCTTTAGAATAACCATTTTTGTTTCAAATAAAAGAAAATCTTTGTCCTGTCAATTCCTCTGAGCCTCGCTGATCTGATCGCTGCTTTAGAAAATGTCTGATTGACGCACCATAAATCTTGGTCACCCTACTTTTAACTCGCATTATAGGTTTTAAGTGCTGTAGGTCGTGAAATCTTAACATTATGGCTTTATTCATACTATCTACATGTTCTTCGAAATCGTATCAGTGGTTAGCAAAAAGAATGGGACCTCTACCACAGCTCTACTAAGCACCGTTTAAGAAAACTGCGTGGCCGCGCGGTTCTCCCTGTGCCGACCGCGCGGCCGTATTGTTCAAATCGTGGGCCTTCGTTGCCTGAAAAAAGGATAAATAAATAAATAAGTTGTATACCACGTAAATTCAAGATGGCTGGACACAGATTTTTGCATTTTTCTACTAAACCACTGTACTTATCACAAAACTTTTAGCTCGGTGCCCGTCACAAATTTATGTGACGCCCGTTGATATGCAAAAAGTCGTTAAAATCACCTCCGTTACCGAGATTGAGAGACCAGCGAAAAGTGGTTTTTCAAGATGGCTGGACACGTTTTCGATCGATTATTTATGATTGTGTAGCGTCACAAATTCTGAAATAAGGGTGTTTAGCCGTCTCATAAAGTGACCTATTGACCTAGTTAAATGCAAGCTATTTTGAAGATTTGTCCAGCCAACCTGAGTCACATCTGGTTAGGGGTTGTCTCCACGAGCGAGGGAATCACGACGGATCCGCGCTTCTATCGTCGGGTCGTCTCCTCGAACGAGCGATTATTCCGCCAACGTATCGTCGCGACTGGTTGCGGAATCGCCGCGTGCCCGTGACGACTCGTAACGGAATCGCCGTGTTTCCGCGACGAGGCGGTGTGCAATAGTTTTGTAGAAAGAGTTCAGTTAGGTGCCAGACGAGTGCGAAATAAGTAGTGTCTCAGTCAATAAATAAATTATTTATTATGGATGTAGGTGTTCTGGGGTGCTTGTGCAAGTACGCTAGTGAATATGCAGTTATTTGCGTTTGCAAGCGCGCCCGCCGCGCGATCGCTGCAAGAGCGCCAGTAGCGACGATACTACGACGTTACGCGCGCACATTGCCACTCGATTGCCTCGAACGCGGCATGCGCTGGGCATGTGGACAGTCGCGACCAAAGACTACAATATGTATAGGGACATAGACAGGCAACTTGGCGTATTTTTCAATGCTTCACGATAAGCGCCATCTAGTTCATAGTTAGTTAGATAAAGCTATTACACCTACACACACAAACATATCTGCATATCTGCGTGTGTAGGTGTATTCGTTCTACCTATAATATGTACCTATGCAGCTATTGCCTGTATAGCTATCGTAAAACAGGGTGAATCAGGACGAAACTTTAAAATGTATTTTGACATTGAAATAATATAATTTATTGACAAAAAGGTCTCTAATGTGTAAACCAGTGCACATGCAAAATAACCAAAACTTTAAAATTGCAAAAATGCGCAGGAGCAAGTACACAACCAGCTAACCGACATTTGCATTTAAAGTGTTGCTATAATGCAAAGAGAATCTGCATGTTTATAAAATTCATTTACGTAGTAATATTTTTCTACACTGCGGTTTCATATCTCTAAATGCTGGAAAACATACATTATACCTACTTTGTAATATTTATTAGAATATCAACCATTTACAATTTCATAATCACACTTTGTGGGGACTTTTTTTCCACCATTGTGTTTTATGTATTCAATATAGCAACATCGACCTTTATTTTACTCTAACTATGAACTAGATGGCGCTGTTTTAAAGAAAAAACATGAATATTTCTGTAGTTCGCAGTTGCCATAGCATGGTCGCGACTGTGCCGCAGTGACGATCAGACGGTGTGTTGTTTTTTTTAACAATAACCGCGCGATTTTTTCCCGAAAAATAAGTTCAAGTACATAATTATTTAATATGACGAGTAGGATATACTTATTGTGCTGCTTTTGGTTGCATGTTTCCCAAATCAATTTTTAATTAAGCTTTATATTACAACAACACACCGTCTGATCGTCACTGCGGCACAGTCGCGACTGTCCGCATGCCCAGCGCATGCCGCGTTCGAGGCAATCGAGTGGCAATGTGCGCGCGTAACGTCGTAGTATCGTCGCTACTGGCGCTCTTGCAGCGATCGCGCGGCGGGCGCGCTTGCAAACGCAAATAACTGCATATTCACTAGCGTACTTGCAGAAGCACCCCAGAACACCTACATCCATAATAAATAATTAACTTATTGACTGAGACACTACTTATTTCGCACTCGTCTGGCACCTAACTGAACTCTTTCTAAGTTTCTACAAAACTATTGCACACCGCCTCGTCGCGGAAACACGGCGATTCCGTTACGAGTCGTCACGGGCACGCGGCGATTCCGTAACCAGTCGCGACGATACGTTGGCGGAATAATCGCTCGTTCGAGGAGACGACCCGACGATAGAAGCGCGGATCCGTCGCGATTCCCTCTCGTGGAGATGGCCCCTAAGCCGTAAAACGATAAGTAATTTCTTCTCTAATTTATTGTTTTTCGGCTTTAGACAAGCCGAAAATAATAATTATTGCTTATTTACTGTGCATTTGCAGCGCGAAAATGGGGTTTTAGAGTTAAGAAATAAAAAATCGGCCGGATTTCATTACTTTTTATTATATAATATTAATTTAGGTAGGTATGATTAACACAAGAATTTGATGTAGACAGGTTAGCAGAAATGACTTAGCCCACAAAAAGTTATTTATGAGTTATCGAAATTCTAAGTACCTAATTATACTTAGGTACCTAGTGATAATTTCTGCAATGATAAAGGAATATTTTGAAAAAACCTGTAGGCACAATTACACTCATTTGCGTCATGTTATATTACCTACTTGCTTAATAAATATATTTTCGAGATATATTATATTACTTAAAACCTCGGCAGGTAGGTACTTCAAAAGTGTGGGTTAGGCCATTTCTGCTTAGCTACTTAACACAGTTTCAGTTATTTTCGTTGAATAAAAAAATCAAGTGTTTTGAGATAATTTCTGTTTTATGTATTAAATACAAGACCTACTTCTTTTAAGTTGGTTTTATTTCAAAGCAGTCTGGTTTATTACAATGGTTTGTAGATAAATGTTTCATAACATGGATTGTTTCCATATCATTAAAAAAAAATTGTGGTGTCACTGATCTTGTTGCTGAGTGAAAGCACCAACTGTTAGGACCTCTTTGGTATTATACAATTAATTTTTTACCACAATGTGGGTCGAGTCCTTACTGCTAAACTACGTCCAGTAGGCCCACAGCACATCAAACATATCATCAAGAACAAAATCTATGAAAAAAAAAACAATGTTAGCTGCCAACTGTCTGTCCATTGTTTTTCAGTCATCAACCTTATCTAATTTAAGGTGTAAACACGGCCTTATAATTTCATTCTTAGTTCTACTTACTTAATAAATCTAATATAATTACACAACATTTAATCATCATTTAACATCATTAAACATAAACTATAAAAACTTAATAAATTAATATCACACTTTTGGTAATGTTCATGTTGACTAAAATTAAATGAAATAAAACTATTAACAAATATCATAAAAATGCAAAAAGCAGTATTAGTAACAAAACAGATATAGGAAAAAATATATAAACCGAAATTCGAGGATGGCATATGGATACTAGAATTGAAGAGTCACTTTCTTCATTTTGTAAACCTTCTTTTGTTGGTTTTTCAACTATGACTAATTCATCACTAAAGAAGTCAATATTAAATTCACATTCAGTTTTATTAACACATACTTTGGATTCAGAATTATTTACATATTGGAATGTTGGTTTATAAATATCGAAAATTGCATGTATATCATTGATGCCATTATCTGTATAGAATATATAATAGTAATATCCATCAAGAAGTACTTCGTGAACTACCTTTAGGATGGTAGTATTTTCTAAGTAATTTGTACTGTTACATTGTACAGAGAAGGGGAATAAGCGATTTATTAAAATTGTATCATGAAAACATTCATGTAGATTATTCTCAAATCTAGATATAGGTTCCTGAATGTTCACAGTACTGTTAAAAGCATTTCCTCCATGATATACTCCAGTATCCAATAAAGTGTTAGGATTATGTAATGGTATATTTTTGATGTCTCTTCTTAGTCTTTCTTGAATTGTTTTACCTGTAAAATTATCATCTTTGGCGTTATTCAGCAGGAAGTCCTGTGGGTTACTCTTATTATTAGCCATTATGTCCCAGGTATCTTCTTCTTTAATAATTGTTATAGTATGCTGTGAAGTATTGATCTTTTTATGTCTGTAATCAGGTTTCTCCAATGTCACTAGAACTCCTTGGTGTTCCTCTTTTGGCAGGTTTTTCTCTTGCCCATTATATCCATCCAAAATTCCACATGTGTTCAATATTCTGTCCCCTTGAACAACTAGAATTTTGGAACCTTTATGTCTAGAACATGCTTTCAATTCAACAGCAGCCCCTTTCAATAAATAAAATCCCCAATATTCTAATGTATCATCCGGTAAGGTCATTGACTTTTTTAATCGAATATGTTTCCGCTTGTTAGATATCTCTGGTGTGCCTTTCATTTGGAATGCACTAAACGTAGTATTCATTTTTAATGAATGCTTCTCACAAAAAACAGATGATTGGCCTTTATGAATTTGGATAACATCTGAGTCTGATATTTTATACATAACATCTGCATATCTTATATTTCTCAGATACAAGGGTAACACAATCAGAATCGAAGGCAAAACTGTAGTTAACAGGCAAAATGTTATAACACGCCGAGATCCATGCATTTTATTTCCATCTGAAAAATAAACACGCTATGAGAATAGTAAAAACTTAAAATTCACAGTCACTGCCACTTCACTGACACAAAACGTGTTAGATAATGTAGTAAGATGAGGCACCTACCAGTTTCTAATAGTTCTGAAAAATCATTATAGCCTCGCTTTGGTTTAATAGCCTTGTAAATCGAGATAATTTTTACAGAATGATTGATTGGATTGTGTTTATGTTTACATTATTATAAAACATTTCACATCACGATCACGTCATCGTCAATCGTCATTCCCATTGTTTGTTTGTATGTCAATGTCATTAGTCCCGTCATAGTATATTACTCTTTGCATTACAACATCTGTGTTACTTCCTACTATGCTCTTTTAAAAAAAAAATATTTATTAATTTTTACACGAAGCACACAATTAGACCTCTGGGGTCTGTCCTAGCATGCCATGGCCTGGGATTAGATCAACGCGCTATCAATAGATATGTATGTTAATATTCATACGTTAATATCACGGATTTAATGAAAAATTAATTATACAAAAAGTAAAACAGCGCTATGATTTTAATTTCGCAGGTAACACCCGCAACATTGAAGAAATCGCCTAAAGCTCTGTCCGCATTGAAGCGACTGCGTGTGTCTATTGTTTTAATATTATTCTATGTACGCTCATGAATAATAAAAAACTCAAAAATCTAGTACTTGCATTTTCATGCTGGTTTTCTATTTCACTACAATCATTTAGATTTTTTTGATGCATGTGTCTATAAAAAACGAATGTAAATTTTGTCGGTATTCTATAAAAACTTGATTAAGGGACAAATAGTAACTACTTTGCTAACTTTTAGATCGCTGAAGTTAGTTAACTACTTATCACATCCCAATTTGCAAGTCAGAAGCTAATTTGCTTCTATTAGTATTGAAAATTCTAATGCAACATCACGACCACGACCACAATAATTATTTAGGTAAAGCCTCTGGAATGAATCTACCAGGCTTTAAATAGGTCTAAATAATCATTTGTCCCGTGACCACGACAGCAACACACAAACGACACAGCTTGGGACAGCGACTGCAGAAAAAATAAAATATGAAACAAGCCACGATTCACCGCCACGCGACTTTTTTGGGAGGACATTTCCCTTTCCCGCATCTCGCCACCTCCTTCGCGGGCATGACTGCTTTGCAGAAGGATGTGACTGCCTCCCTCTCGCGTCGGACCATGGCTTGCACCAGGGCAGGGCGTGCGAGGTCGCCGCCAATCGCCCTCTACGAAGACACGGCGGTGCTCCGCCCAAGCGGGGCAGGTTTCCACCGTGTGCTCCACCGTGACCTCTGGGCGATCCTCGCAGTGGTGACACCCGGGCATTTCTTCCCATCTGATTATTTGCAGGAACCTCCCGAAACATCCATGTCCGGTGAGGACCTGCGTCAGGCGGTAGGTGAAGGCGCCTCTCTATCCTCTCCCAGAGGGGCCTTACCGCCACTGTCATGGCGTGCCCTGCGCTGAGTTGCGACAGTCGCTGTTTCCAGGCCGCCATGTGATTGCGCCGGAGGTCCGTCCGCTCCGCCGCAATTTACCGCGGAAACGGAGTTTCCCTTCGCCTTCACCTTCAGACCTCACGGTGGCATTCCGGAGAGAAGGCTTGCCGCCTCGCCCGAGATCGTACGATACCCCCGGATAAGCCTAGTGGCTACCACCTTTTGCCCCCCTCAAGATAGGCGAGAGCCGCATGAAGGCGGCCCCAGTCCGTTCCAGTTTGGGGGCCAAACGTCGGAAATGCTCCACGGCTGTCGAGGATGAGACCCAGGTATTTCATCGAGGTCTCGACGCCGATGTGAACCCCTCCTACCGTAAGTTGGGATCCCGATGATGGCCTATTCCGAGGCCCATGAAAGGACATGGCCTCGGATTTGTGCAATGCCACCACGAGACCCAACTGCTGGATCCTCTCAACTACTGTCGCAACCCCGCGTGTCATCGCGTCGGCCGCCGCCTGATGCGACCTCCCCTGCGCCAGGACCAGGGTGTCATCAGCGTAGTTTGCTACGCTGACGACACCCTGGTCCTGGCCATGCAAATTGGATACGCGCGCGCGTGTCGCACGCCGTATGGCTCGAGGAAAACGGGGCCTTAGCATAATTATGTTAATTTCGCAACAATTTGATTTTGTGTGGTAGCGCCTAAAAGTCATAGTTGTAGCATATTGGTTTCGTTTATTATCAAACTAACTAAAGTCAAGTTAAGTTATGTGCTATTTCATGAAAACATGATGTTTCCTACCAGTTAAAACGATACATGAGCTTCATTAATTTCGGACGCGCGAAGTTCCTTCGACAGTGCGTTCTTCTAAAATCTTTTCGCTGTCTAGGCCGGTGTTTACTTTCCTGTTGACTTGGCAGACTACTAGACCCAACAGAGTAGGTCCCGAAAGGTAGGTCCCGGCTTTCTAAAGCGAGACTAAAACAATCAACCGCTTAAAACACACTTGCATTACGATCGTTCTTGCTGCCACGACTTAAACCGCGGACGCCGATGTAAAAGTGTTACCCAAAGAGTAATATAATAAGACGGGACGTGTTACCTCTTATGTGCTGTTGACTGCACAAACGTATGGAATGCTATTGCACAAACTGTTACAAAAATAGCACAGTGAGAAGAGATAGAAGAGCCACAAAAGATTTAACCTCGATAAGAATAAGTTCATATAATTCCTACCATATTTATTCCATAATATTGTATCTTTATGTAGTCACAGAATTTATTACACATTGAGTTTTTAATTTAATGTAGCTACACAAATAAGGAACACAAAATTGTAGACGATCAAATTAATTCTTATCGATGTTTAAGTACATCTTATTGAGGATTACTGTAGCTGAATATCAAACGATGCCCTGAGGAATCACAAAGATAACTGTATGGACTTACCTTCTTTATTCACGTTAGTATAATGATAATTTGACAAATAAGACGTATTTACTACCCTCGGAAAGTTTTTGTCCATTTTTTAAGTATTCGCTCTAATTACTGTTGTTCAAGAAAAAAACACGGGCACGTAAGCTACAGTGTCATTTAACTATATTACAAACGAAAATATAAATACTATATTACATAGCAGCGCAATAGGTTAATGATAATCTTATCAGACGTTTTATCGCCTGTACTGCATTACGTCTTGTCCACAATTGAGAGCAATAAGCTAACTGACTCGTTCACTCGCCTTTTCTCGTGATAACCATTTGTTTGTATACCAACTTATTTAAACATCAGCAATATCAATGACGTAAGGTAGTTAAACTGGTATACACGCTAATGTAGTTATTTTTTCAATTATATACATTTAGATGTTTGGTAAATAGAGAGTTCCGCGGTAAAATTGACAAAAATAAAATTTCAGACGGACGTAAGTGCATTCTCTCAGTATCTGCGGTTACAGGCGATTTTCTCTAAGACGCCGCATCAACAAAACAATCGTATCAACATAGAAAATAAGAAATAAATTCTAATATGGAATCAAGTAATATCAATATGAATCTGGTTGCCGGTCTTTAGGTGCACGAAACGCTTGCTTTTTATGTCTGATTTTTATTTCGATATTATTCACATAATAATATTCTTATCGATGTTTAATTTTCTAATAACGTCACGCAGCATTATTCCAAGGTCCTACATTGCAAGCCATTCAAAGATTAAAGTGTACCTGACTAACAAAAATGTCTTTGACTTCATTAATCGTTTTTTTTCTTTGAAATTCTCGGATACTATGACGGGACACCACCAGACATTAATCTGGCAATGTCTTAGAGCATTTAACCTTAAATGCTCTAAGGGCAATGTAGCTCACACTTAGAGCAACATAATTCTATTTTTTTTAATGATGATTATTAATTAAATATCATCAATATTACGCTTTATAAATAAATATCATCAATATTCAACATACAACGTAATTAAAAAAGCGTGCAAATTTCACGCATAAAAGTAACTAAGAATTTTGTAGGCTACATTAAAAGAATCCTTCATCAAGCTACAAAATGACAACGTGTGTGTGTGTGGCCGACATTAGAAGTGCCCACCAGGTATATTTACAGCTGTCGATGCAAGTCGCGGTCGCCGGGGCAAACGGAAAGAATTCCACGCTAGGTTTCATCGATATACACGGTTTTAACTCAACAAACAGTAAAGACAGGTTTATATTTTAGACGCCTACCTATTTATTTTTTAATTTTGTAGGAATGTGGAATTTTTTATCCTCGCAGCACATTTTATTAATTAGGTGTCGAAGCACGCTCACGGCTGGATTGGTTTTATTAAGTAGGTACAGAGCAGGTACAGAGCCAGCACCTCAAGCTATCCCTAACTGTCAAATATTTCCAATTGAACATGAACCTTATTCCTATGTACTAAAGGGTGAAAATCTATCAAAGAAATTTGACAGTTTGCGGTAGCTTGATGTGCTGGCCTCTGTATGTACATACCTACATATTTACTCGTGTCGACTGTATAAGTCGTGCGATAAATAAACACTGTTTTCTTTAAAAAGAAGAAGATTATACTAGGTTATAGACGTCAGATACGAAGTCTTGAAAACCTTTGATCATGTACGACGTGTATGTATACATGTATATAACATGTATATAAATGTTGTATAAAACGCACACTATTCAGCCAAGCATATTATAAATTGGGAGATTACATTGCTGATAAAAATGCTTGGGTCAATGCTAGTCCAGCTCCACAAGGGCGCATCAACTAATTGATTAGATTACTAAAAACTGTTGGAGCTGCGGAAGATCAACAACAAAAAAAAAACATCTTTGCATTGTATAAATTCAATCTCTTAATATTGTATAATTGCTTAGCACATATGTGAGTACTATGTATCTACTCTATAGCGACCATTTACTGGGTACGTCTTTCATTGACTTGAATGTGCCCTGGCGGCTGAGTGTATGCCATGCTCACTTTAATGTCTCGCTGATGGTAACGTGTTTGTTGGATCATTTAGCTCCCTTCAAAATGGTTGAGCTGAATGGTGCTAATATATGCGTCATGTTCGTGAACGGGCGCTGTCAGTAGGGACTGGTCATCTCTTAGCGGCTAAGGCTTGTTTTAATTTAATTATTGAATAGTTTTTTAGTGGTTGGGCACGCACAGGGTTGATAGGTACTTGGAAATAATAACTCGTCACAAAGAATTGAATAACTGACTTTTACAGACTGCTTTAATTTCTTTTTTTGTATTTTTTTTTGAATTGGCATCTCGCAGTTCAACCAAAGGGTTGTCTACTGCTTAACCGGGCTTGCCTGTGGCTGCCACAAAAGAATTGTAGCCTCCAGCCAGGGCTTAATAAAACTAAACCTAACTTGCAAAACTAAGCGACTACACGCTAAGGGCACCCCCTGCGGGGTTCGGACCTCGGCTTAGGGCGTCGCTGGGGGGGGACAGCAGGGGACAGCTGGATCGGGGGTTGCTTTAATTTCTAAAATACACTACTTTATATACAATAACAAGTTTTACTGTCCAATCATTTTTGACCAATAGCGACGCGCCGAAGGGCAGCAAGCGCGCGGGGCGCGGGGCGCGGGGCGCTGTTTTGCACACGACACTATTTTTGCCGCGAAGCCGCGAAAGCATAAATAGGAGTCGCGCGTCGAGCGCGGTCCTTTTCCCCCAGGTGCCGCCGTCGAGAGAAGACTGCCTGCCGATCCGCGGGACGCGTGTGTCGTCAGCGTCATGTGTCCATCTGCGAGGTCCCGACGTGTGCAGTGAAGACGCGGAGGGTGTTGGTGCTTTCTGCTTGCTCTGCTTGCGCTTACAAACAGCTCCTTCCGAAGTAAACCGGCGAACGTGTGCGGCGCGGCGTTGTGATGACGCTCGTGCCGCATCGGTGTTTACATTTATATTTCTTTATCATGATGATTGCTTCACTCTCACTGTTTCTTGCGGGGTTGTCAAAACGTAACTGGTTCGGAGGTATGTATGGTGGTATAATAATATATGGTAACTGGTAATCATGTGACAGGTACTGCGTCACTACAGTTTTTACATATTTTATATCTGATGTTTTTAACGTTATGCATCGTTCTCACATGTATAATACTAATTATTATTATTATTCATTTTATTTCAGAATCAAAAATATTCCATACATTGTTAGTAAATCATACTTATAACTATGTTAGTATATTATTATTGAATGTCCACATTATTAATTATACATTATTACACTAAAAAAAACACATACACATAATTATATTATTACACTAAAATTTTACATTAAAAAGGACCCCTCTAGATCCGTGAACGGTATTCCAGTGCCTCACAACTGGACAATCAACTCTTTCCAATATGGTATTCAGAAGGCTGTTGGTGCTGCCCCGCACGCGGCGCATCAGGGAGGCCACTCTTTTCCTTACTATAGCCCTAAAGCAGTCAGTGCTAGCCTCAGCAAACATACCTGATGCACTGCAAAAGCGAGGTAACCCCAACAGCATCCTAAAACCATTATTGTACAAGACCCGCAGGGCATTGAAAGATCTACGCGTATAGCGGACCCACAGGCTGCAGGTATAAAATGTCTGGCAGTAAGCTTTAAAAAGCGCAATTTTAACATCTTTTGTGCAATGTGCAAACCTGCGCGCCAGCATATTGCATCTCACTGCCAACGCCCTACGTTCCCGCTCAATATCTAAATCATCTGAGAGGTCCTCGGTGACCCAGTGCCCCAGGTACTTAAATTTGGTGACCCTACTTAACGGCATTCCTCCAAGCCTGACCGGTGGAACGGTTTTAATATGAACTATCCAATATTTTGTAACCATATTTTGTAAGAGTGTCCATGGAGTTTTTTGCCCGTTCTTCTCCATAGGTACCTACTGCTTTGGAATGGGCAACTAGCTTCATCTCTCTGACTGACCGACACCTTGACAATTCAAAAGTGCCTGTAATTGGTTTATTTGAAATAAATACTTTGAGTTTGAGTTTATATATATCTATATATTTGCGTCTTTTTACGAAGTAATACATTTACAAACACAAAAATACTTAGTAGTACCAAGTTCTTAACAGATTGGCTTAACTACTTATCTAAAAACTAGTTTAATTTACACGTTATTAATTACCTATGAAGGTGCTTTGGTACTGTTATAATAACTGCATCAGACTCCATGAAATGCGAGCGATTGTCTTGTACTGTTACGTTACAGTGGGGTTTTTAATTTTGTTTTATATGTTCAAAATATAAATTTAAATAAAATTAATATGAATTGGATTTTAACATTAAATATTAATTGTGCGTTTTAGCAACAAACTGTATCATTTCTACGCAAAAATCCATTTGAAAGTATGATCCCGATTCCCAATTCACCTCTGTATCTCTATTTACCCGGTTATATGTTACTGAATGTGTGAATGTTTGTGTGGTTCAATTTAGTAGTTGAATATTAATTTTGAGATGGTTTCGCCCTTTTTTTTATTTTAAAGGCCTTTACATTGAAATAAAGTCAAAGTCAAATCATTTATTTCAAATAGGCACAAGTAAGGCACTTTTGAACGTCAAAATGAACAAGAAATAGAATTAATTCTAGTCGCCCCTTCCAAAAGGTAGTTTCGTGTGGAGAAGAATGGGCAAGAAACTCCACCGTTACTCTTTTAAAATGTTTTACAATGTTTTGTATACATGAATTATAACATTATATGTGAAGACGATGCACCCAGAATAAAAACACTACACCACAAAAGGTGAAAAGAAAAACACATATAGTAATGGTAGGTAACTTAAGTATGTCAAAAGTACCTACATGGTGCTCACATATTTACAAACATTCTAAAAGTTAATATACAGGGTGGAATTTTGTAATGCCCCCTGGAGGGAAAGTACTCTTAATACTGTAGATAGAAAATTTTACTCAAAGGAAACATTCCTTTATTTTTGAATAGAAAGAAAACTGCATTCAAAGATTTCCAAAAAATCGCTTGCCACACCCGGGAATCGAACTGACTAAAATCTGCAAAAAGTACACACTGTACTTTTATTGCCGCGATCGTTAGTATCAATTATAAGGATGAAATCTCTCGAACAAACTTGATAAATTAAATGATAGGAAAACCATGAAATCTTTAATTATTTACAAAAAATTGTAAACTAATTAATTAGTTGCTCGAAATGGGCTCCATTTTCTTGGATACCCAAATGTATTCTTCTAACAAATTAATTTCTTGTAACCTTTAATAACGTGTTGTGGTGAATATTATAAATCGTATTCTGAACTTCAACTCTCAACTCGTTTACATTCGCATAAGATTTAATGTAAATTTGGTTTTTAACATATCCCCATAAAAAAAAATCTAAAGGGGTTGAGATCTGGTGATCTCGCAGGCCATCTGATTGTGCCGTTTGTACCAATCCAGGTATTAAAGGTATTTATTTAGAAGAATACTTTTGTGTATCCAAGAAAATAGACCCCATTTCGAGCAACTAATTAATTAGTTTACAATTTTTTGTAAATAATTAAAGATTTCATGGTTTTCCTATCATTTAATTTATCAAGTTTGTTCGAGAGATTTCATCCTTATAATTGATACTAACGATCGCGGCAATAAAAGTACAGTGTGTACTTTTTGCAGATTTTAGTCAGTTCGATTCCCGGGTGTGGCAAGCTATTTTTTGGAAATCCTTGAATGCAGTTTTCTTTCTATTCAAAAATAAAGGAATGTTTCCTTTGAGTAAAATTTTCTATCTACAGTATTAAGAGTACTTTCCCTCCAGGGGGCATTACAAAATTCCACCCTGTATAATAAATCAATCAATGTGTGAGAAGTTATTTCAACATGTTAAAATAGTATTTTATAAATAATAAATTATTACCTAATTTACTTAGCAACCAGTTTGATTTTGTCTAGACACTAGATTGCCCTGTGGAGCAGGACCAGCATGTTTCCAAGCATCCTTATCCTTTATATAATCCTCTAATTTGTAATATGCTTGTTTACAAAGTGTATTTTTAATGTGAGTTTTAAATTTTCTTTCATTTAATTGCAGAATGTCACAAGGTATTTTGTTGTAATATTTAACACAGAACCCCATAAAAGATGTATGTACTTTTGATAATCTAAAAAAGGGTTGATCTATTTTATCTTTATTTCTAGTATTAAAGTTATGCCTATCACTTATTTTGTTAAAAAGATGTCGATGTTTTCTTACATACATAATGTTTTCATAAATGAATTGGCATGGTACCGTCATAATATTAATAATTTTAAATAGTTCCCTAAGCGATTCGCGGTGACGTAGATTGTAAATAGCTCTGATAGCTCGCTTTTGCAGAATAAAAATGGATTCAATGTCAGCAGCCCGACCCCACAGTAAAATGCCATACGACATAATGCTGTGGAAGTAACTAAAGTAGACCAAGCGCGCGGTTTCTACGTCTGTCAACTGCCTTATCTTTCTAACAGCATAAGCGGCCGAGCTTAGCCGTCCCGCAAGAGTTGTTATGTGGGGACCCCATTGTAACTTGTCGTCTAGCGTGATTCCCAGGAAAACCGTCTGCTTAGTAAATTCTAGCTTTTCTCCGTTCAATATGATGTCACAATCGCTACTTTTAACATTAGGTAATTTAAATCTAATGCATTTGGTTTTTTTTTCATTTAGTACCAAATTATTTACCGTAAACCAATCTTGGACCTGAAGAATAGAGTTATTCACGTCGTCAAGATTTTGTGAGCGTCGATCAATTTTAAAAATTAATGACGTGTCATCTGCAAATAACACCATCTTCGGTTGATTTTGAAGTAATTGGGGTAAATCGTTAATGTAAACTAAAAATAGGAATGGACCCAATATCGAACCTTGAGGAACGCCCATTGTCATTTCCGACCCCAGCGAGTTCACACCATTTACTTGAACTTTAACCTTTCTATCTTTCAGGTATGATCTAAGTAAATCAAGGGCTGTATTTCTAATTAGTGCTCTAGTTTCAGCAGAAGCGTCTCATGTTCTACGCAATCGAACGCCTTAGAGAGATCACAAAAGATTCCAATGGCATCTTGTGCTTCTTCCCAGGCGTTAAAAATGTTCTTTATTAGGGTGACACCAGTGTCAGTAGTACAACGCCCTTTGGTGAAACCAAACTGTTGTTCATGCAAGATGGAATTTTTATTAAAGTGACGTAACATTTAATTGAGCATCAACTTTTCAAACACTTTACTGAGAACTGGCAGAATTGACACAGGCCTATAATTGTTGGGTTCTTTACTATCACCGGATTTGAACAATGGCACTACTTTACTGTGTTTCATAAGATCCGGAAAGACTCCTTGGTCCACACTAGTATTAAATATGAAAGCTAAATAGGGCGCAATGGTTTCGATGATAGAACTACAGACTTTAACAGACATTCCCCAGAGATCCTCGCGCTGCTGAGGAATTTAAAGATGCAGTAGTTTTAAGAGGAATATTAGCAAAAAAGTTTTCAAATTCCTGAGCTATTTCTATATCTGAGTTGATGCAGCCATGAGCAGTCTCTAAATTAAACTCAGTATTACGCTGCTTTTTCCTACCTGTTTAGTTATTTATTATTTGCCAGGTAGTTTTTATTCTATCATCAGCTGATTTTATTTTGTTGCTTATATAAAGAGCTTTAGCTAATTTGCACACACTTTTAAAAGTTTTAGAATATTTTGCAACATACTGATGAAAGTTTGTATGATTCATATGTTGCCTTAGAGCATTTAACCTATGGAGATGGCAAGCGGCCAATCATCGAACAACTTTTTCTGCCACTTTTTGCGGGGGGCGAGGAAAACACATACAGCACACTTCTTAAATTTGACAACCACACAGAGAGACATGCTTCCTATTGCTACAAACGCTCACAAAGAAATTATAGACACACAGTGAAAAAACACATAAACATTGACAAAGGAGACTGGGACTTCTGGGCCTAATTGTAACTGATTGTAATAAGTTGAGTTATGGCTTAAAAAAAGGTTATTTTTTTCTATTTCATACTGTAAAAAATCAATTCAATTTACAATCTGGGAAATCCAATAATTAAGTTAGGGTTACGAAGTAATTGGAATATCGATTCAATTGTAATCGATGAACGTTTCAGAGTTCATACTATTTACGAAAATGCTTTCACCGGATGATTTATTTAATTAAAATAATAAAATCTATTAGAATTAGACTATTAAGAGTTAAAACTAATTAATTATCTACATAATTAATATTAGTCGATTCACATTTACTAATCGATTATTGTATTTTTAATCTGTGCTAAGTGCTAACTCTGACTTGACATGCAATCATGCTCATACATGACATCGATTGGCATTGGCACTCGTTTCGTAATTTCGTATCATCGTAAAAAATAGAGGGACAAACGTAAATACACACAAATATACGCACGTATACTGATAAAACAATTACTCTCCTTCGGCAATCAAGTAAAAAATAACAATCGCACTTCAAAAATTGGCTATTACGTATAGATCGTTACGTAACCTCAATTTTCTTAAATCTCTTATATCTCAGCTCTCAGAATGCCAAAATCTGCAAAAGTTTCAGTGATTGTTTGCTAATATCACTGAAACTTTTGCATTTTGCATTTCATCTAGGCCCAAAATTGTATGAAAGCGTATCCGTCTCCTTTGTGCGTATCTATGCAATTGTCCTACGACAACAAACACAAACCACTAGTGTTGCGGCACAAGGAATGAGTGGTATTTCATTTCATGAATGAACGAATAAAAAGTTCTGTTATCTTTTTTTGGAAAAAATACGTTTAATGATTAGTGCCTGTGAAACTACGTAGGTAGCCGCCAGTAATCACAAAACAATTAATAGTGCTATAGAAAAAGAACGATTGTAATTATTTTTATAGTCAATTTGTTTTTCTTATTTCTCAATAATATTATATTGATTGCATATCATTCTGCATTTAGGGTCGGCAATTCGGAATTCATACCCCATTCTTTAAAACGGGCTTTCATTATACACGTGTCAAAAATTTAGAAAGGGGACAATATCAATACATAGTACAGTGAAACCTGGTTAAGTAAGACATCAAGGGACCTGCTTAACCAAGTTTCACTGTATAAAACAAAGTCGCTTTCTCTGTCCCTATATCCCTATGTATGCTTAAATCTTTAAAACTACGCAACGGATTTTGATGCGGGTTTTTGTAATAGATAGAGTGATTCAAGAGGAAGGTTTATGTGTATAATTTGTCGGCATATTTTGCGGGCGAAGCCACGGGCGGAAGCTAGTAAATAATAGAATAAGACAATCAATCAGATGTACTTTTATTATTTTGTTATGAATGACAGTTTTACACGTCGGTTTGATTGTTTTGCAGTCCGGTGTTGCAAAGCTAAATTATGCCAAAGTTAAAGTTACATCATTTATGTCAAATAGGCACAAGAAAGGCACTTTTGAACGTGCTCACATATTTACAAACATTCTAAAAGTTAATAATAATAAATCAATCAATGTGAGAGGTAAAGTTATTCCAAAATGTTAAAATATGTAGTATGGTACAACATTATAAATAATTTATTACCTAATTTACTAAGCAACCAGTTTGATTTTGTCTGGACACTAGATTGTCCTGTGGAGCAGGACCAGTATGTTTCCAAGCATCCTTATCCTTTATATAATCCTCTAATTTTTTATAAGCTTGTTTACAAAGTATACTTTTAATATGAGTTTAAAATTTTCTGTCATTTAATTGCAATACAATTCTGTTATTTTGTTTTTCCGTGTGTACTTCACGTAGTAACATTTGTTGATATTTAGTACCATTTTGTTATCGTTACACCATCGACTTAACGCGTCGATATCGCTTTGAAGAAGTTCAGTATCGTCACTAGACTCGAAACTCTAGAGAATTTGAGATCGTCCGTGTATGTACAGAGGCCAGCACATCAAGTTCCACAATCTGTCAAAAGTCTTTGATAGTATTTCAACTTTATTGCAAACACATTTTTAATTGAGAAAATTTGACAGGGATAGCTTGATGTGCTGGCCTCTGTACATATTACATTCCGAATATTTGAGGCAGTGCTGGCGATTGTACTACGTTTTTTTAACAGCGTACCTACGCGGTCCGCGGTGGATTATTAAATTTCGACGTCATATTTAGCTATCTATTATAATTATTGTTTCTTTTTCACATTGCATGAGCTACAAAAACTCACTACGAAACGAACAAACTATTATTCTTTTTTTATCCTAAACATACAATGAAAATAATTTAAATCGACTTCCAAAGAACTTTTATAGTTATTTTTTTTTATTTCAAGCTGACTTGTCCAGATACATACAGAAAAAACTGGTTACTGAACCTATTGACTGAAAAATCATTTAATTGGCAAATCATTCATTCGCGTTGTCCCAGCACTATGCAAATCCTACCCCTGTACTACTTTAGCGCTACCTACGTACCAATGTATTTTTTCTATCGTTACGTCAATAACGATTACTTCAATATTGTACGTAATTAAAAATATTTTAATGTATAATTTATATTTACAAGTGTTAGGAAACACCATGGTTTCGAAAATTTGAAGTGGCAGATCGCTTTTTGCACGAGGATACTGCACAATTAACCATTTCTTAGGAGGACTTCCTTGCGACACAATACGATACATAATGGCGGCGGTTGGCGAATGAACTAGTTTTATAGAACGTGTATGGCCGTATGACCAATCGGTCATGGCTGAACGGTACGCTTAGCTATGCCATCTCCATAGGTTAAATGCTCTTAGTATGTTGCTCGAGGCCATAAAGTTCAAAAAGTTTTGCCCTGCTTTTGCGAATACCTGGAGTAGCCCAATCGCTATATAAATGCTGATGCGTGGAATTAGTATGTACTAACGCAATTTTTCATGTATCTGTCACAAAGATAAAACATACTTTGTGATCATGAAGGTATAGATAAAAATGGAGACCACACTCAGAACAACAGCTTGAGTCAAATACCTACATATCTCTATCTCACTCTCTGTGGGCCGACCTCTTTTTGGTGAGGACGATAGTATTGCTATCTTCTTATTTGAATCTCCTAGTAAATTCTTAGGAATAGTCATCACAATAACAAAATCATAAGTTAAACGCTGTCTGGTATTATATAAAGTAATAAATAGTTGAAACGCGATTAGTTAATTGTGTTTTTTTTTTATCGGTCCCTTAGGCAAAGTTGGATTGGCTCATAACGGAGTTAGAATCCCATTTCCTTAGGATTCGATAAAGTGGCAACATTGACCCAATGTCAAAATAAATAAGAGGCAATATGGCGGTTGTTTACTTTGCGGTTCACAGCTTTAAATGAGATTATTCACGGTATAATTGATATAATTCAAGAAATGGTGCAAAATTGTATAGTGCGTGGTTGCGGAAGTAAGTGGTGTCCAGGAGGTGATATAAGATTTCACCCGTAAGTGATTTATGGCATTGAATCATTGCAAACATATTTCTTTGTTTTTTTCACTTTATTTCTACCTAAAATGTTTTATCAGTGTTTTCAACATATTATTTAATGATAATTACGACCGAATCAAATAGTTTTACATTGAATTTAATTGACTATGTGCAATTTTAATGTTTTGTTTACGTTTTTTTTGTTTTATGTCATGTTGAAGTAGTGTAACCATATTGAGGATATATCTGGGAATTTCCGTGGAACATGAACTAATTAAAAAAAAAAGTCTTAAGTATTATATATGTCTCTTAAGGATTGTGGACTATGTGATTTTTTTAAATATAAAATTTTTGTTTCTCACTATTCAAAAAATTTAATATCCATCAAATGCTTTTTTTTCAGATTTCCTAAAAATAGTACTCATAGAAAATTGTGGTTATCCATTGTACCATTGAAAAACAAGTTTTATGAAAGTGCACGGATTTGCAATTTACATTTTCAAGAATCAGATTATTATAAAAAAACAAGGCGCTTAAAATAAACAGCAGTTCCTAATATAATAGATCAAGAAACAGTCCCACCAGCCATGGTAAACATTTAACATAGTTTATATATCTGTATTACAATATATTACGTATTTAGAAATATAGTTCAAATGTATGGCAAAAGGCAAAATTTTATAAAATATATTATAATTTTCAGATAATAAGTTCAATGCATGAAGACTATATGGTGAAAATAGATCCTCTGGCTGTACCAAGCACTAGTTCTGACATTTCTGATAGAAATTTTCCACTTATGGAAATAGCAGTGAAACGTGCTGGCGGCAATATCGAGGAACCAACTGATAAAAAACAATGTCGGAAAGTTCTGGAAAATATAAGCAATCTTAACGAGTTACCTGTAAGTTTCCCTTTCCCATACAAAATATTAAATACTCATTTACATAACATCATATTATGTATAGATTCAAATCTATACTAATATTATAAAGCTGAAGAGTTTGTTTGTTTGGTTGAACGCGCTAATCTCAGGACTACTGGTCCGATTTGAATAATTCTTTCAATGTTGGATAGCCCATTTTTCGAGGAGGCTATATTTTACCCTGTATTTCCTAATAACTTTCAATAAAACAAACAAATTCATTAATGTAAAGTACTGATTTCACACAAAGTTTTCTTGTTTTGTTAGGTCAGCAGTGAAGATCGCGTTCCTGCGAAGATTAATAGGGGCGTGCAAGTGAAAATAAAGTCAACTAAAGAACAAATACTTCAGAAGAAAACTAAGATGCTTAAGCAAAAAGTGGCGCGGCAAACTAAAAAACATCACGATATGTCTTCCTTAATGGCAACAATTAAAAAGTATACGAGTCAGTCAGAAATTGAAAATATTGTACAAGGGCGTTTTGCTGATATCTGCAAGGAATTCAAAAGGCCACCGAGTAATCCACATGGTGTTCGATATAGTGAGGAAATCAAAGCCTTTGCTTTAACTTTGAATTTCTATTCACCCAAAGCTTATGATTTTTTAAGAAAATATACAACTTTGCTTCATGTAGAAACAATACGAAGATCTTTGTCTTTCTTTAATTGTAATGTTGGTTTCTTATCTGAAGTACTCGAATATTTAAAAGAGCAAGTCAAATTACCGGAAAAAAAATATTTAAAAAATGTTGCTTTAATATTTGATGGCATGGCATTAAAAGAAAATTTGGCCTATGATAAAAAATTGGACAAAGTCGTTGGCTACGTTGATTTAGGACCAATTACTGTAAGTGATCCAGAAAAATTAGCTTCTGAAGCTCTCGTATTTCAGATAGTTTCATACGGTGTACGCTTTAAATGTCCAATTGCATATTTTTTTATTGCAAATAATTTGCCTGGGGAACTTCTATCAGAATTAATAAAAACAGCAATAATTGTGCTTGATGAAATTGGTGTCACCGTAAGATCTTTGACCTGTGATGGTGCATCATCCAATGTTAAGGCTTACGAATATTTAGGCTGTACACTTGAACAAAATAATTTAATACCGTTCTTTGAACATCCCAACGGGAAGAGCAATATTTATTGTCTACTTGACGCTGCTCATATGTTAAAACTTGCGAGAAATGTGTTGGCTGATTTTGAAATGAAGTCAAGTACCGGAGATATATCGTTTAAATACATAAAAAAATTACACGAAGTACAAAACGAAGAGGGTTTGAAATTTGCCAATAAATTAAGCGCTTTACATGTAGATTTTAAAAACAAAAAAATGAATGTTAGGCTTGCTGCACAAGTACTAAGTTCATCAGTTGCTGATGCAATAGATTTTTTGAGGGTTAGTGGTCATCCTAACTTTTTAAATAGTGAAGCGACATCAGAATTCTTGCACGTGATTGATAGACTTTTTGATTTAATGAATTCAAAGTCACCCTTTGGAAAAGGTTCTAAGTCTCCATTATCGTTGAAAAACCAACGTTATTGGGAACCAGTATTTAGTGACACTGGAACGTATTTAAAATCCTTAATGATAGATGGCACTGGTATTTTAAATCATCGCAGAAAAACTTTTGCACTAGGTTTTTTGATGAACATCGTAGTTTGCCATTACTTGTTAATGATTTGTGTACACTGCAGCAAAATCCACTGAAATATTTGTTGACTTTTAAGTGTTCCCAAGACAACTTGGAAATTTTTTTTTCATGCATTAGGGCTCGCGGCCGGGCTCAAGATAACCCGTGTCCTCTTGAGTTCCGATATATAATGCGGAAGATGTTGTTCAGACATTCTATTCAACCGTCCATAAATGCCAACTGCATAGAAAATGGTTTTGAAACTTCACAAGTCTTCGATTTCAATAAACCGAAAAGTTTGTTTCGACCTCGGGAAGAACCTGACTTTCAACAAGATGTTGAAAATGTGTTTCCAAATTTAGACGCAATTCATACTAGTCCATACCACGAAAATATATTATATTATATAACTGGTTATATAATAAAACAAATTCTTACCCACATGTCTTGTGAACATTGTTATAATGCGTTAGTAGCACTGCAAAGTCTGCCAACAGATCATACATATTCTATGATTATAAATAAATTTAATTCATTTACGACATTTGTAAACCGAGGCAAACTGTACTTCCCTTCGGTAGCAGCTTACAAAATTGTAAAATATTGTGACAAAGTTTTTCAACAAGCTAATTTGATGGGCCAACTTAGAGCGAATAATATAGAAAACAAATTAATTAATGTCGTATCACAACTTTTACTCCTCTGTTGCAGGGAATGTTTAACCATCCCATCACGGAATCAATTTACTGTAATGATTTGCATGACACTAAGATAGTTAAGCAAATAGCTAATTCGTTTTTTAACATGCGTATACGTGCTCACTTAAAGAGACATACAGAAAATATACTCAGTGATTTACGTGGTAAGAGACAGAAATTACATAGAGCAATGATATTCAGTCATGTATAATTGAGAAGTTATAAATAAGGTTAAATAAATGATTTAATTCGGAATATGTTTTTTTTTTTTTTTGAGGCTTCACACTGTTCCTATTACAGTCCCGCATAATATATACTCGGTTAAATTTTAGTCGTTTTAATCCCCTTAAGGGGTCATTGTACACATTATAACGAGCAACTTTTACTATGGGACCGAACCTGAAATCGCAAAAAAATAATCAGATTTTCAGTACATTTATGTTATCCTAACTCGTCAAAATGTACTGCACAGCTGATTTTTTTTTCGCGATTTCAGGTTCGTTCCCATAGTAAAAGTTGCTCGTTATAATGTGTACAATGACCCCTTAAGGGGATTAAAACGACTAAAATTTAACCGAGTATAAATAATATTCATTTGCCCACATGGTAAAAAATTCTGAACACTGACTAACCCAGAATACTCGAAAAAAGCTGCTGTCCATTATGTTTAAGTAATCTAAAAAAATAATTAAACTGAGTTTTTTTTTCGCGATTTGTGTATTGTTCCCATAGAAAGAGTTGATAGTAATTTATAAGTACATCCCTAATAAATTCCTTTTAGTTTTTACGCAAAACTAAAAAGTATTTTTCAGCTTCTCCCGAACCCCCACTTATCACAGTCATTCATATCGCATTACCCGCGGTAACTAAACCTATGTCATGCATTCTAATTGCGTATGACGCTATCAATAACAATCTGAATCCATAACGATACTTACATTTTTATGCAGACAAAATATAATAACTGTCACAATGATAACTATTTTTCTCTGGTAGAGTGTTGTGCAATTACACCTCTGGTCATGCTCTATTTTCGTGCAAAATTCTGTATAATACGTCTACCCAGAACTTTTTGTATGATTAATGACAAACAGCCAAATTTACACACTCAGAAACATCACAAGTTTCACACTTTATCAAACAACTTTTTTCGTAATTTCATAAACATGCATCATATCATGTTGCATACAATCTTTAGAAGCTAGAATCTAAGTAGTAAACAGTGATGTAGAGAAATTTATAAATATGTTAATCACTAAATGGAAAGTAACTACAAGCGTGTCCCAGGAAAACTAAAATAAAGGTTACCCTACTGAGAAAGAGAGGGGCTGCCCACAAAGAGCGAGATAGCGATACATAGGTATAGCTTCAAGTAGGTATTCGGAGTGTGGTCTCCATTTTTATCTATACCTTCATGTTTGTGATATAAATTAGCTTTGGCTATTCCTATTTATTCTGTGGGCTATTATTTATTTCTGAATTCTGTATGCAATGTCAAGGTGACTGACTTTTATTCAAATATTCATCGATTCTCCTCAGATTTTTTTAATTTTGTTGAGTGTAGGCTTATTTAATTATTTGTATATTTAACAAATCTATAGAAAAATCATTGGACGAAGCTGTTGACAAAGTAGAAGTCGAACTCAAAAAAAGCTAACCATAGGTAAAATACAATTCAATTAAAGTGAACAAAAATGAATTATCTCAATCAAATTTGTTTTAGATATTTTAAATTTGCAGCTGTTGTTTGTTTACTGTATACTTCTAAGCATTCCCTAGCCATACTCTTGAAATACGTAAATGTCGTAAACTGATTATTTTACAGTTTCTAAACCAGAATTTACAAATAAAAATATGGCAGACATCCTGAGACCACACGTAAAGTGGATAGAAGGCAGATGTTATAGGATAAATGATCCAGCTGTAGAAACAACTACTTTCCAAGAACATAACCTATATGAAAACGGTAAGTGTTACTATTTTATCCATGAATAATATGCTGGTAAGTAATGGAGTGTTATTGTTATTTAATAGCCTGTTTGCCCAATGTATACCTAGTTCATAAGTTAATAATATTCGTCATTGAGCAAGGATCCCATATTGCAGTCACCAATCTGGTTATTAAGAATGGTGATCTATCATATGGTACCTACGTCTTTGTTATACTCTTGCCTTTGTAGTGTTCTATAAATTAGTAGCTGATTTTGGATCAGCAGTAAGCCGAACATTTAATCTTTTTATTACTCAGTAGAAAGCAGAATGCAAAATATTACTATCTTTAGTAGATCTAAAGGTTTATCTTCTTATGATTATAAATGTGTAAGTAAGTGTTTGTGAATTTTTATGAACATTCATTTATTACACCTGAACAGCTAAATGGATTTGGATAAAGCATTAGACAGGGATTAGGACATAATCCCAGTAGTACATACCCATTAGATAATTTTTGATTTTTACTCAGAAAAGCCATAGTCAGAAGCTATCAAAATAATCAAATAATAAATAATCCTAAATTTGCTATAGAAGAATTTAATAATTACCTAAACATCACTTCTTTACAGATGTAGCATGCAATGATGTTCTTGATGAAGGAGATGACGATGACTTTGAAGTGGTCATGGTGGATAATTCTAGGTTCAGCACTTGTATACATGTATCTAAGTAAGTGCAAGTTACTAGAAATAAAATTTGTAATTAGTGTGGTTAGTGATTAACCTGGTGTCTGAGTTTTTATGCTGCCCATGGACTTCGGACGATGTTTTCCTTCACCCATTATTAAGCAAGTGATACAATACGCACATAAATCTGAAATGTCAGAGGTTGGGAACAAATTCAAGACCTATGACTTGGCAGTCCAACAGTCACACCACTAGGCTATCACTGATTTCTTGCTGCTGAATTTGTAATTGCATTAATGTTTTACGAAAATTGGCTATATTATTATTAAGAGTGTAGACCATTGTATTGCTTTCATGTCATTCTAGAGTTGTTCCACACCCAGTCCCACACATATTAATAAATTATTTAATTTGCAGGCATTATCTTGGATCCATCATAGGAAAGAAGGGGGCAATCAAAATGAGAATTGAGAGAGATACTAAGACAGATATTAAGATACCAAAACATGGCCAGGAAGGCGACATTGTTATATTTGGACCTACAGCAATGGTAATTACTTTTTATCTGACTGCTAAGGAAGGGTTTTTTATATGGTTATTCATAGCTTATGCATACCCTTTTCCCAACTTTGTTGTGGTTGGCTTCCAGTCAAACTGATTGCAACTGGATACCAGTATTATACATGGTGCAACTGCTCTGACCTCTATAACCCAGTTACTGTATGGCTCAACACCCCTTGGTAAGACTGGTTCTGGACTTTCGACTTTGCCACTGCCAGTATCAACTGTCAGAGCTCTATGATGAACAGCCAGGATCTAAGGCTTAACAAGCTTTCTACTATAAGATGTTAATAAAAGTTTCAATTTTTGTTAGAATAATTTTAATTAAAAACAAATACAATAATAGATAATTTAATTTTTCAGAGTGTAAAAGCAGCTAGGCGAAGAATAAATATAATAGTGATGTCATCTAGGATGAAACAGAAAGCAACACATTTTATATCAATACCTATGAATCAGCTACATGTACAGAAAAAATTTGAAGAATTTTCGGTAATTATATTAAAAGATTTTTTTTTAAGAACTCAAACTTGATTCTTTTTATTATTTGCTTCAATGATTAATCAACTGTCTGCATTGCACAAAGGAACAGATAAAATCATTAAAGGTATTATTCCGAAAGCGATGGCAGGCTGTAAGCCGCCGCCTACCGACAATGGTAGGCCGATTTCGGGGATGGCGACAGTGCCGTTTGCTGCTGTGGTCGAGCAGCACCGCAGAGGGCATACTAGTAGTACTGTCAGTAGCCGTCACTAACAGAAGATAGTCTGGTATTTTATGGTGTGACAAATGAGGTTTGTGAAACTGAAGAAGACAAGTGGCGCCATCGTAGACGTGACGTCGCGTTCAAAAACAAAACTGTAGCCGTTCTGTCGCTGCGTTTATGGTCTATCGCAACGCTGCGCCGCTGCTGTCTGTGGTCTGCCGTGTCGTTCGGAATTGTACCATAAGGGCCGAGCCACACCGGAATGGCAGCGGCCGGCAGCGACGCGACGAGCACTTTCAGTGTGAAATAATTTTAAACTTTATTTACGTACATAAAAGACCAGTATCGCTTGAAAAAGTTGAAAGGTCGCCGACGGTGGCGCGAGTGGCGGCGCGCCATGCGCGTCTTGTCGGTGTTTCTGCCCGCGGCTGCCAGCGACGACGCGAGGCCGGTTGCGGCACCGCGGGCGACGGTCGAAACTAAACTAGTCAAGAGAAGACTAGGTGCGCGCGGTCTGGAGGTCACGCGAGGCCGCTGGCGTCGCCGCCGGCCGCTTCTGGCCGCTGCCGGCCGCTGCCATTCCGGTGTGACTCGGCCCTTAAAGGGATGTGCCGAGCTTAGCACGCGAAATTAAAATTTTCTTACGTTTTTTGCTATTTGCAGGTCGGTGTCGGGTTGTGTGTTGATTAAAATAAGATTCGCAATCGTAACGAATGATATTCCGAATTATAACCATTTAAATCATCAATACAACTATCTAAGTAGGTATACAGATTACTCTATTTAATGCTTATTTCTTGCAATCGTGACATTTTAGGTCAATCCTTACTGACCTGCAAATTAGCAAATTGTTTTTTATGGGATTAAGCTACTTCACTTTATTTCCGATTTGAAACTTGAAGTTTCATCCTGAAACTGAAGGGTGTTGTTATCTTGCTTTGGTAAGGTCATGCTAATATTCTTCTTTTGAAAATGCTCACATATTATGACTTTTCAGGCAAGTGTTTTGCGCGAGTGCCCTAGCAGAAATCTTGACAATTCCCTATTTATCAAACCAAATAAGTTGCATCTTACACTTGGTGTAATGTGCTTGATGGACAATGAGGAAAGATTGTGGGCATCCCAGCTACTTACTGAAGCTAAAGAAAAAGTTGTCATGTGAGAATAATTTATTTTTCTTTTCATTACACATTTTGCTTATCATTTTATCTTAGGCTAGGCGCAAACAAGTCACATATTTTTTCATATGTTTTGAATGGATCCATCGCATCCGTTACGGGAGCACTAAAGACCCGCAGCAAGAACGGACCGCCACCGGTGGCTCATTAGCGCCGAGCCTTACTGTTCCCATGGCAAATTGTTATTTGTTCACTTTTTGTAAAAGGTTTTTGTTTTTCTTTTCAGGCCTATACTTGAAGGGCATTTACCTTTAAAGATCAGACTAAAAGGACTTTCATACATGAATGATGATCCATCACAAATTGATGTTCTGTATGGACTTGTTCAGGAAGAGGGAAACTCAAAGGGGTTGATTCAACAGTTGGCTGATGCGTTAGTGGATCATTTTTATAAAGCAGGTGATGCTAATACACTGGTCAGCAAATAAACCGAGCCACCCGCTACCTAGGAACTCTGATTCGATTTTCTCAAAAAGTATAAAACTTACAACTATCAAAGTTATACCTACAAAAAGTGCGTTTCATGGTGATTAAAATGACTACAAATTAATTCGAAAGTACCCTCAACTCACATTGTAATCAAGCAACAAACACAATGCTAACGATTTGCTCTGTTTTCACCAGAGTTTGAAATTAGCGTTCTTTTTCTCTACAATGAACCCTAGTCGGATATTTCTTATCATTTCTTTAGTTTTTGTCCATCGTTTGCTCAGACGCGTGTGTTTTTGCTACTTTTTTCGATTAATAATGGATACAACACCTCAGGAAGCAGCTCAAACTGTAGCATTACTTCAAGCAGGCATTGCGCAACGTGAAGTCGCTCGAAGGCTTCGAATCAGCAGATCTTCGGTGCAACGAGTTTACAGACGATACCTAGAGACTGGAGCATTCGATCGCCGTCCAGGTACGGACAGACCTAGGGCTACATCAGCAGCAGATGATCGTTATATCTACCTTACTGTTCTGCGAAATCGCCACCTCAACGCAGTTCAAGTCCAACAAAGTCTGCGTGACGAAAGCCAAGTGGTCATAAGTTCAGATACCGTCAGAAGGAGACTTGCTGAACGGAACCTGACCCCAAAAAGAGCTGCAACAGGCCCAGCATTAACGGTAGCACACCGTCGAGCACGACTTGAATTTGCTCGAGAGCATAGGGATTGGACATTAGAGCAGTGGAGTAATGTACTCTTCACTGATGAGACCAGGGTGAGTCTACATGGAAGTGATCGACGTCAGAGAGTATATCGTCGCCCTGGAGAACGTTATTCTCAGTGTTGCATCGAGGAAACTGTTGCTTATGGAGGAGGATCTGTAATGGTCTGGGGCGGCATCTCGTTAACAGCACATACAGCGTTAGTTTTCATCGAACCGACGGGCCGTACACGTGGACTGACTTCTCAACTTCTCATCGCTACATTACTGAAATCCTCGCAGACCATGTGATACCTTACGCAGGATATATCGGACAGGATATGCAATTGATGCATGATAATGCACGGCCTCATGTTGCTGATGAGGTGACCCAGTATCTACGCGACGTCAGCATTCGTACGATGGACTGGCCAGCTCGAAGCCCGGACTTGAATCCGATAGAACACTTATGGGATGAGCTGAAATGTCGGGTTCGAGCCCGGGTACCTGCTCCAACAAGGCTTCCAGAGCTGCGAATCGCAATTGAAGAGGAGTGGAATACAATTCCTCAAGATTTTATCGTCAGGCTCGTAAGGTCGATGAGTACAAGGATGCTGGCAGTTATCCGAGCAAGGGGAGGGAATACGGAATATTGATCAAAAACTTTTTTTTGATTTTATCTTTGTTTTTGGCTTTAATTTTTTTTTTCACTTTATCATTACTAACGATTGTCACGACTGGAAAACGACTCTTCTTTGTAAAATCCTTAATAAACACTGAAATATTGATTAAACCCAATGAGTTTCCTTTCATTTTAATCACCATGAAACGCACTTTCTAATTGTAGGTTTTTTAGTTTTTGAGAAAATCGAATTAGAGTGCCTAGGTAGCGGGTGGCTTGGTTTATTTGCTGTCCAGTGTATGTTTTTAAATGATGATTCAGAACTTCTTTGAAATAACTTAGTTTATTTATGTAAATACCTAACTATTAAACTTCTATTTGTCTATACTTACAGGATTGATGAACAGAGAACATGACAGAGACGGTGTCAAACTGCATGTGACTTTAATCAACTCCAAGTACAGGAGACATTCAGAAAACCCGAATGCTGACAATTCTGCGTCGTCATCAAGAAACACAAGACGGCCAAGGGAAACTTTCGACGGCACAGAGGTGCTTAAGAAATTCGCTGACTACGATTTCGGAGTGGCAGAATTAACGGATATTCACTTATCACAGCGACACTCATTGGGTCCTGACGGTTATTATCAGGCAACTTGCGTGATCCCGTGTAATAGTTGATACTGTTGATATAATTATACGTTTTTTTTTATATTTTCCTTAATAAATATTTCCGTATTGTTACGTTTCTTTTTACTTTTCAACTTCTGGGGACTGACCACCATCGCTTGCAGTAGGTATTATTTGAATATTACTTCACAGGTAGAAAGAGATATCTTACAAGCATCTACTTAATAAAACTTACTTACTGGCAAAAAACGCAAACGCACAACTTCGCTGCATCTAGAAACATGAAACTGCACATTACTTCCTAACAGGATTGCAGGATGGCCCATGAATGAAAAAAAATGAAAATGAAAAAAAACTAATTAAATACAAATAACTACCTAATTTAATTTAATACTTATTTATTTTTGCCAAGCAAAGGGTTAAATATCACATTATATTGTTATTTATTTTATTTTACCTTTTGAACGCCAATCACTTGTATACAAGTTCGAGATTTTAAGTAGTAGAAGTAGTAGAAGTAATAATAGTATAAAATAAATTTACGACTTTTACAAGACCTTTTATTTTGTTTTTATCGAAAATTGCCCTGCTATAAGCCATATTTTTAACTTTTTCACACATAATAAGTTCTTGTTTGTTTTATATTCAATAGAAACAAAAACGCCAGAAAATATTTTAATGCCCCCAAGGCCCCAACGCCAAGTACTTGATATAAAGTAAGCCAGTGATGGGACACGATGAAGACCTCGCTATATTTGATCTCGTCGAAACGATCATAAATACTATTATTGCAAGAAAATGACGTGAATAAATAACAATTTTTAAATATTGTAAACCATAAACTACGTTTTATTCACCTTAATCAAGAATAAATAGGTTTTCTAATCATTGTCGAAAGTGAAACACCGTTTGAAAAACCCATCCTTACAAAGTGGTTAGTTGTCAGTGCGCACAACGCCACGAACTTGTATAGAAGTAAATCTGTGACGTCATAAGCGGACGGGTTTCAAGGTCATAGTGACTGCATTTTAGTGTAGTGCAATGTCTTACATCTTGCGTTGGCGCACGTGTTCTAACAAAAAATGAGTGACGGTGAATATGACGAATTATTGCGAGTTTTACAAGGTGTGGAGTCTGAATCAGAATTTGATTTTATAATCTGAATTTTCAATGTGTTCGTCGTCTTGACATTCCGTTAAGTCGTCAACTTCCGTTTCAGGAATGTGCTTCCGTTTTCTACTAGTTTCTAAAAACAAGAAAAATCATTGCTAGTATTTTGCGACACCTACACCATTAAAAAAAAAGATCTGTAACCTCTGCGTAAAACAGTCACTTACCCTCCATTTTCATTTAAAAAAAAACACGTAGAAAACCACGTATCTAGCTTCTATTGATTGAAGTAAACGAAATAAAATGCATGAATCGGTTGAGGTTATGCACGTGTAACTCGACAGTGAATAGAAAAATACCATACACATCGACATCTAGACATCCAATCAGAAAGGATTTTGACGTGCCTCGAGCGCCAACGACTTGATATGAAGTAGAAGGATTACATTTGGAGACAAATAGGGATGTGCCTTCTAGAATACACGTCTAATAAATTTACAATTCTTTTCTTTTATATTGGGAAATATATCCAGGTTTTCATATTGATTTTTTAATGAAATAAAACAAAATATGAAAATACGGTATCAGTTTTTGTTTAGCTTCGTAAATTGGTGAATAAACATTAATTTCATCTTATAATATTATTTGTCGATAGGACATTAATCCCATCCCTACGTTTTACTATAGATACGTTATACATTTGTAGCGTGGCGCTGGAGGACACATCGCGTATTATATACGCGAATTACATAATAGATTGTGAATATTATACCCAAAAATATTTAAATCCAGCTGAGCTCCGGAAACACCTCGCGAGTAGCAAATCAAGTTCTTTGCCAAAAAGGAAAACAAATCTACCCAAAAAAGGAACTATTCCCTTTTATTTTAGAAAGAGGAATACTAGTGAAACTGAGCAAAACGTACACTCTCATTTTCCTTCTAAAGAACACAGAAAAGGTACTTTACCTTATTATTTTCCCACACTTAAAAAGAACAATACATTTTTTCGTACCTAAGAACTCAGCACCTTCATCACACAACTTCAGAATACTCCACCAAAACATTGCAAGTGCTTTATTTAAACAGGAACTATTGGAGTTAACGTTACAGGAAATGCGTGACTTACATAATGAACCCCACGTGATTTGCCTCTCCGAAACATTTATTAAAAAAGGTCATGAGAACTATCTCAAGTTATCTGATTTTGAAATGGCAACTAATTTTTGCAGAGAAAAACACAGAGGTGGCACTTGCATTCTAGTTAAAAAGGGTCTGAAGTACAAGGAATTACAGTTTATAAAAACATACGCGTCGGTAAATACGTTCGAAGCATGTGGCATAGAATTAGAAAATAAGAAACTAGTGATTATTTGCTTATACCGTACACCTCAATCCAATCCTAACGAATTTTTAACTAAGTTAGATAGTTTACTACATGACTTAAACAAGAAATATAAATCTAGAACGAGCATAGTTTTAACCGGTGACCTTAATATTAATACCTTGAAGAAAAGCAGAATCACTCAAGACTTTCAAGACTTAGCAAACAATTACAATTTAAAAATTCATATTGAGGTAGCTACTAGGAAATTATCTTGTATAGACCATATATTGAGTAATACACCTGGCGCAATTCCAGCAGTGCTACCACTCCATCTCTCTGATCACGACACAGCACAAATGCTAAGCTTTCCTTTAAGACTTCAGACAGCAAAAGCCGCAATATATCATATTTACAAAAGAGACTACAGTCCAGATAATACTCATAAATTCCGTGAATGCTTACAAAATCTATCCTGGACAGATATTTACAAGGAAAACGATGCAAATACAGCATTCAGCGCTTTCCATGAATTGATATGCTTATTTTACAATCTCTGTTTTCCAAAAGTTAGCATTAAGATAAACTTAAACAATAAGATAAAGCGAACGTGGATAAGTAAGGGTCTAAAACAGAGCTCTAAAACGAAGCGTTTCTTACGATATCAATACTACAAGACTAAAAATATAATAAACAAGAGTAGATATACCTCATATTCAAATCTATTACAAAAGTGTATCTACAACGCTAAACGCAATGCTAACATAAAGTTCATGAATAATAATGACAACAAATGTAAAGCCGCATGGACAGTCATTAGAAACGAAATACACACGGATCCCAAAGACAATATTGAACACATTAAAATTGACAACATTAAACTTACCAAACCAGCGGAAATAGCTTCTGCCTTCAATAGTCATTTCACAAATTATATTCCCACTCAAAATTGTACAAATAGTTTCCGCAGTGATACTCTGACTGCTACCTCGATGTTCCTCACACCTATATCCGAAAATGAGGTGACGAAACATATATTATCGTTAAAAAATACAAACTCTGTAGGCTATGATGTACTTAACACCAGAATTATTAAGTCATGTGTTAATGAAATAAGTGGGGTGATGACTTATCTCATTAACCTGTCCTTTTCACAAGGAGTCTTTCTTTAGCGCTTTAAAAATATCTGTTGTCAAACCGATATTTAAAAAAGGTGAAAAATGTGACATGAATAATTATCGCCCCATAACATTGATACCCATCATGTCAAAAATCTATGAGAAATGCATGTATCAAAAATTAGTTAACTACTGTGAGAAATTTAATATTATAAAAAAAGAGCAATTCGGCTTTCAGAAACGTAAGTCCACGTCCTTAGCCATCTATTCAGTTTTGAAAGAAATATTGAACAATATTAACAACAAACAGCTAACGACAGGGCTATTCTTTGATCTGTCAAAGGCATTTGATTTGGTTACACATGAAATATTATAACAAAAACTAGAGACTATTGGTGTTAGAGGACTGCCACTTCAGTGGATTTCGTCGTATTTAACTAACATTCAACAGAGAGTCACTGTCACTAAACTTAATGAAAGTTGGGACATGACAGAATATTCGTCTGATTATATAAGTATAAAACGTGGCGTCCCGCAGGGTAGCATATTGGGCCCTATTTTATTTCTGATCTACATAAACGACATTGTTAATGTAACCAATCATAAATGCTTTCTTTTTGCCGATGACATCTCCATAATTGTGACTACCGATAAAAAATATAAATCAGTTACGGATAATGAAGCGGACATAAATAAAACAATAGACAATCTAATTAACTGGTTAAATAATAATAATTTATCTATTCATCTTTACAAATCACTTTATATACAATTTAATCAATCTTATAATAATACATTTAATTTTAAAATGGACATTCCAAAAATAACACAAGCGGCACAAACTAAGTTTTTAGGAGTAGTAATTGACGAACATTCAGACTGGAAAGCACAGGTTGATACTGTATGTAATAAAATAAATAAATTTGCCTATGCTTTGAGACAAATAAAAAAAGTGACTAATATAAAAACAACTAATATGTTGAGTCCTCACTACGGTACGGACTAATGATGTGGGGAAATAGTACTGACCACAATAGAGCATTTGTCGCCCAAAAGAAATGTTTGCGAGCTATATACGAAGTTCCATCTGACGAATCATGTCGACCAATATTTAAAGAGCTTGGTTTGCTACCGTTACCTTCATTATATGTATATGAAGCATGCATGTTTGTTCAAAAACACAAAGAACTATTTAAAACAGCAGAGGAATTAAGCTCTCGAAGTCGGCGTGACCAATACAGACTTGTGCTGGATGTGCTGCCTCGATCAGCGAAATATAATAAAAACTCTCTGGCTATGTGTGTACGTCTCTATAATAAATTACCAAAAATGTTTAAAACATTAAATTGTAAATTATTTAAAATACAATTATATAAATGGCTCAATAATAATAATTTCTATAGCATTAATGATTATTTTATTATGAATTCAATGTAATTTATTTCAATAGCATAATGTATCTTTAGTACTTAAGTAAGTTTGCATGCTTTAGTATTAAGCAAAACATGTCCGATCTAATGTATTTAATAACACCTTGTATACCATGTTTTATGCAAATAAAAATATCTTATCTTATCTTATCTTATAGATGGGCGTCGAAAAGGATAAAAAATTTAAGTTAAATTACTATACAATTAGGTATTTGACAGGGTAGTATTTTTATGGCATATTCGAATGTGACGTCACAGATTTGATTCCAATTTTACAATTATATCCTCGCAAAATATTTAATTTCTGTACTGTGATGGAAGTTTTTAAGGTGAGCGGTATAATTTCTATGTGATTTAATCTTTTATTTTAGACCGTGTCATGCTTTTTCAGTGGACTGGCAGTATAGAAAATTATTAAATAGAAAGGTTCGAATTTTAAAAATTATTTCACGCTAGCGAGTAAAATGCAATTTTGGGCTCAGATTTCGAATGACAAACAGGCTCTTTCCGAGCCTGTGAGGTGAAAAAAATATATTTTTGAATCTTTGAAATATGCTCTATCCTCGATAAGAAAACCGTCTGTAATGTCCATATAATCATCACCCAAAGTAACTAAAAGTACCAAAGTTAAAAAGAGATTTTCACTCAATAAAATTCGTGTTCAGTGTAAAAAGAGATTTTCACTCAATAAAATTCGTGCTCAGTGTAAAACTCAGAGGCCCATGGGCAGCTTCAAAACAGGCGCCAATAATCACTAACCACACGAAAGAGAAAAAGTGTAAAATTCCAGAGTTTCAGTCATTAAAAAAAAACATAAAAGAACGTATTTCGCACCTAAATATTTAATCAAAAAACGCCGAAAGGTGTCCCCCGCAGCGAATGGGTTAATGAACATGCAACCTTAAGTTACGAGACACAATCATTATTAATGTAGAAAAAAATAGGAACGGGCTCAAGGGCTGAGATTAGGTTATATTAAGTAGTCTTTTTTTTTTTCAGGCTGGGAAATCATCCAATGACTTCTCCCGCTCTGGGTGGAGCGGAAGGTAGTGTCAGACTCTTACTGACTAAAACCCATCCATGTTCCTTCCTTAGCCCTTTGTGTTCCGGGGTAGCAGTAACCCTTTCGGACAATCCCGCTTAATACTAAGTAGTCTAAGGTTTAACACGTCAAAAGATGCCGTAACAGTTATTTATTGTATCTGAAACAGAATATTGTAAGATTTATTAAACGGAAGTACCTACCGTTTAATAAACCTTACAGTCATTTAAGTTTAGAAATATGACACTTTTTTACAAAATTGACAGATTGTAACGTTTATTTTACAGGGCCCAGCTGCGATACTGTGAGAGAAGTACTCACTTCATTACTGTTCTTATAATGAAGTGAGTACTTCTCTCACACTTTTTTACAAAATTGACAGATTGTAACGTTTATTTTACAGGGCCCAGCTGCGATACTGTGAGAGAAGTACTCACTTCATTACTGTTCTTATAATGAAGTGAGTACTTCTCTCACACTTTTTTACAAAATTGACAGATTGTAACGTTTATTTTACAGGGCCCAGCTGCGATACTGTGAGAGAAGTACTCACTTCATTACTGTTCTTATTAAACGGTACTTCCGTTTAATAAATCTTACAATATTCTGTAAGAATTTTACACGTAAAAACCTTACAAATTTTACAATTACAAATGGTGTTTAATAAATGTTTACAAGTGCAGAAAACGCTTGTAAAGTAACAAATTACATAAAATGTAAGTTTTCGTTAAGATTCATAGATCGAAGTAAGATTTCAAAAACCTTAGAATTTTAAATACCTATTTAGAATATTTTGGTTTTCAGGGTACTTTTCTATTTGTTTGTTTAATAACGAAAATCATGGACAACAATGACAAAATCATGATTATATTTCTAATATAACTACCTAGTTATTAGAACCATTTTTTAATGTACTTAAAATAATTAAATTTCTTCATTTAGTAAGTTGAGGTACAAAATTGTAAAGTTCTGACACAAGGCCAGTCCACCAGTCGGAATTGTTCTACTATTTACAAAACATGTAAACTTGTTATTACAATTAATTATGCGTTCAATAAAACAGTTTGCCTTACAAGTATGTAAAGAGAAAATCATTATTAAACGGAAATATGTAAAACTAGCGATGATATGGCTAGGAAGGAAGTGACTACGGAGATGACGACTAATAGAGAAGTATGGAAGAAAAAGACATGTTGCGCCGAAAAATTGGGATAAGGGCAGGCAAACGATGTAAAACTAGCGACTCACCCGGCTTCGCACGGGTGCACTGTAGTTACTACCACGCGGGCGAAAGCTAGTTAAATAATACGTATAAACCTTGCTCTTGAACCACTCTACCTATTGATGGAAACCGCATTAAAAAAATCCATTAGGGACGTAGAGCTTAAAAGATCTAAGCGTACAGAGGGACAGACCGCGGGGAGCGACTTTGTTTTATACTACTCTAGCTTCCGCCCGCGGCTTCGCCCGTATAATATGTCGACAAATTACACACATAAACCTTCCTCTTGAATCACTCTGTCTATTAAAAAAAACTGCATTAAAATCTGTTGTGTAGTTTTAAAGATCTAACCATACATACAGACATTAGGACGCGGGAAGCGACTTGCTTTAAAGATCTAACCATACATACCTACAGACATTAGGACGCGGGAAGCGACTTTGCTTTATACTATGTAGTGATACAGACTAGCTGTCACGTGCAACTTCGTCTGTGTCACCTAAGAGAGAGAGTGGTTTAGATATCTGACATGATATTATGTTGATTGAAATCAAGTGATGTCAAGGACAATTTTGTTTACATTTAAATACTTGTGATTAATAGTAACATATTTATTTTAATAAGGATTAATATTATGTTGATAAAACTCCTTCGCAAATAATGCATTTATATCGAACAAATTTGATTACCCTAGAAAAGGGTTTAATGAGTCCTAAAAGATAGACAATGCTGTCGCGGACTTTTATTTTGAACTTATAACGAGAAACAATTCCATCATATATTTGCGTAACTTAAACCGTTTATATACTTACCTATTTCCAGCGCACGCAACGGAAGCTCTCAAAATGGATTTTTTTCCGTTTTTCAACATATAATAATTCCTACCAGTAGTTCCTGAGATTAGCGCGTTCATACAAACTAATTTTGCAGCTTTATATTATATAATTACTCATTGTAGGTACAGGGGCCAGCACATCAAGTTACCACAATCTGTCAAATTTCTTTGATGGTATTTCAACTTTATTGCAAAGATATAAGGTTCATTTTTAATTGAGAAAATTTGACAGTTAGGGATAGCTTGATGTGCTGGCGTCTGTACAATTTTTCAATTTTGACAGTTTTCCACCATGTTATTTTTGTAAATTAAATTCTTTATCAAAAAGAAATTTGTAGATTGGTGACTTGTAAAATAACAATTTCCAAATTGTAACGTTAATAAACAGAGCCCTGATCTAAATAACGCAGCCAGAAGGTGGCGACAGGAACTTCTCAACCCATCGTATTTGGGCTCGTTGCATTCATCTTGTCAAGTAGGTACCTACTACAGCTCCGCGATGTGAATCTCAATCGGCCACACGACTTGTCTTAAATAAAAACCTAGTGTTTTGTAGAATGTTATTAATTGGTAGCTATCGCATTAAGGTCTTGTTTGTTGTCACACTGGCTCATTAAATACTCTTTTATTTTGGGAATTGATCGATCGTATCTTAAACCTATTATTGTATCTAAGATACGTAAGGTACCTACGTTCTAAAGGCAACGCCGTCTTAGGCCATGCCCAATTTCATTTTCCAACCCTATTGTGACAATGCAATGTGACAATAACATTTTTCTCTATGATAAAATAAAATAAAAAATGATCTTATATTTTTATTATTATGGTTAATTGGTACAAATCAAATATCTATCACAGAAAGTATTGAAAAGAGTGAGACAGCTTTAAAATGCCAACAGAAGCGGGTTAGTACCTTCTTAGGTTGGAACTTTTTCGACTTCATCCGGAAACAATTCAGGTCATTAAAATAAAAAAAAATAAGATATTTGCTATACTTTTGAGCTATGGGTGGCGGAAATGTGGGTCAAAAAAACTATATGCAAGCATGTAGAGATACCATTATTATATAGAGATTTTTTAAATTAAATCAATGGTATACCGGCATTCTTAGGTACTTTTTATTACGTAGGCACTCTACTTAAAGTTATTTAATTATATTGTAAAAATAAATAAAGATCCACATAGTTGTTACTAATTAATTGTAAAGGAGAACATCTTTACGGAATCTCGCAAGTATTAACTATAATGATTATTTTAGTTATCTATAACAGATGAGACGTACAATAATTACCTACTTTATAACAGAAGCTTCACAGCCAATATTGTAAGCCAAACCGGGAAATATTTCTAAAATAAAGCCCCGATCATCGCATTACCCTCCGAAGGCTTAAACCGACATCGAGCTTATTCGAGTTTCCAGTTAAATGCCTTTTATCGGATGGCTTGTGAGTTCAGATTTTCAGCGTTAACAGGATTTAGATACTACTGAAAATACTCGATTTTGTTTCTTACTTGAAATATTTAATTGTCATTCTTGATCGGAATAATTTGTAAAGTTATACTGATTTATTTAACTTTCATAATGAGGAAGTAGAAATTTGATAATGGTAAAGCTAAGCTTTTTTGAAATAATAAGTGGCAAAAATATACGATTTAATAAATTGAAGTAAATATATGCATTTACCAATGTGACACTGATAAATCTGGAAACCTATCAATTTGCTACGCCGTAGCAACTCGTAGCCCGGCTACGCGCTACAAAACTAGATAAATATTTTGAATTAAAAAAAAGAACGAATTCTCGTAGTTCCATGTCGCACTTGGCAGGCTAGGAAGTGGTGTATGCGGGCGGGGCGGCCCAGCCAACGTCACAGTCAGTCCTTCAGTAGGGGCGCATTGGCTACGTAATGCGCCCGCCCTGCGCTGCTCCGCGGCCTAACCACTCGCCTTACGACTCCGAGTAAACCTTCACGTGAAAGTGTACACAACGGATTTATCTCGCATACGTAAGTGACTTTATTATTTGTGATTACTTAAATTAGTATTTAATTAGGATAGTTACGTGTTTAATGATAATTTAAGATCTTCAGGCTTTTCCTGAAGTTTTTGCCAATAATTCAAGAACATTGAAAAATATCAGTTATATATTATTTTTTCTGTTAAATCCTTTTTTTTTGTTTCTTGTAATTTTCAGTGACAGTACTTATAAGCAAGTAGGTAGGTACTTACGTAAAACTTGTACAAAATTTCTTTTTGTTCTCTACCGTTAGTCACCCCTCGTTATTATAAATCTAAGTCCGCCCGGAGCCTTCATTGGGTTTACGTTTCATTTGCATGTATTTATGCACAAAGTTTAGGTGTTATTGCAGGCAACGAGATTTGATATTACCATTTTTTGTGATAAGTAGACAGGCATAAAGCAGAGCTCCGGCACAGTCGACCCAGCTCGTAAAATGCTAAATGTAAGACGCTCCTTTGTAAAAACCAGAAAGGGACCCTCCATCAGATAAATTTATATCATTTTGTTTTATACGTTGTATATGATATTCAGCCGTTCAAAGTACGTTATTATACCTAGGTAATTTAAGTGACGTAATTATAAACATTCAACTTCGGTAGGTGTATCATTTTTAAAGTTATCTATTTTTTATTTTCATACTATTATTGATGTTACTTGCCCAGTAAATCTTCATAAATGAAGTCGTATTGTTGTGTTATATTTACTTATGTATAGGAGATAACAAAACATATTTGTGAATATATCCAAATGTTTTTGTATAAAGCCATTTTCGTTAAGTGATGACAAGTCATATCTTCGCCTTCGTGGATTTAGGAAATTCTCCCAAGGGAACGTACTAACGTGATAAAAGGTATCCTTTTCATTAATCCAGGTGAAAAACTACCTCTGTGCCAAATTTCATCCAGATCCGTTCAGCCGTTTAGCGTGAAGGACGGACAAAAATAACAACCACGCTCCAAACTTACCTACTTATTTGTTTTTCCTTTACTAAAAGTAAATAGGGTTCAAGAATTGTAAGCAGGTAAGTTCGATAGTGTAGTGTGGGCGATGCGATCTACTCGCTAGTACAAGATTAATTGACTGTTATAGATAACACCTTGTACAGTTGTTGCAATATTAAAAATTCATCTGCTATCCTAACTGAGTACAGTATATATAGGTAGCTTATAATAATTATACTAAGCGTTGCATGCTCTTGTGGAATTGTAACTGATCTGACGTAATTATATTTACCTATTCACATATAGTCATCTACAATGTTTTGAGTAGGTACTTTAAATTGTATTTTTAGAAGCTACTCCAACAGAATTTATTAAAACGATGAATTGGTAAATCTGAATCTAGCCAAGCAACCTCTATTGGTTACGATTCTTATTTTTAAATTAAACACAGTTGGCTGTATAACGACATTTAGACATCTTAGAGAGAAGGTTTAACAAAATCTACAACTAAAATGGTTTTACAAGTAAAATAATAACATGTACTTCTTAAATAGTTTATCTATTGAGGCTCTATTGGCAAGGATGCTTATTTATTATTTAGGGACTAGGGTAAAACTGGTGTAATTTATAACTATGGGATACTCCAGAATTCCACTCTCCTATGGCTGTAATTTATGGGTATAACATTCCGCCAAACTGCAGTGAACTTAACTTATTATTACTATAAATCGCCTTTGTTTAGGTTCACAGTGCAGGGTAGGGGCAGGGCAGCATATCATATTTTGTTATGTAGGTAACATAAGTATATGTATATGCTGCCTTCAAGGCGACTACATGGTTGAATTCAGTGGAGTGTCTCTAGCGTGCCTGTCTTAATAATTAGATGCACCTATACCTGGAACGAAGCTCTCATACGTAAAAACCGTTTCGTCTGCAGAGTGGACGATTTTCTTCAACCTGGATTTATTTTAGGAGCCAGCAGATTCAAAATATGCATTAGGGTCACAGAGTTAAAATCTTTTAGTGAGTCTCTTAACGAGTATGGTAGAAAACCACTCTCTTGAGCTCCGATGTCTGTGGTTAACCCAGTTATAGGGACTGATGTTCGCCTTAAAGTGTAATGCAACTTTTACTGTAAAGAGTTCGCAGGGGATATAAATGGATTTTATCCATGGGAATGACATAAAGAGAGAAATACTGTTGTTAGAAAAGACAATATCTGTCACCACCTACTTTAGTTTATTTTCGTTTTGTGCCACTCTTGTTTCGATTAGGATTTTGCAAAAGCCAACAAAAACGAAAATGGAAGTACAGAAAACATGGTTAAAAATCGTTAGGTAAGCTTGTTGACATGAAATATTTCATTCACCACTCGAGCGTTCGGCAAGGAAGAAATAAATCAAATGGACAAATAAACGAATTTGCCTAACATCGGTGTTTCTTGGGCCGCGTTTACGTGTCTCATTAGAGATACAGATAACGTAGCAACTAGAATCAATAGACAGCTTTGTGAAGCCATGTTGATTATAATTATTATGACGTAGGTTTAGGAAGATTAGTTTAACTTGAGCGCAATGACGTAACTATCATCATTATAGAAATTATTAGAGGCCAAAAGATATTTGCATTCAGATTTTGTTATGAAAATTAAGAACTTTCAGAAATTGGAAAGTGTGCAACACTATCTATTTATTATTTAAAGCATTGCCCACCTTAATGGCAATTATCATCACTCAGACCGCTATAGATGGCTATTTATACAACCCAACGTCCCCATATTCGTAAATTAGAATCAGGTAGATAGGTACCTATAGAGGTATACCACAAAGTTTGTTGGATTGTACATTCGCCTACACGTAGCTCGTATCACCCCACTTTATTGATACCGTTCTGTCACGCAACGAATTATATTCATATTTCTACGTTTGTTGGGAGAAGTAATTTGGAAAGCCATAAAAAGCACTTTTTATATTACCAGACTTACATTCCGTTCAAGGATATTTCTGTTTTGAAATCTGTTATTGATTTCAACGTTTTGTAAATCTACTCAAAAGGCTTCACCACGCTATCTCAGAACCACAGATCTCCGAGGTTAATTTGACCAAACTTGCGTCTCGTCTCGAGCTGTGACTTTCTGTAATTCAATAAAGGATTTAGGAGAAATTCCATTCCACAACCCTTGTTGCTGGGGTGCCCCAGCTATACCTATTACTCTAACTACACCATTTTTGTAGGCATACAAGTATCTACTCACACAGACAGAAACGCACCCCTGTTTCTTACAGGATGAGCATAGTTTGAAGGGGCACGAGGCATTACTATAATTCGAGTCATTGGGCCCGAAAGTTCCAGAATGGTTCTCCGTTTGTCCGTTCAGCAAATCGCATCGGTTAAGGGATCGCAGTAGAGCGTGAGTCGGGGTAGTAACACAATCCTTATCCCGGACCACCACAGCCATCTGTTTTCTTCTATTGACAGTTTAAACGTGCATTGGAGGTTAAATAGCTTTCCCCGAATAGCTACTTATTTAAAGTCAAGGAAATGCCAAATCAGCGTGAAAACTTTCATCTGGTCCGGTGAAGTTTGGGTTAATAGGTTTATTAAGTGCAGATTAGATCTGCTCATCGTTTACAAGTGTCAAAATTACACAAACTACCTATTTCTAATACAAAATGTTGTTAATCCATATAAGTACCTAATGCTGTCTGTGTTGTGCACTGGCATGTGCTTTCTTCAGAAAACTTCTTATTTGTTTAGTTCTGGCTTCAATTTCTTCGTATACAAAATATTACAAAACTTACTGGACCGTAAGATTCTTCCTTCTATATCCACGAAAGTGCGAACGCTAAGGCCGTGTTGATAGTAATACGGAAAGTTTTCTCATTTTCACACGTTACTTACTTGGAAAATAATAAAGCCAAGATAAAAACTTACAACTTAAAGCTCCTGGAAAACTAAAAAACCTAACACCTAGGTTACTAACTATATACATTAGGTACTAAATCTACTAACTAACTATCTAAATCACTACATAGTATAAAGCAAACTCGCGTCCTAATGTTTGTGTGTATGCTTAGATCTTTAAAACTACACAACGGATTTCGATGCAGTTTTTTTTAATAGATAGAGTTATTCAAGAGGAAGGTTTATATCTATAATAACATGCAATTTCCGCCATCCACGCGGGCGAAGCCGCGGGCAGAAGCTAGTATACGAATTATTACAAAACAAAATGACACGTGGGCGTCGAAGTACCTACTCCTCAACAACACTGTTATCCGAAAACTCCGAGGTTATAAATTATTATTAGAAAACCCCTAGTTTTTTCAAAGTACTTATATGCTTCTATGTATGTAAAAATTCTGCCAAACTGCGTGTGGGTGTTACAAATTAATGTGTATAAAGGGTGTTAGGTTCGGTTGGATGATGAATGGGCGACCGCCGCGCGCCGTACGCCATCGATCCACTTAGGGGGCAAGATTCCAAAAGACAGTTCATGTAAATGTGCCACGATGACGCACCTTAACGGCTGTTCGCCTGTCTTTACATGCGAAGCACACGAGTATTACACAAACAAAAATATTTGTCTAAGTAGGGGAAGACCGGGAACAATATCTGGATATTTTTCGCATTGATTGGCGTAGTTCAAAACTCCAATACGACTCTTCGTTTATTGGCCTTGGAGGAATATTTTTCTTGCTCTTGGCATTAATGAGGAACGGAATTCAATTCGGACTTCCCTGAATAACCCAAAAAAGAACACTATTATACCTACTTTTTACAATTAACCTAAAGAAATTGCAAAATAATGTTTGTGATAAATTAATTTTAATTACAGAATCCAATACTTTGGGTTACTTATATATTGCAACGTCATCATACCTACCAGAAGGCTTTATAATTGGTATCACTTTGAATACAAATTACTTAAGTACTTGAACACTCATAAAAATTCACTTTGAACATTACTTCTAAAAGAAAGCGTATTTTTATGAATTTTTAGCCGTCTTAATTTGTAGTATGACAATCACAGAACGTGCTTAAGATCAGATCAGACCTGCAAGATTAAGTGAAATTGTTTTTGGACAACAGAGGACTGCGTACTGATAAAAACAAAAATCATAATCATTTACTATAAACTGGCGTTGTGCCAACTCATGTAATCTAGTTTCCCGTGCCTGTGAGTGCAACTCTGTCCTTCAACTTGTCGCTCTGAAGTTAACCGGAATGTGGCCCAGTTAAGTGCGGACGGAAGCTTCGATAATTTTATTATTATATAAATAAAGTGCGGAATTAAGCAATACGATGCCAACCGGCCGCCCGTCAAATTTTCACGATCTTGCGTACCTAGTGTATAAACATGTAGTGACATTAATGAAACAATAATTAAAACGTAACAATGACGAAATAAATCCTGTACAATTTTTTTTAAATCTTTTATGCAGTTTTCTTTAAAAACGTACAGTCGATCACTTTCATTATATTTCCTCTTCCATGTTCTCTCAGACAATCAACTTTTACTACGTTTTTATCCGAGTTAACAGTTAGGAGGAAGTAAAATGAAATGGCTCGACATTAAACGTTAGCAGAGTCTTAACAGGTGAAGGACTCTCTGAAGAGGAAAATTCTTAAGAAAATAAATTGACGGCTGAAGTTACGATATAAATCTTCATATAAGAAATACGAGCGAAATGCTTTTACTGCTTGGTTTTGTCAGCTCCAAAATTTAAACTTCTTCTCTAGCGTCAGTTAAAACAAATATCTGGAAACTTTGAGAAGAGTGGAAATGGAGATCGTTTTGTGCGCTGTGCGGCTGTGCCAGGTACGAATTTTATTTTCGATTGAATGAACTATTCCGCAGGCATATTTTATGACGCATGAGCAATTTAAATTAATTATTGTAAGTTAACCGAACGTCACTGAATCAGAGAGCTGCTGAAACTAGATTGGGTAGTGAAAAGGTACTTACGGAAATATACTTATCTCAATAGAAGGTAAATTGTTACTCTACACTTTACTTACACTAGGGTTTTCATACTTTCCGCGTACCGGCCCATAGTGCTGCTCGACGAGGTGGGCAAGATGTTTGAGCGTATCATCGCAGCCCGCCTCGTCAGCCACTTGTGCGAAGAAGGGCCGGACCTAGATGAGTGCCAATTTGGTTTTCGGCACGGGCGCTCCACCATTCACGCGATCTCGCGGGTGAGAGTCCTGGCGGAGGAAACGGTGTCTCGGGGTGGGGTGGTGATGGCTCGTTAGACATTTCCAACGCCTTCAACACCCTGCCCTGGAGTTGTATCAGAGAGGCACTGCTTTATCATCGAGTGCCTCTCTACTTCCGTCGCATCGTTGGGGCTTATCTGTCGGAGAGGTGTGTCACCTACGTGGGACGTGATGGCGGTAACCAGCACCCCATGTCGTGCGGTGTTCCGCAGGGATCGGTAGTCGGACCGCTCCTGTGGAACATTGGCTACGACTGGGTGCTGAGGGGCGAACTCCAGCCGGGCGTGCAGCTGACGTGTTACGCTGACGACACGTTAGTCACGGCCCGGGGGAGCTCGCACAGGGAAGCAGCGTTGCTGGCGACGGCGGATTCTCACAGGTGGTGAGCCGCATTCGACGCCTCGGCCTGGAGGTGGCCCTCAACAAGTCGGAGGCCATGGTGTTCCATGGTCCCCGACGGGCACCGCCGCCGGGATCACACATTGTGGTCGGGGGGGTCCGAATCGCTGTCTAGCCTACCATGAAGTACCTAGGATTGGTGCTCGACAGCCGGTGGGACTTTGGCCCCCACTTCCGGCGGCTTGCGCCCAAGTTGTTGGGCGCGGCCGGGGCACTTTCAACGCTGCTTCCCAATCTGGGGAGCCCGAGCGCCACATGGAGGCGGCTCTACGTGGGGATCGTGCGATCGATGGCCCTATACGGGGCACCGATCTGGGCGGCTGACCTGACGGCCGGGAGCATCTCTGTCTTGCGAAAGCCACAGAGAGCTATGGCCGTCAGAGTCATAAGGGGATATCGCACGATCTCCTACGAGGCGGCGGGCGCGGGGCGAACGACCGATGCAGCAACAATTGGAGCTGCGTCGGTCTCAGCTCCGCGAGGTCCTGGTGGCGGACTGGCGGGACAGGCTCTCACGCCCTACCGCCGGCCTCAACACCATCGAGGCGATCCGACCAGTGCTCAGCGAGTGGCTCGGGAGAAGGCACGGCTCCCTGACATTTCGGGCGACACAGGTTCTCTCGGGGCATGGTTGCTTCGGGAAGTTCCTGTGTCGCATAACCAGGGAGCCAGACGCTCGGTGTCACCACTGCGTCGACTGTCGGGAGGACACGGTACGGCATACGCTGGCAGAATGTGCCGCATGGCTGGAGCCGCGCCGTGCCCTCATCTCTGAAGTAGGCAGTGACCTGTCGCTGCCGGCCGTAGTGAACGCCATGGTCGGCAGTGAACAGGCCTGGGACGCGGTGGTATCCTTCTGCGAGGAAGTCATTTCGCAGAAGGAGGCTGCGGAGCGGGAGAGGGAGATCACCTCCCTTAACCCGGCCCGCAGCAGGCGCACCGGGCGTCGGAGGAGGGCAGACAATGCCCTCTTCCAGCCCCCCTAAATGGGTCCAGGGGCGACGGACGCGGGGCTAGTCCGTCGCCCCCCACAACAACATCTGGACCCGAGGCGGCGGCGCGTAGTGTTCCACGCGCGCCCCTCCAAGACGGTACGAGGGGAGTGTCGTACACCTCACTCCCGCTCGGCCGAGACGAGGCCCGCTGCGGCGGGCCGGCACGGCACCACGGGGGTTGCGGAAGTATTTTTGGTTCCCGCGACCCCCGGTGCAGGTGTGAGAGGGAACACCCGGGGTGGTTTTTAGTCAGTAAGAGTCTGACAGACCCCTCCGCCCTCCCCGGGGCGGGGGACATCCATGAGGATTTTCCCCCCGGATCAAAAAAAAAAAAAGGGTTTTCATACTAAGGTTAAGCTTTTGAGGAACTTGTTTGATGTGTATTTCAGATTTTTTGTTTTGATACTCGAAAATTAACTTTTGACGCAGAAACCGTTCAATGGTTGTGGTATTTGTTGCCAAACTTGACGCTGTGAAGAGCAATCCACTCCCGTTTGTATTGGCGACCGGCGCGAAGAGCCCATTGTTTGTTATGAAAACGCCTCCAGAGTGATTGCCTTGTAAACGAGCTCTCCGCAACACGCTAAAGCATTGTCTACATTCCCTGCATATTTTTACGAGCAGTCCTTCAGACAAGCACGCGCAAATACGTTGGAACCTTTACGACAAGTTCGACAAGACATGATGAGTACTAAAAAGGTAATAAAACTACGTTAATATTAAAGGATAATATGAAGGTTTGGTTCGAAGGCAGTTTCGTTAGCGTCATTTCAGGATGGAATTGCGGTCGTGATCCGCCAAACGTGTTCAATTGCTGATCATGGCAATTTCAATTTGGGATCTGTTTGGCTGTTCGAAGGAAGCGCAACATTCAGTGGTTGTCTTATACAGTGGCATTTATTTGATTATTATTGGTAATGATGATCTTTCAAATCCAGTCTTACCAAAATAACGAGAAGCTTCTCGTTGAATTAAATGTTTTTGTTTTCGAGTGTTTAGAATTAACCATGTTAATACCCAAAACTCATACACAAACATAGAATAAGTCCCTAGATATTTTATTTGTTTAACGTTACCCGGGATAGGAACCTTGACCCAATTAGTGCGCGCGGGCGTAGCGTCACTTCAATGCCTGGTGACGACTGTGAATGCGCACTCGTGCTCGCGAGGCTCATTGTGCCTCACAATGCCACTGTCTGTTACATAAGAGGATGTAGTGACGTGCGGCTCCGCTCACTATTCACTCTGGGATAGCTGCACCTGTACTACATAAAAATAGAAACTCAACACTGAACATAAGAAACTTCTCTCGCTGCCTCGAACAAAAGCGGGATCGTAAACATTTTTGTTTATGGAGACTGTCTCGAGTTTGTTTAACAGCTTTTTTTATTTTGCCCGATTTGTTCACTTTATAGTATTTATTTGTTCAGCTTACAAAGTTGGCAATTACTTATTGTAATTTGCTGTAAATAGGTGGGTAAACAAGATTTTGTTTCCGATTACGTTCGTTCTACGAGCCCGCATTTATAGCTAATATTTTAAAGTTATGGCTCGCCCAAGGCCTTGAGACCGGAGGATCCTTACGTTTCGCCTGAAGACAGTTTGTGTAATACCTGCTTTCGAAGAAACGATCCCTTACGTTTGCTGATTTTGCTGACGGCTAGATGAATCTTACAAAGTTCTGAAATGTCTACCAACATTTATCGTTCAAATTACGACTTTATCTTCGATTATATATCTTCCAAAATGCGAGAGACGCCATAAGGATTCTGGTTATTTGCTCACTGTTAGTTTGGTAAATTGAATTTAAGATCTAAAAATACGTAGTTACTTGCGATATAGGGGATTTCAATGTCAGGTTATCGTGCAGTTGCAATGAAGTAGTATACTTAGTTGTATTACATGGCGTACACAACCTTTAGTTTAAGATAAATCTTCATGAATTTTGACACGCTAACTTGTGATTCAATTTCACGCACGTAATGGATCAACATCAATAACGTTACATGTTTCCCCGTGAGTAATCTAGCGATGTATTTATATACTCGAATATTACTTTTGGTTACAACATAATATCGGATGTATCTTTTTATTAGGTTTACCTACCAGGGATTAAACTTAATCATAATTGTAGAAAAAAAAATACAAAATGATTCCATACTGAATTATCTGTGAAATTGTACTGGAAAAGTATATCACGAGTTTTGAACTCAGAGGAACACATCTTTTAATAGAAAATGGTTCTTACTTAGTTGATTCAAAAAGGTGACAAACCCACATAGCCTGTTCGTACTTAAACATAAAGCTACGAAAAAGTAAAACCGACACGTAGGACCAACACGTTTTCTTCAACATGATCTAAGATCTTAGAAGGATTTATACGAGGATCTCGCGGTGCGGGATTAAAATGAAAGGTGGCGAGTGAGGAATTTTCCGTGTTCCTATTTGTTTTCTTTGTTATGAGACCTACTTACGGGACAACGACTTGCCCTTACGAACAAAGCTTCAGCAAGCTTAAACAATAATGTAATAGCCTTTCCAACATTATAGATTTCTAGACAAAATGCATTTTCTATTATTCATTTTTCTATTTGTGACTACAATAATGAAAGCAAAATGTTAATAATGGGTTTAGGACATCGTAATGGTTACCTACTGATTATTATGCTTTGAATATTAAGCTCTATTATATTTAAATAACTCTTTACTGAGTATTACAAGGAAAACTTAATCACCTCAGGCCTTTTATAAATATAGTTGTTATTAAGTAAAAGTTTAAGGCTTTGTGACGAAATTAAAAGAGGTTTTATATTAAAGAGTTTAAGTTAACAGCTTTGAAATGACCTCATTATACCACGAGGAAAAATGTCTAGTAGGTATCTATGTATTTTTTGTTTTATTTACATCGCCGAAATAAACTTGTTAGGTACTTACTTAATTATATTGTAGTTAGATGCATGGTTGTGGTCATGGAGTTTTTCTAAAGTAGGTACCAACTTCGCAAAACAATACTTTTTCCATGATCTTATATAAACTATTATGTCTTCTAGACTCTAAATAGGTTCTGAAAATTACTAATGCTTAATCTAGGTCGTACCTAACTACCTAGTACTGAACTACTGAGTAAAGTAATCAGCGCTGCCGCCTCGAAGCGCCTACATAGATTGTGCCTATTCCTTTACATTGGCTACGTAAGTACATTGCTAGTAGATTGGCCTGCGGTCTTGCGGCTAAGTATCGGGGCTCGGAGCGCCGCACCGTCTGCCCTGACCGCGACATTTCGTCTATGAGCCCTTATCGATTCAGGATTCTGGCTTTGTAATCATGAAAGGAATGGGTTACTATCTAACGTATTCAGTTCATCCTCTTTTTAATGACTGGTTGTATTCTAATAATATTTTATGTAACATTTGCCTAAAAACTCTTTGGTTAAGTTTTAATGACATTTTACAGGCAACTTCGTACAAAGGAAAACACAAACCATATTTGGGAAAAAAAATATTAAAAAAAAGGAATTTTTAGTAGTATTCCATATTTTTTTTGATCATGAATGCCAGTAATTACTTATGAAGCCTTTTGGATAACGATATTAACATACTTTATAGAAAACGCATATCAAATAGGAAAGAACAAATTAATTTTTACTAAATGATTATACCATTACTCCAAGAAATAAGTCTTGTTAGTCCAAACATTATATTCCTTTCTACGAACCAGATAATGAGGTACAAGATTGTAGCAATAACAAACAGTAGTGCCAGTTCAAGAGGCAGCCTGCGAACGTGAATGACATTGCGTTATGAATTCACGCTGTAGGGGAGCGAGGGGCTAGATGTAACAATTTATCGCTTCTTGGCTATGAAAGCTTACTTGTTTGGTATTCATGAAATCTAGCAGTACTATTCCAATTAACAACTATTCAACTATAGATTCCAAATAAACTTCTCATCCGTTTCTACAAAAAATCATTATAGGTTTATTGATTAAACCTATAATGAAAAAAAACTGAAGAGTGTTACAACTTACCCCGTGATTGGGGCTAGTTGTAACAGGCTTGGGGCAAATTGTAACATTTGGAATTGAAAACCAATTTTATATTTTATAGAGATTTATTTGGCATATTAAGCATAGGAAACGCTAAAAAAGGTTTAGACTTTTATATTAAAGGAGATTGTTCTACGCCCATACATTGTTCGCCCTGGAGCCAACAGCATAGAAAAAATAATTTTCTATTTGTAAACTGCCCTTAGTAGCCCATAAGAACAAAGTTTCTTGACGGACACTTTAGAGAAAAGATTTATTTAAAGAAAAGGAACAGATTTTGAGGTTATTTTTAATAAAAGAAAACTTAAGTAATTCCTTCTAAAATCGCTATTTCTGTTTTCTACAAAGCATTAAACTTCAAATACAGTAAAATATTACCGTAAATATAGTTGTATTATGCCTTTTAGGTACCTACAGTTATTATTTATTGGTTGAAGTTTACTTTAAGCGAAGTCCGTTATCCGTTGTCAAAATGCTAAGGTGTCGTTTAAGCAGATCACTGAATCAGTTATTCGAAGCCAGGTCACGTTGAAAGCAATCCAAATTGTAGTCCGTTAAACAGAAACAAAATCAAAAACGCCAAAATAAATCGCCAAATAGGTAGTTATTCACAACAACACAACACAGCCACAGGCACCGACTGACGTAGTAACGTAGAGATGCTCTCTTGAAGATTAATCATTGTTATCGATTATCAATGACCACCTATTTATACTGTGGTTTTAATTTAGTAGACCAAAATGACAGATCAATATGTCAAATGTAAATTAATTTGTTCCGTTTCAAACATAAACACGTTGTTGCTATGACTCTAATCCAATTAAATTAATGCTAAAATAAAATATTTTGTTCCCAACGAACAATGTGTAACGTTTTAGTTTGCGACATTTAAAAATAGAGTTTAAGTACTTAAAAAGTAAAAATATGGCTATTGAAGTCGTGAAATGGTTATGAGAACAATTCACTAGAGTTAATGTAAATGACATTTCAATCGTTACATGAGAGATTTTCTGACAAGTGAAAAAACATAGTTCAATAGATGGCGTGGGTAAAAAATACGTTTTCGTTTAACTGGCTACTGATAACAAAAATGAGATCCGTAACGTAAAAAAGAAAGCTTATTTGATTTCAAAAACCTGAGACAGTGACGTATTCTTTACAAACGCCTCTTTTGAACTAATATTTTCTCACTTGTGAGAAAATCCCTCATTCGACTAGTAAGTACATTTTGTGAGTTTGTTTTGTTCATTATATTTTCATCATAATCGTGCTAGGCCATATTCATCATAAGTTCCATTAAAATGTTCACGGAACTAATTCCATGAAAAAAATATGCATGAAAAACTTTTATGTTGCACATTTTCAATGTTTTGGAAGTGATAAATATCGAACATCCATTATTTATCATTAGATAATATGGACATCGTCGTCGATATCGATATTTATATAATATGAGCGAGAGCGACACTGTCAAATCTTTTGTGACATTCACATTGACAATTCCTTGAAAGATGGCGAGTTCAGTTGGTAATAAAATCAATGAGGTCACCATAAAAAACCTATTAAGAATTAAACAGTGTCCGCTTGAATTTATTATTTTTAAAAAGCATATTAAAATATAATTAAAATTAACGTACACGTCAAATGTTTGTTGGTTATAGGGCGGTATAGAACAATCTCCTTTTTCATCTAACAGAAAATATTTAAAAATAAACAAATAACATGTTCTTTCTTTGCTACTAGAAACTATTAAAGCATTTTAGGTTTACAGCCATTTATAATTTTAACTACTTCAGTAGTCAGACTTTTGATTCATTTAGCATTATAAACCTTAGGCACAACATTACAAAGAATACAAAGTTAACTTTTTTTAAGTTTTATTCTTAATCTAATAGAAAATAATCAAATATTAACAAAAACATGGTCTTTCTTAAACTATAAATAAACTTTCAGCTCACAGTTATTTATAATAACAAAATCTAAATTTCTTCAGTAATCAGCCTTTTTATTGACGTAGGTAAAATATGAAATAAGTCTTCATCCAGTATTTTCCAAGACTTCAGCAGAGGCCATTTCGTAAACATCTTAGCTTTGGGAAGCACGTTCAGTATTTTTCGTAGTTTTTCATTTGAAATAGATAAAATCAATTAAGTTCAACAAAAAAGTATTCAAAACCTGAAAAGAAGCAATTTAAATATATTTAAATAACTAAGAACTTATAATTAAGTAACATGTTACAACTTGCCCCGTAAAAGTGTTACAACATACCCCATTCCAAGGTTTTTTTAAATAATCTCTATTAAAAAAAAACCGCTTACTTTGTATGAAATTACTTTTAATATAATCAAACTAAACAAATGCTAAGTGTATTTGTATCAATCAACAACTGCTAAGCAGTTTGAAATCTACGATAATCAATTTTGTATAAAAGAAAAAACGTCTATTACCTGACTTAATCGGAGCACCTGCACAGCACCGCTTCCTGCACGGTCCGGCGGGGTACTGATCGCTCTTATATGATAGATTGGATATTACGTAGTAGGTTTGGTTAAAAATCAAACAAATATTCTTCTATTATGTAGGTAAAAAATGCTTGTTACTACTTGCCCCTGTTACAACTAGCCCCTCGCTCCACTATATTAGGAGAAGAATGCTCGTAGTTAATTGCTTACTTGAGAGCTGTAGCGAATATAATAACATTGTTATTTAATAATGCTTTCATGCAGTGCGGCTTCTCGGAGGACACGTTCCATAATAATGTTTTACGGGTTGATTTCAATTATGTGTACGTTATTGAGTTGTTGTATCACAAGGTAGATAACATTACATCAATTAAAAACAGTAAAAAAAAGATTGAATTGTGGAGCGATAACGCTTTGCAAAAATGCGTTAAATACGTTTTCATAATGTTCGATAAAGTAATGTAGAAGCCAGCTGTGCAGACATATTTCAAAGAAATATTTATTTCTTGTGATTAGAAAACATAATCTTTAAAGAGTTTAGTAGTGCTTCACCCAATCTGATTGTCTGGGGGGCTGTATTTGGCCCTTACTCGTTTCATATGTCCGCAGTACTTGTTTGGCTTCAAGTGGCTGACTGTCTTATCTGTCTGTGGACACGTCATGCAAAGGTGAAAATATTAAGCTTTATATTTTCACTTATTAAGCACTGTTACGAATGGATTTCAAAATATCATGACATTTACACTTATTCAGATACTACCACGCAACGGATACAGCGTGAATATAAAACACAAAAGTAACCGAATCCTTTTCAAAACATTCCCTCTAACCGGCATTGTAACAGTCAGATTACAAGGAAAGCAAAACTCTAGGCCTTAATTAACACTATCTTGCAAAAATCAACTGCTACGCTTTTCGTAGACGTGCTACGAATTTATCGACAAGCTTTATTTTCGTAGCCCGTTCTCCTGGCACTTTTGTTTTGGTAATGATATATTTATGGTATGTACAGTTATCCTCAAAAAGATGTAAACATCGACAAGAATTACTTTGATTGTTTATAATTTGGTGTCCTTATTACTTTATCAATTAAATCAAATTGTAGCCACATACAATTTAGTACCAAGTCCATAATCTGTTCTGTGATTTTTGTGGTTTTTTCACTTTAATAATTAAATTACAGGAATATAACCCAAGAAAAGTATTAAATGCCAAATTTAACAACTGCTTGTTGCTCAAAGAAATGATTTAATCCACAAATGTTCTATTCCAGTTTAAGTCCGTTACTAAGGCTACTACGTCATTAACATGTCAAACCATGGTCGCGATACTGCTTTGATAACATCTCTGTTTTAGCCACAAATAATATTAATATAATGAATTTTAGTGCTCTGTTACAGCAGAAATCGATCTGATATACTATTATAGTGAGATTTCAAGCAGTTTGCTAAGCATAGAATCACATGCATTTTTATACGTTTTTGTTTTCCTTACTTTGGATTCCGTTCCGCCAAAAAATGGCAACTTAATAAATTGTGAAAAATATAATGCATATTAAAGAAAAGCAATTTGTTAATTCCTTCACAATGTTTATATAAATAATGAATAAGTCAAAAATTACTTACATATTCCCTTTTAAATGAATTCTTGTAAGTGTATGCATCTTTCTGAGGTTGACTGTACAATGGAAAGAGAATGGGGTATTAGACAAGAGGAGGAGTGTAAGGAGGAGGGAAAGGGGTGAAATAAGTTTAACCTTTTGTAACGTTGACGGTTTTCAAGACAATAAAGGCGTAAAATACTGTGCATTTATAGTAACTTGCATAAACAACATACGCTGTTGTATAATCTTATATGAAATAGGTAAATATGAAACAAGATCGGTCAGGGAGGGAGGAGTCCAAATGACAAAATCGATGCTACTACAACACGAGTATATTCCTTCAGGGAATCGGTAATAAATGCTACAATACACAGTTTATAATTTTTGACTTTCGACGGTACAGATGTACTGTTGAAAGTCAAAAAATATTATAGGCATTATTATAAGAATTCTAAGTAATCTAATTAAATAAAATTAATACTGTTCGTTGGTAAGTATCACTTAATAACGACTGGACCGATTTAACTATTTGTTGCTTTAAAATGTTCGTAATAGTCAGAATTAGGTTTTTATAGACAGAACAGTTGCAAAAGTTTACAGGCAAATTCTCGAATTCGGGCAAATTATACGTCCTTTTTGTCTATGGGATATTTGTTTGAACTATTGATAAATAATATTGATGTAAATTGAACTGGACAACTTCAGTCGGGTTAGTCAGTTGTTAATAAAAGAGCAGTTTGTGGCATGAAAAGCCTTTGGTAACACATTATTTCATAACCAACGTGTCAGGTGGCGGTTCCTATCGTCGCGTTCAGTGCACGACGACGCTAGTAGAATTTATTATGAAGTGGATGTTCCCCCACGATGTGCGTCGTTCAGCGTTACTCTGATATCTTATAAGATTTAATAAAAAAAAAATAACACCAAACATTCTGTCGCTATTATATTTTTTAGATTGAGGAAAAAGATCTTTTTAGCTAAGTGCTTATTTTTTTAGATGTTCCTTTCCCTTTAATGAAGCTGTTAAACTGCGTATTATGTGGCTATAAAGTGAGTGCTTCAGTGTTAAATACCAAAGGCTGCAGATAATCCATTTTTCCCATATATTAAGTTAATAACGAGAAAACAGTTTTCATATGACGCGTGGAGCTTTAAGATGACGTCACTTGGCGATTGATTAAGTTACATACTTGTAGAGTGCTACTTAATATCTGAACTACATATTGCAACAATTGTGAGGCTATGCAGTCGGTCGTTACAGTTTTTACGACTTTTAATGAAACTACCCACTACTAGTCTGCCTTACATTTAAATGATCTGCCTGCCTGCCTACCCTTTTCCCAACTATGTTGGGGTCGGCTTCCAGTCTAACCGGATGCAGCTGAATACCAGTATTTAACATGGAGCGACTGCCTATCTGACCTCCACAACCCAGTAACTAGGCAATACGATACCCCTTGGTAAGACTGGCTGTCAGATTTTCGGGCTTCTGACGACCCGTAACGACTGTCAAAGATGCACAAATGACAGCCGGGACCAACGGCTTAACGTGCTTTCACGAAGGAGTTTCGGTGTGTCAAGATGGTTACCCATCCACAGTCAACCCTGGCAAGCGTAGCTTAACCTGATGGATCGACCTGTGCGGCAGTTAGTACTTTGCCACGAGCTCCTTACATTTAAATGATGTCATACAAAAATGTATGAAATCATTTATAATTTATCGGAATAAAAACAACGTGCTTGAAAAAACATTCGTTCCGGCGCCATGTTAACGATAGTGATTCTGCCCTCCGATATCGTCGCCATTTCGGTAGCGACTCAAATGGAATATTTTACTTGCTTCCCACTTGGTATTTGCTACCATTTCCGGTTTATATGTACCTACTTTTGGACTTACACCAGACTTTTTGTTTGTATGGTATTTTCATTGTGTCAGCTTCTAAAGTGTTTATAATACGTTTGTTTTAATACTTCACTATCTATGCTTCTGCACATGAATGCGATAAACTAATAAACCACTGAACGGGTTTTATATATAGTTTTGACGGACGGAGTGATTCATAAGAAAGGTTTATTCATTAAAGTTTTGTTTTGACTGGGAGCTTCACTGGCGAGCGCAGCGTAAGAGATATACATAAAACATTAATTTTCTACAGGATTGTACATGTTAAAAAGTTCAACAAAAAACACTGCAATAACATAATTTTGTCTACTATTCATTGGTGACCCACAGTAACTATTATTATGTTTCAGAATTTGATTGCATTGTTCTTTCCGAAGTTACATATTTTGACCGGTATATTAATCCTTATCCAATAAAATATGTTATTTCCATTGGGAATTTAATTAGGATTACCATATGCCTTGCCAGCATATCATTCATGAATATTTTAAAAGATATTACTGATGAAAAATTACAAAATAATTAAGGCTGCCGGGCGCGCGGTGGTACGACAGGACTCATAGACCTTTTCCTCGACTATTAAGAACGCGATCATCGCTATTTGATGACGGCCGTTAATGAGGTGCCAAAGCAGTTATGTGATTCAAAATTAGGAAAAACGCAACTTTTATCAGCGTATGGTAATTTAGAAACACTCACATGTATGTTGTAGCCAAAGAAATATTTAAGGTTGCGTTGTTTATGTATCTACTAGCTTTTGCCAGCGGCTTCGCCCGCCTGTATGTAGGAAATTGTCCCACGGGAACCGTACATTTTTCTGGGATAAAAAGCTAGATAGCTTATATGCTATTCCAGACTATAATCTAACTTTGTGCCAAGTTTCATCCAGACCCATTAAGTAGTTTTTGAGTTTATTCGTTACAAACATACTTACATACAAATCATTCCTCTTTATAATATTGTTGTTTGTAACATTGTTTGTTGTTTAAGTTGTTGTTGTTTGTTATTGTTTCGTTGTTGTTGTTATATAGTTGTTGTTGTTTGTTGTTGTTGTTTGTTGTTGTTGTTGTTCTTGACTTTTTCAAATATTTGCAGGATTGGAAATAAAAGACTTTAAAAATCGGTTATATTTACTGTAACCTACATGATCGACACAAGATACTGATACGACCGTACCATTGAAAAAATATGTAGCTTAAATGCACTGCTACCTGGGTGAAGCCGGGGCGGGATTCCAGTTTAATATTTAAATACTTCTGAACGGTCTGATCCTCTTTCGGTGGGCGTCATTAACACGATTAAGGGATTATGGTAACGGAATGGGTAGCAAGTTCTCTCTTTGCGCGGAAATGCCAATCAAGTTAGCCAAGTGAGAAAAATCCGTTAAGAATCTGCGAATAAGATAATGTTTTCCAGTCAGCTTATTGATTCTCACAATATTTACTGCTGCAGTTTACAGGGAACGAAATAGAATCAGGTGTTAACATGATTAATCTTATAAAATATGAAGAACTTAAGGAGAGTAAGAGACGACTGCAGTCATTATTGTGATTATTGTGAAAATAATGGATGCCGGTGACAATATAAGTAGGTACGATAATAATGCATCGGCAAGTACATATATTCCCATGTATTCCAATTCCAAGGCGGGTTATCATTCCCCAGATTACCAATTTCTCAGTTTTAAAACATGCATTGGAAAAATATGAAAATGAAGGTATGAAATATCGACCTATCCAAATGCATACAAAAGCTTTCTCAAAATTAAAATGAGCAAGCCGCAATCCCAGATTGTCAGCAGCGATGGTTTGCCCCATTTTAGACTGAACTATATTTTAGGCTCATGTATATAAAGCACGGTAGGCCGTTAGGTACTACAGATAAAGCCTAAAGCTTAGTACCTAGCTACGTAGTGATAAACCTAACGACAAGCCGTTTTCATTATTGAACTGGGGCAGCGATATAAACTTTGATGAATTGTAACAATTAACATTTATTAACCTTGCTTATCTTTGAACAAAACTTACCTTGAATATTTTATAACGGATTGCATTTGGTTTTGAAATTCAATTCCTTTTGTTATAACAGAGCAGTGGGGTGAAGGGTCTCATAAGTAAACCTGCCAAGTATTGTCATTAGAAATAGAATCTTAGAAGTATAATTGCTAAAATAATAATCGCTACTTTAGCAAAGTATTTTTGATTCTGCGACCATGAATATGTGAGTCGTGTTAACTAACTAAATAAAAGCAAGCTGCCAGTCGGCCATAGTGACAACTATAAATTATTGTCGTAGCGTTAAATCAGACACGGTTCGTACTTCGTATGTACTACGCTCAATAGTTCTGCGGCTGACTCGAATACATAAAATGGGTACATACTAACTTACTTTTGAAACTTCTGACAATTGAATAAAATCGATTCGAGATTGAATTAAGATAACCAACTAATAAATAGAAAACTTTCCTTTTATACGTTCGCGGCAAACTTGATAATCTATTGTAATGGGTTTTCCACAATTCAAGAGCTGGGTCCATAGATGTTAAGGGGTGTAAATTCTTCGTGATAGAAACAGATGCAGAAGTTACTTTCGAACGAAACATATTGTTTATGTCAAAGGAAGTAGAATACAAATACGAATTTTACAAAATTAAGCTTAATAATTTATAATAATATTGCGTAACCGACTCAGAGGTGCCCAAAAGTAATTATAACAGGGGTTTTCCGCTTGCAATGAAAGTTAAGCCACATTAATTGTGCCGGACGAGGCCCGGTTCAGCCGTTGATTTGGTAGTACAAAAATATTGTACCCACTTCAATATTAAAAAATAATCCACGTAAATATGGCTGTTGTGTGTTGAGTATGTATTATGAGTATGTTACCCCACCAAGCTCTTGAATACTTACATAATATACCCAACCAAAGTTATGGACACAGACGTAATTATCCTTCATTTGCATATAAATCGTTTACACTTTAAACTCTTGAACGTGTTCCTCGCTGGAATAGCTGCTGTTGTTATAACTGTATCGCACAAACAGTCAGCCTTGGAGACGGTATTAGGAATAAAGAAATTCCCCGAGCGAAGCCGTGAAAAGGCCACTTTATTCCCGCAAATAAAGTTGTGCTGAGATCTTTGTTATTATGTAAATGTGATAGTGGGTAGCGGGCTGGTAAATATGATGATCTTTGGGATTGCCGGACAGATAATTACGCAACATGTTATATGAATTTTTATTAATATTTAATCTTAAAGGCTTCTTTTAAGTGCTAAACACCGCAACATAACGATCGGTAGAACATTGAAGCATTTGAATAAACATTTTGAAGTATAATAATGTCTTGCCTATAAATCTAAGTTTTCTGAAGCTTTTTTGAAAGCCATTCTTTTGCATCATTAGATATTGGCCATAAATAAGGCGCCTACACCTAACTACCTACCTAATTTTATATAAAACATAAACTATATGCATGAGTAGGTACGAAGTATAGTAATGTTTTAAGGTACCAATACATAGATGTATATGAACACAGTAAAAAAATTGATGACACTGCCAAGAAGTTGTTCCGTATTGGGGCAACAGAGCGACGAGCGCTGAATTTTAAAAGCATCGATTGTGAAAGCTTTGGTTTTAGTACCTACTTATATACAACATCACATTGTACTTATGGTCTTCTCGAACATTAGCACGAATTGTTTGAGAATAGCCGTATAATGACAATAAAAAAAAAAATAGCCGTATAAATCACCGTGAAAATTTGTGAAGTGATCTGTCACCCTGATGTCTAGGGTTAGACAGCTCACTTCACATTCAGTTCTCCTTAGTTTTCTCAGAATAGCCACATATTTCACAGATAACATATTAGCCAGAGATGTAATACGTATGGAAATAAATAGGGAGTGAGTGGTTTGGTGTTGTTTACAACTCATTACTCGTGAATTCGAGTATACACCTAATTAATTAACTTCAAATCGAAATCCCAGCTAGTTAATGAAGCGGTTTGCTTTGAATTGAACACAAACATTTAATTGCCCAAAGGAAGACTGAAAAGGACACGTAGGTAGGTAGTCACGAATAATGAATAAAGTTTATTATCAGCTAGCGTTTGCAATTTTCAGATAAAACAATCTTGCGTGGTGATAAATTAATGACTGATAAAGTCTGTTTTAGATCTGTTTAGAAGTAATGAATTGTTTTGTTTTAAAAAGATTGCTTCTCATTTTGGGACAGTCAACCGCTCATGTTGTATGTTACCATTATGGGGGGTCAAAGTACGGAGGACTATTTTATATGCGGGACAAGTTGAAAAAGTGTCCAGCTCATGCTAAGTAATAACGCCGCACGGATCGATCCATCAAGTTAAGCTATGCCAGCCGAGGATGGTCCGTGGATATGTTTACATATCGAGACTCCTCGGGCATCTGAAAGCACGTTAAGCCGTTGGTCCTGGTTGTCATTCGTGGATCTTTGACAGTCGTTATGGGGAGTCAGAAGCCCCAAAGTCTGACAAACAGTCTTACCAAGGGGTATCGTATTACCCGTTACTGATCGGGTTGTGAAGGTCAGATATGTAGTCGCGCTCCATGTGAATACTGGTATTCAGCTACATCCGGTTAGACTGGATGCCAACCCCAACATTTTTGAGAAAAGGCTAGGCAGATTGAGTGCCTAATGCCAAACACTACTGTTTTTATTGATTAGTGTCATTGAGCAAGCTTTAACGCTGTTCAATATTTAACAGTTGTGGAATATGCATATTTATGAGGTACAATTAGGTACATTGAATTGAACTGAACCCATACTGTAACTGTTGTGACCTTACAAACGACTTATAGCGCCATCTCTAGGAGGGTGAAGATAGTAAAGCAGTAGGAGCAACAAGTGCATGACAAGCGCCATCTAGCGGACTGTAAGTTAAGTAAGCTCGCCTGCCGGTGTCTGAGGCCGCGAAACTCCTACTACCTTTGTGGAGGAAAAGTGGACTATTGCAGAAGGTTGATTAAAGCGACATCTAGGCATTTTCAATTTCCACTGAATGTTGCCAAGAAAATTCAATGAAACCACACAACGGACAAGACAAGAACTATGCAAAAGTCAGAGCGGTTTTCCCAATGGCTTGCCGGCTTTACCGGCTACTATAGGTAAGTATAGAGATCGCACGTAACTACTTACTTACTATGAATGAATCCTTAAAACCACATCAAATGTATTCTAACGACCGTTATGAATTCGTTCGTATTGTGAGTCGTATAAAAATTTTACAACTTCGCGTAGACCCGTGGAACACACCGTCATCAAATCAATTTTACGACCGTTTAAGGGTTGCTATGGTTATTTCCTATCGGCGAAAATCTATTTAAAAAACAGCTCGACGATCGACAAGGTCACCGCAGAATATTGAAGATTGGTTCAATATGAATTTGTGATGATTAAAAAAACTTAATACAGAATCGATATTTAATCACATTGGCTCACAAGTTAAAGAACTGTTAAACTCAAAAATTACTTCAAAATCAACCGAAGATGGTGTTATTTGCAGATGACACTTCATTAATCTTTAAAATTAATAGACGCTCACAAAATCTTGACGACGTGAATAACTCTATTCTTCAGGTCCAAGATTGGTTTACGGTAAATAATTTGGTACTAAATGAAAAAAAAACCAAATGCATTAGATTTACATTACCTAATGTTAAAAGTAGCGATTGTGACATCATATTGAACGGAGAAAAGCTGGAATTTATTAAGCAGACGGTTTTCCTGGGAATCACGCTAGACGACAAGTTGCAATGGGGTCCCCACATAACAACTCTTGCGGGACGGCTAAGCTCGGCCGCTTATGCTGTTAGAAAGATAAGGCAGTTAACAGACGTAGAAACCGCGCGTTTGGTCTATTTTAGTTACTTCCATAGTATTATGTCGTATGGCATTTTACTGTGGGGTCGGGCTGCTGACATTGAATCCATTTTTATTTTGCAAAAGCGAGCGATCAGGGCTATTTACAATCTTCGTCGTCGCGAATCGCTTAGGGAACTATTTAAAAGGATTAATATTATGACAGTACCTTGCCAATTCATTTATGAAAATATTATGTATGTAAGAAAAAATAGACATCTTTTTAACAAAATAAGTGATAGGCATAATTTTAATACTAGAAATAAAGATAAAATAATTCAACCATTTTTTCGATTGTCAAAAGTACATACATCTTTTATGGGGTTCTGTGTTAAATGTTACAACAAAATACCTTGTGACATACTGCAATTAAATGAAAGAAAATTTAAAACTCATATTAAAAGTACACTTTGTAAACAAGCTTATTACAAATTAGAAGATTATATCAAAGATAAGGATGCTTGGAAACATGCTGGTCCTGCTCCACAGGACAATCTAGTGTCTAGACAAAATCAAACTGGTTGCTAAGTAAATTAGGTAATTTGTACCATATTATTTTATAATATTGGAATAACATCTCACACATTGATTAATTTATTATTATTAACTTTTAGAATGTTTGTAAATATGTGAGCACCATGCACTTATGACATAATTAAGTTTACTTGCCACTGCTACATGTGTTTTTCTTTTCACCTTTTGTGATGTATTGTTTTTATTCTGGGTGCATCGTCTTCACATATAATGTTATAATACATGTATACAAAACATTGTGAAACATTTTAAAAGAGTAACGGTGGAGTTTCTTGCCCATTCTTCTCCACACGAAACTACTTTTTGGAAGGGGCGACTAGAATCAGTTCTATTTCTTGTTCATTTTGACGTTCAAAAGTGCCATTCTTGTGCCTATTTGAAATAAATGTTTTGACTTTGACTTTGACTTTGAAAGTTTACGTTATTATAAATAACACGTACTTTATAATGCGCCAGACGATCCCGTTCATAATAGGAAGGTTTGCTGCAAAGCAAACAGCGTGCTCTCGTATGCACAATCAGATGCAGTCCTACGAACTAGGTACCTACACAAACATTCATACAAATTTATTGGCAACTTTAAATAGACCTGCGCGGTAGTGACCTAGGCCGCGAATGCAATGCCTAACATAAATAGAACACAGTTTTATACTGAATAAAATATTATTTATCTAGGTTATTGCCAGAATAAATAAGAATGTTACTCAATGGAGGCTACGAATGAGGTTACCCTTCATTTCAATTTCTATTCAATTTATTTGTTAAACGTTTAGCGATAACTAGTACCCCGTCTTTGTTATTCTAAAGGGGTCACGCGACACATGTTCATAATGTTAAGATCAAACAATAGAGGTTATTTTATCAAAAATCCTAGTATTTACTATGCAAAAGCCGCCCAAGCCTGCAGCCGGGGCGCGGGGTACGTGCGACCGCCACGCCACGCGATCATTTTGCACCGAAAGGCGGGCGGGGTGCACGTCGAACGGAAGCCGTCCGCCCGCGCCTCACACGTACCGACTCTATACTACAACCTCGTTAGTCTAAGTGACGTAAAGCCTCCATATAGACGCGCACAGTGAATGAGTACGTACGTTATTGAGGACAACGTGGAATCGTTGCATTGGATTATAGTGTACGGACAAATAAAAGATAACCTTGCGAGGTGCATTTATTATTCAGTGACTGCGCTAAAGCCAACATACAGTCAGAATGGCGCCCTGTACAGGTGAGTTTTTTATGGGTTTGTTTTGCTATCAGATTTCACAATGTCAAATGAAGCTGAATATGGTTTTTAAGAGACAATTTGTAGATACGCACAAGTATTCAGTTAAATTCTATTTACAAATTATAATCACGTTGGTGGTTAAGGTTCAAAATGCAATGACAGAAAGTACAATGAATTGCAATCACTAGTGGGCTGCATTTTCCGGGGTGCGCAACTCCTTGGTGCTATTTTTACCGCCGGCATGCTACGTCTGCTACCTGTGTAACCTTTTCGATGCTTGCAAAATTAATAGTGCAGTGGAAATTTGTATGTAATCTGTTGAGTTCAGTGTAGAGTTATACCAGTAGTGTAGAAAACAACTTTGTGAACTTTCATCACTGCTGTTGTCGTACAAACCACGTTACTACAGTCCACAGGATAGTTCCACAGTAGTCAAGTACTAAAACGATTGGAGTAGCAGTATGTAGTGGGGAAAGGGCCGGTGGCGGTCGTAAGCGCTATTTACGGCGCGAACGGTTCATTTACCGTCGGTCACTTTATTGCCAGCGTGAACTTTACTTAATGCATAGCTCGACCTGCCAGCCAACATTACACTGTAATAAATTGATTAAGCATTGGTTTAATGGAAGCGAAAGGTTCACCTAATGTGCTGTTGAGTGCTAGGCCTAATGGGTTCCTACGTGGCAACATTGATAAAGTAACCTTCTCCAATTAAGGAAGTACCTATTGAGTTATTCAAAACGGCGTTTCGCTTGATACTCTTTGAACAAGTGGCGAGAAAATTTCTCAGCTTCTTTTAATTGATTTTAGTATTTGTTTATTATAGTATAAAACAAATACTTAAGTATGACCGAAAACATGAATTGGTTTGGTAGCGGAGTCTGGAAGTGAAATTAAATACGAGTACAAGCCACGTTGAAATGTTCTAATCTCTCGTATGGCATCGGCCAGTCCCGACGCGTCGGCGTCAACGTTTCTCATCAGAGTCCCACATTCACACCGCAGACGTTTTTAATGGACACATAAAAGCTTAACCACTTACAGCACAATCAACCTATAATGTTCCAGCACGAGACGGGAGCGCACTTATTTATATGTAAATGTGGTCTTGTCTTGCTTGGCAATACGAAAACACTCAAAACAATGTATGTTAGAACCCTAGCCTGGGTCGGCAGTTCGAAAGTAGTAGTGCCAACTCGATTAATGGCATCGGAGGCCAATGTAATCGAGATACGTTATTTACATTACACTACTCGACATTTCTTTCGACCGAGTGTGTGTTGTAGCCTGACTGGACCAAATAAAGGTTTTACTGCCAGCGCTGTTTACATACTTCATATTAGCGTGATTACATGAAGTATTGACGTCACATAATATTATTTTATAGTCGAGGTTCTACATGTTTTCTTTCTTCGACGAACAAAGTACTAAATTCTTACTTTGTATTAGACTAAGTAGTATATTTAAAAATAAACCCAACTAAGTGCTAGCGGAGCACGACGATAAGGTTTCGTAGGGTTGTGTTACGTCTTAATACCGCTATATTGTTCGGACGTTCGCAGCTTATTTACTAGCTCGACCGCGGACCTATTTACTTATTTCTGTGATGTTAGTTTGGCCTGGTTGTGATTGCAGGACATTCATACTATACTGAGACCTCAGTCCTATGCTATTAACTCTCTTACAATGGTGAAGTTCGTATGCTAAGAATTACTCAAATTGTCATTAATCAACATTTTTCACTACTGATTTACCTATTAAATTATAAATGACTTTGTTTCTGTAAGTAGGTTCGTATAATCATATTTTAGAAACTAGATGAGGTCTGCGATTCGTATCTGTCTACTTTGAGGCGAATGTCCGAAACAAAATCAGAGGTCTCTTTTAAAGTCCAGAGATAATCTTGCACATATCATGTGAAAACCATGTTGGTAGGTGTTTGAAATGTTCTCTGAAGTTTCTTATCGACGATGTTATGTGAACGTGATTTTACTATGACAGATTCTAGTATTACTCAAAGTAAGATTCACAAAATACCGGCACACAATTTCCAGTAACTGCTAGCTAGACTGAACATTAAAGAACAAGGCTGTTACATATTTTATTCGTACAAAACGACCAGGATGGCGTGTAAGCTGTTTCAGTGGAACTACATAAGTAAGCATTTGTAAGGTCGCGAAGTAAAACGTTGCCTCGTACAAAGTCACACATTCTAGAATTATGTGCTTGCAGCGTCGGCTTATGGCGGAAAATCGATACTAATTCAAAGCCTGAATGGAATTCTGAATCATTGTTGTGTGACAACAGAATGGTTTCAATATAACCATTGGACAAGTCGTCGGTTTCGTAAGTTATAGCTACTTATTACAAAAGGCAGTTCTCGATAGTCCCGGCTTAACTCTGACAAAAGGCTGTCGTTAATCTCATAGTAATTGAAACTATTAAGACTACGGATATTTTGTACTCGCGCGAGGATTGAAATACGAGAATGATTCATCTACTGTACAGTGAGGACATTTATTGTTAATCAAATTGATACCCTTCTTCAATTTGCCGGGTGTATTACCATTTTTACCATTTGAATATATGGACAATTTATGTTAGTTGTCAATTTGCTTTACAGTTAATGTCCCGACTGTACCTAATATCCCTATTTTTTTGGATTGGGTCAGTGAGGAATACGCCACGCATACATAATGATATGCTAATATCCAGTTTATCATAATGTCCAGTAGGCGTAGGCGAGCCTATTAGCCTAATAACGACTTAGTGTTATATACTGAAATACTCCCCGCAGACCTACCACGTGGGGGCCAAACGTTGATTTGTGTTGTGTAAAGTTACACGAACACACACTATCACACACTACTGAAAAGCAGTCAGATAAAAAGTGTGGATACAATGTTTGCTGTACTGAATGCTATCGGGTTGCTGCACTAAATAGGTACAAGAATAATTTAATTTCATCACTGGGTTTACGTTTTTAATTACATATCATGAGACATGAGACACCAGTAGGTGGAGTTCTATAGTTTCTGTCTACCACTCTCTTGGAAGAAAGCTTGGTTTATTCATGTATGTATGTAAGATAAATCAAACCTCCGTTTTCGTTATTGTAAACGTAAATCGATGTTTACAATAACGTAAATAAATATTTACCATATTCGCATGTTTAATATTTGTACACCGCTCTGTATGAAGACACATGATTGGATTCTATTTATTTAATATCTGACATCCTTTAGTATGTACAATTGTACGCACATGTGTAAACAAATAAAGGGTTGTCTAATCTTATCTTATCAATTGGTACCTACTGCTACAAAAAATCACAGTATTTAAAGGACAAAAGTATTTCGTAGTCCTCGCTACGCTACTACGAATGGCCTACGACGGCCTACGCCACTTGTTCTCGTAGGCGTCGTTCGTAGCTGACTTATAATGGTATATGAGAAGGATCGTGGGTTACGCCTATGGAATTGTAAAAACTGGCCAAAATGCCACCAGTGATGTGATAAAGTTCCTCATAGGATCACATAAATTACATAATATAACATCACGCCTTGGTTCCCTGAAGGGTTAGGCAGAGGATAACGTTATCATAAAAACATATGATAAGCTGGAAGCTGCAGCAATATTGCCCACTATCACAAGCATATCACAATAATACGGTAACGCTTTTCAGATATGTTCCACAGTGGCCCAATAGTGGGAGCATTTTAGCCTCATTTTGCCATTCACATACTTGTTTACACATAAGTTACAGAGTAGAGGAATATTATAGGTGTGCGCTATTGCAAATATCATCATATAATTAGCATGACAAATGGTTTATGGATGTATGTTAACTGCAAAGGCAAAGTTTCATGGAACTCTGAATGATGAACGTAAACTAAAGCTAATTATAATGCAAATTGAACTTTCAGAATGCGTAACTAGTAACTACTTAGTTATTTCCAAGAATGGCTACGTACAAATTCCAGGTAGTTATTGATTATTCAGTCAATTCAACAACCATAACAAGGAAAAAGTTTGTGCCTTTTGAAAGATTTCACGTGTACTTTTTTTAATTTCGCCGAAGCGGCCCGGCATCTGTATTTATACCCGGATGATGACAATAAACTCGTCCTCTGTTACATGGTACTTAAACATAATAAAAAAATAAAACAATGATGAAATGTGGGTGAACTATAGCTACATCTGCTAAACACTTCGGGGAATACAGTTCTGATGTTATGTTTTGTTTAAAAATTATTTTCTTAAAAATACTAGCCTACTAAACTTGTATTAATCAAAAACTTTCTAAGAGCCAACCACCACCACAAAGAGTAGTATTATTTTAATATAATTCAATCTGAGAAAGAGATGAAGCTATAACGGGGGTAAAGCTCTATCTCTTTCCATATGAAGCAAAATTAAAATACTGCCTGCTATAAGAGCTGGTAGTTGGCACCCGGCCTAACAAAAACCACACCCTCTCTTTTTCGTCCGGACCTGAAAATGTTTTCGATGTACTCAAAAGCAACCTAATACAGTGTCTACAAGAGATTGCACAGAAGGGCAAAATAATAGCGTCCTTATTTTTTATACTGTCTCCCCGCCTGTCTATTCTCATCTGTGCATTTATCACTTAAATGATAATAGAAATAAAGTGTTCGAGACTGCCGGCGTCTGCCAGACGGGGTCTGGTCGTCTCGCCTCCAGCCCGACGTCGCGACGTTGTCGGCCGCGGCAGAAATCACTGGCATCTGCAATGTTTAGTGTTTATCTACATGAATTTATCAGTCTAAGTTTCGTGAGGTACATATTACTACCAATAATTAGAAAACCCCACAGTACCTACAAAGTTTCAACTATCAAGCGATAGCGAAAGGAACATAGTTTGTTTGCCAAATGCTGTACATGTTAGAGAAATATTATCATTTATGTATTTATTCTCCTGCGTATCATTAGCCCGTTTTCTTGGCATGAGAAACAGAACCCAAACCATTGGCTTTGGCAACGTTTTGACTTTTTACCGTCAAAATGAAAAACAAAGTAATTATAAAAATTGAACAGCTTAGTCGTAAAATATCATGAACAGTCCAAAATAAGTGCTGTTGGATTTAAGCTTAGGATTTGATATAGTAAAAGTGGATATTCCTTCCTTCGATCTCAGGAGTAACGATTGTAGTGTTTTTGTTAATTATTTGTCATGGCAGGAGCGCAGATCGCATAGCACGCCACGCTATTATCATCATCAATATTATTCGTCGAACGCTTGCCACCGCCGTACTAGCGGAATTAGAACCAAACGGCTTGGTACGTGACGATGGAAAAAGACCAGACGACATGAAGTTGTTGCCTTGGAACGTGTGTTGGCCCTAGAGGCCGTATGGGACGTAACATGTGTCGACACCCTTACGCTATCTTATGTTCCTAGCACGGCGGGCTGTGCTGGCGCCGCGGATCCCACTGCTCCCTCAATCTGTGCAATTACTATAACCTTATGGGTAGTTACAGTTTTTAGTTTGCCTTTTGAGGTCGCGATGCTCGGGTCATGGGGCCCGAGAGCGCGACTCCTTTTTAAGGAAATTTGGCTGGCTCCTTCTTTTGCCCAAGAATCAGCATTGCCATTAAACATGACAATGCTGCCAGTCTTGCGGACACGTTTCCGGATGACAGCGATGCGAACGAGTACTTCGAGACCTAGGTGTCCTCCACTAGATACTACATTTAATCAATTTTAATTTATATATACATAAATATGATGAAAAATAATCCATAAAATATTTGTAGATATATTTTATCTTAAGGTAGGTATTTTTTGCATGCTGAAATCTTAAGTACTTACACAAAATATTTGAGAATATATTTAAGACTTTTTCAGTATAATAGGTATGGCCAGGTTTGCAGGCCGCTTTCTTGCACTTCTCTTTGTAACAACTAAGACTTAATTTGTCAGCTACAATGGGCATCTTGAAAGTGGTTAGTCGTCACAGCTAGCGGCGTCGCCGTCGGTTGGTTTGTCATTTGATTTGATTAATACAACACCCTACAACAACTGTACAGAGGCCAGCACATCAAGTAACCACAATCTGTCAAATTTCTTTGATAGTATTTCAACTTTATTGCAAAGACATAAGGTTCATTTTTAATTGAGAAAATTTGACAGTTAGGGATAGCTTGATGTGCTGGCGTCTGTACAAAGAGTGCTATTAAACTGTATTTATATGCAAACCTGAACGTGCGTGGGAGGAAACTGTGCAGATATCCTGAACTATGAAAGTCGGTAATAAATGCTGTGTTTTCTTTTGCAATTATATCTGACATGCATAACCTAGCGCGTATACCAACAGATTCAGACACAAACACATTGCATTAGTACAGAAATAACCACCTTAAGAATCAAAATATAAAAATCAAAGAAAAATTGATCTTGGCCACTTTAAATAGAAGAACCATTATGGCCACAAATTATTTTAAAAACAAATAGGTAAATGAAAAATGAAACTTTTATGAAAAACCAGCCAGTAGCTTTATGTTATCTATACTAATATTATAAAGAGGAAAGATTTGATTTTTCGTTTGTTTGTTTGAAATGAATAGGCTCCAAAACTACTGGACCGATTTAAATTCTTTCACCGTTGGAAACCTTAGTTTTCTAGGAGTAACATAGGCTACTTTTTATCCCGGGAAAAATAACGGGTCCCACGGGAAAGACCATGGGAGCGAAGCCGCGGGCAAAGTGCTAGTTGTAACTAAAGAAGTTGCAACCAAATTAGTCGAAGGTTGCTAAAACACATAGACCAATTAACTATTTTAGCATGATGTACAGCTCTAATATAACGACATAGTTTAAGTGGATTTTAGCATAACGTTCTGTATTGCGAAGTTTTACATCTGTCAAAATGAACACGTGTTTGAAATAGTTAAAGTGTGGGTCTCTAGACCGCAATATCTACGTTCCCATTAAATAAATTTTACTTTAATATCTATTTGTTCAATTTATCTATTATATCTATTTGTTACTGAAATGTGTAGCAAACCACCGTTTACTCACGTAGGTATATAACCTGTTTCCAGGTCATAAAGTAATAACCGCGCCATACGTAAACATTATGACATGTTGGCCAAAGTTTCCTATGAAGCTCTCGTCACCGAGAATCAATCTTTTCCGACCTTTATTAATGTTTGCTAGTCATTCCGTTGGTACACGAATATATTACGAAGGATATAAGTTTTATGAATAGAAGTAGATTACTTACCTATATATTGGATGGTGTGTATGTTAGGTCGTCTTTGGTCGTTATATAAAAAAATAAAAACTTCTGTGCTAGGTTAAGTTAGTATCAGAGGTAACTCTAGCAAATTACATAAGTCACAACATAAGAAGTGTGCGTACCCCATACATACATACATATAAATATCTACTAATGCACTGCGTACTTACTAATTATTGTCAGTTTAAAACTGAATTTAATAATTGCATGTGAAATTAAAAAGTTCTAAGGTTCCTTCTAGCTGAAAAAATAAAATAGCAAACACGATATTTATAAAGTTTGTACATTTATAAACGCTGTATAAACACTAGCGGTGCTTTCATGATTCATGTCAAGTCATGAGGAAGAGGCTCACCCTTTAGGATTTATGACGTCTTTGAGAAAACGGTTATTTATGCTTTTCCTTTTTGTAAAACTACCCAAAGAGGGTGCAAAAGGTTTCATTGAATAAGTTTATTTTAAAAAGTCCTGGCTGGTGCTAGCTTATAAAAATAAAGTGAAACCGTTTAGTAGAATGACGAATAAAATTAAAAAAAAAAAGTTTAATGGCATTTTGGATTTTTTTGACTTTGAATGGCCAGTGGCAGTGTATTCCAAATACTTGCGTGAAGGTTGCAATACAACATTAAGAATAAAACCTACCTAGTAATAGGTACAATAACTTTAGGTATAAAATGGTAATATAATGTAAAAGCTCCGTTAACGCCAGAAATACCCAAGATTAGATACCTTATCTAATATCATTTAACCTTAGATGGCAAAAAGGTCAAAGGTTGACCTGAAACTTAACCTTTTATGCATTGACATTATGTTATTTGTTCTCACAGTTTGGGTTTTCAAAGGCTTTTTAAAGGTACCAATAAAAACCTAGTACCTACTTCATAAATATTAATAACAGAGCATTGCATTTTATTTTACACGAAAATGATGACATTGTTTTCGTGCATACCCGTAGGTAAAATATGTTATTATTTAATAATTGGATCGAACCTATTTGCCTCTAGTACCTGTTACTGTAACACTTACATAGCTAATGGATAGATCGTGCCAGCCCGCACTGAACCGTAACGATTTGAATACGCCTCATTAGATACTAAATCTGAAAACAAAACCACTACGAACATTGCGTTCTATGTTCGTTTTATTGGATTATTGGAAGTGGTTAGGGAAGAGCGGTATCTACTTACCTTTAAGAAACGAATACCTTAAGTGTATTAGGTAGCTGTGGTGAGCAAACAAAGCATAAATCTACTGAAAATAAAAACCGGCCAAGAGCGTGTCGGGCCACGCTCACTGTAGGGTTCCGTAGCTTCCCACGCAAACTTAGTTTTTGTACTATTTTTCAAAAACTGTTTAACCCAAAAGGTTCAAAATAATTTTCCTAGAAAGTTTACATAAAGTTCTGCTTTTGAGAATTTTTTCAAATTTTTTAAACTTATGGTTCAAAAGTTAGAGGGGGACACATTATTTTTTACGATTATTTCCGAAAATAGTAATATTATAAAAAAATATTTAAACTATACAGTTATATAGAGTTCTGTAATAAATACCAACATTTTTCGTCAGCAAAAATAACTTTGTTTTTCATAGTATTTGTATGAAAAACAAAGTTATCATTTGCGTTTTTTTGAAAAAGTGCTATATAACTCAAAAACTATTCAACTCATCAAGTTGAAAATAATTTTCCTAGAAAGTTCATATAAAGGTCTACTTCTGTGATTTTTTTCATATTTTTTAAACTTATGGTTCAAAAGTTAGAGGGGGGGGGGACACATTGTTTTTGACTTTCGGAGCGATTATTTCCTAAAATATTAATATTATCAAAAAATGATTTTAGAAAACCCCTATTCATTTTTAAATACCTATCCAACAATATATCACACGTTAGGGTTAAAATTAAAAAAAAAATCGCTCCCCACTTTACGTCTGGGGGAGGTACCCTAATAAAAATGTTTTTTTAAATTTTTATTTTTGCACTTTGTCGGCATGATTGATATACATATTGGTACCAAATTTCAGCTTTCTGGTGCTAACGGTCACTGAGATTATCCGCGGACAGACAGACAGACAGACAGACAGACAGACAGACAGACATGGCGAAACTATAAGGGTTCCGTTTTTTGCCATTTGGCTACGGAACCCTAAAAATGAATACTCGATACTCTCTGTGTATGTATACATAATCAGTCTATAATGTTCCCACTGCTGGGACACAGGCCTCCTCTTTTTAAGAGGGAGTGGGCCATATACCATGCGGGCCCAGTGCGGGTGTGCGGATGTCATATAATAATAATAATAATATCCTTGGACATTTCACACAGCGCCATATCGTCCCAAGCTAAGCAACCTAATGCTTGTGTTATGGTAACGAGATGGCTGATATACTACTTATATTCATTTTTTTTTTGGAAATACATACATATTATAGATAGAAAAACACCCAGACTCGTAACAAATACTTGCAGGTCGTACAAATATTTGTTCCGTGCGGGAATCGAACCCGCGACATAGTGCGCAGCAGTCAATCGCTCAACCACTGCTCCAACCGTGTCGTCAAATATATGTCTTCGAATTTTTGTTTCTAGACCGTTCGACTTCATCGTTTTGAGAGCAGTGGTGATGAAATAAAATACACAAAGTACAGCGCCCGTTTGGGTTCGTACTCACGACCTACAACTCGTAAGTAGAGGTCGGTACCACTGAGCCACCACTGTTCCTTGTGTATACTTTGCCTAAAATATGTTTAAAGGCAAAACAAACAAAACACTCGTTTTATACAAGTAGTAACAAAAAATAAATATTCCCCGCTTAGTGTCGCGGTCGGATCCAATTAAAAATTGTTAATATTTATTTGGTCGGCATTTTTATAAATAAGGCCCGCGGTGTCGGGCCGCGATTGTGTCGTGCAGTACTTGAGCTATCCATCATGCCGGAGCCATTAACGCGTAGGGCGAAGGCTGAGGGCGCGCCGGGTCACGCGAACCTAACCGACTCCTACGTATTTTAACCCGCCGAAAAAAGGCTATAAGTAGGTGCTATATCAGAAAATTATGTTAAATGTCCCAGAAAGAAGGCTGTAGAAAAAGTGGAATCTCATTTTTTGTCACATATTTTTCGTTTGTTTACAAACCATTACACATTAATTAGTTATTAGGCTGAAGGTATATGAAGGGGCCCCTCAGGGCCAAGCCTGCCGGGTAAGCGGGATTGTCCGAAAGGGTTACCGCTACCCCGGAACATAAAGGGCTACGGAAGGAACATGGATGGGTTTTAGTCAGTAAGAGTCTGACACTCCCTTCCGCTCCACCCAGAGCGGGAGCAGTCATTGGATGATTTCCCAGCCTTAAAAAAAAAAAAAAAAGGCTGAAGGTATAATATTTTTTCAATGATGTGATTGAAGTACCGAATTGTCACCCACCCACTTCAGCAACCAAAGTGAGGAAAGCGACCAGTCGGCCTATTCTGTAAAAAAACCGTGAAAACTTAGGTAAGCTCGAAGTGAGCTGTCCAGTGTCCAGCTACCAGTGACAACTTAGGTAAGCTCGAAGTGAGCTGTCCAGTGTCCAGCTACCAGTGACAACTTCGACAGCTCACTTCTAAGTATTCACGGACGATTCACGGTGAGTATTTTTGCAGAATAGATCGGCAGGTATGTAAAGAAAAAAAAATTAGGTACTAATAGTACCTACAATATTATTATTTGATATCCAGTAGTTTTGAATCTACGTTGGGGGTTTAGTCCTCGCCTGGCGTGCAAATTGTGCGCAAGTCATCTAAGTTAAGTGAAATTGGATTTTGTAGGTTCTCGTAAACCGTTCTAACGGCCTATGCCGACAATTTACAAAACCTTGATTCAAATAGTTATTGTACGCCAGATGACCTAAATTATTGCTGTGGGGCGACGCCAACGACAGTGAAGCGTCGAGTATCACTTAATAGTTCAGTACCCTCATCTTAGATGATATAATGTTCCTACTAAAACTACAAAAAAAAATCAAATGACTTCCGGAAAAAGAAATACTACTTACAAACTGCGAAATGACTTTAATATCGCGGAAGTTTTCTGTTTTCTCTTTTCGATTTTTGCCACTGCATTTCGAAATAAAAGTTTTTTTTCACATTGGGTTCTTATGGAATTCGGTTGTTTTTTTTTCACTTTGTAACTGTGGTGCGTACATTTGATTGCCACTACCTGCTACGTAAATAACAGTGACAGGGAGTTATATAACATAATCCACATAAATTATCTGAGACAAATACATAAATTATTGAAACGAATACAAAACCTACCTACCTAATAAAGATAAAAATAATAATTAACGAAAGTATCGATGAAATACTAAAAAAAACGAAAGCGCTTTAACCTCCTCTTTTTTTAGTTGGTTGAAAACTCTAAAGCCCTTGCTTGAAGGGCATCTCGCAGTTCGACCTAGGAGGTTGTCGACTGCTAAACCGGTCTTGCCCTGTGGATAAAGCTCTTGCCCGACATCGTTAGCTATTTAAATTTAATTCAGAAGAAGTAATACCGTGATGACGGTCATCCACGTATTTTCAAATACCAGAGGATGGATTTTAATGGGAAACGGGCGATAAACTGAAAAGGTAATGTAAAAAGAGCTAAAATACTTATCAGTCAAAATCACTATCATGTTTTGTTATATTTCTAGCAAAACAATTATTGGTACCAATCCGAGACCAATTCCACTGCTTGAAACATGAAACCTGTTGGGTTAAAAAACTTTAGTTCAAATTTTGCGCTATGCAGTTAAAAGCTTGATTTCTCAACGTAGAAATTTATATAAAAGTGCCTTTCACGCCAAGAGCCGCTAAATATAGGTTGGTAACGAAAGCACCATGTTTCGTTTTCTTTCCTTCTCGAATCTCGGATCGACGTGGAATTTCATTATCTTCATTTTTCAAATAGCCCATTGCGAGAGGGCGATATTAGGTACCGAGCTCAAGGGAACGGTTCTAGTAGCAATTTCCTCTCTCAAATCGTTGAAATGGGGGCTTAAATCTATGACTCTGAATAGTAACGATGAATGTTATTAGATCTAAACTTTAAGTTTTAATATTGTCTCTAATAGGCGAACGACCTCCTTTATGAAATAAATTCTGTTGGTCCCGTAAAACATGAAGTCCCAACGCGAAAATATGGTTAAAGTAATTTTATTTATTTTGGTCCTTGATGTCCGGAGCGATTCATGACGGTCGGTTGCGGCGCGGCGCGGCGGGCTGCGACCGCTCGACGCTCGCACGCTGTAACGCCGCGCTATAAATATTAGATGCGGCGCTGCCTCCTCACCACTCACGCCGCGCCAGTGCGAGCCGGAACCGTGAGAATCGATAGTCCACAACACGATGTGTCACTATCTTGTCCCATACATTATAATAACACGAAATAATGTTCTCGCTCTGAGGTATTCGCATCCCCGAGAGTGTATTAGGGTCTGCTGAACGCACAGTTTACGCGTCAATAATAAACAAATGAAATACCTTCATTCCCCCTCATGCTCCACACAAAATCGTACGGTATTTCAGTATTATAGAGGCTTCGCAATGGATTGTTAGCTGTTTGATCGATAAAACTCTGTTATTACCGGCCTCCGTAGTTGTGGGCTGCCGCAAAGAGGAAAAAATATGTTAAATAAAAACTGTAGTCGGAGCTAATTGGGATTAGCCATTATCACGTAAAGTTTTTCTTTCTTGGGATCCTACCTAATAAGAGAGGTTTGTATTTATAAGGTCGGTTTTTAAAATAATGAAAATGATTTTAGAACATAAAAAATGACATTAAATAGGTAATATAATACCTTATATTTTAATAGGTAAGTACTTAATATAAGTAGTTACCTACTTGCTACCTACTTGTTTTAAGTGCTTTATTTAAAACAGAGAACTGAAATCTACGTTGATTGCTTTTGGGTAGTAGGCACTAAAATGGACGCAGACACACTTTTCGTGCCATTAGCTGTACAGATTAGGTAAATCAATTATGTTTTAAAGAGAACTTGTGTGAAAGGTCGTTTGAATAATAGATTACTTTTGTAGGGAGCAAACGATTCGACCCGATACGCTTATAGCGCCGGCCTTTTGCTTTCAGTTTCCGTTTAAGGTGTATGTCATTACTTCTAACTAAACTTGTAGGACGAGGAGTCCCAAACCTTCCCTAAGAAGGTAACTTACGCACAACGTTTGTATAGAAATGTAAATGATTCTTGACAAAGTTTCCTACTCAGCGTTATCTTAACGGTAGTGCCTCGCTCCCTTTTGTATAAGTTTCTGCCATTGGAGAGAACACTGCGAAGTTTTCACATGCCTTGTTAAAGCTAACAAGCAGTTAAAGGTTGAAAGAACAAGGATTTGGCTTAAATGAATTCCGTTCCCGAGGTAAGTAAATGGGTAATATTTTTTATGTACTAATGAAGTCAGTTAAAAACTAGGTCAGTATTTCTAAAGACTGGAACAAAGGCATCGCTCCCTTATACAAAGGAGAGAAACCATTTTATTCAATTCTATAGAATTAGGTCAGACAAAAACAAACTGAGTGATAGTTGCGACGTGGTTGCGAAGTCGTTGAAATTAAACATCCTAAGAACGAGTACTTTTCTACACCCAATAATGGTGTTTATGGTCTACTACAAAAGTGTCTGAAGAAAATATAAACTATTGAACCAGAAAACCTACCCATGTGGCACTACCAATAGCAATCTGCAATTGGTAGTGTAATACATGGGTGTATTTCATTTAACAATTAATATGATCTCAATTTTAATTGATTACTTTTCAATTAAAATAACTGTTAGAAAGACCACCGCAAACACAAAGAAATATAATGGAATGTGCTAACTAACTATTCAGTAATTGCGTAAGAATTTACCATAGGTTAACATCCATCCAACCTTAACCTAGTAAAATCTTTTTGATAGCAATGCGGACGAATTTTTTGACGCCCTGTCCCCCTTCTCCCTCTAATTATGATTATTCCTAATTATTTCTCTGTTATTTCCCCTTATTTTTGATATACGGTACGTCTTATTTTTTTAAGACTTAGATTTTAAAATTATATATTATTTATCTTGGAAATTGAACAAAACGGGGTTTGTTTACACTTTCATCAGATACGTTTGGAACAGACTATACCTACATTAATTTGATGTAGGAGTACATACCTTAAGCGGGATTGTCGGAAAGGGTTACCCCGGAACATAAAGGGCTAAGGAAGGAACATGGATAGGTTTTAGTCAGTAAGAGTCTGACACTCCCTTCCGCTCCACCCAGAACGGGAGAAGCCCCAATGGCTTCTGATTTCCCAGACTTAAAAAAAGGAGTACATACCTACATTTATTTGAGGTGGGTGAGGTGAGGTGTTTTATTTGGAGTATCTAGAGATATAGATAAATGTACTTAAGTTTATTATTAATATTATATATAAGAAATAACCATTTGGAACAATTTTCTACAAAACATGATGGTAAAATACCATCAAAATACGTTGCGTAGAAGTGAAATTATAACGACGCGGTCACACAGACAGACACGAAAAGTTTGGTATTATGTACTGATTAGGTATTTTCAACAAAATATAGAGTACTCAGCAATATTTTACTTATGTTTGAATACATTATGAAATGAAACAAAACCACGGATAAGTTTTAATGGCGACCGATTTTAAATCAAGCGAACGTTTTTACGTTAACAATATCTGATGGATTCGGCCGGTAGGCACTTTATCTTACCTATTGAAAGCCACGTCGTAGGTACCTAAATAAACAAAACATTTGTTGATATAAGAGATATAATTTTTATTTAACAATTTAATTTAAAATAAAAACAGGTGCTCCAAACGTGACCTTTAAAAATAAATATTTGTGAATGTCGCGTACCCGACTTACTTAATTGTAAATATCCATTTGAGTCGGGATGCGGCACGAGCGGCGCACGTTTCTGCTGAATTATCCTAAACAAAGATCGTTACTGCTCAGAAATGAACAATTATAAAGCTGAATTGCTTTATTTAGGCATCTTAACGAGATTGTTAGGGAACACAAAAGGCTCTCGCTTTCATTCGAGCGACAAAAATGCGCTTCATTTCGTCTTTTCTCAACGTAATTTTAAGTGTAAACAATTAGTTGGAAGGGCCCTGAAGTTTTCTCCTTAATGAGATTAGTTTCCGGTTGTAGGCAGGAAATCAATTTGCTGGCATCCAGCCACGTTGATACGTTTCCCAGCTCAGTATTCTATAACAGTCTACTAAGGTTAATATTGCTTGTCGGCTTTGTCTGCTGTAACACAACGGACCTTTAGAATTCATACTTGATACTTATACTCGTATTATACCTTATCGATTTAAAAAAAGCAATATGAGATTTGGTATTTTCTTATGAAAGCCTGCTTTTGTTAGATTTCTTCATATAATAAAAAGAAATCATAGATAATAATAACTCGTTCGTATCCAATATATCTACCTACTTAGTTGGAAAAGAGTACTTACGCCATAGCAGCTTATTCCTAATTTTGATCTTAAAATCCAATTTATTTAAATTTTAGGCAAGAATATGAGACCGTTAAAAAAATAAGATCATGTTTGTGTTTTACTGAACTATACATACTTTTTGCGGGTAGCTGCTAGGCTGCTACCCTACCTACCCTACCTACCCTACCTACCCTACCTACCCTACCTACCCTACCTATCCTACCTACCCTACCTACCCTACCTACCCTACCTACCCTACCTACCCTACCTACCCTACCTACCCTACCTACCTTACCTACCCTACCTACCCTACCTACCCTACCTACCCTACCTACCCTACCTACCCTACCTACCCTACCTACCCTACCTACCCTACCTACCCTACCTACCCTACCTACCCTACCTACCCTACCTACCCTACCTACCCTACCTACCCTACCTACCCTACCTATGTCCGTCTCCTGGTTCTAAGCTACCTCCCCACCAATTTTCAGCCAAATCGGTTCAGCCGTTCCTGAGTTATAAACAGTGAAACTAACACGACTTTCTTTTATATATATAGATAAAAAAATATTGACGACTACCATAGATATCGATTAAAGATGTTAATGGACGTTATTTCTGTGATCGAACTATAATCTGTCAATCAATGTATAGAGGTCAGCACATAAAGTTACCTCTATTTATCAAATTTCTGAAAAAGTTTTTCAACTCTATTACAAAATCATAAGGCTCATATTCAATTGGGAAAATTTGATAGTAAGAGGTAGGTACTTATTGGGTCAATCACCGCTATGACCGTGCTGAAACACTTCAACTATAGTCGATGGATAGCACCACTTGTGGACGATATCGTGGCTGCCAACCCATTCAGTTAACTAGGCATCGAGGCAATTAATACAGTCACTAGCTATGATTTGTATGGCAAGATAAATTTCTGTCTTTGGGTTAAATGATTTTCCAGATTAGCGAGCAAAACGAAGGGATAACTTGGTATGTACCTAATATTATGTGCTTACAAAGGTATGTAACTTATCCTATGTATTCCTTTAATATTGGAAAATTAGCATATTCATGAATTTTTTATGTAGTTTTTTCTTTGCGGGTCGAGGAAAAGGATACGGCAGTTTCCCTCTTATTTAAAATTGCGTTGGAAAAGTAAGAAAAGTCAGTGTTCTTTGGTTTTTTTCGTAATGTTATCTTTAGTAAATATGGGTGAGGTCGGTCGGTTTATTAAGTGGGTGCGTGCGGGGTTGGGGTCGGACTTGAGACACGCCGCGGCGTGTTTGGCCCCCGCCCGCCCTGCGCCCCCGCCTCAGCCGCGCCGTGCTCACAATATCCGGTACTGATCCGCAATATCACCCTATATGGATTTAGGACATAAAATTCAATGATTATAATATCTATAGGCTTAACGGTTCTATCTAGATATTACGACCCTGCAACGAATTCTATAAAAAAACTCCGTTCATATTCCGCATCTCAATTATTTTTGACAAGCCAATAGAGGTAATTTCCCTCAGGTGTTCAATGTGGCTAGTTAGGTAAACAAAAAATGTCTTTTGGGTGGGCGTTTATGACACGTCCGATACCCTTTCCTACTGGGGAATTGCGAATATTTATAATTCATTTGACTATACACTGATTCTAGCATAAGTTTCTCTCTGTGATTTGGTTATTTTTTGTATAAGTATCTGCGCCACACTTACCTACAATAAATTCTGATTAATATTCATGAGTTTACGCCAGTATTTTAATAATGAGGCCTTCCTAAATAAAACATTAAGCACATAATCAAATTCAATTTTTAGTAAAGTACATTATTGTTGTAATTAAAATATTCAAACGTTTGTATGTTTCTTTACAGGTAATCATGAGGATCAAAACGACAGACAATGGTAACATCGCAGTATACAATCGCCAGGACGTATCGTCACATGATAACAGAACTTGGTTAACTGCGAACAGTGCAGAAAGCAATTTACTTGAGAACACAACAGATTGCTCGGAAGTTACGAATTGTAACACAGTTTATAACTCTCAAAGGCATCCAGAAACCCTTGAGAATTACTCGACTGCCAGGGGAACCGGTGCAGACAGCGAAGCCTCGTCTCCGAGCGCAGTGCTGGTATGCAATCGACAGTACCGGATCAACAGCAGGCACGTGAATTCCGTGCCATCGTGCAATAACAGCGAGACGGAAAATCTGGAGAAGACCACAGCTACCGCCCGTGCTCCTTGCGCAGGTTTCTTAAGTAGGTATTGTTTAATAATTAATCAACAGTTTGTTTACTGATTGTCAGAAGCAAGAAGGCTGATAGGAAAACTAAAATGTATCTACAAACTATTTCAGATAATACTAATGTACCTACAGAACCTACACCAATCGACGAGGAACGAGCATTTGAGCATTCTGACACAGATGAGATGTCTGAGAACGGCATCCATCCTGTGCCAAGGGGAATTGTGAATCCAAATTATCCAGGCTTTCAACACTTAGCGCACACATTACAGGTAAAGTTTCACTTACAAAAAGAATCCTTGGAAGTGTTTAAACTTTGCTCGTTACAGCGACACAAAGGAAGCCCCAGTTGTTACTGAACGCTACTGGGCCGGGAACCGTGACTACTTATTTATATGTACGTTTATGTGAGCATCTACCGAGTTCTAGCTATTTGTGTAACTCCTACAGATTTACATTTTGTTGACACTCTTTCTTTCCAGAGTTTTATTAATATTTATACTGATAATTGAATATATTTTGCTTGTTTAAGGATTATTCATCAAATATAGAAAATTTTTACCATTCAGAAAATGAAATGACTGATGATGACGTTGATATAGAAATAACTGACCTGGCATATGAGCCCGAACCTAACCAAAATGGAACCACGGATTATACAAATATCAACAACAACAATGAAATAAAATCAGATCTAGTAAAAACAACATTGTTGTCACCACAAAATAAATGTTATTCACAACACAGATCTGTAGATAGTCAAATAAAAAATGATATACCAGACCTTTTAAAAACTATATCTAAAAATAATAATAACAATGATGAGGCGTTCAATTATGATTTGAACTGCACGGATGCAGATATAGAAAATAACTTTCACGCTAAAGATATTATTGGTGATTTCAATAAAGAAATTGAAGACGAAATTAAACAATTACTTAACTACAATATCAACATCCAAGATGACTTAGAAGAATTGCGCAAAGATATAAACGACACTTTGGCAAAACCTATTGAAAATACTATTAATAATATAAGTGACGTTGTTAATCACGTTATTAAGAAATTAGTGGAAACGCAGTGTGATGAAAGTGAGGATAGTTTGACTCAAAAACAAACGATAGACAAAGAAGTTAGTGAAATAAATAAAGAAAATGAAAAAAATACCCGAACAGAAATGAGTTTAAGTAGGCCTACGTTTTTACTAATAGAGAACAACACCAGTGGAAAGATCACGGACGCGTTTCTGTCAGATGGGAAGGACGAAATAAATGTTAACGATTATGACGCGGAGAAGTTGAGCCTTAATGTGGAGAATACAATTAAGCAGCTCAGCACTGAGCTTAGAAAGATAATTCCAAAACTAGATGAAATGCGTGAACGTGATCGACTATGGGCTGAAAGAAAAAAAGAAACAGTTGTTATAGATGGAAATTCTAATGAGATAGCGCATAATTCTAAAGGTTACGGTTTACCGAATAGTGTTCATACGCAAGGCAAACCAGATGTTATTAAACTTATCAGGCATGCTGATAACCCTGTTAGTGTCAGACATAATTCAATACGGTCGCCAAAGTAAGTTTTTTTTGATATTTTCAGTTTAGTTTCATGAATTTTTTAATTCCTACCTATATTTTATATTTGTTAACTAGACATTACATAAACGACTATTATGAATATGATATAGATTAAAAGTGCTTGATGGATGTATTTGGGGTAACTTGAAAAGTTTGTTCCTAAATCATGGTTGTAAAACAGTGTAAACCTCCGTATGCAAATTTATTGCCTCATACTAACGTTTAAAATAGATTTGACGCAGCACGTATAACTCCGATAAATTTAGAAGGGAAGTACACACGACGTGCTAGGGAATTCCTTGTATCAATTTAATTTAGCTGGCCACATTAAATTGGTGGAATTCTTGCAAATGAGGCGTGCTACAACAATTTGTTGGAAATTGTGTTGTAATCTAAAATGCATTCATACTTCAGTGAACCCAAGGCGGCCAGAGAGAAACAAAAAGAAATTACCTCAAGTAAAAACTCTTACCGCACTGCTCAAAGTAAAGCATCCGTCCGTAAAAATGATAACTCAAAAGAGGTAGATTTGGGTAAGTCGGCCATTTTACATTGTTTTATTTTGTAGATATTTGTTACTTAATATAAGTCACCCCACATTTTATTTACTTTTTTACATATACCACGTTTAACCTTTTGGAAACTATGATCACGCGTTCCGATCTTTCTCTCAGCAGCTTCTTAACGCACTAAGTTACAATAGAGTTACAAAAGGAAGTAACACCTAATTCCTTTTGTTGGCGTTATAGATGAATAGCTACCATTCGACAATCTTCCGTTTAGAGTTTATTTACCTAAAAAATGTGTATTTTATGCTATGCCAGGTGATTCCGTTTCATTAGCATGTATTTTACATGACATAACCATATCTTTAACTTTTACACTTTTAAATTATATTTCTTTTTCCTTTGCTGTTTTGGTAGACGTCTAGGTACCTAACTTCACCGCTCTTAATCGTACCAATATTATAAACCAGAGTTTGTACACAAAAAAAGGTACCTACCTAGTTAAACTTTCTTACCTATTATTATGTACCTAAATACTGCACAATTAGGTATTCTAATTTATTGTTGTAAGTACCGTGAAAGCAGACTACCGGTTATTGTTGCTAGATAGGTAAAAAACAGTGTACTAACTATCTACCTACTTAATTTTTGTCTTATATTTTCCAGGGAGTTTTGACGTATACAACATAGAAACAGCGTTGCCCAAATTAGATTTGGATGCTATTGAGAATCATTTGAAAGCTGCGAAAGAAGCCGAGAGACGTGTGAGTTCAATCAATTAATTATGTATCTACATAACTGCTTCTCTTACTGACACTTCAACCTACCTAGATAATCCAACAAGTCACGCACAGGTATGCCCGAACATATCAAGGTACGTAGGTATATAATCATACTTACCTACAAATATAATACCTACACATAATTAAGATGTAACATTATATTCCTGACTAAACACAAAATAAAACTTAAACAACAGTTTAAATTCCGCGCTGTTAAGTTAACTTAACGGTAACCGCACATTCGCGTTTGATCCACGTCTGCCGCAGGCCGCAGCCATGTGTAACAGTTAATTATCAAAGGTAGTACGTTCAGCTTTCTAAGGTGATTCAGCGGCGTAGCAGGCTGCCAGTCTCTTATTAAATACCGATTCATTCCGCAAGGTGTGCGAGTGTTGCTTAGACAGCTATTGTTTCTATTGTTTTTTATTATTGTAAATTCAGTTTAAGTGATGGCGTCAATGCCTTATTTTGTTAACTCAGAACAAAGACATTATAAAAAAGATACCAGATTTTTATTGGATTTATACACGATTACTTATGATAACCATGAATCTGTTGACAACATCTGTTGCTTGGTAAGTTTTTTTTTCTAGTAATTTTCAAGTTCCTGATCAAGCTCAACATATTAGATAAAGGTTAAATGGAACACTCTTTGACCTTGTCCTAAATGTCAAAATGACAGGAAGGAGTGACAGGACAGGACTTCCATTTTTTTGTTTACTCTAGTTGATTTACAGTTATCGTCTGTACAGCAGCCATCCGTGCCATATTATTGCCAAATTAAAGAAGACTGACTAGTTTATAATATGTTCGAAAATTTAGTTACTAACATTCGAAGGAAATTTAGCAAAACATCTGATGAAATCCGTGAAAACGTGAACACAGATACGATAGAAAAATCTGGGTTCAAACGAAGTTTATATCTCTTCAAGACGAAGTTGTTCAACAAAAGTGACAGTGAAAATGTTCACGTTGAAAATTGTGACGATACTGTTTTGAGCCCAAGAGCTGTTGGCTCTGCAGAGTGTAATGCTCTGACAGAGATTGAGTGGCCTCATCTTGCCGACAATAATCCTAACATCTTAGAGAAATTTACAAGAATTGTGTCTGTTACTGACCATGTCCCATATGAAAAAAATGTAAGGGTTGATAGTACTGCAAATTTAATGATTTCCTGCTTCATATATTAGGGTATTTTATGTTATAGAAGCTTAAGTGTGTGACCTGCGCCAGTTGATTGTGGACACAAAGTAGTAGAAATAATAAAAAAAAGAATAATAAATATATTGTTAGAATACAAAATAAACTGAAATATACTTTATAATACCAATTAATCATTTCAACTTTGAATATACCACATGGGTATAAATACAAAGTGGAGCGCGCAAGTTGTTTTCCTGTAATTTTTTTTAACAAGGAAATGTTTTGGTTCTTGTTGTGGACCATGTGTTCATTTAATGAAACATTTTTTCCATAAAGAAGGTAAATTATAACAATTAAGTAGTCAAGAAAAGTCGAGTCGAGAATATGTTTTCAGTAAAACAGCATCGGGTGATTACTTTTGCGCTACATTGTAGATAGATGCAATACTTTTTATTATTAAAAACTTAAAAATACTTTCTAGAATTTTTAGAAATGGATTCTCATGCTGCTTTCAATTGCAGAAACGTAATGACAGAGAAGAGATTAGGAGGCGACTGGCGATGGGAGCAGATGCCGAGGAGTACTACAGTATGGGTCACACAGACCGGCCGGGGAAGAAGCCCAGTCTGCATTCACGACTTCAAAGTGGTGAGTATTACTGATTGCTGTACAATTCAATGTTTGGTGTGGAATCATATTTAGATAGCTCATACAGCAACAACTAATCAGTACTTGAATAAAGCAATGTGTGCAGTTTGTTGAGAATTAATTAATTTACCGTTACTTGTTAATAGCATAAATAGTTATCCTTGCTTTGACAACCAACCAAGATAAAGTAATATCATTACAGATAAAATAAATAAAAGGAATAGATATTTTGTCGAATTCTATTGGGTTGTGTGTAACTAATTAATGTTTCCATTTATACCTAAACAACTCTTTTATAAAAGTCTTGAGGCAAAAATAAATAATCTACAAATGAGACTTTTGGAAATGAGTTTTTATTTACAATCTGCATTTAATTCCAAAAAAGGCCAATATGTTTTTTATTTCATAATTATTTTACAGTAATTATATTGCTGAGAAAACTCAGTTGATTCCAAAAATATGCAGATTGTATTTACTTTAATATTTCACAATCATTTTGTGATGTTCTCATACTAAATGTGTTGTGGTGTCTGGTACAGGGATGAACCTACAAATATGTTTCATGAATGAGACAGCATCTGATAATGAATCTCAAGCATCAGACTTAGAAAAAAATTACAATAACACAAAAAGTTTGTCACGGTCAAGTCTTTTTAGCAAGTCGGGCTACAACCATCCGTATCAAACAAGACCGCTATCAGTTAACATCACAAAAAATGACAAAATAAGCACCGTGCAGAGTGGTGAGTACATCCTGCCTATTGTTTCATGTTGCGGTCACTCTGTGTGCGGATAATTGATTTGAAATTAACACCATTACAGAAGGCTTGCCATTAAGCATTTAACTTTCCCTGTCTTGGCTTTTGAATTCTATTGTAAGTGCAAAAATGAAAGTTATTGGTAAAAAAGTAAATTACTTGAGTGCATTATGTGGCCAACAAACAGAAATTGACTTTTGTTGTTCATCAACTTAGTAGATTTTTTCATAATTTATTTTTAAAATATCTTGCATGTAATCATTACTAGTTTTTCAGTCTAACATGCCTATTTATTTTTCTTATTTGTTTGTAGGTGCGAAACTACGCCCTACGTCCCTTTCATTGAAGACAAAGTCGAGGTCGTCACATTCTCTAGGACATATTGAAATAAAAGAGTCTGACTTCTATGTCCTTCAAGCAACTCTACAGACTGAGGCCAGGGTTGCCCTGGCGCAAGCGAAAGAAATGGCTCGTATACAAATGGAGGTATGAAACTACAATGCATTTTACATTATCTAAAAATTTATTGACCCAGGCCAGTACGTTGAATGCCTCGTTGAGTATTGTAACGTAATTATGTTTAATTAAGTTGTTACTCGTTTAACTGGTGTAGCGATTTATTTACCTTTTCAGTGAGTAAGTAGGCAGTAATTGTTTTTAGTATTTGTCTGCAGTCTGTTAGCCTGTTCGTTATTAAAAACGAACTCAGATGATTTTAGGCAATACATTCATGGTATTGTCAACCATTGTAAGCATAGTGTGGTGCACTATTGCAGCGCGAGCGCCGCAGCCGCGCGGTGTCGCCGGTGACGGAGATGCTCCGGCGCAGCATGCAGAAGGCCAACGTGCCGCTCGCGCCCGACCGCCGCCGCGTGTCGCGACAACTACTCACCGACATGAACATCGCACAGTTGCAGGTTTGTTTCATATTTATTTCATCTTCTTCTTCTTTTCGTGTGGTTAGTGACTAACCTGGTGTCAGAGTTGCTTACCATGGGCCTCTGACTTAGCTTTACATGCTGTTGAGAAATATCTCTCAGACATGCCGGTTTTACACACACACACAATGTTTTATTTATTTCATTTAATCAAATGAAGAGAAACAGCACTTTTTGAACGGCAAAATGACATAGAACGGGTCCCCAAAACGCCTGCCCTTCACCACTGCCTAGTGCTTTGGCTGGGAACAAGTGACGCACCATAATCCCCAGTAGCAGCGTCTGTCAAATTAGAAAAACTTAGTTCTATACAACTTAATTAACATTTTGAAACCAAGAAACACAAAACATAAACTCAAATAATTTGCCATATAGCTAGCAGACGCCATCACGTATTGGGATTTAATAACATTGGTGAGACAGTTCCCGAATGCTATAATGCTATAGGGCACTTCACTTCGTGTATTTGTGCTAATATTTGTAAATAAGTATTGAACAAATACAAAAAGAAGCCCATGACTATTGACATAAAGTTTATTTTGCGTCAGCAAAACGATGTGATTTCTTAGTGTCAAATGTTTAAGAGTAAATGGCCCTCTCAAGTGAATACTATCTTCACCGTGTTAAGATAATATCAGTTTACAATGGACTTTCCTTTGGTACGTACAGACGCCAGCATATCAAGCAATCCTTAACCGTCAAATTTTCTCAATTAAAAATGAACCTTATGTCTTTGCAATAAAGTTGAAATACTATCAAAGGAACTTGACAGATTGTGGTAACTTGACGTGCTGGCCTCTGTACCATTTACGTAACTTCTCGCAGTAGCCGAGACAGACTTGTAGGATTATGTCTGGTGTAGTAGATACGATTTCAACTTATTAATATACTTAAAGCAAAGGCCTTCCCTTCCTTCCTTACCCTGCATTTTCAAACGTCTAGATGTATAGTATAGGTTTTGTTCCCAAGTTATTCAAGACAAATACATAAATTATCCCACGCTCATCATCTAAGATATGAAACTGCATTTGATCATGAATACCAATAGCTTCCCACTTGCAACTATTTTTGGTATGTTGCGATATTGTGCTGATATGATTCATATTGATACATAATTCTGTCTTCTCACGACACTTTTGTTTGCCGTTCTGAAGATTCGTGTCGAATGGATCTAGAATACCGAACATTGTAAGTAAACGTGCAATATGATATGATTAACTGGTTTTTATGACGTTTCGCCGCGGCCTTGAGGATCAAGATCGACTCCGGCGCAGCTGACTCATGCACAAAGACCATTTGTACAATGGATTTATTCAACCATAATGACTATTGTGTTAAGATTTTGTTGGTTTCGTCGTAATAGATAGCGTAATAACACTTTATGGCACACAACAAATTAAAGGAAAACATACGATTATTAAAACATCCACGTTTCGCGAGGGTTGATCTTCCATATTTGGGGATGAAAACTTATTCAAGTACAAAGCACTTCCGCCACCTTTTTGCATTTCACAGTTTCGACTATAGAAATATGGGATTTCGACAAATTACAGGAATATTATAATTCTTTGGTTCTACGATCCCCTGCCTGATGGTCGGCTAAGTAATTACAATGGTTTGATTGTTGCTAGGAACCATGGCGGCTTTAACCCTTTGAACGACATTGTCACATATATGTGACAATGTCTCAACAACACGAAATAAACAATTAAATCATTACTTTTGTGAGTGTTTATATAGATATCTTAAAAATGTATGCTCACGTACGCATTTTATGGAATTAAACAAATTAAAAGACACCATGGATAAAGGGAAATTCATGATAACTTGGCGTGGAGGGCACGCGCGTGCGTTTATGCTCTGGCGTTCAAAAAGTTAACAACTTTGAATTAGGCGTGAGTTCAGGGGCATTGACCTGTTTGCTAACAGAAACAACATCATAATTTGCTATAATGGTCTGTAGCTAAGCTGTGAAAACGAAAAAAACATGCCGACAGATTCACTTTCGAGTTTATAATATTAGCATATACACGGTGTATTATATGCGTGGGGGGTTGTGTAATTACCTTTAGTAATTGACACGAAATCATTGAACTCCATAACATTTGCAACTTTAATTTGTACTTATTAAGGTTCAAAATAATTCTCAAAGCTTAATTCTACAGTATGTAATTACTTTTAACACCGTTAGCAGTCTTTATGGCTATAAAGATTAATGCTTATACTTTCCAACGGTGTATAATAATGCATGCGTGTATTAATAATCTGAACATTATTATTTCTTGTATGTTAAGGATAAAATGCTGATAGTGATAAACTCGTAACAAACACAACACGATCAATATATCAAGGAATATTATTATTAAGAACCTAGGTAACTACTTTATATTCAGCAACTTGTGGTATTATCGCACGTGGTTATCTGTTCCAGACGACCGCGCGACCGTTAAAAGGACAAATAGCTATAATAAATATTATTTAGTTTCCGATATCGGTTTTATTTGAACACGTGGAAGCGTATTCCTAGTAGGATTGTTGATGCCATTTCAATTTTACTACAAGATCGATTCAATGATCAGGTAAATCTTACATCGAATTTATCTGCTTAGCCTTTTCCCAACTCTAGAGAGGCGTCACGGCGCCCTCACCTACCGCCTGACGCAGGTCCTCACCGGACATGGATGTTTCGGGAGGTTCCTGCCCATCATCAGGCGGGAGGAAACGCCCGGGTGTCACCACTGCGAGGGTCGCTCAGAGGACACGGTAGAGCACACGGTGCAAACCTGCCCCGCTTGGGCGGAGCACCGCCGTGTCCTCGTAGAGGCGATCGGCGGCGGCGACCTCTCGCGCCCGGCCCTGGTGCAAGCCATGGTCCGAGGCGAGAGTGAGTGGGAGGCAGTCACCTCCTTCTGCGAAAAAGTCATGCTCGCGAAGGAGGTGGCGGGATGGGAGAGAGAAAGGTCCTCCCGTCCCAGCCGCCGCGGGAGACGCCCCGGGCGTCGGGAGCCACGTGACGACTCCCGGCCACCGTAGGCACGGGCCTGCGGACGGTGAGTAATGGGTGACTCACCGCCCGATCAGCACCAGGCCCGTGCCGGACGGCGCGTATATGTTCCACGCGCGCCTCAAAGAGATGTCAGCAAATGAGGGGGCCCCTTAGGGCCAAGCCTGCCGGGTAAGCAGGATTGTCCGAAAGGGTTACCGCTATCCCGGAACATAAAGGGCTAAGGAAAGAACATGGATATGTTTTAGTCAGTAAGAGTCTGACACTCCCTTCCGCTCCACCCAGAGCGGGAGAAGTCATTCGAAGATTTCCTAGCCTTAAAAAAAAGCCTTTTCCCGACTACGCTGTATGCTATTTGACATGGAGCGACTGCCTATCTGACCTCCACAACCCAGTACGACAACACAACATACTGTAATTCCCTAAGGGTTAGGCAAGGGTATAGGTACATAATGTACACCCACATAACACGATACCGCTTGGCAAGACTTCTAGTAAGGTTGTGGCTTCTGACGTCCAATTAGCAATCATCAACAGATCATATTAAAAATCTTGTACATAATTATTTATTTATTTGCTATCATGCACATCGCATATTCTACAATATATTAATTGTCAGTTTTTGTCTATCGAACCCTGTCAGGGCACTGCAAAACGCAATGTAGGTTTGCTCCTCAGTGAGTGAAAATTAAAACAAAATCGAATCAAAACTTGATTAACTGATTGGGTAAAGATATAATAATAATAAATAATATCCTTGGAAATTTCACACAACGCCATGCAGTCCCAAGCTAAGCAAACCAATGCTTGTGTTATCGTAACGAGATTGCTGATAAACTACTCATTTTTTCTTTGTAAATACATATTATAGATAGAGAAACACCCAGACCCGGAACAAATACTTGCAGGTCGTATAAATATTTGTTCCGTGCGGGAATCGAACCCGTGACATTGCAGCAGTCAATCGCTCGACCGTGAGCCTAAAATCCACACTAATATTATAAATGCGAAAGTAACTCTGTCTTTCTGTCTGTCTGTCTGTCTGTCTGTTACCTTTTCAAGCCTAAACCACCCAACCGATTTTGCTGAAATTTGGTATGTAGATAGTTTGCATTCATGAGAAGGACATAGGCATATTATTTTTTGGAAATTCAACCCCTAAAAGGGTTACAAGGGGTGGCAAAGTTTGTATGAGAAAAATATTTTTATTGCACATTTTTGCATAGGTTGGTAGGTAGGGTAGGTAGGGGAGGTAGGGTAGGTAAGGTAGTATAATATATACTTATATTTATAATATAAAAAGATATAATAGACTCTTATTATTCGTTTTTGCAGGTGATAGTGAACGAGTTGCACTCTCAGATCGAGTCGCTGAACGACTCGCTCGTCAAGATGCTGATGGCGCGCGATGAGCTGCACATGGGACAGGACTCCATGCTCGTCGACATTGAGGATCTCACGCGCTATCTGTAAGTCCCGTACTACCCACTATGTATAAAGACTTAGATACTGGCAGCCTAGTAATAGCTCCTAGGCCTGCAAGGCTCTGGCCTTGGGGCTCCAATCACCTAGCTACTCGTAGCTCGCCTGCCTAACGGGAGATGCTGATACACGTTTCTCTTGTTCTACTTTTATGCATAAGTCGACAAAGCGACTCCTACTTTTGATTGAAACTGTTCTTGAATCTTATTGTTGCCAAAATTACCAAAATGACTTTGGGTTAGAGGAGTCTCAATTGTCAAGTGCCTAGGTCCCCTAGGTTTCTTAGTCCGGCTCGCTTACTGGAGTCTAAAAAAGAACACTTCAATTAAATAGTTGTGTTTGGAGTTATTTGTGCAAATCGCGCTTTATGTTATCACTGTTGTTACACTTGTATTGTGTACAATATGTTTACTATATTATGGCCTCCTAGACTCCTATATAGCTATTGGCGAGCGAAAGGCAAATATACACCTTGCAATTTTTGTCGTCCTACAACGGCAGCCCAATTCATGTATCCATTGACGACTAATTATTCATAAAAAAATATATATATATATGAACAACAAAAGAGCATCTCATTGGATAATAGTCCACGTGGACTGTTCTAGATTGGCTGAAGAAATTTTGTCTCATGGAAAAGGGGGATGGAATGATCTACTCGACTCGTGCGCCGGGTAGGGTTCTACCGTTCGATACGTAAACATTATTAACAGGTGTTTCTTATTGCAATGCATTATTTATTTTTTTGTAGCACCGATTATCTTAATTTTGATAACAACTTTTTAATTACGCCTATAGGTATTTTATGTTGGGTACATCAAGTGGACCATCTTTGTAAGACGACTAAAATTGCACAGTGTATAGGTATATCACTCCCAATGTCATGTAAATAGCGCGTAGGATATAAACTGGAGAACGACGTGCGACGAAGTAAAAACATGTCATACGTGTTCTACTTTCAATATATTTGAATGAAGAAATAGAACACGTAATCACAATAAAGAGCCTTTAAGAGCTTTTATTATTGCAGACAATGACATCATGCTATGCGCAGTTAATATTTCTGTTATAAGGCAAAATGCCAAGGCCCAAGGAAACGCAAGGTTTTCTTATAATAATTTAAACTGAGTTTTTGCGTAGTATTTATGTTTATTTTTTTTATTTTCGCTGTTTCTTGAATATAGATATGCGACTTTCAATTTGTGCGAACCGAGTGTCGGAGAAAATGAAATTCCGGAAATGATGGTTGAAGAGGAACATCTCGATGTAACGATTCATAATGTTCACTTATGTAAAAAATAGAAAACATCTGTTAGCGTATTATAGAGTCGACTTATAAGCCATATAATACATTTTGATTACAATAGCCTCGTATTTATTAATAAATAGCACTTGGCCGCGGCTTCGCTCCCGTGGTCTTTCCCGCGGGACCGTTATTTCTCCTGGGATTAAAAGTATGTTACTCCCTGAAAACTAAGCTTTCTAATGGTGACAAAAATTTTTTGAAATCGGTACAGTAGTTTTTGAGTTTATTCATTACAAACATACACACAAAAATACAAATCTTCCCTGTTTATAATATTAGTATAAATATAAAAATACAAATCTTTCCTCTTTATAATATTAGTATAGATAGAAAAGTTGAAAGTAGTCTAAATATTGTGCTCACATTATTATTATTCATCAGTTATTTCGGAATTAACATTTCGTTCACTTTTCAGGGGCGTCAAAGAGCAGACTAAGAAAACCAAAGGCACTACTAAAACGGGTATGAGGAGGCTCACATCTTTAGTGCACAAATAAGTACACAATATTTTAAAATTAGGCTTATTATTACTGCGATCTATCTATTTAGTACATACAATGGTGGTCACTGTATGGCATTTATGTAACAGTGCGAAAGATAGATATTACGACAGAGTCCTGACATTGAATCGCTCGTTTTAAGGTTGAATGCACACGTGAGCAAATTAAAGTGAGATATGAGCAACAACGATTCGATATGCACGTGTCTTTGTAAATACACTGCAGAAAATTCATTGTCGTTCCACATTTGGGCTAATAGTAAGAGAGAAAACGCTTTGCATATCGAATCGCTCTGTTTGATGTGCGACAACATACATAGCAGTTGATGTAAATGTGTTGTATACGGACTCTATGAACTATCATTAGTCTGCTATAAGAGAATTGGTTTGTGTCCACAAAACTACAACCCAGTGTAGAATATTCAAATAGGTAACTACAACCTGATATCTCACAAAATTTTGATTGCTCGTAAATCTATCTTCGCACTGCAAATGATATTCCTAAATCTTATAATCGGTAATGTCTTATATTTTTTGTGACAGCTGAAGTTAGTTAAAATGTTCAGGGTCGCGGTTGTTCGGGCCGAGCCAAATTCCGTGTGGCAACTATTACGAGAACGTTTGAAATCAAATTGATCGACGTTGCTAGTTTCACTTGAATGCATTTAATTGTACTATTAATAAAAGGTTTTTTTTTGTCATTTACTGCAGCTAAATATGCAATATTTTTAAGTTTACTTGGATGTGGCAATTTTCTAGTTAGTATACAAACTGTTCATTTTTCAAGATAATTATAATTCATTAATAGAAAGTGAAGGGTACAGTTAAACGGAATATTCATCAGAAAGAGTCGAGATGAGGTAGCAGTTAGCATACGATTAGCCACAACGCCACGCTGACGCCGCGGCCCAATTGTTTCCACTGCATGCTGTTCTATAACAGGTGTTGTTCCAATATATTTGTATATACTGGTTCTCTCGCTAGTAAAGTAACTCCGTCACAGTTCCCTATAATTATAAATGTGTATATCGGATTTACTGTATACTCAAATGATACATGTCCGCTTTAAATAGATACATATTATAGCCCACCTAAATATTATATTTTACAATATTATTCGCAGATTAGAAAAATATTTTTTCATAATAGTGCTGATTGTTATTTATGGATAATGCGTCTATGCCTTTGGGGTGAGGTGGAGGCTGCCATTGCGGAGTTTATTTATTCTTAAAATGTTGTACCTGTAGTTAAAATATTAGTCAACCATTAGGTTTGAATTTATGTGTATACGATTACTAAAAGCAATGCAAAACACTGATACGGTTAAGGTTTTGTATAAATTGTCTCTTCTAATTTTAATTTAAACAATGCAATTTTACTTTGACATCTGTGAAGAAAAATATGGTGAGGAAAGCTGGACTATTGTTAATGTATGTCAGAAATCGCCAACCCGTCTTGAGCTGACGTGATGATTAATTATAAATAATAATTATTACCGCTTGTTTATTGAGCCAAAGCATTTTGCCCTGCAGTGGGGCAATAACAGACGGGTATTATTGTTATGAAAAATGCAATTTTTATGAACACCACATGATCTCTCAACGAAGGCATAGGTGGTTACTTTATATAAACTAGTATACTCACAATATAATACAGGTAGGCATGTAGAGATGCACATGCCGTCGATCATCGTGATCTTATCGGAGGCTTGTAATGGATGTAGTTTACATACTAAATAACGGAATGCAAATCGAGCGCTACCAGTGATTACCTCGTCAATACCCTCATAACTTACTACCTAACAAACTGGAATGTTTAATTAATATTAATTATCTATCACTTTTATCTACAGTAATATATCTTGACAAATTTTTCGTTACGATGTCTCATTTTTATAACGATTTCTGTATGGAACTTTTCAATTACTTAAATGAAAATGTCTTAGAATATATTTATGAATTTTTACGCCTTTCACATTCTAAATGATACTTACTATTTACTAATCACAGTATTTATATGAAATAATTCACTGTACGTATGAGAAATAAAGATGTTCAGAATATTTATATAATCTTAAATAAATACCAATGTTAGGTAGTACTTTATGCACGTTAGCATTCCATAAAAATATTTCGCTAATTAATTATTTGTTGTGTGACATTACCTATCAAATATATTCTGGTATCAGCAAATAGTTCACTATGGATCTTTCTTGCCTTATACAAATAATATAATCTCGCTAAGCTCTAAGCAATTCCTCGGTGATACATAAACATATTATTCTTACATATTACAATGTTAATTAGTTATGTATTTATGTTGTTATAAGCGTGAGTGTTTTACGAACACTTTGTACGGCCGCACTATTTCATTCATCACACATATCCTCTTCATATGGTACTTAATTCAGCGTGCAACTTATTAGTTCGAGTAAAATGCTCTGCTATATGAGGTGTTAAAAAATTTACTCTAAAAATTTCGTGGGAGCATTGTACTACATCGTTACGAACAACTTTTACTATATGGGATGAACCCTGAATCGCGAAAAAAATGTGAGCTGCTGTTCCATACATTTTATTGAGGTACGCGTGCATAAATGTATGGAACAGCTCATATTTTTTAGAGTTATTTTTTAACACCTTATATAACGGTCACACTATAATAGGTACTGACTGGAAAGACCAATGTTATCAGTTTTTCTAAGTTTGTATAGGCATCTAAATTAAAAACAAAGTGTATCATCAAAATAAGTTAATTCGTCGTGGTTTAATAGCTCATTGTTTAGAATGTTTTATTCTTCTATACTATTGTTTATTACTTGGGATCTCAAGTGTTATTCCTACTATTGTGTACCTATTGATATTACGTATCTTTCTTACTTTTTTATGTAGTCGAATACTTTATAATATTATGTGTTGTTGGGCAAAGTCGTCTTAGACTCTTTAAAATCTGACCCTGAACAGATTTTAAGGTGTAGAAGTAATGATTATGCCTGATAAAAAGGTTTGCTGTGCTAGATTTAGTTACCATTATTGTTAGTTCTATATAATTTCGTGCATATATCTAATATCTTTGTATGTACTAGAACGAAACACGTGCTATCATTTACTTCACGGTCTTGCGTTGCGTCTTGACAAGTCGGTGCGTTTTGGTCCTTCGACGCCTTCACCACCATGACATAAATGTAACAATGTAAATAAAATTCTATCAAGCTGCTTCTTATCCTACAATTTACAACTTGCAGAACACGTGTAGTAGATACTATATTATGGTGGTGGAATCCGCCAAAGTACCTACAGTTAAAATTTTCGGGATATGTCCGCCCGTTAAGTTTCAGTCCTCCACTAGAGACAATTTTCATGATATAGATATTCTTATACAGGACCATGACGTGTACCTACAACTTTATTACTTCAGTCTTACCATGAAGTAGGTGATAGTACGAATATACCAAGCGAGCTCGATATTATGTTAAATAACTATGTATCTTTCTCTCTAAATTGTTTACTATACGCATACTAGGCGCATTTATTTGCTAATCAACGTTTAAATTTACACAAGAACTTAATATTATATGTATTAATTATGAAATGTTGGAAATAAGTATAGCATTACAAATTATAATAATGCAAATGTGCACCTTAGCCGCACTCCAGTGTAGGATATACACGTTCCGTTAGTTACGCTATTGAACAATACAACTATACTTACATAATATATATACTTATATAATTTATGTATGTACGAGTATTGTAATATATTTTTATAACGTATCACCAACAAGGTGTATTTGACAGGCCGATATTACCAGAGTTCTTTTTTACATAACGAAATGGTCTTAAAGACTTACTCTAGGTTACTATATTTTTACGAGCATTCAGTACAGGTGCACTTGAACATTTAAAACGTTAATACAATGTATTTATCCTGTTCGCAAATGTTATTCTGATAATCTTTTGCTAAAACCTGATTATTATGACAATTTTATGACTCATTACAATTGTGTTAAAAGCTCCATTGACGTTAAAGAACTGTAAAATATAATTATATATTCGTCGTTTCAAGAATACCAGTTTTATCTTTGGATCCATTAAATGAATGGTGCAAAATATGCATTTTCGAATAAAACATTGATTACTTCAAATTAACAAGAAGGGCAGACTATATTTTACTGATAAACTATATTTTTTGATAATTTGGGGACGGCTAATATTATGAGCTGAGTATATAACACTACACACAATATGCGATAAGTTTCCAACATTTTTTGATATGGCAACTTACGAAATTGTACTCTTTATGTTAGTGTTTAAAGTTACAGGGAATTAAAATATCAGCTGAATGTACAGAGCTGTCAACTGCTAAATATTATATTAAACATATGAAAGGTTTTACTTATGGTTAATTATTCGACAAGTTACTATAATAACTATACTTCTTTTGATTTTCTTTGTTCTTCAATATGTTTCACTGGTGTTGGTCAGGCAGAGTAAATCGTCTACCGACGTTCGTGGTAAGATACAAGAATGCTTGGCGTGCTTATTGTCAACTCTTACCGACATGTGATAAAATATTATTGAATATTCTAAATAAACGGAAAGTGTTAATGTGGACTTTTATTTTTAACTTCCCTCCGAAGTAATTTGCTTGTTCTTAGGTACTCGCACAACGCATGACAGACCATAATGTTGTAAGGACACTTAACCCATATACTGCCATGAACACAGCTATGTGTTTTCTGTTTTATCTAACAGTGCTCTGCACACACACACACGTGCTCAATACATTTTGATCCATTCTAAGCCAGTGCCAACACAAATATGTGTTTATTGTCCATACATTTCCATGCGTGTTGAAGGCACTGAGCTTAGAATAGCACCTGACAAAAAATAGTGGCAGTGTATGCGTCAGTGATTTACCGGTAAAGTAATTGAGTTTTAACGACAACATACCACGAATGACACTCATTTGTTAAGCACAAAAATAAGCTATAGCAGCTTGATTGAAGTGTGCCATGACATGTTTACTCATACCCTGTCATTTAAACAGCTGTGTGCTTTCTATTACATCTCACAGTGCCCCGTAGGGGCTCAATACATTTTCATCCATTCTATTATCAGTGCTTTCAAGACCAATATGTGTTTATTGTTAACAAATTGCAATGCGTATTGAAGGCGGTCAGTTGAGATTTTGACCACACGTATGCGTGTTGAAGGCACTCGCTAATAGCTAGCACCAGGCAGTGTTTAACCTTTTGACCGCCACGTCAAAAATGAAAAAGCGTGCCCTCAGCGCCAAGCTCCGAATTCATCCTTTAATTTTGTCACCCAGTCGCGACCGTGGCGTGCTGGGCACATTTTGGTTTGTCGTCTATACACGACTGTGGCGGTCAAAAGGTTAAGGCACATAGATAACTGAAATATGTGAATCTTGTAACTAGGCCTTCAAGATTCGCGTTGCTTTCAGTCTTCAGTGTAGAGAAAATACCGCTACTCGATCATAAACTTCATCGGAGTTTCCTAACGAAAATAATGCGTATTTTACTACAACTGCATTACCTGTCTATTTTGGCTTATAAGATGCAACCTTTTCTGACTATAGATAAAGGATGTTGTTGTAATTCACACTCATTATTTTTAAATAAGGCACGCGGCATTTCCTCTTGGCTGTAGAGACGCGCAGAATTGATGGTAGATGGCAGTACCTAAATCATGAACAACAACTAACAACTGTGAAACTATCTATGTCAACTGAATATCGCTCATATTCCATCAGTGTACACTGTTTTCCTTTTTTTCATATGAAAAAACTAAAACAGTGTTCTGGGTGGCGTTGAGAAGTTCGATCAAAATGGGGCCATGAGGAACTACTTATTATCATAACAGAGATGGCGCCTGCCATTTTTTTCAACAACCTCAGGTTGCCTGATCCTCACAATTTTGTGGGCCATTTGGCGCTGAATGTAAATAATATCCAAGACTAACTTATCTATAGGTAGGTAGGTAAGTTGGATTGATACCGAGCTGGTACTTGCGACCAGGTTAGGAAAGCATCAGTCTGTTTTGAAGGCGGGAAATCATCAAATGACCCCTGCGGTCTGGGTGGAGCGGAAGAGAGTGTCAGACTCGTACTGACTAAAACCAACCCATGCTCCTTTCCAAGCCCTTTATGTTCCGGGGTACGGTTACCCTTTCGGACAATCCCGCTTGAAAGCATTGGTCTTTAACTGGGACTTTTATCGTCGGTACCTGAGCATCATACCTAACTACCTACGTAAATGCATAATATGTAGGTAAGTACAAAGGGTCCAATTTAATAACTCCTCGTTATTATATCACCGGGCCGTTAATCAATAAAATACTTGTAGCGTACTTATTGGGAACGTAACGTACGAAATATAAATTATTTTTCATTTTTATTATGATACTAACCTGGTGTCAGAGTTTTTATGCTGCCCATGCGCCTCTGACTTAGCTTCACATGCTGAGAAATATCTCTCAGGCATTCTCCAGCTGGGCAAGGCAGGGCTCCGGTTTCCTCACGATGTTTTACTTCACCGTTTTTTAAGCAAGTGATAATTATGCTATATGCACGTTTCCGAAAAGTCAGAGGTGAGCTTGAGCTTGAACTTGATTGAGCAGAGGCGTGTCTTGGGTTCGAACTCGAGACCTAAGAATTGGCAGTTCGTCGGTCACACCACTAGGCTAACACTTTTTTTTTTAAGTCTGGGAAATCATCCAATGACTTCTCCCGCTCTGGGTGGAGCGGAAGGGAGTGTCAGACTCTTACTGACTAAAACCTACCAATGTTCGCTTTCGGACAATCGCGCTTACCACTAGGCTAACACTGCTTTATTATGATGACATCCACGTCAGTTCTAAATCATTTCTACAACAATACAACAACAACAACATCAACATTTTTACAATTTCAATTTCTAAATATAAATCAATGTTTGTCTGTTTATTCAATTTAAAAAAATCAGCAAGTGGAAACATACAGTAAGATTTCCAAATTATACAATTAGGTATAGTACTTATAAATAAACAAAAACTAAGTTAATGATGGTTTGGAATTACAATGTTGTTGCGACTCGCTCGAAATTGGCTAATTTAAACCTGTGTCTCAGGCTATCACTTACGCCGTGGGATCTGGAGGCGATAGTCCTCGCGCGCCTGTTCGAGTGGCGCGCGGAGGTACTAAGCCGGGGGGAAACTCCGTTTCCGCAGCAAATTGCGGCGGAGCGGACGGACCTCCGGCGCGATCTCATGGCGGCCTGGAAGCAGCGACTGTCGCAACCCAGCGCAGGGCACGCCACGACAGTGGCGGTAAGGCCCCTCTTTGAGGAGTAGCTAGAGAGGCGTTACGGCGCCCTCACCTTCCGCCTGACGCAGGTCCTCACCGGACATGGATGTTTCGGGAGGTTCCTGCACATCATCAGGCGGAAGGAAACGCCCGGGTGTCACCACTGCGAGGATCGCCCAGAGGACACGGTAGAGCACACGGTGCAAACCTGCCCTGCTTGGGCGGAGCACCGCCGTGTCCTCGTAGAGGCGATCGGCGGCGGCGACCTCTCGCGCCCGGCCCTGGTGCAAGCCATGGTCCGGGGCGAGAGGGAGTGGGAGGCAGTCACCTCCTTCTGCGAAAAAGTTATGCTCGCGAAGGAGGTGGCGGGATGGGAGAGAGAAAGGTCCTCCCGTCCCAGCCGCCGCGGGAGACGCTCCGGGCGTCGGGAGCCACGTGACGACTCCCGGCCACCGTAGGCGCGGGCCTGCGGGCGGTGAGTAATGGGTGACTCACCGTCCGATCAGCACCAGACCCGTGCCGTACGGCGCGTATATGTTCCACGCGCGCCTCAAAGAGATGTCAGCATATGAAGGGGCCCCTCAGGGCCAAGCCTGCCGGGTAAGCGGGATTGTCCGAAAGGGTTACCGCTACCCCGGAACATAAAGGGCTACTACTTAAAAAAGGCTATCACTTAAAAAAATCAATTACATCTTGACAATTAAACTGATATTAAAATAATCTATTATCAACTATGAGAAAAAGCTGTATGGTTCTTACTTACATAGAATTTAGTCTAAGTATAATAAATATTCAAAATTAGATACGAGGGAATAAGGTATCATCATGCCAAAATTTGATTTAGAAGTTGCTCTGTGTCTGTGTAGTTGAGTATCGCTAAATATTCTGATTATATTTTCCATAACTTACAGTATATAAGCGTAGTACCTTGTCGATTCTAAAAAAAAGTCTTTGAAACAAAAAAAAATCGGAAACGCATGTCTAGTTTGAGGCTTTATGCCACTTTATGCAAACCAAGTTCTTCGTTCTCTGGGCATATATTTCAGGGTCACATGCAATGTAGAGTTGGTGCGTAGGAAATCTAAAAGGGCGAAAGTTGGCACCTTTAGATTAGCAATTTGAGCACACTGTAGAGGGAGTAATTTCTTTATTTTGCACCTCCCTTAAAAGTTCGTCAATTGGTAATAATGGAAAATAACTTAATAAAATAAACTTGCAAAGTCTGCCATGTTCCGTAAATTCTTAAAAACAAGTAGCCGTAGGTAACCTACCTACACCTATTAATTTGCGCACTGGAAATCGATATGTTTTTGGAAATTTAGATTGGATTTAATGTCATGTCAGGTTACATCTCCTACACAGGCTGTAGGTGGGTTTTATTCCGAAAATAGAATTTGTAACATATAAAAACATTTACAAGTCATAATATAAACAATAACAACTTAAAACAAGCACTATCTACTTATCTTTGTGCGGTGTCAATTCCCACAATTCTTTAAAATGTTGCACGGTGTCAAAACCATGGCTGACCCCAAATTGAAACAGTCACCTGCACGCCCAGGTGCGTACCGGCAATTAATATCATCCTCTAATAATAGATACACCTCGCAACAATAATTTATTTGTTTTATTGTCTTTATCGCTAGCGAAGAATTCGACACGTTAATCGTATAAGCCTATAATATATGGTTTCCTCTGTTGCGAAATGCTATCCAAAATGTTCCCATTTAGTGGACCACTTCTTTATCTTAATTGAAAATATAGACGGAGATATAAGTGTTTTATTTTGTAGGGTGTATTAATTGTGTGAATAAACACATTTGCAATCTTATCGTTGTTTATTGGGCATCCGCAGTTTGGGGCAAATTAATTTCCTGTGGGAACTAATATCGCATCAACATCGCTTTCCTCAGCTAAGTGTTTCGTGAGTGGACCTTTATTAGTTTACCTATAACATTAATTTCAAAGAATGCATTTAAGTTTAATTAATTATTAGTTTCGTAAATTGGTTATAAATGAACTACTTTTCTTAAATATCATTGAGTCGGTAGACATTTATGTAAGTATGTACCTATTTCATATTTGTAGATGGTGTCCCCTCTAAGTAACCTTTGATTAGCTAAGTGCCCCGCGTACGTACACGAGTTTGATTCAAAGTCTGATTAGTTAGTGCGTCATGTGTTTTATTTATAACCGTCGAAGCTGTTAAAGTTATCGTGGAAGTGATCAGTTCGCTTGAGGAGCATGCAAATCACCGCACTACGCCACGAGCTGGCATGCGGGTGCACTCCTCACTACCACAATCGTGGGGAGGCATGGCTTACATTAACATTTATTTTAACATAAATTAGTTTGTTAACGTGTATTGTTATGCAGTTTTGGATACCATCAGAACAACTGATATCCTTAAACATTGTAAGAAGGACCTAAATAAGAGAAGGTGTGCTCATAACATTTTACATAATCTATCTCATTGTTTAATTTTAGAGTTATTTGCATAAAATAGGTCAGGATTCATTAGACTCATTCATTCATTCAATTTATTCATCGTTTTGGTAACCGACAACGAGTGTTACGCCGCGTGCGCCAAGGGCTACGCCGAAACGAATAAAGTTATTTGTTTTTGATAAATGCTCACACTTGATTCAGTTTTCTGATTTTATTGTTTTTTTTTCTAATATGGATGGCAGATTTTGAATACTAGAACTAGAAAAACACTGGAGTGAAATTGGTAGCCTACTGCCATATTAAATTTCAATCAAATGTTAGGGCAGTTCTCACATCTCTTATGTGAGATATATATAGACACTATTTCATAAATAAAAAAGAGACCGTATCAAGTAATCGTCGTTACTTACTCGCTATCAGCTTTCGCTACGTATATTAACTAAGAAGCTGACACGAGTGGCATTATCTTATACAGTTATTAGAAAGATACTCAATTATCATTTATTTGCAATCTTTAATGCAAGCCGATAGCACTCCTATTGATATTACAAAAGGTGTGTATAATTGGATATTAAAGGAATAAATAAGTATTCTGTTCGGGAAGGTTTAAAAGCTTTTTTGGGACAGATAACGATAAATCAGTCCTATCTATGTAAACTGCCTAGGCTGCCTTAGTCATCATTCTGAAAATTGAGAATGGCAGGGGGCGGTGATAAGAAGTGTAGTGTTAATGTGGTGTCACAAATGATAATAAAGTTAAGATACAACCTAATCTCAGAAGTGTATGAGATAAAATATTTGATAAATACAAATGTTGTAGTTTTTCCCATCGCCACCCAAGCTTCAAGCTGTATAGAGTTCAATGTCAGCGGTAGGGTCACGCCGCGGTCGCGCCATACGGGCAACCGATGACATCCACACATTGTTATTGTTTGAAGACCTCGCTGACGCTACGCATCTCCATGATAAATATTGCCTACAAAAAAATTAATTAGAAAAATTTTGCACGCTTAAAATTGGCTATGAGTTATAATCCGTGTAGGGGAAGCACAATGAACCCCATCAACCGAAAAATGATTAACTAGCGATTACACTGACGGATGGGCGGCGCGCGCGCACTGGCTTCTCTAACCATAGCGCTTACAATCTACTACAACAGGCAATGAAAACTTAGAAGCTCTAAAATGGATTTGTACGAGTACTTCTGCTACGAAATTACCTTTCCGTTTCCTTCCTCTTACTTCTCCTTTTCGCATGTAACGTAAAAAATTATAATATTTAAAACTGTATTTAGAGCCTAAATTTGAGCCTGGCTTTTGAGCAACGGTGTTAGGTAAGCACTGTTGCACAAAGGCAAACATTTTAGGTGCGTACGTGCAAACTGCAATCACATAATCAATAAAATTGGCAGAAGCAATCAACTAGATAAAGCTTGAACTAGGATCTGTCAGTTTTCATTTGAAGCTGGCTTAACCTTAACCTTCTGGGAAAGCCTGCGCTGACTGAATTACTGATTACCTAAATAAGTAAGAGTAATAAGATGTAAAAGTTTATATCGCACCGCTATCTATACATCATACATTCTGTGGTTTACAGTTTCACCGGTGAGTGAGCAGCGCGTTGGATGCGCGGGCGCACGTGCCGCGACATATGGCGGCGCCATACTGTTTGTTTGCCAATCATAACGGACATATTTCATCAGATAACGGCCCACCGCCTCCGACATATTGCTTTCATCTAAAACAATGTGTAACAATTAAAATGTCGACACGTTACCGAATTTATCTCGTGAACGATTCGTTATGGTTTTCAGCGGAAATGTGAGGGGTGCTAGATCAAAATGGTTATAGATTCTTATAATGAGGATGACTGGAGCAACTTAACGGACTTATGATTAATGATCCCTACTTCGATTGATTTCCTGGACTTGATTTAGGCACCTGTCTATCAATACGCTTCGAGAGGGATAAAAAATGAACTTCCCAGTTATTATCAGGAATCATACAACTACACGCCTAATTAAAGCCTAACAATTGAGTCTGTACTTCAACAAGGGAAAATTAAAGATTTTTGGATCATACCATCATCTTTAACAATACGCCATTCAGACTTCACCTCTGATTCAAAAGCATGCCAACTCTATTGGGAAATATAGCAATATTAGCATCAGAAGATATGCATAGATTTACATACCTACCTTCTCGGTATATCGTCCCTCAAAGTTTTACTTATACAAATCAAACTCGTCCAAACATTGAACAAATATCTGTGTGCGTGCCGACGCGTGTAAATTCGTAACGGTACTGTATAAACTCGTAGTTTTAAGTGCAAACAATTATACTAACACCAGGCTCGTCCCAACGTTAGGTCCCCCTTGAACGAGACCAATTGATATAACCTGCAATTTGGAACGGGCACGGGCGCAGGCGCAGGGCGGCCACCATATGGCACTGATCCATCGCGAGCGATTCGAGGGACGACCAACCTTGCAGACACATTATTATACGAACCAAGGAAACCTTGTTACTGGAACTGTTGGATATCCATAGTTCATTTAATATTCATTGATATTATACTGCATCACGAATTGCACCTGACTATTTATTACCATTTCATGTAAGGTTAAAAGAAAACATAAATATCATGGTGGGTATAATCATATATTAAGATCTAAAATTAATAGAATACTATATTTAGTAAACATGGACATCGTTAACCCGAAGATGATGTCATTAAGTTTCTGATTTACTTATACGATTGTTATTCTTCAGCGCTGCGCGTGCGACGGTTCTTGTTATGATTGAACTCGCATCCATAAAAACAACGCTTTATACGTTAACTGTTAATTATATTGTTATTAAAATTATTATGATCTCCAATAAATACAAGTAATATAGTTTGACTTGCAAATAACAATAACTATACCTCTTTACAGCAAACGACAATGCAGTTAATAAATTAAACATAAACCTATCCATATATTATTTTGATTACGTACCTACTAAAAGGTGTTTGCGAGTAAATAAAAACAGACTGAATAAATTTTAAACTGGCAAGCATGTCTGATCCAGCAACAAAGTAACTTTAGCCGTAAACGGAGTGCACCCCACGACTTTTTTGAATAACGAAAAGCTTCTTGAATTTTTTAGAACATCATAAGGCATCACATAAAAAGTGTCGCGGTTTTGTTTTACAGATGACGCGACAAGGAGAAAGTTTCTTAGAACTATTTCTTGCATCAAATAAGTTATTAAAGTTGTCTACAAAAAGTAAAAAAGCAATCCTTAAATGATTTATAATAAGGAAGTATTGAACTTTTTGTAAGTTGTTTTTAAACAAATTATTATTATTATATCCCTTACTCGTTCCTAATTACATCACTATAATTATAATTATTGACTTGGCGTAATAATCGTATAAGTACTTATAACTAGTCCACAACTAATCCTCATACAATCATTTAAATGCGCTGCGTCATAAAATTGCGTATGCGCCACAATACGGTTAAATCGTTGATGTCTTTTGTACTGCGCGCATGTTAGTACGCTTTTGAAGAGTTACACAGATTTGATATTACATTAGATAGAAATTAGATATATTATATGTTGTTAGGCTATTGAACTATATCCAAGAAAGTTAAAATGAAAACCGTTTTTTATTTAAATAAAACACAATTCGATTTGTTATCTGCTGTTGCTCGTCCCCTTTAATTTATTGCTTAGGAGATTTCGTAAGCAATATTATAATTGACCCACACTTATTAAAATTGCAATCACAAATAACTATATTATGCTTTAAATAAATTATTAATTAAGGTACTCGAGGAGCTCGTGGCAAAGTACTAGCAGCCGCACAGGTCGATCCATCAGGTAAAGCTACGCTTGCCGGGATTGGCTGTGGATGGGTGACCATCTTTACATACCAAGACTCCTCCGAGTCTCGGAAAGCACGTTAAGCCGTTGGTCCCATCTGTCATTTGTGCATCTTTGACAGTCGTTACGGGTCGTCAGAAGCCCGAAAATCTGACTGCCAGTCTTACCAAGGGGTATCGTATTGCCCAGTTACTGGGTTGTGGAGTTTAGATAGGCAGTCGTTCCATATAAAATACTGGTATTCAGCTGCATTCGGTTAGACTGGAAGCAGACCCCAACATAGTTGCAAAAAGGCTACGCAGATGATGTACTCGAATATCATGAATTCATGAGATACAATTGTAGGGCATGAAAAACTTGATCTTAGCTAAATATAAGTTCTGGTTGAATGAATCTGTAATAACTGAAATGACGTCACCAGGTTTAAAGCCGTGGGAAAATGTGGAATGAACACGAAATGAATAAATAAACAAAGCAAACGTTGCGCCGACGGTTAGCCCGGATCCTTGTAACGTCTAATGTTATATTGTCATTAAGGGCACCATATACTATGTACGTACGTACGTTACATAACCAGTAGTTTTAAGTGTATTCCCATGTAAGAAACACGTGTGTATTTTATTAAACCACTACGTAAATTGGGTGTGAAGAGAACCAGTTCATGCTCCTCCATATGAAATGGAAAGTGAGCGGATGCTCGTCATATAGGCCCGTAAATGTTCACTGATAAATGTGGTATAAGTACCATAAACCGCTACTGTAATCGATCCTGTGAGGATTACTTTTGCTCTTGGTAGGCCGGGGATCGGTGATTGGTGTATAAATTGAGAAGGTATGGGAAATGACTCCGATATGGGTAGATTTTTGTCGAACACACCTATGTGTTGTTATCCAGAGAAACTCAAAGAAAATCTTCAAATTAAGTCACAGCTTGGCTTCAAGTTTCTTTCTGTTTTTATTTTAAAGACTTTATATATACAGCCAACTTTACATTGTAGACATTTCACAAGTTTTCACAAGCTTTCACAAGTTCAAATAAAAACATTTCATGGTGCGGATCTAAAACCGCAGAAGAGTATTTTTATATACTCAGCCTGAAGGCAAAATAAGTAAAAATCTGAAACATATTTACATAATAAACGCGCGCAAGTTGTCTTACGATTTACGAAGATAATAGCTGACAGTCGATAGGTAATTACTACAGATGCGATCTCAGTAAGTAGACAGGCTTCTTATACAGGATACTCATAGATTTTCTCAGGTCTGCCTGCTGTTAGCTATTTTTTGTCTACGCGGTGCCAGTTATGTTAGTAGGTATTTTTTTGGTTCTGAGTACATTTGTTACCTGATCTATGGTAATGTTCCACTACATACGATGTCACAAGATCGACTCTACAAGACTTCTACTAGGTGCCGACATCGGCTTCTATTCTACTATATTACCTTTGTGCTTAATCACGCCTCCTCCATCATATTACATCATATTCATATTTCTCAATTTTTGTACCAATGTAACTATTTAAAATAAACGTAATCCCATTTTAACTTAAACGATTTTAGCGCAAGTCATAGATACTTCAAACTCAACAAAAGAAAATACAGTAGGCGCGTAGGCTTGTTGTCTGTCGATTAACTCTGAAAGGTGGATGGGGACACGCGACGTGCGCCGGGCGGCTCGCACCCGCGCCCGCGCCGCTCCGGCAGCGGCTAGATCCCACCACTTACCGGCTAACCCATTTATACGCCGCGTTGAAAACAGGACTAAATGAATTAATGCAAATTTATACTATAAAAATTGTCGCAGGTGCGCCAGGACGAGTTCCAGCCATCGTCGGATTCGATTTAACGCGCTTGCGTCGCGCGAAAGTTTTATTTATAACCGCATAACCTGCTCAGCTATTACGACCAACAAGCACAATTGCAATTTGGTGAAAATAATATTCACTATCTATATAGTGCAACATATGTATTATTTAAATTGTTTAGAAAATGATTAAATCATAATTACATGACGTCTTTTTCCGGACAATTTTAATCAATTCATGTTCACAAGTAAGCAATAAAATGCCTATTAACTGTAGAGTTTAAAACTTGGTTTTTATAATCCGCAATAAAGTTACTTTATTCAGTTCAGATGTGGATATTAAATTGTGATTATTAAATACCTAATTGCTTGCTATGAGCGCTTCCAGATTATGACTTTATTCGTAATTGAAATCGTTAAATTTTTATCTTCATTGATATGAACCCGCCGTCAAAGTTACATTGAAATTAAATAAGTGTCTTCATCTGTTAATTGCTGAAACAAGAATGTTAATCAGACATAAAAATATTCATATTTTATGGTTATGCAGAATCTCTGCTAACGACTGCCTTAATCATAGACATAGACAACACTAATAACATGCCTACAGAGAATATAAATACTTACTTTTTTATTTTTATAACCGTTGGTATGTAGGAAAATCTGGACTGCATTTTTATTTCATTCATAGGGCTGAAGTGAGACTTGTTCACTAGGCAGGTTAAGGCGACGTCCGTTGGGTCATAAAGGCGGCGGCAGATGTTCCGACTAGTAGACGCGGTGAGCCGCGACGAGTCGCGTCACCGGCGCGCGAAACTGCCGCGCAATCATAACACATGAAATTCATGGCTGAGGGTTTGTTGTGCCTCTACCACATGCCGTCGCCGCCGACACTTAACTGCAATTGGCTTTAATAATTAACCGGACAGAGTGACCGTGGCGAACCGGCAATTTATCAGAAAACATATTTATTATATTGTTCGCGGCTTCTGATAAACAAAGAATGTGCATTGTTTTATTTTGAACTCATGTCCTCCTAAGTATTTTATTCGTATTAAAGTTAAAATACTAACCTAGAAATGAGTAAATACCAAAGTGTTCCCAGACGGTTCTCAAACACACACCACTTGGTGCTGGCAATTATTGAAATATTTATTCAACTGTGCAATCTGTAAAATCACGTGCCACAAAAGAGTTTTTTAAACATTTTGTACATTTCCTGAAAGTATGAATTTGCTGTGTAAAGGCATTTGGCGCTATACCTAACAAAAGAAAAATTAGTATCACATTCATATTGACTAAAATGAAAACACTGGCATCGATGGCCGTGTTTTCATTTGCCAGTGACAGCAGTGTAGGTCAGTAGTTACTATTTTACAAATACTGCTACATATTTATTTCATACAATTCTAGAAAAGAATTAAATTAGCCAACATAAGGTTGGTCAAGTCTTGTAATTTGTTCATTAAACTAACTAATTAATTTGCGATACCTACACTGAATTAAATACTTTGAAAGTTGAGATGTGATATAAATGGTTTTGATAGAGTGATATGCACTAGCTTCTGCCCGCAGTTTCGCCAACGTGGATGTCGGAAATTAGCCGACGGGAACGTACCTAACTATTACTAAGCCATCCTGTGTTAATATTTGTATCAAATTTCATTCAGTTGTGTTCAACTGTTCTGGCGTGATTAAATTACAAACATCCATCCATCCAAACATAAATAATAAATATTAGTAAGGATAACTCTCAATACCCCTGAACGTTGTATACCTGCGCGTACATTTAGGTGGGTAATTTATATGTCGATCGACAATAATTATGGCTATATTATGTTAATTTATTTGAGGACTCACAATACTAAATGCAATCATGGCGGGTGCCGTGCAGACCGTGCTATATCCATAGGTACCCATAAAATCTTGAAAATATCTTCATTTTCGAATAGCGTCATCCTATATACAATTTACTATGGCAATATGAAAGCTTAACACTGGCACTCAGCTCACGTTTTTGCATATCTTTACGAACGTTTAAATGGAATCGTTAAAAGCATTTACGATATTATGTTGATACTGTCGCCTACAAAATGATTTTCGACCAAAAATGGGCGCCATGCCGATCTGATGAGGTTTTGATTAAGAGAATTTCTTATTTCCTGGCCATTCTAGATGTTGGTAATCTAATTTTTAATCTCTACAAATAGAAATGACTTTCAGAACCCTTTGGGTTTTCGAATATTTCAACTTTTTGTTTATGGTTTACTTATGTATATTTGTATAACTATTAAACTCTACGACAACGTAAATGTTATTGGGTTATCGAAAATAGTGATTCGCTACTATTACTTTTATGGAAGTTAATACTTTTGCTGTGAAGCGTACAGCATAATTTCTGTCATGAAGATTAAGCGGTCAATGGTGGCCAGAACATACCTACATACGCAGGTACGGAATGATGCAGCTTTGATACGGTTACTGAATTCTCCATACTTAGCAGACATGGTTTGATACCTAATTAATACGGGGTAATTGCCGACATAAGCTTGCATTTTTCAAATTACTTGCTGGTATTGCGGCTTGTCCATATGCAATAATGCGATGCGCGATGGGTAGTTTACATAAATATCTCGTATGCATAGTTAGTGAATGGGGAATCACTTCATGTGGTAGAGATTATTTCTTTATTCACAAAACGAAATCTATGGTATTTGCATAATTAATGATATTTTTGCGTTTATTGCATAAGACAGGCGATAAAACGATCATGATCGTGTACAAAACAAACATTTTCATGTTAAAATATCCAGATTTTTGCTTTTTATGATTTTATTGGAAAGTATGAAGAAGTTACCATCTGTAAGATGGTAACTTCTTCATACGAACTAGAAAGTAGGTAAAATTGGGCAAAAACATTTATACGACCATTCTTTGTCAGTATCTACATCCTTGACAATATAATTAGACAACCGGCAGTCAATATTCAATAGTTTTGCGAAAGGCGAGTAAGTAGTTAGCGAGTTCGAAACTGACAGTAGCACAGAACAGTTAAAGAGGTTTTATCTCTTTATCTGTTCTGTGGACAGTAGTCTGATTCTCTTGTTTGAGACAACTCAATCACTAGGAAACAAAAACTAGGTAGTAATTATAGTCTGCAGTGTGCTGATTTGTCATTGTCATTTGTTGCCGGTAAGCTGATTCACATCGCTGAATTTTCATGACAAAAATATTTACGAATTAATTACAAAAACAGAACTGTAATTAAAATATGGAGACAAAAATAAATACTAATAAAGTTAGCCGAAATTATGTTATCGTAGACAGGTTCCATATTAGCATTTACATTGAGCAAAGCATTAGCAACGGTCCAGGCGACGTAGGATTTAATGAAGAAGGATCATGTTACAGGATCTAATGACGTCAGTACATAGCGCATTTAATGTTGCTTGAAAGTGAAGATGAGCCCGAGGCGACGGTGTAATGGTGGTGGAATGGGGCATGCGCAGGCGGCGCGGGCAAGCGCAATGTGCGCGCGCGACCTTTTGCGCGTAATTACTAGGCGCGTGCGCTCTCCGCGCAAGTCGCACGCACCGTTCGCCAATACCCGCTACCCGCTGTCTGCTTACATATAAGGAAACAGCTACTTTACACACTCGCCCTTTGATTAGCATTTTTTTGTGTTTGATTTTAATCACATAAGTTAACAGTGTTTACTCAGAAGTTTTTTTACCAATAACGACTAAAATGCTTCGTATGTTCTGTTGCCTGCTAAGTGCCAACATGAGCATTGACAAGTAATTAATCATGCCTGCTGTCGTTTTTCATGAGTAAACAGCTTAATTTAAAACTGTCATGCGTGTAAACCTCGAAAGTGTTCACAGGGTTGTGCCTCTGTCAACAGGTATCGAACACACGAACGTTTCTTCTAAATAAACACGGATATTTAGCCGAATTATACAGTTTGCGTCCTGACTATCGCTATTTGCTTGTTTAGACAGATTCCATGTAAGTATTTCAATCAAAATCAAATTAGAGCTTTTATGAGTTAGCCTTGATCAAAGCTTTTATAACTGCAGTTGCACTCGTAGATAGTCTGCTGTGTGTAGTTATATGTGTGAAGGTTAGTAAAAGTTAACCTTATCCGCTGAATTCGCATTTCAAATGTTTGTGAAATTATTTTTTATGTAAGGAATTCGGTCCATTGCTCTAAAGTGGTCTATAAAAAACAAATACAAATGGTCGGTTACCTGTATCAAAAATTATTAATTTATGTAAATAATTTTTTTTTTCTTAAGTAAACATGTAATTGTTGTAACTGAGTTGTTTTCTTTCAAATATTGACAGCGGTCGTTACATATGAATATATAGTAATTTTCAACATCGATACCTATTATTACTTAAGTAAAATGGCGATACACACTCGAAATAGCCACTGTGCAGAGGAAACGGTCGTGTCCGCGGATTAATGACGGCAATTAAATCGGTTCAGACCGGCGCACAGCGGCGCGGGCGGCCTGTTCGGTCCAAAAGCTCGTTTTTTGCTACGCCACCGTCTTCTGACTGGTACTCAATGAAAATCAATGGTTCTGTAACCTATGTATGCACTCGCAAAATGATCATTTTATACAGAATAAATAATATCTTGATCCATGCCTCACTGGGATAAGAACCTGAATTTCGATCTAATTGATCTCTGTGTTGGAGACTTGGCATTAATGGTTGGTAAATTACTTCAGTTTAATACAGTTTTTCAGAGGTTTCTACGTTAAATGTCTTTCATAACCTGGGAGTTACATTGATGCTCACCTTTGTATCGTGATTTTCACAGTTGTTTACAGAACCTAAATCTTAATGCGTGATACTAAAATTACCATAAAAAGTAAATACATATCGAAATTGTCAAACAAGAAGAAAAAATAATATTCGTTTCACATACTTGATAACGTAAAAATTTGAATTATTTAGTTAAACGCAACCTGAATATCACAATATATCAACAATCAGTACAAAAACAATAGAAATACGAAGTGCCGTTAACTGTGGGCCGTTTTATAATTACCAAAGAGCGAGAGTGGATACACACTTACTTACGGAGTGAATCATCGTGGGCCGCTTCTCAGATTGGAATCAATTAACTGGAGGCGACGCGCTCCCGGTCCTGGAGTGGCCTTCGCGCCACCTGCCGGCCGCTCCCCGCCGTGCGATGGCGACGCGCGCGTGAGCTGCCCCGGCCCCCGAGCCGCGCGCGCCGCCGGGCTCCGGGACGCGGCTCCTTGCCGGCCCACGGTTACCGCTAGCTGGTCACCCTGCGCACTTATCAAAGGCGCGTGATTGCCCATTCATTATCCGCCAGCAAAATCGCGGCACCTTTGGCGGTTAATTGCGCTAACCCAATTTTTTTGAATCCGAATTTCGAATTGTCGCTCGGGATACCACATTGCGAAGTTTATTTCGATTGTCGTGTGTTTGGATAAAAACATTACGTCGTTAAATAAAAAATGTAGCTTTAGGTAGGTACACATGCCATTTTATTCCGTGTTGATGACGATTTTACTAAAATATAGGTTATATTTGGGACATCTTATGAGTTTTATTGATCTCCGCGTACAACCTTTCTGTTGTCGATATTATTCGATTGCATACGATAATTGCCTTTAAGTTCTGAATCATGATGCGCAGCTGAGTAGCGGCGTCGTATATCTGAGCCCGAAGGACGTAAAAGCATGATTTACCAACAGTAGTTAAAACACTCATTAAGCGGACATGAGCGGCGACCGCAGCCGCCGCCACAGGGCACGCGTTAACTCGCCCAGACATCTTCACTGAGCGTTTGCGAGTATTGCGGGCCGCCCAAACCAGGCTGATCGTTGCCTACAGAAATAAAACCTGAACTTATTTAATGTAGTCATTTAATATTTATACTGTGTTTGCACTGCCAAAGATTAAAAAATAAAAACAGTAGGTATGTTGAAAATTCCAAATCAAATCAAATCAAAATATTTATTTGCTAGAATACGGTAAGGTGTTACAGTAAATTTGTTTCAGCATATCCTGCCATATCATGGCGTGCAAATTTAATCACACTCAGCGATGTCAATTAATCTAATTTACAGATACTATTGATTTGTCTTCTAGATAGTCCTTAATGGTATAATATCTTTTAAATACCAATAGTTTGAAAAGTATATTTTTAAATTTGGTCAGCGGTAAGTCTTGAAAACTATTTGGTAAATGATTGTAAATAATAATCGACATGCAGTATACATTTTTCTTAAATAATTTTAGTTTTATCGGTGGCAGCCGAAGTCTATCTTTATGCCGTGTTCGGCTATTTGGTCTGTCAGTTTTGGTTTCAAATAAATTATAGTTCCTCTTAACAAAAATACATATTTCAAAGATATATAAACATGGCAGAGGTAGAATATTAAGTTTTTGAAATAGTGGCTTACAGCTGTCTAAAAAGTGAGCTCCACAAATTGCTCGGCTACATTTTTTTTGAGCTTTAAAAACTCTGTCAAAATCTACTGAGTTACCCCATATTACAATGCCGTATCTAAGTATGGATGATACATAACCATGGTAAGCTAGCATTGCGGTTTCACAGTTTACTGTTTGTCTAATTCTTTTTAATACATATATAAAACGATCTATTTTTGCAAGAATTTTATCTATGTGTGTTTTCCAATTGCAATTTTTATCGACTGTTATACCCAAGAATACACAATTATCGACAGTCGTCAAGTGAGAATCTTTATAATGAATGTCTATTTTATTTATGTTTGAATTGTATGTCTGAAATTGTATTATGTTCGTTTTAGTCATATTTATTTTTAAGTTATTTTTTTCTAGCCAATCGATTGCATTATCAAGAGCTAGGACGATTTCATGTTCTAAATTTTTATTATTGTCACTTTTAGTCATTATCGTAGTGTCATCAGCGAATAATATGCAATCTTTGCCTATCGCGTCCGATATGTCGTTGATGTAAACTAGAAAGAGTAGTGGTGATAAGATACCTCCCTGTGGCGTGCCAGAATTATTATGTTTATATCCCGACCTTTATGTTTATTTTTCATTTTGACAAGTTTTTGTTATTTCCACGCATTGTACTCTTTCAGAAAGATAACTCTTTACCCAGTCGTTGGCCTTACACCTGATTCCATAATGCTCAAGCTTTGAGAGTAGTGTTTTATGGCAAACAAAATCAAAGGCTTTTGTCACGTCTAGGAACACGCAACTTGTCTTAGATTTCTCATTCAAACTTTCCGTTATGTATTTTATTCGGGTAAAACATGCTAAAGCAGTGGAACTGCCCTACCTAAAGCCGAATTGTTCTTTTTTAAGAACATCACATGCTGTCAAAAAGTTCTCCATTTTAATGCACATAGCCTTCTCAAAGATTTTGGATAGAATTGGGATTAAAGTTATTGGTCGATAGTTGCTCATGTCAGTTTTTACACCTTTCTTAAAAAGAGGCTTGACAATTGACCTTTTCAGACGTGTTGGGAATACTCCTTCTGTTAGAGACAGGTTTATGATGTAGGTTAAGGGAGACACTAAACTCATTGCACATAATTTTAACACTTTAGTGCTCAGGTCATCATATCCAGTCGAGTTAGTGTTTCTTAGACTGCGAATTATTTTATCAACGTCTGATTCATTACTGGTGTAAGGAAAATGCTTTTAGGATTTTGAGGAGTGGTTATTTTTATGTTATGTTGCATGTTTTTATGAGCATTATTGGTCGTCTTTGTTTGGGATATATAGTAGTCATTAAATAAGTCGCATATTTGGTTAGGATTGTGATAAACTTTACTATTAGCGTTAACTGCGAATACTGCCCAATAGCGAAAAACTGTTTGAAGACAAGCCCACACGATGTAGGTGACCAGAAAGAAACAATCAAGCTTAACAAAGAACAAATCAAAGAAAATGGTTTTTCGACAGAAGGCATAACTAAAATCTGATTGAATTTGTTTATGTAATCATCTCGTTACCGCTACCCCGGAACATAAAGGGCTACGGAAGGAACATGGATGGGTTTTAGTCAGTAAGAGTTTGACACTCCCTTCCGCTCCACCCAGAGCGGGAGCAGTCATTGGATGATTTCCCAGCCTTAAAAAAAAAAAAAAAAAAGGCGCACAAAATTTTGGGGTAGAACTGTGCTACGAATTTCTATCGGTCACGAAAACTTGGCATTGACAATAGTAGAGTACCAAATAGCGGAATGACTGGTTGCAGTCTTGGGCTGTAGGTATCACTTACTGTAGGTATCCTATATTCCCTGTAAGGTTAAGTAAATTTAATTTCGCAATTATATTTCAAGCTTCAGTCTCTTTTTAAAGGGGTGAACCTTTTTCCATAATTAAAAACAATAATCCGGACTGATATTGACAAGTTCCTATTGGAAAACCCCAACACTTGGCCTGCCCTATTTCACCCACAACCTAACGGTCAGGAGGAGTCGCGTAACCATCACTACCCATAATGCAGTCTATTCGTTCGATTTCTGAGACGAGCAACTAGTGTGTACTGAAAACATATTTATTTGAGCAAAAATTCACTTCTCAGACATACATTATGAAATTAAAGACACATTTTCCGACCGATCAATTTCTAATTCTAGTTTCTATTTACAAAGGTTATAAAGAAAACCTTGCACATCAATGGCATATAATTATAATATAAATAACAGAACAGGTATGTCGGTGTACGTGAAATGTGAAAACAAGACATATTATTTATACATGAGTATTTAGGTTTAAGCCTGGTCTAAAGACCTAGCAAATCCAAGTATGGTCAAACGTTATAAAAACATAACACAGGGGCTTAACGCACCTTTCCAATCAATTACCAATAAATAGCGTGTAAGATAGGCTAGAGGACGACCGCGGCGACGAATTCCGCGCTTCACTGCCTGAAGCGTGCGCCTACTTTTTGCAATGGCAGGTGCAAGCGCATATGCTATTAAATTGTCAAAGAATACACGTACGCATACCTGTGTATGCCTCTGATAGCTTCCAATATATAATCAAAAGTCAAGTGAATGCCTCTGTGCTTTTGAAAACACTATAGACAGAATTGTAAAGATCTACTTATGCGCACACGCAAGCTCTCGAGTGGACCTAGCAGTCGGTTACCGCAAACCATAACTGCCATATTTTTAATAATGTACTAATAAAAGCTATAAATATGAATATCTGAAACGCAAGTTTTTGCCGTGGAGTCGCGCATTTATTACATAATTACACACGCAGTAATCGAAAACCGCAACATAGCAGCAGTGCGCGCCTGCGCGGTGTGCACGGCCTCGGCTTTGGGAACATGTGCTCACTCAATATGGGAGCGCGTACGGCGTAAGAATGATCGCAATTAGCGGAGAAGAGCGAAGGTTTTCGTCGTAATGAGCGGGCGTGCCGTCCGCACCGCCGCACCACCGCAGAGCCTCGCACGACGCACACAATGCGCACACTCCACAAGCTTTTACGGTTTCAGCCGACGCCCGCCATATGACTCGCCACAGTCTCGCCTTCTAACTGCAGGCCTGCAACTGTGGGGTATGCAAATTGATACCGTTCGTAACGGGTGTTTAGGCGATAAAATGTTACACAGATTTTTGGGATTCCTTTCTGTTTTTTCGATTAAACAAGCATGTTCGTGCCGTGTGCGCATTTTCGTAAAGAATAAGTACTTCAGTACTTGGTAGGTATTATTTTTGGATTACCCTTGTTTGATAGAACAACGTTTGATGTAATATTACTAAATCGAACAACGTTTTAGAAAATCATCACTTTGTATAATATCGTTTGACAGAATTTTCAGTTCATCGAATATTTATTTGCTATAACAACATTTGCGCTAATGATCAAAAGGTATAATGTTCATTTGATGTAATGTTGATGTTGGCTTGGTCGACGGAGCTCCGCTTCGCGGGGCTCCTACTTCTGGGTGGTTTATAAAAAAATAACCACGAAGGGGATGGCGGGGTCTATTCGCTCGCTTCGCTCGCTCACACGACCCCGCCATCCCCTTCTAACCTAACCTGTCCGAGTCGGAGTGCCCTAAATTCTAGATTGTAACAAATTCGGCGAAATGAAATTAGTTCAATTGAAATTAGTTCAAATAAATAATTACGCTAAATAAAAAATTACCAATGAATTATTCGGTCAAATGAATAATTCTTCGAAATGACTTTATTTAGAATTAACTTCGAAATGACTTTATTAGAAGGGGATGGCGGGGTCTATTCGCTCGCTTCGCTCGCTCACACGACCCCGCCATCCCCTTTTAACCTAACCTGTCCGAGTCGGAGTGCCCTAAATTCTAGATTGTAACAAAAAAGGCGAACTGAAACTAGTTCAATTGAAATTAGTTCAAATAAATAATTACGCTAAATAAAAAATTACCAATGAATTATTCGGTCAAATGAATAATTCTTCGAAATGACTTTATTGCAACTAAAAAACGTTGTTCTATCAAACAAGGGTGAACCATTATTTTTGAGGAGCTCGAAAACAAATTGCTTGTTTTGTCGTAATTATGAACAGTACCTAGGTAAAAAACTAGTATCTTTAAGGACCTAAGGACGTACAGTCAACTGCACGATATGGGTAGCTTGAACTGCGATATTCGCCGGCTAACGTTAGACGTCCACACCAGCATCCACATCCGCACCGGCCGCATTGCGCGCACGGCACGCAACAGATTTTGGTTTGCTTTGTACGAATTCATATACCAATGCTACCACAACAAAATCCGTTGCATGCCGTGCTTGTGTTGCGGCCGGTACGGCCCAGTGGACGTCCAGCATACATCGACATACAGCGCGGCATTGTCCATAGCAAACATTATCAATATCAAACTGTAACAGTTTGATATTTACAATGCCACGGACGTCTGGGATACCTATATTTAATTTTTATTTAACCGAAAAACTGAAAATCCGCCCGTGTGAAGTATGAAATATTTTTGCTTGTGATTGTCTTTTGTCTATGATACGACAACCATTTACTTTACATCAGTGAATTATAAAAGAAAAGGTCCCAATCGTGAAATTCTTATACTACCAACATATTCGAGCTTTTACAATACAAACCATATAAAGTGATTCTATGGCTGGTGCCTGCAACTGCTACTGCTCAACACTAACGTTTTTTTAATCGATTCCTCGATAAAGCGTAGAGAAAGTGTTCACCCAGTCCCATGCATTGAACAAATAAAGACGGTGCACACGAGTGTATGACGCACGGCACGCGCAGGCGCTCCAATAAATCCGTTAAAGGCACATGGCGCGGGCGCAGGCAGCGCGCCGACTCGCGTGCTGAATCTTGTCTCAAGAACTGAGGGTGCTCCTTAGACACGACATGTGTCGATCGCAGTTATCGACAGTTAGATTTTCACGCTAGAAACAGTGTGTTTAAAATTAACTTTTTTCAAAATGTTTTTGTTAATGCTACGAGCGTAGAGCAGTGCGTAGCTCGTAGCATCAAGTAAGCTGCTTTTTGAAAAAAAAAACTAAGGTCGTTTATGAGACTATACCATGTTCTACAAGTCTTTGGAAATCATCACTAATTAAGTATCTTAGTATCGTTATGAATTGCGTAGTTCATTCCGAGTCTATGATCAAATAAATTAAACTTAAGTATATGACAATTATTAAAGGTGGGCTTAATGTAGGGATTGATTGGAGAAACGTTTAAGATTTATTAACCTCTCTTTTTACGCGCCAAGGTCACAAAGAGGTATGTGAAAAATTCCAGCTGGAATGGAACCCAGTGACCAATACAAGCAGTCAAGCACGCTATTAATTAACTACATCTTCATTAGGGTTCAATCTCTATTTAAAGGTGTTGGCATTCTTCACGGAGGCTTTTATATGACTAAATTCAATGCTGAAAAAACAAGCAACTGCTGACTAATCTTAAAACAAGTCACAAATTTAGGTTTTCATTCCTATTTGATTATTGACATATATTGTTATTGAAAAGATAAATAAACTCAAACGTCAACCTCATAGAGAGTTAGTTATGTCTTTTTTCATCTACAATTAAATATTTACGTTACATAAAAAGATAAAAATGCTAAGAAACTACAACAAAACTCGAGGAATTTGTGTCCAAATCACATTGCGTGTCGATATCTAAGTCGCAACAATGGGAGCATCCCTACGCCGCAGCCACCTGCTACCCGCACCCCTACACTATATTTTATTCCACTTAATCGTCCTTTCCGTTATATTACCTGTTTTTATAAATACTTAAAGCAAATATTCTCGTTTCTATAAACGCTACAATGTCTGATCGTCCTATTAACTATAGTAGACACTTTTAATTGAGAATCTATAAAAGGTTTCGCGAACTGCTGACCGTATAAGGGATAAGCATTCATCATGGAAGCCGTGGCTCTCATCTGCCCAATTAATAAAAGTTGACTGTAAGGAATGGCGCACGGCGACAGCGTCAGCCGCCTGCGCCGGCGCAGCACCGCACCGCCGCCGCGCGCCTGCGACCGGTTCTGTACGCCTGCAGCTGAAACATACGTATCTACCCTTCAACTGTTTTATTTTGATTTACTTATCTATCAACCATGTACTCGCATACTTTATGAACGTGTTTAAGGATTTGCATGGTTTTTATCTCCATAGGCACATCTCCCCGCTCTACCTACCTGTCCACTTTCAGTTTCAAGTTTTTAAGATTAATAATACGAATCTCGTGTTAACTAAAATGTATAAAAATAACCGACTTAACACTTTAGCGCCTACCACCTAGATCTCACTTTATATAGGTAACTTATAGTGCCACTTGTATGCCGTTAATCGATAAACTACCGAAAGTTTTGGGAACATCCAAAAATAAAAGTCACAACGACCTATGAATGAATAACAAAATCTTATCAGACTTACGATCGTGATATCTTAAACCCGGCTTCATTAATTCACCCAGAAATCGAAAAGGAGGCTTTAATTCGTATTTTGAACAAAGGGAGAAAACAAAAACAGCAACAGAAAAAAGAAGGATAAAAAGTGGCGCGGGCGCGTGCCGGGGCGACATGTGCACGCGCCGAGGATCCGCGCTAACGGGCCGTGACGCGCGCCCCGCTCCGCGCACGCCGCGTAGCGCGCCCCCCGCACCCCGACACGCGCTCGCCGTTATGTTTACAGCCCCCATGGCTCTCCCCCCTGCCACCCCCCGCACTGCACGCGCCCTCTCCCGCGCCTGCACTCGCTGAAGCACTTCCCCCACTGAAGCCCTACTTTGCCTCGCGTAACAAAACACGCAGCAACCAAAGCAGATTATCCGCCTAATTGAATTTCCCGAGATTGCTATTACAATCGCTTGATCACGTGAAAATGTGATTAATGAAAGACAATATTCTAATAGGCTGAGAATTGTTCGTTGCGTTGCTGGAAAAACTGAGATATTAGGTTTCAGAGTTGCAGTTAAGGATGTATATAAGTTATAAGTTAGATAAGTTAAGCACTCAGTTACTGCATCAATTAGTACACTACAAATTATAACACCACTCTAATTAACATGAAGCTGTCAATTCAATACTAATCAATAGTTCTACTATCTTAGTAAAGATTTGTATCTTTCTTCTGCTCACAGCATAAAAATAATTTATGTACCTATAGGAAGTTGCAGTTTATTTTTAGTCACATAAATAGTTGTTTCGAATATTTTAATTGGAACTGTAATACATAATAAGGCATTTAAAGTGTCACGTAAAGTATCGATCGCCAACTTCTCATGCAAGTTCGTAGAGCACCTTTCCATCTGTCGAGCCATGGGCAATTCACAAGAAGTATTACCTATTTATGCAAAGTTAATCAGTTTTTACTTCGGGCTTACAACGTTTAATCAGGAAAAATAATTCTCCGCATGTAAGTGAATGTGGACGGTTTTGTCTTGTTCTTACAAACCAGTCACTTCATGAGGTATGAGGGTAGTGTCAGACTAAAAAATAGGCGTCAACAGATTTTCCGAACCATCGATTTTGTTAATTTAAAGCCGCGTCTCGGGCGACCTAGCAGTTTATACTTAGATAAGCAGTTTTACATAGAGCCTTTAAACTCAGTAGGTACTCGGACACGATCTAGTGACCAACGTGACATTATATTTTCACCCTATTCTGTCAGTATTCAAGGTATATTAATTTACATTAAAGCTCTAAAATAATTGAACGAATTTGTAAATAAATAATATTAGATTGTTACGTTAAAAAGGCTTCTAAGTTTGTATCTAAGCAACGCTCCGCCCAGCTCTAGATGGCAACCAATAGCGCGCGGTGGGCGGGGCGCGACGCTACGAGAAATCTAAGCCTCGTGCATTTAGTGAACTGTGAATCTCAGTTTTGGGTACAAATCAAATTTACTAGTATTTACCAGTAGGTACATAGTTATTTCAGGAACATGACATGTATGTCATGTAACCAAACTGAAGTTTAGTCCAAAGTAGCGGACCGGTCTACGCACAACAAACTTTTGCAATTCTTAATGCAAGGGTTTTAATGTCACATAGGGAGCAACCGCTTATTTGTGGGCCATTAATACTTAAAAGCCATTTTTCAGTGCATCCTCTGCGCCGTCAACGTAAGCGCAACCAACAATTAAGTGCTGCCTGCGAGGATGCGACGCGAGCCACCTGTCAAGTGCCTGTTTCATCAAATCATTTCTTTATTGCTCAGCCTCCGTCCGACCTCTTTTTTGTTAGCAGAGTTTTGAAAAAAGAACGTTATTGTGGAGGAACAGTCGGGTAGGTCGGGGCGCGCGAGCCTTATTTCAGTCAGGTGCCGGGCGCCAAACGCGACGCACCGTAGCGGTCAGTGACGGGTTCCGATCCTACGCAGCCTTAAGACTGTCGCGACGTCATATCGTTCGCTGCATTTACTTTTAATTTTATTTTATTTATCTTTCAAAATAAAATGACATTAGATTTATGGTGTATATTGGACTGATAAAAACAACATTTTTTCGTAGACCCTAGTGTTTCGTAGCAGTGAGTGAAATAGATTTTCGTAGCTTCGTAGAAGTTCCGTTTGAGGTAAGTTCTTTTCGACATTGTAATTTTTTACCTATTATTTAATTTATGTTTTATTAGATAGCAAAATACAAAATTCCTAACACTGTTTTCTTCTTAAAAGTATTTCTTCACATTTTTTTTATTGATGATGTCACAGGAAAAAACTAATGCACTGTTAAATTAATTGATTAACTTTATTTTAAAGATATTATACTTTTTATGAAAATATTTTTAATTTTAATTAGTCGAAAATAGCTTACTATATTTTGTATTATCAACTTATTTAATGTATTTGTTTGCATAATGTACCCACAGTTAATACAGACTAGGCTTAAACGTAAGAGTTGAGGCTTAGGAAGTATTATTACATCTACCTTATTACTAGGTTAAGTATTTAAAATTAACAATATTTTGCGTACCTACTTATTCGTTTTATAATTAACTGTACCTACTTTCACACAGTAGGTAGGTACACATTATTGCACATTTCTTCAATCTACGTAATTGTTTAAGCATTTCAAACTCAAACTCAAAGTATTTATTTCAAATAAACCAATTACAGGCGCTTTTGAATTGTCAAGTTGTCGGTCAGTCAGAGAGATGAAGCTAGTTGCCCATTCCACAGCAGTAGGTACCTATGGTGAAGAACATACATGGATTATCATGGATTTACATTCAAGAAAAAAAGTTACTTAAATAACTTTAACTTAGCATTCATTTACACAAGTAGCTAAATAGTTTACTTGCAATGTAACTCTGCCAATGTAAGGAACAAAAATTTTATCAACACTTCACCTGAAAAACTTGAACTTCGGTATTTCTAAGCACTTTTTGCACAGTTAGGTGAGATATATCATAATATGTCCTAAATCGTAGGTATCTATATCAATACGAACCTAGGACCTACCTACTGTTTGTATTTAACGTTAAATTAGGTATATGGGAAAATATAAAAGGGCTGAAAATCTGTACCTTCTACGATTTGAAATCTTACATCACCTGCATTAACTACCTACAAATAAACATTTTGCTATTAACTTGGAAGTCGAACTTGGAAGAAGCAAGAAATGCATTCTGAAAGTCCTACTTCTCACATATTTACTCATGTCTATGTTTATACAAGCAACATGTACCTACCGGCTGTAATGTAAAACGTAGTCGCGAAGCCACACGTCTGGAGATGCAGTGCCGAGCAAATAATCTGCAATTCTATATTCTCATAACAAGATACAAACAAAGCGAAACCAAATTTGTACATGTGTTCCGACATGTTTAATACCTAGAAGTCTTGAACACAAGAACAATCGGGCTAAATAAAACCACGGGTGGTGAACATTTTCTGTGTCTGCGAATCAATCGTTTTTAATTTGGTAAATTAGCGTTTATATTGTACACAATTAACATTTTCTTTTGGGGTTCTGGTATAAAATTATATCACGTTTTTTGAAGAACAAGAATCATATAAATTATTATCTTTAGCTAAACTAGGTGCATGCCTATTATTATACCTACGCAAACTATTCTGTATGACAACAAAATACAAAAAGAAAGGCAAGGAAATGTAGCTGATTTTCCTACAATTAATGTCAAATACCAGAACAACATTTTTAGGCTCAAAGTCATTAGTCATTACGTTTTACGGAATGAGCTCGTTTTATTTACGCACAAACAACGCAGTTCACTTTGCAACCTGCACCGTGAATCCGAAACCAAAAATATCGATGAAATAATTAATTTTCAGTCCCTATGTAGTAGGCTACGAAGCTCTATGCTTATAGAATGTAGCACTGTGTTTCTACACAGGTTTAAAGTGTAATAAATCATTGTATATACCAATAAAGCAGAGTAATACAATTGTTGAATACTAATTACATTGATTGACATTGACGACAACATTTGTTAAGAAATCTGTTCAAATGGTCTGAGTCAGTTTTGATTTAATCTTTTTTGTAAGAAACACCTGTTCGTATCAAAAGATACCATACCTACGGCAAACAGCACTTAATAACTTACAAACAGGTGTCTGTAAAGATTTAAAAGAGTCAATACACGAACTGGTAGAGTCAACAAAAACATAATTTACGGACAATTTTGCGCTGATTGATTTTCTTAACATTTGCTCGAGTTCCCATTGTACCGTAAGAAAAAACACGGCGGCATTCGTCGCGTGGTAGGTAAATGCTACAAGCATTCTAATAAATAAAGCCTTGCTTTATTGAAACAAGAAATTGCGACGCACAACCCTCGTATTAGCCAGCTTGTTAACCAATTAGAAGTAATAGCACGAATCAATTGGTTTGCATATGTAAGACAAGAAAATTGAACTGCCCCTTCGTGGATACCATAAATGTGATCGATATCTACACGTAAACTATTCGTTAATGAGCCTGTTAGGGCATTATTGTAATTAGGATTTTTTTGCAAATCATTGTCCGACATCATTATTTATAATTTACGACGACAAATGTAATGTCTCCGCCTACACTGGTGCTGGTGAGCTCCTCAAGTTTAATTCCTAATGGAAGCGCGGTGAAATGGTATGGGAACACGCGGACATGCTTCCTGTAAATATCTAATGTGTGTTAGTCTAATGAAGATTGTTTTACTCGACACGTGCATTATTAATGCGCGTACGCAGCGGGCGCCGGCCGCGTTCCGCCGCCGACCACTTCCATTATTCTGATTCTTCATTTGCTTGATTGAGCTTTTAATACGATTCGCTGTCAACAAACAAGCGGTCGGATTAATCAGCAAGGGCTGTCAACAAATACGTACGTAGGTAGTCGAATGGACACTAATGACGTCGGTCACGTAAAACAAAGATGATATCGCAACTTTTGAATTGATCCGCGCTGACCGTAAAATCTTGATAAACGCGGTACCTACTTACCATCATATTGAGTTGTCTTCGTGAGCACGGTGACTGACAACGCCGCCATTATCATTTAGAAATTGTTATGAAGTTATGGTAATTTAGTAGTGTTTTATTATGTGAAGTTATACAATACCTAATTAATAGGTAGGTCATTGGGCTATAAGTCAACTTACTTATGTTGTTTTGAAAAGACAAATCTATTCTTGAAGTACTGAGGTTTAGCGTGTGTCCTTGGTAAAAATCTAGATGCCATTGACTTCAAAATACAGCAACAGGCAGAAACGAGAAATACGTACTTGTGATATCCAGTTTTTCCTTAGCGGTCTTTAAACCTTTTTATGAATGAATAATAGTGTCACTTTAAAAATAAAATAAACATTCTTTAATGTAAATATGAACCTTATTACCGAAGCTATGGCTATCTAAAGCTCTTCAAAACTGCAGGTTCTCACGGGAAAACAGAATGGTTGCAATACGATCGATCGATAAGGCTTTACTAGTCAATGACAATTCAAAAGCTCAGGTGGTTTGTTCTAATTGGACGCATAATGGAACTTAACATTGTGATGCAGGCGTTAATTGTTAAAGAATCGTTATTATCCGTAATTTTTTCAAGTTGTGTTATTTTAGCTGCTTGAAAACAAAAGAGATTGGCACTTGAGATATTTTTAATTTTGTTGCCTTTTTCACGGCATTTTCTCGTAGGAACCTGAAAAAGGACCCTGTAGGTACTTTTTTAAATTATCATTCTAGAAATAGCATACATGTGCTTACCACTGCCAAAATTTGTGTTATCTAAACCACTGTTTATCTTTGTTTAGAATGTCTCGGCACGTCCTGCTGTCGCGGCTGGCGGAGCAGTTCCAGCCCTCCTCACCGCCACCACCAGCTCACCGGTTCCCGTCTCCAGAAGGCAGTGTCTCCCCGCGCACCCCGCCGTCGCCGCGCTCACCTCCGCGCTCACCCGACTCGTTATCTCATCACCGACTGGATCTACTCCAGTTGGGAGACATCGAGATAGCAGGGAGAGCACTCAAGCAATACGCGCGAGCTACTGGTACTTATGTGTTCACTGCTGAAGCGGTGGTTAGCCTGTCCCGCTAAATGTTTGAAAAATACCTATTCGACCTGTTTAGTAAAAAACAAACAAATCATTCGTCTCCGTGACAAGTTAACAATAGAAATTTGCTCGTTTTCTATTAAGTTTGAAAAGGACTTATGTCACCAGGTACTATTTTGTGTTCAGAACTGGGAGCCCTGATGTACTGCAGTGGGCTGGGAGCACTGTACAGTGGCGCAGGAGTCTGGCCACTGCTGATGCCGCGCGCCTCCCCGCAGTTCGTGCGACCACCCATCGACCACGCCAGGCATACCCCGCCAAGAGATGGTAACTACCTTGCTTTGTTTCCAACCAGATCACAGCTTTTCCGACTGCAAGATAGCTGATATATATAAAATCAAATTCAAAATCACTGAAATAGATCACAAACGTACCTTCACCCATTAAGTGATTCGGTTTATTGCAAATGAAGAAGGAAACCAATATCATCATGTTTTCTTTAACCGCTTCATAAAACTTACCGTGAAAGTAACTAATTACTGTTATCTATATACCTGGTACAGTTTTTTAAATAGAATGTGAGTCACGGCATAGTTAATACTAGCACACTGTGTCTAAGTGCCTGGACATGTTGCAGCTGACAATAGATTATATGCAATTAGTTAGTAATATTTTATTTGTAATTGACTGGAACATTGTATACATTGTATTGAAAACATTTTCAGTCAATACTTGACCTACTTACATATTCGCAATTACTATAAATCGATCGAGTGCTTAAAAGTCAAATCAAAGTCTGAAGAGTAAATGTTTTTGTCCACTTCACCCGCTGTCTGCAGTCTTCACATTGGAATTCATATAAACAGAGTAAATCAGCTCGCACTGAAAGTGTTTACGTGTTTCAAGAATCCTAAAAATGGTAATTAGATACGTTCGCGGCATTACAAAACATCGTTCGCCTCGGCCTCCTTACGCGGCTTCTCCTGAATAATACTCATTAGAATAGCTATCAGTGTAAGGCACCGATTAATAACTCGAGGCGCTGATATGTCGTCGTTTACATGTCGTTTACCTCCGCCAATGGAGCCAGCGCGCTTGTTTCCTACACTCCAAGGAAAAGCGACTACGTTCCGCCGCCACTCATTGTCGCCAAACGATATTGTATTCTAATTGTCTCTTATCCGGTACCGGTTACGAGTCAACCTCGTTGATAGCTAACAAACCGAGCGCAAGAACCTCACTAAGTACTTGATTTTATTTATTTATTTAAGACTAATGTTTTAACGAACCGAAGTTTAATTGCTTTCGATAAGAACATATATTTTAAAGATTTAATTAAGAATAATGAAATGAAGTGGCCTGTGTGTTTTCGTTTGAATCTTATTACAAATCGTCTGTACCTATGGCTCGTATATAGTTGCAAATTGAAAGCGTGACTTGTTTTTGAAAACCTCAAACTTAGCTAGTAAGTAATTACTCAAAATCATTTAGTCATAGAAAGCTAAGAATCAGCACTTTTTCAATAAAATTGCATACAACAGTCCACCAAAACCAAGAATAAGTTCTGTAGAAGAAACTTTAACAGGTCTTTTAAACTACTGCTGATTCGGCATCAGTAACTGAGAACATTAATTAGGAATTAGGTGGACCTAAAAAAAATATAAAAAAAAAAATATATTAAAAAAAATATGTTAGGTTAAGTTGAGAATTTCATAATAGACTAATTCATATTTTAGTGCGTAGGTATAGGTAGCTAGTCTATACAGTAAGCTTCAGTTCTGAAATCACATAGTGCATCTGTTACTTATGTACCATCACACAAAAACAATTTGATTCATTCAAAATTCTGCATCTTCCGTGAACGTAGACGAATGTGTACATGCAAGTTTTTAATGTATTGTTGAGCAAACAATGACGTTACCGTCGGCAAACACTGGCACACCTGTACAGATTTCATAAGTCACTCCGCAGACGCCCGATTTGACTCGTCCGACTTTAAATTTACTTATAGAAGCGTGAAGAACAGTCGACGAGAAACTCTCCAGTCTATTGAAACAGTACTGCATTGGTACAATAACGATGTGTTTCCTTCCTAAGCATTTCGTACCTACAATTTCATCCTCTTGTTTGCAGATGACGAGGAAGAACTTCCTCTTAACTTATCAACAAAAAACCGGCAGATTTGGTCCCCGGGAAGCGCATGTGAGCGTGAGAAAGTGGAAATAGGAGAAGAGTCACCGATCTACCGATGGGAGGGCCACGACGATATGGACACGCCACTGGAACTAGTCAAGAGATGCCGCAGCAACCCGGACGAGGCCGAGCGCCCGCCGAGCGCAGAGCCGCGCCGCTGCCCCTCCGCGCCCGCGCACCACACCTACCCCATCAAACCCGCACCCGGTGGAGACCTCAACTTCTCTCTACTCCTCAAAAACGAAAACAGAAATGAAAAATCATTCCAAGTAAGTAATCAATAGTATTCATTCTCAATAAGTACATCAAGCTATGCTCCAACATCGAGATAGTTATATCCTTTAACAAGTTCAGAATAACTGTACAGTTTCCGTTCAAAATGCTTTAAAATAGCAAACCAGTATCCGTTTTAGTCTCTTTAACAAATCAAATAGCAAAAACTGCCCCTGTCTTAATAAGTAGTCGCGTATCGGAACGGGTCGCGCTGCGCAAGCGCGTCGTCCGCTGGCGGCTCACATGGAGCCTGCTGGCTCATCTTCTCGCCATTTTTGTGGCTTTCGTTTTTTCTACGTGCCGCCGTTATAAAAATCCGCATCAGTTTTAATCAAAATTCCAACTTTTAATATCGCGGTGCGGCAGATTATAATTGGACGAATAATTACCTTGTGTCATACGAAGATAAATATGTTGTAGTGCCTCTCCGCGATGCCACACTTTATCATTTAAATAAAGTGTTGAGCGTTTGTTAGGTATCATCGATACCGAGCCGTGCATAATTGAAAGTGACTTGACTACTACCTGTATCGAACAACAGAGAAAAAAAAAGTTTTTAAGTCGGTTTTAGTACAATCAACGTCAATAAATACATAAATATTAATATTTTCTCGTGATGAAAAAATATGGTAATTCCTTTGTAGGTATTTATATTGACTAATTAGTAATTTATGACGGAACAATAAATTGTAATTATGATCGCATTAATAAGTGCACGTAGTAAAACAATGGCGGGTGGCGACAGAGTTGGCGCGTGCGCGCCACGCGCCTGTCACGCGTCGCTCCCTTACCGCTCTCTACTTTAAACTTTATTACGAATTTACGACTATTATCCACTTCTTAGGTGCTTAATCAAAAGCCATTATGAAAACACATAAAATCACGCTCAAGACTACTAAAAAGTAGAGCTGAATTTTTATGTAATTACATACTTACAAGAGGTGAAATTACAGAATATTGCTTTGGTACATAGTAATATATAATCTCAGTCCTTTTTTCCAAATGTCATCTTCATTTATTTTCTTTCGGGATTCATATTTTAGCATAGGTACTGTTTGTTTTGAAAGTTGTAGAAGAAAAGTTGCGTGCCAGCGCCACTTAGACTTATCAATAACTTTCACTATTTTCATAGTAGGTATATCTAGGTACTAAGTAGTCATCCCCATTCTTTTCTTGGGTGAAGTAATCCTAACTAAATTACTAATGCGAAAGTGAGTTTGTTTGATTGTAACGCTTTCAAGCTAATACGGCTGAACGGATTTGGATGAAGTAGGCAAATGACCTGGGTGAGGACATAGATAGGATATTTTAATCTCGGTAGTACGTTTCCGTGGGATGATTTCCGACTTCCTTGCCCGCGCCATGCTATTCGCGCGGGCATGACCAAAAGCTAGTTTGTTATAATGTAGTACTTACATAAGTTAATTATACTGATTTTAGGTTTTTCAGGAACCTTCCTTTAATTACTTAAGTAACTATAACACATCTAATTAAATATCGCGATAAAACTAAAGTAGGTAAGACAATTTAAAAGTTTTCTTGTAGGTATTAATATAATATTATATTCTTATCATTGTATGGTCTCATTAAGACATAACAGTCGTTTTGACCCCCTCGCAAGGCGACCCTAGCAGGTTTCACAAAGCCGTTTATAAAAAGCCAGTTTCGTAAAAAACAACACTAGATTTTTAAATTCAAACGGCTATTATAAAAAATCACCTCGCGACGTGGTACAAACCGATAACCATATGTGGACGGTCATACCCTAGCACCTGTGTTGTTTATAAGAGAGTGCATCGATTGTATAAAAAGGCGACCAAAAAAGTAGCGGTTTTTGTGAGGCGCGAGGCGCTGCAGCTGCCCGGCCAACTGTCACAGGGCCCGCTACGCGGATTTGTGCCGTGGATTATCATGCGCCGCATACTTAACGACTAACCACCCGACTAATAGCCGTACTACATATATTCCCGTTCTTATGCCTTATATGCGAGGATAACCGATTGAACCCACAGATGAAAAGTGAAAATCTCTTCTTCTATCTGCATTGGCGTCACTAAACTTTAAAAAAAACTACCAAAAGCCACACAACCTGCGAATTTTTCAATGAAAATTCTTCAAAATTTCCACAAAACCGTACCACTTGATGAAATTGTTGAAGATGACCAACTATAGTGGAGATACTAAAGAGACTGTATAACTTATTAATAACCAATTTTAATTTAGGAATTCTTTTCACACTTTCAACTTTTGTACAATCCACGAACATGACATTAAATCAATGATTGTGAAATCTTCTTTCAAATGAATCCACTTCTAACATTCCTAATCCGTGTGACGGCTAAATAAACTAAGTTAGTATCGAAATTATTCCTTTGCATACCAAAAACATCTGATTCAATAAATCTAAAGCAAAGTCACTGCAAGTACTTACTTACTTAAAAATCTTTTGTCTCACAAACAAAGGTGAACAGAAGACATTCTGTTTGCTTTTCAAGCTTTGTGTCGAATTCAGAAACCAATTAAGTGTGTACTTACTACGTTACTGTTTTTAGAAATATTAAAAAAAGCTCGTAGCATTCAACTAAAGGTACATTTTTAATACGTTGTTGTACATTCAACTACGTTACAACAATGTCAAGTTAAATAATAAATTAAATAACATACCACGTAGACTCCACGCTGTGTTGACACACAAATCAATAAAATGTACGCATCACATTACGTTCCTACATTTGATTTTTTTCAAAGTATCCTTTTATTAGTCATTCTCGTGAAAAATACCTACGTATAATAACCGGTTAATACACGCTAATTACTAGGCAATGAAAAAAAACTCGAAGCCGATGCTAGATGGGCAATCAAAGAATATTGTAGAAAGGGGTAAAGCCCTGTTATTAGTTTATTACTGGCTGTCACCGTCTAACTGAAGGTGATCGACGCTGTCCTCGCCACGTTTGTAATTATATCTAGAGTCGTATACTTGACTATATTTCACCCGATTTCTTAGCAATCGTCGTGGGGTCAAGTGACTGAATTGCAATATTCCCTTACACGTCAGTCAAAGGGAACTATTATAGGTTATTAGCATCAGCGACTTGCTGACGACAGCCATCTAATAAACATATTGTCTCTATTAGAGGGACGTGAAGTACAATTAAGCGATGAAATTACTTAATATGCGTGTTGTTTGTCGGTGTAGTGCAAGCAGTGCGGCAAGTGCTTCAAGCGCTCCAGCACGCTGTCCACGCACCTGCTCATACACTCGGACACGCGGCCCTACCCGTGCCAGTACTGCGGCAAGCGGTTCCACCAGAAGTCGGACATGAAGAAGCATACCTACATACACACAGGTTTGTGTTCACTTTTGCTTTAATTCACTTTGACAATACCTCAACCTTGTGCTTATCGGTTCGATTTTTCCCGTGGATAGCAACTCTTGAATATTCTTTTACTACTGCTAAAAATTGTATCGGCTGGTTGACAATGGTCAATCAGCCGCCAAATGAAGCCGTCGTCGTAAACACTAATAGATTAATAGGACTCTAAGTTTCAAGGACTTCAACAAGCTTCAAAAACATCGTTTTACACGGGTATTCAAAATGTTTAAAGATAAACCAACATATTAATTTTACGAAAATCATTGTGCTCAAAGCAACTTGAAGCTGATACGTGTTCATTTATTTAACTATTTGCACAAGTACAAATGTGGTGCATTTTCCAACTGCGCAAAAAAACATTTTCGTATTCAAGGACTTATTGAATAAGTATTGACAAAGCACAATTTCAATTTCTGTTGTTAACATTTTGATTCTGTAGGTACTACCTATTTGTTGCGTGTCGAAAGCGAACCGCCTGTAGAGATAGTGGATTTTGGAACAGTCTTAATCTAGTAACATGACCTCAATAACGTAACTATTAGAAGGTACTTAGACTTCGTTAGTGCTACGTACGTGTATTTAGCAAAATGTATTAGAGCTGTAGTTAAAAAACTCCTTCGATTTAAAGTAAAAAAAAACCACATTGTTTTTGGTAATAAAACAAACTAAGGACTCGTTAGGTAGGTATCCATAGGGCACGCCACGATAGTGGCGGTAAGGCCCCTCTTTGAGGAGTGGCTAGAGAGGCGTCACGGCGCCCTCACCTTCCGCCTGACGCAGGTCCTCACCGGACATGGATGTTTCGGGAGGTTCCTGCACATCATCAGGCGGGAGGAAACGCCCGGGTGTCACCACTGCGAGGATCGCCCAGAGGACACGGTAGAGCACACGGTGCAAACCTGCCCCGCTTGGGCGGAGCACCGCCGTGTCCTCGTAGAGGCGATCGGCGGCGGCGACCTCTCGCGCCCGGCCCTGGTGCAAGCCATGGTCCGGGGCGAGAGGGAGTGGGAGGCAGTCACCTCCTTCTGCGAAAAAGTTATGCTCGCGAAGGAGGTGGCGGGATGGGAGAGAGAAAGGTCCTCCCGTCCCAGCCGCCGCGGGAGACGCTCCGGGCGTCGGGAGCCACGTGACGACTCCCGGCCACCGTAGGCGCGGGCCTGCGGACGGTGAGTAATGGGTGACTCGCCGTCCGATCAGCACCAGACCCGTGCCGTACGGCGCGTATATGTTCCACGCGCGCCTCAAAGAGATGTCAGCATATGAAGGGGCCCCTCAGGGCCAAGCCTGCCGGGTAAGCGGGATTGTCCGAAAGGGTTACCGCTACCCCGGAACATAAAGGGCTACGGAAGGAACATGGATGGGTTTTAGTCAGTAAGAGTCTGACACTCCCTTCCGCTCCACCCAGAGCGGGAGCAGTCATTGGATGATTTCCCAGCCTTAAAAAAAAAAAAAAAAAAAAAAGGTAGGTATCCATTTTTCGTAGCTATTTAAAACAAATGAAAGAACGTTGTTTCTAAAATCTTTCTTACGAATAAAAAAGGTTTATTAAACAATATAACTGTCTTGTAAAAGATATGAAACGACAACTAAATTATATAGTGTACCATACCAAGTAGTGTGAAACTCAAATTATTGTGACAACTGTTTCATGTTTCACGTAAGGAAGTGTCAGCGCGTCCCCTTATTACACAACTTTACGAAGACCTATCATTTCATTTGAAACTTTTATTGCTACCTTATAAATAACGTCTTCCAATAAAGAGTTAAAATGTGTTTGTTTTACATGGGTTTTTGTTTAGTAACTAACTATGCTTTTTTATTGATATGGGATCTTGTTAATTTCTAACTTTTGCATGCATAAAACCATTATTATTTTGTACAATGCTAAAAGCTTAGGTAACTGTGTTATTTTGTTGAATTGAAACTCCAACGCAGATAGGAGCCAACAAATAAGACCTCATGAAAGGTGTTAATAGTAGCTACAGCATCTAAATAAGACAGCTTCGCGGCAAAAAACGCTAAAGCACGTTTTATTGCGATAAATAAATCCGATATCATTATTTTACTCTTTACCATCATAATATCAATCGTGTCGTCCTTTTTAAGAATTTGTATCATTACCAAGCAACTGTTTATTTATTTATTCACATAAAATTTTACTTTCTCAATTAGTCGCCTGCGATACCCACGTACGTTCGTGTCGAGCGTGTAATGATAGGTAATCTCCAACGATTGCCCTTTTAATCGGAATGACAGTAAACAGCTGCTGAAGACGTTATCCGACTTTATCCTCGTCGATTTATTAAGCTGTATAAGTACATGATATAGTGTTATAACCGAGGCATAGCCTAGACTTCTCTACTGTGAAACAAGTTCATTAAATGGAAAACATATAGGCAGTCGCCCAATAAAAGCAATAACGCGACACATCGCAGACGATGCCTTGGGAATTAAATATTTAAATGCTGTGCAATTACGATTTCGACGGCAAATCGCAGCCCGTCCACTGCACTTAATGAATTTTCAATAAGCAAAAAATATGCACTTGCAATGCTCGACAGTGTATCCAGAGCTATCGTCGCTTCGTAGAGCGACACGCGTATTAGTACCTAACGTGTTACATTCTTGAGTTCTCAACAAAAAATACTTTACTTTAAATGATTGTTAAATAACGTCTGAATGAAAAAAACCTACCTATCACACAATGGATATATGGGACTCAAAAAAAAAACGAACAACCCGTAAGAAAAATAAATATCTGATACGTTTTTCAATGGTCCGACTACTTCCAGTAAGCTCAACGAGACGAATTATAGTAGCTAAAAAATGTGGCGGACATATTTGTCTTGGCCGGAGACATCTCGTCACGTCTCTGCCCTGTTCCGAATGATTTACAGCGGCCTTACATGGTGCTCGTCCTCCCGATAAATGCCTCATCATCAATATTCCAAAATGCGGCTCGGCCTGCAATTAGCCGCGCAGCCTTCACAGGCCTTCACGTGCACGCCGATCACGGCACAAACAAAAAGTAAACTTAAATCCTGTTCTATCTATAAAATGACATTTGCATTTTTTGCTATAATTTTATTCGTAAACTATCTTTGGAGATTTTAAGTAGTAACTGGTAAACTTGCCAATGGTTTTGATGTTTTTATTGAAACGTGATTCATTACACAAATTAAATAACGTCACGAAGATCCCTCTGTCCTTAACCCTCCGTATAATAAAGTTTCACGAAACTGGTTGGTGTTATATCGTTATATCGAGCTACAAGCAATTATCGCTAAAGTTAATAAATACCGGTGTACAAGGCGACGTTGCATATTAAATCAGTTCGGAAACCTCACCGTTAATAATAAATAGCCAATGATTATGAGTATTGCTCCACTTATACAAGCTTTAATTACTTGACGAAGTGATACCTACGTAATGTTTTAAGTCGTTTATAAATTAGAAAATCGTTGCGATGTTATGCTATGCTATGACATCTACTGTTATTATACCTATTTTGTATTTTTGATGGATTTCGTTGAACTTATAAAATTATTTAAGTACACGAAATTCATAGAATAACAGAAATCATAAATTAATTAAAAACCACGAAAATGCTCGCATATAAGATAGAGGCAACTTTAACTCTTACTTAGAAATTGTTTATAGTATTTTAAATAGCCTAAATAAGCATTGAATTCTAAATGCCATAATTAACCCATTAGTAACACGAAAATAAAAAGAATTTCTTTTATTTAAGGTGAGAAGCCGCACAAGTGCGTAGTGTGCTCCAAGGCGTTCAGCCAGAGCTCTAACTTGATCACGCACATGCGCAAGCACACCGGGTACAAGCCCTTCTCGTGCGGCCTGTGCGACAAGGCTTTCCAGCGCAAGGTGGACCTGCGCCGCCACCGCGACTCGCAGCACTCGGACGCCGCCGAGCCTGCCGCGCTGCAGGTCCCCCACCGCTACAGGTACTACGGTGACGAACCCTCGGCACCACTGACCCCACTTATTACCAATTAAAATCAATCTGGATTCACAGCTGCAGCAATACACGCCTATAGTTCCACTATTTGTACAAATATGTACTTATACCTAAGTGTATTTGTAGGTAAAGTACTCCTGACATGAACGAGTGAGTCTGAATTTTTTCAGTGAACGTTAGTACGTCACGCAATGACCCTGCCGATAAAATCTATTGATGAGAAAGCTCTGAAAACACCTTTAATATGTATGCAACTCTAGAAATTTTACATATTATGTATTAGAGCGTTGCAGACTCAGAAGGTTGTATCTAGGAGGTGTAGTCTGTGTAAATAAAAATAATTGTTACCTTTTAGTGCCTTAAGAAAAACCTGTGAAATATGTTGTTACTAATTATCCATGTTCTAAAAGGAACTACTTTTAGTTCGATAAATATTGTATATGTTTACTATTGAACACTAAAATATCCGTCCCATGATACAGTGATATAATAAATAAAAGCTAGGTACAGTTGGTTCAGCATTGTTTGACAGCAGCCAGGTAAACAGTAAGTAAGTTATATGTAGTCTAATAATACCAAAGTAAAGTGTCTTATTTAGTCGAGTGTGAAACGCTTTATTTATTTAGACTAGAACTAAATAGGCGTCATATAGGTATTTTAGTTTATTTATTCCATGTAGTTGACTCACGATATGTGTATCGACATGCCTTGAAACAATAAACTTGTGTAGTTTTAAAGATAAGTATTTTCAAAATACCTAATACCATTTGCGTTTACAGCATTTTCAATTATAAATATTTTCAGCTATTTTCAAGTGTTAAAAATAAAGTATTATTCAAGTGACCATACACACCACTTTACCACTCAAATGAGAAATTCACGTGTTACCGCTCATTGGTCTGTTACCAAACACCTTTGCGTGGAGGCAAGTCCTCCCTAAACCGTCGTCGTATCGATTTATTTACGTTGCTGGTACTACCTACTTAGGTAATAAGTATTAGCCGATGTTGTAATATATAGTTATGCACGTAAACTTAGGAAGACAGCAACGAAGGAATTATTTAATAGCATCGTACCTAGTAAGGCGGCTATATTACCTACCATACGTCACCATTTTAAACAAATGCAATTATTAATGTATATTTTGTCATAATGCATTTACTTTAGGAATAAGTTGTGTTTAATAGATTTTGAGGAATATAAACGTAATTCATTAGAGGCTATACCTAATTTCTTTTATGAGACTGCACTAAAAATTTAACAGAAACACTATTTTTCGAATGTGTATTAAAAACGGTTTATAGGTGTTTTTGTCAATGTAATTGAAGTGTGAAATTTTATGTTATTGTAAAAATCAGATGTACCTTATTATGTTTAGATGGGTATAGCATACAGTCGCGTGTTTTCATATGTAAAAGTTATATTGTTACGTGAAGACTTAACGGCTAGAAGACCAAAGAGAGTACAGCGGTCAGTGATGATTGATTCGTCCATACCTTACGACTTGAATTGTGACTGAATAATGCGATCAGCATTATCGAGGCGTTTAGAATAAGTATTTACCTTTGTATATTAATAAAATACCAAATTTTCACGGTAAAGTACTGCGGTTAAACCGTTTTACTACCTTTCAATGTTTTGGACACACATATTTTAATATTGTCACCCATTTGCTTAAAAGTGGAATCGTCAGTCAGTTTTTATAAGTTTGGTTTTAAGTTGTAATTTATTAAGGCCAATTCAATATAAATATTTATGAAATACCGTGCGTGTTTTATTTTAAATCCCAAAGTTCTCCACCAAAAACATTGCAGTGAATATATAAGTAGGCGCCTCACATGGTATTATGTGGGTAGTCGGATTGAAAATGTATGCGTGGGTATATATTTTTTGTGTGTCCCAGCTGTCTCATTTCAACCAAGGATTTAATAGGTTAAGATTACTATAAATAATAATATGTATATTGTTTATCCAACAGTGGGCTCATATGATGCCCGTTTAGATATTGCGTTCAAAGAACGAAAACTGTTTACAAAAAAGATATAAGTAGCTCTCTCCCACATCTGTCTCCAAACAAAGCAACACCGTTCTTAAATGTTCCAGTATGTAGATACATCTCTAAAGGATCACCTGTATCAATCGGTATATACATAAGATCACGCCTTCTTTCTCCGAAAGGTTAGACAGTGGTAGGTACACCCACATTTCGCAATTGTATTCCATGTAATTGAGGGCGAGCCTATTGACATCAAACGGGCACAAAAGACTCTGGGCTACCACTAAGAACCTCCTAATGGAACAACCCAATAACACTTTGCCCGCGAACGCCACCTGCGAATCGAACCCTGGACCTCTAGCTTTTGTTGCAGTAGCGCTTGCAACCACCTACAAACATGTTTTTTTTTTTATCTAATTGAGTTTGTTTTTAGTATTTATAAAGTAATTCAAATCAGGATGGCTTTCGCCAATATTTAAAATCTAAAAGGTATATTTAATAACCTTAATACTACTTCAGAATCACTAAAAAATATTACACTGAACTGCTCCTATCTATTATAGCACCAAAATTAAGTCAACAATCAACTGAAAGATATTGACGCGGGCACTAGACACCTCCATGTAAACAAACAATTACGGGATATGAAATGAACATTACGTATGAGAACTAACACAAGTCATTCGGAATGAATCGTGTTTATCAAAGCATTTTCATTTCGTTTCCAAGAGGTAATGTACTAAGGAAATCAAAATAACGAGTGTCGCGTGATAGTTATCAATTCCGTTGTTAATATTGTAGGTGGCACTAAAAGAATTTTGTAATGTGGTTAGACTCAATTATTTTAATAGCTTTATTAATCGAATGGCACTGTCGAGACTAGATACTTGTTAACTTAGGTACCTATTCGTAAAAATATACTTAATACCTATCCAGGATTAAATTTCTTGGCCTGAAGCGTCTGTACCTACCTACTTTCAACTTTCGTTAATTACCGTTACAGAAACCAATATTTATGGGTGCCTGCTCATATTAGGTGGGTATATGAAACAGGGAATGAATTACGAAGAAGCGTTAGGCGGTTTGTACACGGCACAGTTTGTTTATGGTACGGCGGCGTATAAAACAAGCTTCCATAGTGATCCATACAACAGTGACGACAACTTTCGCGAGGTTCTCGTCAAGTGGAATGGTAACATTGACAATCATTGCGAGGCACGTCAAACAATCTATCACCACTCACAGGTTGATTGACGACAATAGTCCTAACAGTAATTATTGGTCACTCCAAGTACAATGTGACATTGTCATATCCGAGAACAGGGTTAAGCATATAGGTACTTTGTTTTTTAAGGCTGGGAAATCATCCAATGACTTCTTCTCCCGCTCTGGGTGGAGCGGAAGGGAGTGTCTGACTCTTACTGACTAAAACCCATCCATGTTCCTACTTTAGCCCTTTATGTTCCAGGGTAGCGGTAATCCTTTCGAACTATCCCGCTTAAGCATATAGGTACTTGATATTAATAGGTACCTCAAAATCGACAAGTTAATATTTCAATGTTGCTAGTGTATAATCCTGGCCACTTGGTTATGCCTGTGAAAGTATTCACCGATGGCCAGACGAGAACCGCCAGCGATAATATGTCTGATGAAGTCACCCGGATAGTGGCATCTCCAACACACTTCAACCGTCCCAACCACTGCGACCACATCACGGTGCATACCCACTTCGACTTTTAAAAATAACGCCATCCTTGCATTCCCCGCTCGCGTCCTCGCATTTAAAATGCCTTGACCCCGCACTTCCGTCGCATTTTCTTGGGAGCAAAGAGTTTTAAGTCATCCATGTAGGTAGAGGAAGTGAGACCTGACCGCCTCTCTTCACCCGATAGCCCGGACCTGAAACCTCCAGCAGCGTGCTCAGAGGATTCAAAGCTAAGCAGAACCACAGTGGATTTAAGGCTCAACATTCCCCTGGTCCTGTCGATACCCTGGATTGCAAACAGCCGTCCTCCATTGCCCTATTCACGTCTTAAGGAAGGTGTAAAAGAGTAACGGTGGAGTTTCTTGCCCATTCTTCTCCACACGAAACTACCTTTTGGAAGGGGCGACTAGAATCAATTCTATTTCTTGTTCATTTTTGACGTTCAAAAGTGCCTTTCTTGTGCCTATTTGAAATAAATGATTTGACTTTGAATTTGGTGTGTAAAGTGGCATCTATCTTGTATAACTCCAACACCCTCATGAACCATATGAGGCACCGAGTGGTGCAGTAATGAGTTCTTCTTATAATTTATCAAGCATGTCGACAGATCCTTGCGGATCGACGAACCTATTCACATTCGATGTGGATTCTTTAATATTGCGGTGCTCGTTTGTACATCCATTTTGAGAGGGAGAGATAATTCTGTTACTGTCAAAGTGCGTATTAATTTTCGCTCTCAAAATGAATTTAAGAGGTTAATAGACTGTCGACAACTACGTGATCGGTCTATTATTCTTGAGTTCCAGAGACTACCTGAAGTATAGAGAAGAAAGGTATACCTGTTGTTAAAAACAGTGGCAGCCACCTGGACTCTAAGGATAACTGGATATGAGAGGCATGTGTGGGAACTAATTAGCCATTTCAACTAAAAGTTATGGAGTCCTCGAAGAAAAGCGCGCGTCGCTTCGTGAGATCAAAATACTGTACCTACGTTAGGTACCAAATCCGGAAAATACCCGATAGTTGACTTTCTGCCAGTTTATTTATATGTATATGTAACCTACCTACCAACTTATAGGTCCTACACATGTTGATTTATTTATCCCTACTCGTTTATCCGTGTCAACCCTTCGATACTTAGCAACAAATCTCATTACGGTAGTACCAATGCACAAGCAGCGCCTTGTATGGATTCTCATGTCGACGTCGATCCCTGCCTCACTCCCTAATTGTATTATAAAATCGTAATAGTGGACGGTAAAGGGGTAGTGTACTACTGGGAGAATAACGCCTATATCTGAAGTGTATACGGCTTCTGTGGGCGGTTTCTTTAATCCATATCCATAAACATTAAACAATAAGATAACAAACATAGTGGCACAGGCGGCCAGCCGGCTTCTAAAGAGAAGCCGCATTCTAAAAATCAATCTAAATTAATGGTTTGATTTTTCGACTGTGGCTGATTAAAATCAAAATCAAAAGTCATTTAGCAAAAATCCTGAAAATCAGCACTTTCTAAACGTCAATATTACTCGCCCGCCCTAGTTTGGCAGATGAAGTGGTGCAACCAACTCACTGGCAGCACAGCTGTCTGTTCAGTTGGTCTTACGAGATACTCAGCCAAGCTCCACACATTTTTTTTTGTTGCTGATGGTTGCTGCTGAATAGACACTGCGTACGTACATAATATAATATATACTACGAATCAAATTATTGAAGTTAAAGCACGGCGGTTATTTCCACAAATACAAGCTTTTGGTCACTCCTTGTGGAGAAGAGCCGGCCAGAAACTCCACGGTTCATCATAATCTGACTTAGCTTTTTGCCAAATATGTCGATTGTTGAGGTTAGCTTCTAGTCCTACCGGGTGTAGGAAAATGCGTAACTGAAATAAATAGGTAGGTACAAGATTAACTAGCTACTAGAATTATTTTGTTTATTTCCAAATTATCAGTAGTGTCTCGAGCAAAGAGTGGCACGCGGGGTAGCGTTCGTAGACGCTGCGTAGACATCTCGTAGCATGTGTTGTAGGTGTTGCGTAGAGTAGGCTACGCGCCAGCGCTGATCAACGCGCGCTACCTACATTAAACCGTTTAACGACTACTTATCGATAAAGAGTAGAATGCTCTCACTGCTCACCATAAAAAATGAAGACATAAATGCAGAAAACATTAAAAAGAGTGACATATGAGCGGTCAGATGAAAGCGCCAAGGTAGCCCGCGAAATTTAAATTTTATTATGTTTTTTATAAATTGCAAAAAAACATAACGTTTTATGTTAATCAAAATATGATTTTCAGTACATTTTCGATTGTTTCGGATTGAATCTCTTAAATGGCGACTTTGATTTATGTTTCAACGCTTCAATAGTCACGTGTGGATTTGCTGAACCCACACGTGACGTTCACGTTATTCACATAGCCACCTAGATGAAAATGAGCTACATCGGAAAACACGATTTTTCGGTAAAATTCTTCATCTCCTGCCAAACAATCTCCAGCCCATTGGGCGAAACGAACCGGATAGTGTCAGCCTCATCTTCAGTTCTTGGAATTGAACTTTGTAATTTCTTCTTCATACCGAGATTTTCATGCAAAACTTTTCTCAGAAGTGCAAGAAATGTTCAGTTCCTGAGAACGATGACGAGTAAACGTTGATGGATGTTCTTGCACATTTTGAGCCTGGTGACGAGAACGTACACGGGTTTTTTTGTCCAATGACGATCCATTTTCACGAAATCGCTTCGCAAATAGACGCAAACACTGAACTGAAAGGCAGATAATTTCTCGAAAATTTTCCACGTAATTTTTATACAGTTTGCGTTAAAGACTCACTACTTTGGAAGTAGGTAAGTTTGTAATATTTCCCAATTTTGTTCGAGTGTACCTATAGCGTCCTATTTTGCAAATGTCAAACATAAAGCTAACTTCCTATCAAAAAATGAATGTCATTCTACCTTTTGAAGTCAAAGTAATCGGTACCTCAAATTTAAAACACTAGATGAAAAACACTGATAATTACTAGCGGGTGGGCACCCGCTAGTAATTATCAGTCTTTTTGCGTAACCTGTGCTGGGAGACTTGCTTCTTGCCAAATTTCATGATTCTAGGGCAACGAGGAGTAGGTTTTGATTTATTTGCGAGTATCAAAATATTTCGCATACCTAATATGTATGGCGGTATTTTACAAGCTTATAATTAACTATATATGTATGTACGTTTGTTCGGGTAAGATCCTGCAACGGAATTTTGAAGCAGTTCTCCTCAATCCATTGAGCTGTTTTGCATACACATCTCATTTGGATGCCACTGCATACTTAGCTTTTAGGTGACATCAATCTAATATCTAACCGCCCAAGATGGCGGACTAGCAAGTGATTTTGATGCATTTCGTTTTCATGGTTATCAAATGAAAGGGTTTGCTGAGAAATATAAAAGAGAATACGAAAAAAATAATTAATAGAAACCTTTTAATTAACTAAAAAACACTACTTAAATAAAACAAGAACATGAACTTTAATATTTTCTTAAAAGCTTGAAGCGTAAATGTTCTTTTATATTTTACACTTAAAGAAAGAAAAACATAACTTCCTTAATCTTATAAGAAAATATAAATTTTATTTTACGATGACTTAGAAAATTATTTTTTTTCAGAGTTCAAAGGACCGTAGACCTACGTATTTGATTTTAAATCAACTGATCCATCCACGCGTTTTCTTTTTGAGATAAACACCACTTGACTGGAAAACAATGTTTTTAGTCTTTTTTTGGAAGTCGGTCAATATAATCTCGTTGACTAGTTGACTTAGAGATGGCGGATACGGAAATCATAGTCAGAAAAGTTCAATTTTTCACTTTGGACTTATAGTAGGAACCTATCTACCCCACAGTCCCCAAACCTATTCTTGTACCACTACTTGCTATGTAAACAACCGGGACAGGAAACTGTGATCTTCTAACTATTAGATAACATTCATTGTAGGTAATCTAATAATCACCTACCCAAGTAAAGTCAATACAATTCATATTTGGCCACCGTCCAAGCTTCCTCTACCAAATAAAGTAAGAATTGTTAAAATCTATGAACATAACTACATTAAAAAAATATCTACATACAGACGAATACAGAACTTCCTCCTTTTTGGAAGTCGGTTAAAAACGGAGCCGCAAGGTGGTCACAGGACCTGTCTTACTAATCGTAAATCTGTCGAGTTTAAACTCGTTAGATTGTTCTGGAATTCTATGACCTAGTTCTAGTTGGGAGACAGACGGTTAAAAGGTTCTATAAGAGTTTATGGTAGGCCCCCTGAAGATAATAGAAGGCGGTAAAAAAAGAAGATTCAAAATACGTACCTACTCGTTAAAAGCTAGCAACTTATACTCCGTTTATTATAACACTAGCACTTTGCCCGCGGCTACGCTCCCGTGGTCTTTCCCGTGGGACCCGTTATTTTAGATTTTAAAAAGTAGAAAACTAAGCTTTCCAACAGTGAAAGAATTTTTTAAATCGGTCCAGTAGTTTCGGAGCCTATTCATTTCAAACAAACAAACAAAAAATCAAATCTTTCCTCTTTATAATATTAGTACCTATAGAAGTATAGATATAGAAGTATAGATTAGAAAAATAACGGCTAAATAACGACAGTTATTGTGTAATAATGTTGACATAACTGCACTTTACAGTTGTTTTTTTAATGTAAATGGTTAATAGATAACATTGCTACGTATGTAACGTGAATTAGCGGAGTTAAATATACGTCTAGGTATATAAAAATAACGAAAAGGTGATAACCGTTATTTGTCTAATGTTATAACGAATAGAGTAGGTATAGATGATTTTTACAAGCATTGGTACTTAGATATTCAATACTAATTTTAATAAACCATGCAGACAAAAAGTAAACCGGCTGTTTACGGGAAAAAATAGATTGTGTCGTTGGGGGGTTTTAAATTTGCAAATTAATAGCTTGCTACAAATGCAAAACAAAAATCAGTGGAGAGAGGACAATGTGGTTACGCCGATACCTTAGTAGGGTAGGTACGGAAGGCGGCGTTGCTTTTTTAATTAATTCTTACTTCGATAACCAACGGTGAGGCAGACATAAGAGGGCGACAGCATGGTTTAACAAGAGACTAACCGATGTGTAAATCTGATACCAAATCTCGTGTTGGCGTTTGTATCTAATTGACTGGCCAAAATAACGTCTACCTACCAAAAATTATGGATTGATTTAGGTATGGGGTTTTGCTCATAAGTAGCCATTATAACAGCTTATGTATTTGATACGTATACTTTAGAATTTTGAGTACAGTGGGGTATGACGACAATACCTAACGGCACGTTTGTTTATTGATACCTAAACAAATACGGATTATAGGGACTCCTGGGCGCCATCTTATTATGCGAATATAGCTGAAACGTACACGAACCGCACGAGCAGTCATCGTCAACTACTTACTCCTTTTTTTTTTTTTTAAGGCTGGGAAATCATCCAATGACTGCTCCCGCTCTGGGTGGAGCGGAAGGGAGTGTCAGACTCTTACTGACTAAAACCCATCAATGTTCCTTCCGTAGCCCTTTATGTTCCGGGGTAGCGGTAACCCTTTCGGACAATCCCGCTTACCCGGCAGGGTCAACTACTCCTTAGCGTGTCAATGGGAAAAATAATACCTACCTACCTACATTTGTTTGGCCCAAATTTCAGCAGCGTTTCAACTGCTCGAGGAGTTAGAATAGGCAATGCAGATGTATGTAATTACCGCATTGAATTTGAGGATTACTGCGCCAGTCGGTAGCTCAAGAAGTCTAGAGCAATCAACGTACTATGTAACTGTATGTCTTGTTGCTGCTCGGCCGCATGACAGAAACGTTGGTGGCCGATCGAAGCAGTTGCTACGGCTGTAGGTATGTTCAATTATCAAAGATTGTAGGTCAGTGCTGCGACAACCTACTTAAGTACCTACAGTACAACCGCTTCAAGCTGACCATGTAGGTGGAAGGCTTATTAGATTCATTATACGATTTCTCGGGCCCGTTTTTTCGTTCGTCCTGTCATTGCCTCAGGGTGCCGATTATTACACTACCTACGCTATAAATCGCTCCCTGTCGCAGTCTTAGCGCGGCCGGGACGCAACGAGATCGGAACCACCCGATCGCTCGGCGGCATGAACCTTACTCCATGATTCCTATTACACCACGTTGGTTCTGTAGACATAGCCCAAAAAATCGTACAGAGTAATAAATCTTTAAGGGCTGACATATAGGTAGGCGGCCGTATCAACTACCTACTTACCTCGATTGTTTAAGTGCGGGTTCTGTCACCCAGTCGGAGTTCTGGATCGATTATTAGCTTTGAATATATCGAATGATAAAAATCCACAGAATAGAAAATATTTTTATTTCGTGAATTTAAAATTAATAACATTCGCGGAAACTGCGCAATCGCCATGCACCTACTCACATAGTGCCTACTGACAAATGTTTGATATAACTTCGAAATAGACTGCTGCGTGCTTTTAATAGATTTTATAAACTCGGAAATTAACATTTTGGATCATTCCTACTGGTGATGGGTTTTTGGCACATAGGTACGTTATCTGCGACATACGGACAGTACAGGCCCACATGACGGAATTATTGTTGTTCCAGGTTTTACAGAAAAGATAATTACAATACAACAGCGCATTTATAACTTGTCATTTTGAACGACATAATATATCTAATTCATAATAATGTTCTCTATAAATATTTAAAGTACAGAACATATTCATCAGTGGGGTACTGAATTACTTTATCAACTGTACAAGTTACCAAAAGGTTATCATACAACTATTATATTGTTGATTGCTTTGCTTCATTTAAGCATACTTACTAAACACATTTGTCATAATATTATAATATTATGCTTACAGTCTTACTTGTTTACATATTTGTCCTTTATCCTTTAGGTTGTACAAAATAGGGTAGCCTAGACTTTCTAATACTAGGTTTGTCTTGGAAGAGGAATTACATTTAAGATTTCATAACATTACAGTAACTTCACTAAAATGCACTAAGTTTTTTTCACTTCTTGTACCACATAAACTGTCACAAAATTTGTTTTGCATTTGCTCTTTACATAAAATAAGAAATTTTCCCTAACAGCTATCACTAATATTGTTAACCATAATATTCTATACTCCAAAATACTAAAAACATAGATAATCATGTTGTTAGGTGAAAGGAATAATAATGTGAAAATATATTAAAATAATATAGAGTGAGTGAACAATGCATATACTTAAGGAACTTAATACACCAAAGAAAACAGTTGAATTGTTTTGATTTGAATACTTTTTACTAACAAATAGATAACCTTACATGATGCTATAAAATTGTGATGATGGCATTTTAAAAGTGAAATGGTATAAAGAATTTATATTATTCACAATTAGACCGACAAATATACATGTGCTATTGTTAAGTAAATGATTCACAACCTCCATACAGGAAAATATAAGTACATATTATACACATTAGCTCAGATTATAATATGTAACAAATAAAAACATGTGAACTAGAAGAAATCATGTATTTTCGTTTAAAGTGCATGTGACACTGATATCACAGGATTAACATGGTTGTAACACTAACAATTTAAAAAGCCATTACATCCTTAGTCATCCCAATTCACATGATGACAATCATGCCATATGAACGCTCCTTTTAATGACTGGGGTGCTTCTAGTGCCAAGTACAGAGGTGCTCGCGCCCCTCGCTCCGGGGTGAAGTCACCCATGCCTTTGGTCATGTCAGTCATTACAAATCCAGGGTGGACACAGTTTATAGAAATGTTTTTGCCTTGTTCAAGGAACTGCCGCTGCTGAACAAATGTTAGTGCTGACATAGCCACTTTAGACACCTTATAATCTCCAAAATGGCCCGCAATTGATACAAAAGAACTTTTACCATTTTTAGCTGCCCGTAAGAACTCATTTACAAAGTCTAAGATTTCTTCAACCGTGAGATCTTCTTTAACCAACGTGTCTAGCCATACTTGTTTACGTACATTCGATAGTAACCCCCAATCACTGCTAATGTTTATTATTCTGGCTGTGTTTGAAAGTAGAGGGTATAATATCTTTGATATTGACAACAAACTCATAAAGTTCGTATCAATTAGTCTCTTAGCGTCTTCGTGTGATGAAATAGCCTTATCAAAGTCTAGGATGCCGGCGTTGTTTACCAAAACATCAATGCCAGAGTGATGTATTGAAATATGTGTAGCTAAGTCTTGAACACTTTTCTCGCTTGTAACGTCCAATATGTGGAATAGAGGTTTTAGGCCTATGTCTTGTAATTTCTTTACGGCTTGTCGTCCCCTGTCTTCGTTTCTAGCCGTAAGGTACACAACACCATCAAACTTTTGGCACAGCCCTTTCACTATTTCGAATCCTATACCTCTGTTGCCTCCCGTTACTATTGCTACTTTGGTTTCCATTTTGTACATAGAAATTTAGAAACTTAATATTAATTACGTAGAAAATACTACGTTTTTATGTAAAAATAAATATTTATTTTATCAATGCGCTTATTGACATTTCGGTTTTCCGGTCATTTTTGACACTTCGTTGACAACACAGTTCAATGTTAACTTGACAGTAGACGTCCGTCCGGAAAAGCGACAGGACTGTCAGTGGTGTTGTAAAAAAAAAGTTCCTGACAGTATACTCATTTATTTATTTGCATTCCAGAATGTGTGAAGATCTTAAAATAGGCTTAACGCTTTTTTTTTTTTTTTAAGGCTGCGAAATCATCCAATGACTGCTCCCGCTCTGGGTGGAGCGGAAGGGAGTGTCAGACTCTTACTGACTAAAACCCATCCATGTTCCTTCCGTAGCCCTTTATGTTCCGGGGTAGCGGTAACCCTTTCGGACAATCCCGCTTACCCGGCAGGCTTGGCCCTGGGGGGCCCCTTCATATGCTGACATCTCTTTGAGGCGCGCGTGGAACATATACGCGCCGTACAACACGGGTCTGGTGCTGATCGGACGGTGAGTCACCCATTACTCACCGTCCGCAGGCCCGCGCCTACGGTGGCCGGGAGTCGTCACGTGGCTCCCGACGCCCGGGGCGTCTCCTGCGGCGGCTGGGACGGGAGGACCTTTCTCTCTCCCATCCCGCCACCTCCTTCGCGAGCATGACTTTTTTGCAGAAGGAGGTGACTGCCTCCCACTCCCTCTCGCCCCGGACCATGGCTTGCACCAGGGCCGGGCGCGAGAGGTCGCCGCCGCCGATCGCCTCTACGAGGACACGGCGGTGCTCCGCCCAAAATAGGCTTAAAGCTAAGGTATAAAGGTATTCAATAAAAGCTTTGGCTTTTTTTTTAAATTATAAAATGATTAAAACATCGCCTATTTATAGCGCTTCGCGTATTTTAATGTATGATCTACGAAGCAACAACATCCACACAAATGTAATTAGATCGGTAGTCCTACGAAACATCGCCGCATAATAATTAATATGATTATTCAAACCAGCGATTTGAAATGATTGTTATGTTCATGCAGACCATTTTGGCAGGTCCTTAAAACAGCAGCACTTCATAACGCCATTTTTTTATTATGGGACTCAGGCCTTCTCTTGGTGAGAATGAGTGTGCCATAAACCACCACTCGGGCGCAGTGCAGGTAGGTACACGTCTTCGAATTTTTGGTGTATTCCCGAATTTACAAAAATAATATTTAATTTGTTCCCGATCGTACCAATCCTTACTTGCATATTCCCTATTATGCACATAAGAGATGCCTATGTAATAATAAGTAGCCGAAAGATAATAATAATAATGTTTTCATAGTACAGGATATTATAAATTATTGTTATGTATTTAACAGTGTACGCGTCTGTACCGAACTTATAAGGTATATTATACTAAACATTTTAGAAGATAGCCTAATGTTCTACGCGGTCGCTTTTTTGTAACCATTAAACTTGGTCGGGTTACACATCCTAATAACTTTTATTTTATTATCTCGTTAATTATTGTACGAGTATGTACGATGCTGAAATTTTACAGGTATAAAACTGAAGTAAGCAACTAATTATTGGTATAAAATTATGTTTAAATATCCATATACAGGCTTTTCGGTGGCCAAATAACTCCGCGCGCATCGTGACCGCGAACGTGGAGAACTGAATATCATCATAATTTGTTAATTACTTATAGTATACTAATGAAACTTCACATACATTTGAAGGCAGTTACAAGCTACAGAATATCGCTTAAAGTAAGTCTGTAGAGCTCTTATTCAGAGTGGTAGGACCTATTGAAGGGTTTTTATATTTAATTAAATAACTTTTAAACAGTACATTATATTGGTTTTATTATTGCACAACTAATTAGAACTAGTTCCTAAGAAGTCATGTACAAAAGATGATAAGAATCCGCTTACCCGTTTCAGAGATCCAGCAAAACCAGAAACGTTACTCCAGCAGGATCTTGAATAACTTCGCAGCCGAAGGAAGAACAAATACAAAATACAGTAAAACCCGTTTAAGACGATTTCACAGGGACTCAACCAAAAACGCGTCTTAAGCGGGAAAGCGTATTATGCGGGATATAGGGAAATAAAAAACGGACCTACTACATACGTAGATATGTATTAATATTAGGTATTGAATTGTACAATTAAAAATTATGTACGTTATATGAAGTGCCGTGTATCTATCACGTTATTTAAAATAATCACTTATTTTAGTTTGACAAAAAGATTTTGAGGCATTAGAAATTACCTACAAGCTTTTCAACGTAATTTAACTCTTGTAGTGCGTCTTCGCTTTGATTCAAAGAAGTTACATAGCGTCTTAAATCAATAACTGCTGATAATCCCTGGGCGTGTGACAAAATCGGAGTTGACTCATCTTCTTGATCATTATCACTTTCAGCCTCTTCTAGTGTGTTATTCACACAAGGCTGCTGGCCGCTGCCGCAGACGTAATATGTGTTGGCGTTAGGCGTATTAAACAGGATGACGAATCGTATTAAGCGTTAAAGAATGTATGAAAACATGTCTCAAGTTGCAGGGACTGATGCAAAATGGCGTATTATGCGAGAAATCGTATTAAGCGTGAACGTATTAAACGGGTTCTACTGTAATATGCAACATTTACCTCGTCTAGACAACTAATTATATAGCTAATATTTATTTCAATATTCCCATTAAAAAGAAAAAGGTCTGGCTGCGGTAACGTTAGTAACGTTACCCCAGCAGAAAATTTTTTTGTTAAATAACTAAAAAACTATAAGTGCAACAAATTTAAAAATGTGCGCAACAATTACAGAAATGGGGCAACTAATTATCTATAAGATTTAAATGGCAATTTTCGACATGATTTTGCTAGGGTAACGCACACGTTAAATGGTCATAACCCTAGAATGTTACATAACATAGGCACTGTTTGCAAAAAAATTAGAGGGAAAGGCATTTTTGGGGATAGGATCTATACACCAAAAACAGTCAAAAGATGGCGCCAGTACAAGCAGTAAACAATGAATGGTACAACCAACCGGACATCAGTGGTTACAATTTAGCATTTATATGTCGTACCAGCATTCGCTAAGTTTAGTACTGCGCGCTATTTATTATTACTATACTCTTTGGTACTGCGCTGCAAGTGTTACTGGACTTATGTGCGGTTGACGACACGCAGTATCTGAAAACGCAGTATTCATGCAACAATTTTAACCCTTTAACCGCCTACGTCGGAATAATCCGACAAATATTTTCGGGCCCATTTCGCCAGAGTCGTATATTTGCGACCAAAATATTACTGCTCGTTTAATCAGCTTTTTTATTTAATTACGCTGTATTCTATAAAAAATATGTTTATATGAGGTAAATAGTTAACTAAGTAATCATTTACAGTTTAATACACTTTGGTCTCTTAATTAGAAGTCCTAAAAATAATGTCCAAAGTTAGATGAATTACTAACTTAATTTTTGGAAAATTGTATTGATGTGCAACGCCCATGACGACAAAATCCGACATGAGGGACGGGACATATGCCAAGATTTACCGATACAAAAATAAACATAAATCAAAATATTTCTCGTTATACTGACTAATTAACTTTAAAACAAATACAGCAATTGTTATTAAAACATTTTTTTACAAATATTTGTGAGTATTTCATTTAATTCCTTTAAAATTAAGTAAATTTACTTGTGAAATGTCAGCGACTGAGTTGATGGTTCCATCCCTAGCCTACATGTTCCAAAACTTACTTTGTTGACACGCCCAGCGCCACGGACGGATAAAGACGACCGCTTCTTACGTCATAAACGAGTGCCGACTTCTGGAATTTTCCATCAGTGTTGTGCTTGTGTGTCGATAAATGTACATGACAGAAATTTATCATGACGACTACTGAAGAGTTGATACGAATTCTAGAAGGCGATGAAAATGAAGAATTTTTATCAGACGAAGAGTTTGACATTGATGTAGAGGTAATTATTACTTCTAAAAGGAAGTTCTCAAATCATCGGAATATATATATATTTTATGTCCCCGATTACTCAAAGATGGCTGGACCGATTTGGATTTTTTTTGTTTTGTTTGAAAGGGTACACTTCCCAGGTAGTCCATGATCATCAAGTCAGGATCTGATGATGGGATCCTAGAGAAATAGAGGGAACTCTTCAAATTTTATAGGCTTCAAATTTTATAGGCACTAGCAAATGCAAATGTCGTTATTAAAACGAAATATCGACATCGAAAGGTTAAGTATTGCACATCCCTCTTTGTTGTAGGTATTTATTTTTCGATTCACTGTGTCGGGCGCTGGGGGCACGCCAACTGATATGAAGTCGGGCGGTTAAAGGGTTAAAGTTTAAGTACCTACCTACATTAATCATTTATGATTTTTTAATATTACTTGATACTAGGTATAAGCACTCTCTCTCTGATAGTTCGTTTGGCAGCGGATTTTTTCCTTGTTTCAAGATTGACGAAAAAAACGAACGAGACCTTTGTTAATTTTTGTAAAATGGGAGAAATTTGCCTTTTCATCGAGGAACTTCGGTTACCAGTTAATGAGAATAAGCTAGCCGATACGGTAGGATGTAACATTCCTGGCGAAAAGAGGGTAACACTCAGAAATGATTGCAGAAAGTACATAGTTGCGAACAAAGTCCTCTAATGTTGGACATCATTATTCCCTTTTCATCACTGCCATAATGAGAGTTAGTTCAGAAGGTTGGAGTGTTAAGTTAATTACTTTTTTACATTACAATGAATTAAACAATCTTTCTATTTTCAAATTTTTATGTTTTGGGTAGGTACTTATAAGTAAAATTTTAAACATTATAAGGAGATTTAATAGCCACTATGCATGTTTAAAAATTATGACGACAGTTAAATAAAATAAGACAACTTAATGTTTGACAAACATGATCCTATTGACAGATTATAACCATTATTGATCCAGTAGGTATCTGTATCTACATGGTATCTACGGAAAGCTCTGACCATCAGTTGAGATAGTGGTCAAACATGAGCCTATCAATAATAAAATTTCTAAAACAATACAGATGGAATAGATTCTTTTAAGTTCACGAAGAAAGCAGGCAGTGTTAAAATTTCTACGTTTTTATAAATAAGAGTCTTAAAATTCGAAATAATACAAAATCAATCTTATTATAATAGTCAAATAAAATTGTGTTTTAAAATGCAATTTTAACTACATACCTATTTACACAAATCATATGCACAATATGTATAAATCAGCAAAAGATCTTTGTTCAATTCATTCATCATTCATACCAACTTAAATAAAATTTAAATGGCTACAAATTAAACTTAGTCAATCTTTACAGCCGCATAAATTTTTCTTATAAATGTGTACGCTGCGAAGAATCCTATGGTGCCGGTGAGAAGCCAAAATGTTAACACCATGAGACCTGTAATAAAATATTAACATTTATAACTCAAGCGTGGAACCCTGGCGGGGCAGTGCCACTCGCTACTCCGCGCCTTAGGGCCGGCGCACATCTGACGAAGCGCGGGTGTCACTGCCAAACAAATATGGACCTTACGAGTTGTAATAAGTTGAAAATAAACAAACTTCTATTAGCTCGAGAGCGCGTTAAAGCGAATAGGGGCACGCGTCTAAGATAATTTATTCTCAACTTTATTTTGAAGTATACATCGTTGATTTTTGTTTGGCAGTGACAACCGCGACGCGCTGCGGTTCGCCAGGTGAGCGCCGGCCCTTAGAGAGCGTTTCCATCTATTATAGTTAGAGTTATTTATTTATTTCTGAGTATATGATACAGTAGATCTTCTATTGAAGCGGAGATGTGGAGAAATTGATCAATCACAGATGTAAACGAGTCAAGGGATGCGATTTAGTGCGGTGTGCGCAATGTGGGCGATCCCGTCACGTCTCGTCTCTCTACGCTCTGGTCACCTCCGCCTTAGTGGTTACGCAACCTTAACTAACGGGCTGTTGCTGCTAGAGCTCATCCCAATGTAAATACAGCCACCAAAGCCGCCAGGCCTGCTCAGAGCACGCCTGGCGTAGAGCTAGCCTTATAATATGTTAAATAAAATCGTTATCTAATTATTAAAAATAAATAGTTGATTGTGGAAGATGATAGCAATAATTGTTAGCCAAATGCACTTCTGCTTACTTGCCTGTAAAATGAACTGGGAACTCAGAACTTATAAAATAGTCTAGCAAGCATATTAGTAAGAATTTAGTTTGATATAAACAAATGCGCTATACCATTCCTGTATTTTATTTATTGAATTACCTGTGTAGCCAATATAAAGCAGTGTCGGTATAAACTCTGTGATTTCCAATTTCGTGAAAAAGTAAAATATGGAGTATACTAAAATATACACAGCAGAACCTCCTGAGACGATAAAACTCTTCCACCACCAATGATAGTCCTGTAAACCACAGAAAACATAAATAAATACCAATCCATTGGAATTATCGGTTCATATTATTTTCGAAAATAAAAGAACATATCATTACCTCTCCACAAAGTTGGAAATATACCATAACAATTGATATTTGTGATACAGAAACCACTAGTATACAAAACACGAGGAATAAAAATCCGAAGAGATAGTAAAATTGGTTTTCCCACAGTGCATTAAAAATGAAAAACAGTTCAATGAATACAGCTCCAAATGGTAGAATGCCAGCCATCAAAATGCTGAAACAATTTTTAAGTAGATATAATAATGCAGCATAAACAGTAAAAGTATACATTTCCCAATGTACACATTTATCAATGTGTACATAGGTTTAGGCAAACACGAAGTAATTGTGTATGATAAACTACAGCATAGTTAATGATGTTGATAGTGTAATTATAATTAATTTATTAGACCCCAAAAACTAATCACTGTTTAAATAAACTACAGTGATTTATACGATTTATGTGATGAACACAAAGAACTTTTATATATATAATATCCATTCATAAGTTAATCATAGTATATTGTATAACTATCTGCTGCCGCGCGGTCTCACCCGCTGCCCGGCTCCTATTGGTCGTAGCGTGATGTTACATAGCCTATAGCCTTCCTCGATAAATGGACTATCCAACACAAAAATATTTTTTCAATTCGCGTTCAAACAAACAAACTCTTCAGCTTAATAATATATAGATTTGTACAAAATTATTAAAAGTCTTACCAAATGAAGATGTTCATGTACCAAACTTGTTCAGGGACTTTTCTTGGAATAAAATTTGTTCTTACTGGATGTTGGAATGGTTGTTTCCGACACCCAAAATAATATCCCATGTATACTAATGGCAATGAAATGCAGAACCAAAGACATAATAAAGCCATCATGGTTGAAAACGGAACTGCACCACTGGAATGTTTACCCATAATAAAAAAGTTTAAAAAGAAACATGTGCCAAAAACAATAGCTGGATATAGCGTCGCCGTCAAAAATGCAGCCTGCTTCCATTGTTTTCCCTTCATAGTATTGTATAAGCGCGCCGAATAATAGCCCGCAATGAGGCCCATGAATACATAAAGAAATATAGCAGCAGTCATTAACGCACCCCGGCTCGCTGGTGACAACATGCCGAGCATAGCGATAACTGAAAAGTATAAAAACTTATTAGTTGAGCACCAATAAACGACAACAAGATAAAGCTATTAAATAAAGCGCTATTAATATTTGTAGTAAAAATAACGAAACACATTGATAATTTTGAGTTATTAAAATTATACCTAGGTAATTAAAATTTTTACTAATGTACAATTTTAATGCTATGTTCAACCGGCAGTGACAAAGAAAGCACATTGCTCACAGTTTGTCGTAGATTATGACAAGTTCGAAATATTCGACATTATTTTTTGTAATGTGTTTTAAGTAGCTTGCTGTGATAGCTAACACTAATATTGAAATAGGATGCCAAATAATGCTGATTTCTTACAGATTGTAATGAGAGCCATCAGGAAGACTTGTATGCCACTACCAATAACAGCAGCAAATAACATTCTTTTTGGTGGCGGGCGAAAAACATCGCCGTGCACCAGCTTCCAGCCAGTTTCTTCCATCATATCATCAATACTTTCATCTGAATTATAACGAGCTATATCTCTTCGTAATGTGCGTACCATTATCATTGTCAAGATACCTGCAAATGCAATTTTTTAAGAAGTGGCAATTTAATTTTGTACATATTAATGATTTTCTTTAATAAAATATTGTTTTCTTATTTCCGAAGACATGTGCCAACTACCAACCCACACTGGGCTTGCTGGGTAGATTACAAACCACTCCCTCTCGAAGAGATAAGGCCTGTGGCCCAGCAGTGGGAATATTATAGGCTCATTTTGCCTATGCTATTATTACCTACAAGACTTATATTTTATTAAGATTTAAATAAGCAAAAGTGTAATAATTTACATCTTATTAAACATAATTATCTCCAAGAAACCTTTAATAACACAAATGAAATGTAAATACAATGTCAATTAATTACCTGATAAGAAGAACAACACTACAATAGAATTAACAATAGAGAACCAATGGATTTGTACATCTTTCATGCCTAAATATATATCCCATCTGGAAGCCCAGCTTATATCAGACTCTCCCCACTCAACAGAATATGTAAAATATAACTTTGTGCCCGTATCTTCATTGACCAGTTGCGGATTAGGATCCGATGTAAACTGGCAAGAATCATCAACAAAGGTTAGATCATCTTTATCCACAGAAATAGTCTCCACTTCAAATCCAACTACTCTGTAAGAGTCCCTGGAAACAATTATGAAAATAAACCATTTTGCAAGATTTAATATGTTCATTAATAATAATAATTTTAACATTTATTTAACCACTTAGAGCAGAGTTTGAATCCCACAGAATTACTCACTTGTCTGAAATTAAATATCAGATTGCACCTTATTTTAGTTTAAAAATAGTTATATTTTTTCACAGGTCCTGTACAAATTCATAAATAATGATAATTATAACTAAACAGAAACATACTTACTGGCTATGCTTGTGGTATTTGAGCAACAGCTTTAAATGATTATTGATGTAAGCTTTGCCTTTGGACATAAAACCAAGACGATAACCTTGCTCTATACTTCTTTCAGAAGTGTCAGTGTTTGTAATTCTGGTGGCCACTGGTAAATTATCAACAAGCCTGTAAAGATTCACATTTTTTTCAAATTAGAAATATTTAACACACAAATGAGAATAAGGCGAAATAATAGATACCAACTGACGAATTAATACTCACAAATGCACAAAATACTCATGTTCAATGCGGCTAGCCACTTTTTCAGATTCTTCCACACTCCAGTTTATGGGGTTATTTTTATGGTGACATAGAAGTCTGCACTTAATATTCTCTGCCATATGGACTTCATACGGAGTGTTTACTATTCGGTCTCCACGTAACACCTCGCCTAAATTTTCTGATTTATAAACAAATGTACCATTCTTGGGTAAACACAAAGGTAAAGAATAATACTCATATGGAAGTTGTGTGTGTATGCTGGTCATTTTGACGGCTTTCACTTCAATTCTCTGGCCTTTTTTAAATTCCACCGGAGCCACCCCGGGTACATAGAATCCATTGCTGAAGTGAATGAAGCTACTTATTAAAAAGCAATGAAAAAGAACCTGAAAAAACGATACATTATATTATATTAAACTATTAGAATCGAGTTAACAATAATTGCAGTAGTGGTATACGCACCGACAACATATTTTAATAAATATTATTCAGTTAAAACTAAAGGAAAATATAATCATTCTACGATCGCTTCCTTCAATCCTTCGTCTCCCATCCCATCTGTCAAGCAAGTCAATATAAATCTGTCACTCTGTCAGTCAGCAGTCTGTCTATCTGACATTTCACACGACAAGTTTGACGTTCAGCCGGTTCAGCTATGGCTTCATTCAATTCAATGTGTATACTACTTTTATTTTTAACTTTATCTGACAATTATGACGAAAGATATCTTTCAACTTATACATACATACTTAATTTAAAATAAAACAATGATTAATATATACAACCTAAAACTTAAAATATATCCATTATGTACAAGTGGTAAAAAAGGAGAAGAGCTCATAGGGCGTCAAAAAATTCATCCCCATCGCTGTCAGTGGGAAATGTGCCCAAAAGGCTGGCAGCATTGCCACGTTGAATGGCAATGCTGATTCTTTGGCCTAAAAATTGACCAGCCCTCTGGTCACGTGTAGAGTCGACCAACCGCTGGGCGATATCCCGAAATACTCGATGAGCACTCGGACCCCACGGCCCTAGTGTTTCACCCCCAAACGGCTCGAACATATAACTTCCAATAAGGTTGTTATACTTGCGCCGTTTGAGGTTTTCCGCTCCTGCAGCAGCCGCCCTAGCACAGCCCGCCGTGCTAGGAAGATGGGATGGCGCAAGGGTGTCGACACAGGTTGCATCCCACACCAAAGGCCTACCCAACTTCCAAGGCATTATAGTCATTCCGTCTGGCCTCTTACCATCGTCGCGTGCCAAGCCATTAGGTTCTAAAATAGCTGGCACCCCGGCGGTGACAAGAGCCCGACGGATGATGTCATTAATGCTGGCGTGCCGTGCCAACCGACCAGCGCTTTTACTGCAAGAAAGGCCATGGTGTCCGAGGCGGTCGACTGCTTCACCGCACTGACAGCGATGTGGTGCCCCGCAAGGAGAGCCCAGACGCAGACTTATAGTGAGCCGGAAAGTTGTGTCACACAGCATAGTGCCTATGTTGGGTGACGGTAGTGCCTGAAGCCAGAGGCCCGACTCCCACTCTCCCACAGCCAGTAGGCGGGCACGCTCAGCAGTAGTGGTGGACGTATTAATTAGATTATTCCGTACCAACCTGCAGAGCGGCTCATCCCACTGTCTCTGGGAAGACGGGTTCTCGGGCTGCTACGTATCCGGACAAGCCACCTTCCAAGCGTTAATTGCATCGGTCAAACACGGCACTTCAGAGTTAACCTGAGAAGGAGCTATGATTTTTGCGGTTAACTCTTTGGTGCTGTGGACCGAGGACAGGAACTAACATTAGAAAGGTAAGCTTACATTAGAAATTTTTCGGAAAAATGAAAAACAAAAAAAAACAGAAATTATTTAACAAAGCCTGTAACGGTTGCGTCATGCCGGTTTTGATGTACTCTTTCGGCATACTCAAATGGAATGAGACGGAACTCGACGCCCTGGATCCTGAATGAAATGGGATTTGGATGAAATCGGATGCATTATTCACAGTCGTCGGCGATGAGACTGAATATCTCGCGTAATTTGTAGTATAATAAATGCTAAGTATACATGATACAGTCTCAGGAAATACTTCTTAAAAGACATGTTATTTGTTTTAGATTGGTTTTATTCATGGGGGCTTCTACCCCGTGGACAGGGATTAGTTTACTCTGTTGACGTCTACCCCTATGAGTCTATGAATGCACCAAAAGACTTTATACCATCTTAGAGCATTTAACCTAAAAAAAGGAACCTATTTTATTAAGTTAAATACTCTAAGTATACAATAGAATGACATTGTCGCGGGGCTAGTTGGTAAATGGCGGTTGGTTCCGATTTTACCCACGGCTCAAAAAGAGCTTATTGTATTATAGCAATACCAACCGTTTTTTAACTCGTGGGTACTCTACAGGGGGTGCACCTTAAAGGAAAGTAATGGGTGCACTTACCGTGTAGTCGCTCAATTTATAAGTTTTTATCTAGCATTTATAGGTTAAATGCTCTAAGGTTTTTATGCGAGGCCTTCATTTTATAAGCCCGGCTTAGCAGTAGACAACCTCCTAGGTTGAACTGCTAGAGGTCACACACACAAAAAAACCATTACTAATCTCTATGTGTGTCGTTACTGTCCCCCGAGACGGTCAAACTACCGTAGCTATGTAAACGATCAAAATGGTTTGAGTCAAACCAAAATTTACGTGTTTGAATCAAACAGTTTGACCGTCTCGGGGCCCCTTTAGTGTCGTTAATTACCATACCACAGACCATAGAGAATATTACAGAGAGAAGAGATATATAGTCTAGTCACCCAACACCAAATATTACGCAGACAGTACATTTGTTTTAATTTTATTTTTATGTGTTTTTTTGGTTATTTCGATCCGGCAACAGACTGAGCTGCTGTACAAATTGTTATAAAAGTGACCTTCTCAGCTAAATCTACGGAAGAGGTTAACTACACAGCATCATGGTGCAGGTGATTGTTTTGAAGTTTAGTGCCATGTGATTTAGTTACATTTAAAATAAAATGTTGAGGATATTATTATGGTATCGGGAAAGATAGGTATCGGATCCAAATCATTGGAGTGCATTAAAATGTTATTATTATTTAATTTACAGGCTTCAGAGGAAATGGAGCAGCCTGACCTGCCTCAAGCTGTTAAACTGCTCAAAGAAATGAACAGTAATGTCCAGCAGGTGTCACAGCTTGTGGACAACATGCTGGTGAGGGTCAAAAGTGGAGAACTGTCAACAGATAAAGGTCTTAGTTTTTTGGAAATGAAATATCAAATGCTACTTAGTTATTTAATAAATTTAACTTACATTGTATTAAGAAAGTGTTCTGGTGAAAGAATAGAATCAGATCCATCAATTGATAGGCTTATTGAGATAAGAACTGTTCTCGAAAAAATTCGTCCTATGGATTCAAAATTAAAATACCAAATTGACAAACTTGTCAAAACTGCTGTTATTGGTGGCTCATCCGAAGATGATCCTCAAGCATATCACGCTAATCCAGCAAATTTAGTTAGTAAGACAAATGAGTCTGCTGAGGAATCTAGTGAGTCTTCAGATGAGGGAGAGAACAAGAAAGATAAGAACAGCAAACCAAATATCTATGTGCCTCCTAAGTTAGCTGCAGTACACTTTGATGAAAACACCTCAAGGGTTGATAGTGACAAGAAGAACAAGGAGAAGTCAAAGAAGCAATTCTTAAACTCAAGTATTATGCGCGAACTGCGTGATGAATATTCTGAAGCACCATTGGAAGTGAGCACAGGAAATCATGTCAAGCAGTCAATATCTAAATATGAACTGGAAAAGACTGAATATGAAGAAAATTATCTGACTCGTCTGCCCGTTACGAAAGCAGAGAAAAACCGCAGGAAAAAGTTATCAACAGTAGGAATGATTGCTGATGAAATCACAGGTACTAGCAGTAGTCGCCAGCCCCGGAAACATAAGATGAAGTCTAAGAAAGGTAAAGGTTTTAAAAGAAGGCGTACTCAATGAGAGTAGACCCTCGATTTTATATAATTTTTAATGAATTGTTGAATATACCACAACAATACTACAAAACAACTCACTTCATGAAATTGGCAACTAGTTTCATATTATTTTACCACTCTTATAGTGATTGTGTTATTATGCTTAAGTGAAAACAATTTGTTAATTTAATTTTTGTATTATTTCTGAAAAAATATATTTCACCTTACTGAAATACTTCTATACTATAATAAATTAACTATTAAAAAAATCAAATATTGTAAATATGTACCTGCATTGAAATACCAATTGGTTGTATTAAAGGAAACTTAAGTAGGTAGCCAAGATAGGGCACAGGGTAATTCTCAGAATAAATTGTCTCCCTATTTTAATTTACATTTCTATTCCAAGTTACAATATGCATAGAATAAAAGATCAGAGAACTATCTGTTATGTAGATTTCATAGGTCAGCAACTAAAATCTCTAATTATATTTCTACCTCTTAGGGCCTTTTGTCTACCATGCTTGTGTGCCGCGTAGCCCGTATCCTATTGTTGCGTACATACTTTTACTGTCATGCCACACGCACGCGAGATGCGAGGGAGTTTGTTTGGTGCGAATCTATATCTACATGTGACCCGCATGCAGGTGAGATACACACGCGGGCGCAAACTTCTTATAATTTTGGCACTATTGGGCGCACGGCGACAGTCAGGTATTGCCAGGTCGCCTGCGCTGGGTACACGCATTGTCTTTCCGTCCGTACACGATGCATGAGAGTGCATCCAGACTACGTTAGATCAATGATATGGACAGTTCGGGCCGATGCGCAGTGTGTTGTCTGGCAGCTAGATTACCTTCGATCGACGTAGACTGTATTTTTATAAGCTTTAAAAAGGAGGTTCTCAATCATGATAATCATGTATACAATACTTCTTCTGCCCGCGAAAAATTTCGGTCGAAATCGGTTAATTTGAAACAACTTTGACATGATTAACGTAGGACCTATAGTGCCGATCGCTTCGGCAAAGTATAGAAACGCGAACTACTATTGCTCAAGCAATAATTGCTAAAGGGCGGCTAGCCAGCTTGAATCGTAACGGCAGACCTGCTAACATCCTCTGCAAGATATGAGCTTCCTCAAAAACCACTACAATTAATTTATCATCATGTGTCAAATGTTAACTAATGGGACTGTCAGCTAGAGTCAACCGCAGCCCGCACAGTCTGCAGTCGTCAGAAATGCACGTTGATCGCAACCGGACTTCCTGAACTCCTGACTATCGGAAGTCCTCCAAACCAAGTGGGTTTGATGTTATGGCTACCTTAGCTCTTTGTTAAGTACCTCAAAGATAGTTGTTAAACATTCTATGCTATCTAGTAGATAAAAAGTACGTAAACAAAAAAGGAATATAACGGTATTTTTTAATGTAATGACAATTTACTAGGAATGTAACATTATCTCCAATGTACCGAGATCATACCATATGCCAGTAGGTATTGCTAGTCTGGAGAGCTAGCGAGAATAAAAATCAAAAACAAGTTTAGAAAGTCATTATATTCTAATAAATCATATTCTTTAAAAATTAAAATGCCATGACAAAGTCAGAAAAAAATGTCGATTAGATGTGTCGAAAATTCGACTTGAGCGTGAAAATAAATAAGCATGTATATTGTATCTTTTGTTGTTGTTTGTGTTTAATTTCATTTCTGTTTATTTTTTGTATGAATTAATTGTAATAAAAGGTTTCATAAATTAATTTCTGGTTTCTTTATTTACCAACGATTTGGTTAAAGTGGGGAAGTCTTGGAGACATGTTGAAGGATCGAAAGATTGATAGCGGAATAATCTCATGTCACGAATATGGCCAATTGGTGTGTGGGTATCAAGGCACTGGTAGTCGCCACGCGGCGGTGCAGTGCCGTGGTTGTGTGTGAGGTCCGAGCGGATCACGCGGTTCAACAGCCAGGGTGGAGACGACATCGTCAACTGAAATTAATTATCAAAATTTAGTTAAAAGTCTAAAGAGGGGCTCGTAGCTAAGTAGTAACAGCCGCACGGGCTGATCTTCAAGGTTTAACGCAACGCTTGCCGAGGAGTATTGTGTTACCCAGTAACTGGGTTCATGTAAAATACTGGAAGCCGACCTCAACATAGGAGATAGTGTGATATCATATATCAATAACTTTCATAAAATGCATTAGATATACAGGGCGTCTCATTACTGCCACATTATGTGGTTTACTACTCTGTCAAGAAAGTACCGGGAAAAGATCAATAATACACAAAATGTCTGTTATTCATCCAAATTTATTTTATCACCTTCAAAGTATTTCCGTTTAGAAACGATACACTTGCGCCAACGAATAATCCATTCATCAAAACATTTTTTAAACGCTGCTTCCGGAATTGAGTTCAGTTCTCGCCGCGAATTCTCCTTTATGTCTTCTATCGATTGAAAACGGGTGCCACGAAGTGGTAATTTGAGTTTAGGAAAAAGAAAAAAGTCAGCAGGAGCCATATCTGGTGAATATGGTGGTTGCTGGATGGTATTTGTTGAGTGTTTGGTCAAAAATTCGTTCACAATGATAGCCTTGTGCGAATGCGCATTGTCGTAGTGCAAAATCCAAGAATTTTCTTTTCACAAATCTGGCCTTTTTCGTCGAATTTGCTCTCTTAAACGCCGCATAACGCTCAAATAATATTCTTTATTTACCGTTAGACCTTCCGGTAAGAATTCAGAGTGCACAACACGGCGATAGTCAAAGAAAACAGTCAACATGACTTTGACTTTTGATCGACTTTGGCGTGGTTTTTTCGGTTTCGGTTCAGTTGGAAGGCGCCACTCCGAAGCTTGTTGACTATTTTGCATGTCAAACTCGTAAACCCACGTCTCGTCACCAGTAACAATGCGTTTCATGAATGTTGGGTCCGAACTGACTCGTTCTAGCATGTCCTCAGCGACTTTCATGCGATTGAGTTTTTGGAGAAAATTCAGATCTTTTGGGACTAGCCGAGCAGCAACATGTTTCATACCCAAATGATTAGTTAAAATGGTACGGATCGACTCGTGAGATACAGAAAGTTCGGCGGCTATCTCTCTCAGAGTTGAATGGGGATTTTCAGTCACAATTTTCTTCACTTTTGCGATGTTAACTTCAGTTGCAGACGTTGACGGCCTACCAGAGCGAGGCAAATCTTCCATCACATTTCGACCGCTTTTGAACGCTTTGAACCACTCATAAGCACGAGTTTTTGATAAAGTCGATTCACCGTAAGCCTTCTGTAACATTTTCAGTGACTCCGAACACGAAATTCCATTGGCGATGCAAAATTTAAGACAAAGTCTTTGTTCGATATTTTTGTCCATTATGAAATTCGCAATACACACTATATATATGATATTACTAAAACCAGCAGTGTATTTAATATAAATAACAGATGCAACTCAAACTCCGCGCCAAAATGGAAAACAGTTGTGCCAATCTAACAACTACAAAAAAAACAAAAATTTTAATTTGGAACCATAAACAAATCATCCATTCCCGATACTTTTTTGACTGAATGAATATAGGTAAGTATGTATTGATCATCAGAATCAGCATACTTCCTACTGATAGTTTAGTTTACAGGTGGTTTTAAATAGCAATAGACCACCGTCCATAAATCACCGCAAATTACCTACTTGGTTTTAAATAGCAATAGACCACCGTCCATAAATCACCGCAAATTACCTACTATTTAAAACACAATTTGAGGTGTGCTCTATGAAGTAAGTGTAGCAATTGAATAACATACCGGTTTTGTCACTGATGGGTAAGGGTTCCTGTAATCATCCTGTTGAGTGGAAAGGTAATCCATCACTCCGAAATTTGCAGGAAGTTGAGCCAAGTCTGCGTTCTTCATTAACTTATTACGTCCCGGAGTGCTACGTAACGTAAAATAAATTAGATAAGTACTTACATAAATAAGGTAGGTACCTATACTTAATATAAACTCTTCAAAATTAGGGATGAACTATCTGCTTATAAATTAATGTGGTATCTAGTAGTCCTAATAACGGACAGTACACACACCTACTCAGATGGAAGGTTGGTACACAAGCTTCATCAACTAGGTGCTCCAGCAAAAGACACGCCAGTTCAAATCTAATAAGCTCGCAGCTTTTTGTATTCTTATAAAAAAGTTTTATGCTAAGTAGGTAGGGGTATGTCGACATGTAACGATTAGCATGTGTCTAATCAAATCCAATGTGGTTTTTGTTTCGTTGGATTTGTCTCCGCCCTGAATAGCAGAATACATTTTTTTTTTTTCGATCAGCTCCTGATTTTCCTCCTATAGGGTAGGTAGGTAGGTAGGTAGGGTAGGGTAGGGTAGGGTAGGTAGGTAGGTAGGTAGGTAGGGTAGGTAGGGTGGGTAGGTAGGTAGGTAGGGTAGCTAGGGTAGGTAGGGTAGGTAGCTAGGTAGGTAGGGTAGGTAGGTAGGTAGGGTAGGTAGCTAGGTAGGTAGGGTAGGTAGGTATCACAGTTAAGACAGGACAACGTCTGTCGGGTCAGCTAGTAGTAAAATAAAGTAAAGCAACCATCATCCAAGTATTTTTCATTTATTGTTACATAATAACGCAAATACATATTAGCATTTTGTGTTTAAAGAACAACAGGACTGTAGTCTTGATTTGTGGTTGTTGATTGATGGTTGCCCCTTATTACAAAAGACTTAACATAATTGGCGTAATGTGGGTATAACAAAAGTACGGCTGTGCGTAACCCTTCAGAGATTACATGCGGAATGTTATGTTAAGCAGCCTAGTCTGGATTTGCACCTGGTTGACGACAATAGACCTCGCGGGTCGCCCTTTACACGAGAATTTGGAATAGGTGAAACCTATAAAATGGTAACATATCAATGTGCGTAATGAGTAATGTAGGTATGTTCATTATCTCTGCCCAGTCCCTTGGAGAATTTAGACGTAATTTTATGTTCCTAAAATATTAAGTTTCGCTGGGTCAATCCTATTATACTTACTCTGTGCACGGATAAGATGTGAAATTTACAAGTGGCTTGAAGGAGTATATCGGGTCAGTCTTAGTGAATATTTGTGCTAGCATGTGGCGGGTTTCGGTCATACTAGTCCCCTGGTCCTCCGTCCCCCAGCGGTTGTAAGTGCTGATGTGGTTACTCAACTTGTCGCGATATGCATAATTATCTTTTTTTTCGGCATGTATAGCGTAGTCCCAATTTTCTACTTTTGTTTTTGGTCCATAAATATTATTGGAAAACAATATCTGCTGTGGCTTTTTCGCCATAGGATTCTTGAACCTCATTTTGACGAATCCTTTTATTTTGTGTGAAAGTAATAAAAAACTTGCAAATATTTCTGTTAGACGTTTTAGAAAAACCTTAGTAATGTCACTTACGTCACTTGGTTTTTTTTATCAAATAGAAATAAAACCTTCTAGGGTTTTTTTAGTTTGCCTGCTGCGGCAATAAAGTTTCTAATTCGACAGAAAATCATATTCAATGTATTTCAAAATCCTAAGATTTAATTTGTTCTACGAAGTATGTAGGTACTTAGGTGCACCTAAGTGCAACATAATGATATAATAATGACGTGAGCTCTTTCTCAAACTCTATGTTTGCCGAAAATACGCGACTTCTTTCTGCCCTTGTTGAGGCGATGAATGATTGTACAAAATGGTGTTCTCAGTTTACATAATATTGAATTTACCTATATAAAATGTTGAGAATTACCCAAAGTCAAAGTCAAAACATTTATTTCAAATAGGCACAAGAATGGTACTTTTGAACGTCAAAATGAACAAGAAATAGAATTGATTCTAGTCGCCCCTTCCAAAAGGTAGTTTCGTGTGGAGAAGAATGGGCAAGAAACTCCACCGTTACTCTTTTAAAATGTTTCACAATGTTTTCACATATAACATTAGAATATGTGACCATGTGACCATGTATGTACCCATATACACAAACCTATTGTAAGTACCTACCGAATTTTGTTAGTTCTTTCGTGGTATTCAGTGATTTAAAATGGTGCTGCGCTCTTGCCAGAGAGCATGCACCAGAAGGACCATAGAACAGATAATATCTGTTCTAAATATTATTATATTTTTTGAATAGGTATCTCGCATTACAACCATAAGAACTTTTTTTTTTTTTTTTTATATGGTTCTGGCTTCGCGCGGTTTGCGCATTTAGCCAATGTCAAGTTATTTATTTATATTATAAGGTTGGGTAAAAGATTTTATTGAGACAAAGGTAGGGAAACAGGGATTCATCAAAATTATTTATCACGGAATTTGGGATATAGGATCAGTAGAATTCTAACAAACTATATTAATAATGAATGATGAGATGTAAAATATGTGACTAAAAAAAAAAACATATATATTACAATTTAATATTATTAATGGTAATGAATGAAGCTATACATTTATATACAGGTAAACTATTTGTACAAAGTAAAGAAAGAACTGAAGTAGGAAAAGGAATACGGAGAGACAATAGATCACTGAGAAAGGAAGAGCGGTCATACAGAGGACAGGTGAAAAGAATGTGATTCAAGTCGCACACATCTGTGCCACACGAACAACTGGGATCGTCTATAATTTTAAGTTTGGCAAGATGAGCTGGAGAGCAAACGTGACCGAGTCTCATCCGTATGAGAACGGAGGTCTCCATCTTGCCAAACTTAGCCCTGCCAAACCACGGTTTTTCCGAAACGTCGGGGTGGATTAACGAAAAATAACGACCCTTTTGTCTACTGCTGATTTCCCAGGCCACCTTCCAGGTGTCCAAAAGAAAAGTTTTAGGTAGATTTAAAATGTCAGTGTTGAAATTTATGTATGAAGATATGTCCCCACAGTGCACCGCTTCACCGGCGAGAGAATTCGCCATTTCATTACCCTCGATTCCAGCATGAGCTGGAACCCACGCGAATTGCAAGCTATTGCCCTCAGATAAGGTTCTGTACGCAAATTCTCTTATTAAATAAATTAAGGGAGACTGGAATTTATGTGTCAGTGGAGATTTGTTGATAGCTAGAAGAGCACTTTTACAATCTGAAAAAATTATAACTTTTTTGAGCTTAAAAACCCGACTATATTCAATGGCTTTTAAAATTCCAAAACATTCACCTGTAAAAACGGAAGTCTCCGGAGGAAGTTTTATTTTTTGAACGATGTTGTATTGTGAGTGGTACGTGCCAATCCCTACACAACCCGTCGGAGAACGCTTGGAAGCATCCGTAAAAATGTGATGATATTCCGAGTGTTCGACCAAAAAATTGTTGAAACTTAAATGACAAACAGGGTCAGATTTACTAGTACAATGAAATTTTATGATGGGATTGAAATGTAAACTATCATAACTACTGCTAAATATGGGAAGTTTGTTGGAACGGTGAGTTGGAGAAGATAGAGAAAGGTATTTTTTATAACTTATAACTAAACAAGGAGCACGTTTATGTGACCAGTAATCTGAAGAATCAATCAGCGTCACTAAAGTGTCCAGTTTAGAAATGAGAGGATGAGTTGAGAACTGAATGATTCGGAATAAATATTTATCAGAAAGGAACTGTCTTCTAAAATATAAAGGAGCTTCCCCGCATTCAACCTGTAAGGCATTTATGGGACTCGACTTCATAGCACCCGCAATAATTCGTAATGCTTTAGACTGGATGCGGTCCAATTTTTTAAAAGCCATAACACTACCGGGTTCAAGGATAAATAATCCATAATCTAATGTGCTTCTGATTATAGCATTGTAGATTAATTTTAAAGAAAAAGGATGTGCACCCCACCACACACCTGATAGGCATCTAAGCATGTTTAAATGATTTTCGCATTTATTAACAACAAATTCGCAATGAGGAACACTACTTAATTTCGAATCTAAAATGACACCTAAATATCGGAAACTGTCTTTGACTGGAATAGGTGTATGTTTATAGTAAAGATTTACCCCGGGAATGTTTCTCTTCCGGGTAAATAAGACAGCCGCGCTTTTAGATGTCGATAACTCCAACCCGTTCAAATGTAACCATGAATCCAAGGCAGATAAAGCAGAATTAATAGAACAGCTGGCTTGCTCGATAGACTGACTTGTAGCATATAATAATAAATCATCGGCATATTGAAGAACTTTAACAGGATTGGGCAAGGACGGATCTAAATCAAAAGTGTAAATATTGTATAAAAGGGGGCTGAGCACAGAACCCTGTGGGAGACCTCTCCATACAGTATGTGATACCTCCTGATCCCCTATTATCATGTTAACAGAGCGTTCAGTCAGGATATTAATGATGAAATTCAATAAGTTCATTGGGACTCCTAAGGCTTTTAATTTATTTTGTAAAACTGATAATACCACATTATCATAAGCTGAATTAATGTCGAGGAAAACCGCGACTGTGGATTGATTATTAGAAAATGAAATCCGAATATCCGATATTAAAATGCTTAAACAGTCAGCGGTACTTTTACCTTTTCTAAAGCCATATTGTGATTCTGCCAGGAGACCCTTACTTTCAACAAACCATTCTAAACGATTTTTGATTAAATGTTCCGCTAACTTTATCAGAATTGAAGACAAAACAATGGGACGGTATGAAGAAACATCTGAAGGAGTTTTATTTGGTTTGAGGAATGGCAACACCAACCATTTGACGTTTCCAACTTTCCATACAACAGGAACGTTTCCTGATAACATAATAGAATTAATAAGCTCTAGATAATAACTGAGAACGTCGTCATTTATATGAGAAAAAAAAGAATACGGTATGCCATCAGTGCCTGGGGCTGAATCCTGTGTTTTATTAATAACACCTTTGAATTCAGTGAGAGTGAATGGACGATCTAGCGAATGCATAATTTTGGGTATTGGGATTGACCGGTATGAGAGGTAGGTTATCCTCAGGAACCCAGGGAGGGGCTAATTTATCTAAAAAGTCGCTAGCTAACGAATCTGGGATAGGAGAATGGTTATTGTAAATGGATCTAAATCTATGAATGTAGCGCCAGACAATCGTAGGGTGAGTGTTCGGTGAAATAGTTAAACAAAAGTTACGCCAAGATTCAAATTTTTTCTTCTTAATTAGTTTGCGAGTTTCTAAAATTATGCTATTAAGAGTTTCAAAGTTAACGTCTGACATTTCAAGGTTATAATTGTATTCAGCCTCATTACGTTTATTTATCACTTCTGTGCACTCTGAGTCCCACCAAGGAGGCGACGGAATTGAACGAATATTATTCTTTTTAACAGGAAAAACTTCATCCGCCGCTGTAATTAATAAGCGTGCTAATGCTTCAGCACAACTGTTTTCATTACCATCAGAAATAACAGGTAAAGAATAAAGCTAGTCACTACTATTACTATGAGGTAATTTATGTTTTAGATTTGATCTCCTAATTGGTGCATTTGGTTTAGAGAGAGGATAAGAGATGACTATTGGAAAGTGGTCACTACCAAAAGTAGAGGACAGAGTGTACCAAGTTAGGGAAGAGGCTAGGTTTGGAGAACAGATAGAAAGGTCAATCGCACTTTGGTTTTGGTTAGGATCTGAACGTCTAGTGGGTGCTCCTGAATTCAAGATGCAAAAGTTATGAATGTCTATTATATCAAGTAATTCATCCCCATAACAATTCGAAATTGAACAACCCCATGATTGGTGATGGCAATTAAAGTCCCCCAGTATTAAGAAAGGCTTTGGAAGAAAAGAAAAGAGATTATTCATCTCTTGAAGTATAGAAGAAGAAGGGTGAGGAATGTATATAGAGACTAGACAAGTATTATATACTTTTATAGCTAGGATAGAAATTTCCTCACTATGAGGTGGTAATGTTATGATGGTAAAAGGGATAGAGTTCTTGATGAGTATAGCTACTCCACCATACCCATCAGATCTATCCTCTCTAATGGTTAAATAACCATTAATTTTAAATATATGGTAAGCTTTGAGCCATGTCTCTGCTAAAGCAAAGACAATAGGTTCAAATTTATTTAGCAAATATATAATATCACTCTTTTTGTTTATTAGACTGCGGCAGTTCCACTGGATTATTTTGGATGTATGGTCCATTATGAATGGATTGGGGTACATTGAAAGAAGGGGCAACGTTGGACGGTGAAATGTTGAACTGGAAGAGAAGACTGTGTAATGCAGAAAGAAAGTCATTTATGGAAAAATTTGTGTCTTTATCTTCAATATTGTGTTTATTAGAAAAAGCACAACCATCTGCTGGTTGAGGAATTTTAAAATCATTAATAATAGTATTATGCGCTTCTTTATTATATCCTGGTACAGATTTGGGAGGAGAACGTGGTTTGAAGAAGACAGTTTTTTTATAACTTGTTGACATTTTATTAGGTAAAGAGATTGATGGAGTATCAGGCAAGTTTTTGGAAGGTGGAGATAAGAGTGCATCTGCATAGGATTTTGAAACTGGTGGATGGATTTTTGCTGCTTCAGCATATGATACAGCACTTTGCGCCATATATGTCTTAATTAATTTTTGCCTAGAAAATTCCGGGCAAGTCTTATTTGTTGCAAAGTGGTACCCTGAACAAAGGCAGCATGATGCATTTTCTGGATCAGTTTCACAGCTGTCACCAGTGTGTCCTTGGCCACATTTGTAACAATTAGGCTTTGACCTACATTGGAGTCGTGTGTGTCCAAAACGGCAGCAGTTGAAACACTGTACTGTCGGGAAAATATATAGATCAACAGGTAAAGCATTGTAGCACATAAAAATTCTTTTAGGTAAAATCTGCCCATCAAAAGTAACGACAATGGATTGTGAAGGTTTCCATATAGTACTGCCATCCACAACAGTTTTAAAATTAAGGCGCCTCACCTTTAAAATAGGTCCACAGCCAATTGGTACTGATATATTATCAATAATTTCCTCCGGAGACCATTCGGCAGGAACTCCACGCACTAAGCCCATTCTGGTTACATTAAAAGTGGGTATGTAAGCTTTATAATTGTATTTATCTAGACTACTACTATCAATAAAAGAATTTGCGTCCAGGAAATTAGAGAAGGAGATACTTATTTTATTACGCCCGATTTTTTTAACACTGCCGTTAATAACATTTTGGAAGGCATTTTGTTTCAAAAACTTCCCAAATGTGATGGGATGCAATATGGTTCCATCATTTTCAGATATAACATTTTTTTGGACATGAATAACAAATGGCGCGACGTCAGACTTCTGGTACATTTTACGCCCAATTTGAGTAGGAGCAACTGGAGCAATAGGTAATATGTTGGCAGTGGTAGGTGTATTTTGTTCCGCACTTAAATTAGAGTCGATACAACCACAACCCGAAGATTCGGATCCGTGGCCTTTGCGTGTACGACGACGTTTGTTGCAGTGCTTACACACATGCACGCGACTTCTTTTAAGGGATTTGGTCGTAGAAGACACATCGGTATCCATACCCGATTCATTTGATAATATAGTAACATAACTGCCTACCGGGGGGACAAAGCCCCCCGGATCAGGCGGATCATTCATTGATTTAAACTATAGTAAAAAAAAACACTTACCCCTACCGAAGAATATAAAAAAAGAATATTTAAATACAAAATAAAGAAACTACGACACTAAAACTACGACTACTGATGCTATAATACACTTAAAAATATTTTTATTTATAAAGTTCAAAAAGGACGCGTCCGCCAAGTTGAAAGTTTCCCGCGCTTTTTTCCCATAAGAACTTATCTATTACTTAACCGGGCCATCAGACCATAGATATTTAGAATAGAACTCGGTATTTAATTACCTAATAATTTCTTAGAAGAGCTGTGGTGTAGATAATCTTGTAGGTATAACGTGCTGCTAGCGGCTCGCTACGTTTAAAATAACTATTTGGATCTAGTCCCTTGTCCCGCTGGAGTACCTGGTGGCACCAACATCTCATTATTCGTAGAGAATTTATTCCTCCACTTTAATTCTTCTTCTCTCACACGAATACTTTCCATCGCGCATGTAATAAATGCCTCAAAAAATTCTAAAAATGATAGCTCGATATCAAGATTCATTATTCTATCACCGTCACATAGGTTCGGAAATATTCTTGAAAATATTTTTATAATGGTTTTGCTCGATAAATTTCCAAAGTTGAAAAGTTTCAAGTTTTCAATGTCTTCGTTTATTTCAAAGCGTTCAGGGAGTTCATCATCATCTGCAATAAAAAGTAAGTAAGTAACGAGCTTGGAAATGTTACCTACCTTTTTTTCAAAAATATTATTTACCAATAGCAAAGGTTAATTCATCTCCAAAAATATAAACATTACGGCCTAGCGGCAGGCATATGTCGGGCACTTCCACGAGGCCCGGTTGAGGATGTTCTGTGCAGTGTGGCGGGCGACGTGCGGCGCAAAGAAAAGTGCGCACTGTATGTGGCTCTCCCAGGCTACGATACAACTCATAGGTCGCGCGCAGTGGTATACATTTACCATAACCATTTACCAAATGACCTTAAAACAAATAAAACTCCAATAAATATACTATTCCAATTTGGCTTTCTGCTTGTTTAAACTTTAAAAAGACTTCTTGAAACCACTTTCACCCTACCTCTTTGACGACATGTTCCCCGTAATACATCATATTCCATAAAATTTCTGAAAGCACTTGCTAGAATTGTATCAGGTTTTGTATCTGGCATTTCTTTCTTTGCATATAATTTACTGGCAACTGATATTAGACTATGCAAGAACTGCCAAAAGTATACTTTCTCGAACGGGTTATGCGGGCTCCTTGCGAGCCATTCAGGATTCTTGTGATATATTTTGTCAATCTCTATGAGTGTCAACCCTCTTTCGTGAACATTGCAGTCGTAATACAATTGCCATAAAAACAAGCGAATTAGCACAGGCGTAAACGCTATTTCTTCGGTGTTGCATATAGTCGCATACTTGTAATAAATGTTCAACAAATCGGTCTTGTAACACTTCAATGTCTGGCGTAACGAAGTCTCCTCGAACATGAACAGGTCTTCGATTTTCTCTAATCTATTTGCAACTTGTAACAAATGCTCCTCTTTTCCCGTTGTTTGTGGGACATTATTTTCTGTTATGTTATTATTTTCCAGGTAGTCATTAATCATATTAATTCTAATTTCAGCTTGTTTATCTATATTTTTGAGCGCTTGATCTATATGATAATCAAGGCCGACAGTACTGTCGCATATTTCAAATTGATAGGGTTCATTTACAGTTAGAGTTCTTTTAGTGTCTTGGCCTTTAGTTACGGTACCAGTAGAATTTAAGGGTCCTAAATTGTCATCAGTAAAAAGATGTCTACCTTGGATGATTAATCCATTATTTGTGATAAATTTTCCTACGCCATGTTTTTTATTTTTTTTAAACTCTCCCTTATAATGTGATCCTAAACCGAGTCCTAGATTTAGTATACCGTATCCATTTCGCTGACCTTTTTCCCACATACCACGAAATGCATTTATAGATGGCAGTGCCATGGTGTTATTATAACAAGCTTCCCATATGTAAATACCATAACCGGACATGACTCCATTCTGCCACCCTCCACGGTAAAACTAAAAGAATAGGTATATTCATCTAGATATTGTTATAAAATAAAACTTTAGTAGGTAGGTAGGTATTATGTTTTTAGTTTACATAGTGGATCGTTTTGCACACGCCGAAAATTCGAAACATTTCCGAGCTTTGGTTTTTCCTAGCACCTTATGTAGTAAGTATGTATGTAGGTAAATAAATAAGTACTGCTACTATTATAATCTACTGTCATCAATGCAGTGGGTGAACGATTAGGAGGTAAAAGAGAGGGAAATTAAACGTCACATACGTTACATTGTACATTTAGTTCTACTTAAATTCTGTTTTTGCGTCATCATAACAAAAATAACTGCCTCCGAAACAGAAATAAATAAAACTAATAGCCTAACCTAACCTAACTCAAGCAGTAATGGTGGTTTTCAGTACAATATTTTAGTAGTTTTCAGTCCTAAAAGTACTAAATAGTCAAGTAACTGCACCAACTTGGAAGGTATAGCTCTTGCCGACCCCTGCAGCGGCACCGCTCGCTCCGGTCGCTCGTTCTAACTTAAGCTAAACGCATTGATCAGGGTGCCGTAGCTTAGTAACCTATTCAGCATTAGAAACCACAGCAATCGCTTACTGTAGGTACCTGCAGGCTGCAGGTAAAGCTAGATTCTGCTTAACATCTACAGTAGGTAGCAGTTTTGTTAAACGTTCAACTGTCTTACATAACGGAGCTGTTTTGTAAAACAGCTGTCAGTTATGTAAAACAACTAAGTACATATTATAACTGAGCAACCCATCTGCGGTAGACAAGCCCAAATTCACACAACTGCTTATTGGATAGGGGTTAGACCTATCGGGATTGCCATACATTTAATGTCAGGCTTGATGGTAGCTGTTGATATATAGGCAGGTAGTGGAGGTCCCTATGTATGTGTTGGTGATAATGATAATTTAATAAAACTTACGTCATGATTCGGCCAGATCATTAATCCTTTACCTTCTCTCTCGTTTCTATCCCAATTTCCTTTATATCCACTTAGTTCACAGTATTCTCTAGATCCATACCCGTATCGTTCATTCTAAATTATTATTGAATTAAGTATAAAGTATATTAACCAAAGAATCAGTGAAAACCAGCCAGCTCAATTTATTACAGGGCTCAGTTCAAGTTGGACATAGACCTCTAGTGGGTCTGGTAGGCTCGCGCCAGGCTAGTCTACTTACTCCTTGTTTACTGCCGGTTCAATGGGTTGAAGAGATAGAGATATTATTTTAATATTACCTACTACTACAGTGGGGAAGAGATGGAGCTATTTGACCTGTATTTATAGCTCCGTCATAAAACCTCAATATTATCTCAGTGAGATATTGATCACACTGTGATAATATTGAAATATGTAGTAGGTACTGCTTTATGAGGTGGTGGTTCAGGTCCAGAGATGAACCTTAGCTTTAACTTTAGTTTCTATTTGTCAAAATGACTCCGAAATGCACTGAATTTGTGATAGATTGGAGCGCAAGCTTGGGTAGGTATGGTAGGAATGATAAGTTTTTTTCTTTGTATCTTACATAAGTTCCGTAACCCACATATTAATGAACCCGGAGGAAAGATTACTTAAGATAAGAAGGAACTAACTACCTACCTAAACGGCATACACAAGAAAGTTTTCTTTTGAATATTTCACTTTGGAATTAGGGGGAAGTGGGGCAGATTCATACACGGAGCACCGTCATACACGTGACTTACCTACGTGTGCGTTGGCTCACGAATTTTGACAGCAGTCAGTGTGAAACTCGCGACGAGGTGACGCGGAACGTGATTCGGCAACGCATAAGTAATTTTATAACCTCACTTTAAACATCTTTATTTTGATGAAAAATTTTATCTAGATTATTCAATATTATTTTATTTCAAAGATAATAGGATGTATTTTGTGAATTGATACGTAAATAATAATATATATGTTTGGTGTTTTTATAAGAATTTTTGTTTTTCAAAATCATTGAATGGGGCAGGTTCATACAGTAATAAGAGGGGCACATTCATACTGTGTGTGTACTAATAGATACATAACAAAGATATGTTACTTAATTCTAGGACATAGATATACTTATTTGACTGATCAGAAAGACTGTTAGGTTAACTAAGTTTCTTTCAGTGCCATAAAAGGAAAAACTACCTACATTTTAAGTTATTTTCTGTTTACTTAGTTATCTTATTTTACTTTTTTCTTTATTACTTGATTATTTTCTAGGTATTAGTTACTCACAGAGTCTAATTGCTTTTGGTTTCGAATACGTTGTGTTTTGATACTTTTATTTTGATAAATAATTAAACATTTATTCCTTAATTTGTACATTCATACATTCCTGATTTTTTTTTAAACTTTAATAAAAAGTCACAGATGTATATTTAAACAAATTATATGTTTTTGATAGAAAGTCAGATAGTTATAGTACTAGTTCTTATTCAATCTATTCAGATATTGATACCAGAGAATAATCTATGAGACAAAATAGAAAAACTGTATGAAGCTGCCCCACCTTCCCCTACTTTAACCCAGGTTCATGTTATACATACGTAAATCCATTGCCCGTCATAAGAATTCTTAAAGTCCTTAGAATAATAAATAACCCCTTCTCCATGCTTAGTTCCACAATGCCATCCGCCAGCGTAGGAGCGTTGGCTGCGAGAGTCCACGTACAGACCTTTACCGTGTCGTAGGTTCCCGCAAAATTCGCCTTCGTACCACGAATCATTTTTCCAGTAAATTGTACCTTTTCCGCACATTTGATTATTTTGAAAACATCCCTAAAATTTAAATCAGATTTAATAACTTTGTGATAGTGAAGTCAGTCTTAAGGGCTTTTTTTTAAGGCTGGGAAATCATCCAATGACTGCTCCCTGTCTGGGTGGAGCGGAAGAGAGTGTCAGACTCTTACTGACTAAAACGCATCCATGTTCCTTCCGTAGCCCTTTATGTTCCGGGGTAGCGGTAACCCTTTCGGACAATCCAGTCTTAAGGGCTAAGGAAGGAACATGGATGGGTTTTAGTCAGTAAGAGTCTGACACTCTCTTCCGCTCCACCCAGAGCGGGAGAAGTCATTGGATAATTCCCCACCCTCAAAAAAAGGCTTGTCATTACACACTCCTGAATCGAACCATCGTGCATATTTTTTCCGATATCCCTGGCAAAAGGTGAAAAGCCAGTTATGCATAAAAATAAAAATTAAAGGCATTGACGAATATATTGGTTGCTATTGAGTGGTGCCAATCGTGACCCCGTCACAAACTCAAGCCATTACCGTGATCAAAACCAGTAGGTATTTCCTTCAGTTGAAATTCCGCCTCAGACAATGCATGCATGCAATGCATTTTTTTTTCTAAATACGTTGTAACTGACTTCGGTAGACTTTCCTACATCCATCGTTGCCATACACACTTTATCTTGATTTCATCCGTAAAAAGAAACTGAACCTGTGAACACTCCATTCTGTGTCGTATCACTTTAGAACCATTAGCCAGCTTATGAGAATTTCAGGCCACGTTCTTGAGTTTCCGTTTCCTTCTAACAGTTCGAGCGCATACCGTCAGTCCAGGTAAATAAATCTCGCAGCTGTTCTTGGAGTCTTGGAGCTATACTGAGGTCACGATAACTTGGGCTGGTAGTAAGGATAAACCGATCTTGTCGTGCTGTAGTGACCTGATTTCTTCTTCCTCCTGGACGGCGCGGTGCGTGAAGGCACCAGTCTCCAAGTAGGTATGTAGGTATCGACGGAAAATTCTTTAAACGGCGGACTGAAGTTGCGAGCGTTTAAAGACCTATATTCGCTGATTAAGTCCGGCCTATGTGTGTATGTAGTGTCACAGCATGCGCTGCTATTTCAGGTGCATCCATTATTTGAACGTCATACATAATGGATAAGGAAAAACCATTTCTTTTATAAACATAAAAATGCAAGGTAGCTCGATTTAGAAGTCCGGGACTGCATAGAAATATAAAAAACTCATCTATGGGTACTGTATAAAAATAATTGTTTTTTTTTTGTTTAACTTACTAAGTAGACGGTTCCGTCGGCCCATTGAAAGCGACCTTCGCCATGCATACATTTTGAAGATATATTTCCTTCATACATATTGCCGTTTCGGAATCGTATTATAGCCTTTTCATCAGGACTTGACCACCAAACAGTTTGTGTCAAGTCGTTCTGTAAATAATGAAACCGGTAGGTAGGTAAGATCTCTTCAAACTTGAGCAAATAGTTAGTTGCATAAAGTAAAATCATCATTTATAGCACAAAGCAGATAAAAATCTACACGTAAATGCCAGTAATTTAATATTACTTTTTTTTTTTTTTTTTTTTAAGGCTGGGAAATCATCCAATGACTGCTCCCGCTCTGGGTGGAGCGGAAGGGAGTGTCAGACTCTTACTGACTAAAACCCATCCATGTTCCTTCCGTAGCCCTTTATGTTCCGGGGTAGCGGTAACCCTTTCGGACAATCCCGCTTACCCGGCAGAATTTAATATTACTTGATAACTTGTTTTGCTGTAGATACGCGGAAGTTAGAATTTCAGCAACAACAGCCGACTTTTTACAGTTTTAACTAGTGCAGGAGCCAGAGAATTCCATATTCTGGTGTACAATCTGTTTTATGACAATAAATAATTTTTGTATTTTTTTGTATTTTGTATTTTTGACTTCGACAAAGCGAAGGACCGCACCTCACAAATGGAGGCGCTAGCGACACGGCGCGGCGGCGGCGGCGTGGTGATTTGGATGGATCGTGTGAACAGAACGAAATCACGATCACACAACAATTGATGCGATTTTTGAAAATCGGCCTTCCCAAAAGCAGAGCCTTAGGTACATATGGGTCACCCTCCACTAAGGAGGGTGTATTCATGTAGAAAACCAACCCTTGTCGGGGCTGAGAAGCGCTAGCATTATCGGCACCGGTAACAATATTTAAGAATACACGTAGGTAATTACCTCTTGTTCATCAACTCTTGAACGGCTTCGTTTCGTGGATTTTGAAGAACGTCGTGCAGGAGCTAAAAATATAAAGCATTTTACCTATCCTTCTAGATAAGATAGGTAAGCATATGTGTATGTCGAGCATAGTCACGATTTGTTAAACTATTAAGGCGCCTTACTGAAATAAATAATCTGGGGCCAGGGGTTTTTGAGATAGAACTTCAGAGTGAAATCCGGCACAAACTATAGAAATACCTAAGTACCTACTTAGAAATAAGTGGTCGATGTAGTCCTTAGGTAGTTGGATTTTACAGAAAACGAAAACAACTTTTGACTTTTTAATTAAGCTGCTAGTAAGCATTGTTTGGCAATCCCTATCCTTTTACTCGACTGCCCAGAGACACAAGAAATTGCGACTTACGAGCTGGTTTTTTCTTTTTTCCCATAATTGTAGTGTCGCTTAGTACCTTCCCCAAATCTAAGGAAGGATGACGAGAGCTGTCGTCTATTTTATGTGGCTGAATAGTTTCCCATGTTTCTACGATGCAGTCTAGCATTGAATCGAACATCATTGTTATCAATTCCTTTCTCACGGAACCCCTGGGGCGAGCCGCCACGGAGACCATAGAATCATTTATTAACGCTGGATTGGATAGATGGCCTCGCGTTGTGCCCCAAGTTTCATAGTCCACATCCTGTCCATGTCTTTTGTGCACAATCAGAGAGCTGTCACGACGTGTAACTGTTCGCTGTGAATCCACATAAAACATGATGTCTAGATACTTCAAATGGTAGTGATAAGTACCTACCAACAAGGGTATCGCAACAAGCAAACAGAAAAATAGTAGAACTGAATGTTATTTAAATTCAACCGCTTTCCTCTAAACGTGTATAAACACAGACAAATCAGTGGACAAACAATTATTGTCATTATGACAATGGCATTTTTTTTATAATGTTTTATAACGAAATGGATCTTTATGTTTGTCTATGCAGAATGAATAATTTGATTTTCCTTTTGTAGTTATCCCTAAAAACGATTTAAATGTTCATTGTTTTTCTCAAACCAACTCTCCAAAAGGGGCTTGGGGTGTTAAAATTCTTATGGAGGAATCAAAACATGCAGTATTATTAATTTGAAGGGAAAACAAGTGTTTAGGGGAGGATTTCACTGCTTGATTCGATAAACTCGAAAATTGGCAGATTTAAATAATCTGAGGGATGCTCTAAGTCTGAGGGTCAAATAATGGAAATATTCGAAACGATTTTGCGAAAATCAAACCTTAATACTGGATTGAAAAAAAAATGTTTACATTTCAAACTGTTTTAATTTAAAAAGTAATTTTATTTTGTTTTTAAGCTTGCGTTTGGGTCTGTCACGATGATAATGTAGTCCACCATGTTCGCTCTCCTTCATCGTAGGGGAACGTGTAAACTTTTTATGAAACATCGAATGACCTGAAACAGAGCAGCATTACTGGCACAACAAACCGCAGCTCTGCTGTAGATAAGGCACAAGTTGTATAACTAAAGCTTGTGCGTTTTCTGTATGAGAAGAGGCTAATGTTTTGGCGAGGTGGTGATACCTCGCTTACTATAAACATCACATCACGCCTTGTTTCGGAGGGTGTAACCATAGTAGGTCCATCCACGTATCGCCAGTTATGTTTAGAAAACCGAATAACACTTTGCCCTACTTGGGAATCGAACCCAGGACATCATGCTCGGCAGTAACGCTTGCAACGACCACTAAACCAACGAGGCAGACTATGAGTTACTAAAAATTCTAGATCTGCATAATTTCTAGAATCTAAACATTGGGCGAAGAGACGAGTGTTAAAACAGAATTGACGTAAAGATTAGAATCTAAACCTGTAGGTACTAAAATATACTGACCCCAGTCTCTGAAAGGCCTCCATAATCGCCATATGCTCGCTTCTTGATCAAGGTCATTGTCATCCGATATCCACTCATTGGAATCGGAATTGATTGTTTCGTTTGATATACCTTCCGTCACCAGCCCTTGAGTCGAGTTCTCGTGGTCAGTTTGTGTTTGTGCTGCGCACAAACTGAGGATGCACAATACTGCACAGGGAACCGATATCTTAAATGGAAAAAGAAAGGTTTAATACTATCAACGGAATATTTTAAAAATGTTAAACTTCCAAAAACAGTACTGATTAGATAGCGTTATAATATTGGCTTTAAGTCTAAGAGAGGGGAGGCGCCTTTAATAGATAGGTTAGGTAGATACAACTATTTGACGGCAACCGAATCTGATTTCCGATCCATCTCGCTGTGTGAGATCGGATTGGGACGCCATCTCCTTCGAGAACAAGTCGAAGAACAACGAGGCAGTGTGATCGCCTCTCGAAAGCGACCGCGACATAGAGCGACAGAGATACAATACTTATTTCTATCCCCGTTATAATGTGGCCTATGGGTGCAGTGGGCAAATCTGTTAGAAGAATAAGGCATGAAATGGCAGCCAGTGCACTGCCAACACATGGTGATGCCTGATAAGAAGCAATTAGGGAAAATTCCTACCTCCTACTCTTCTAAAACACTTGAAGATAGTGCCTATTGACATAGGCCGACCCATTAAATAGGCACAAAGTAAAAGATAGAGTATTGTCTCAAGACCAGTGGTTCCTAACCCTGTAAGAAAACCGATTTTACCCCGACCTTAAAATGTGACCAACACAAACAATGCAGGCTAATACCAATATATATATTAATAACAAATTGGACATCATTGGATTACACGACGATGACGCGACAGCAGCTAGAAAGAAATGTAGGTAACGAGCGCGGTACTTACTGCGTGCGCGGTCTACGATTTTATTAGATACTAGCTTTTGCCAGCGGCTTCGCCCGCGTCTATGTAGGAAATTATCCCACGGGAACCGTAAAAGTTTCCGGGATAAAAAGCATATATGCTATTTTAGGCTATAATCTATCTTTGTGCCAAGTTTCATCCAGATCCGTTAAGTCGTTTTTGAGTTTATTCGTTACAAACATACATACAAATTTTTCCTCTTTATAATATTAGTATAGATTAGGTCTTAATTATTAGGTTCTTCGTTACCCCTACAAAAAATCTGATTTAACCCCGCGGGGGTAATTACCCCCAGGTTCGGAACCACTGCTCTAGACTTTCTTCGCGAATGCAAAAAAGAAATAAAGAAATCGCACGCATGACATTAAATATTCACTTTTTTTCGACTCAGCCCTTTTACGGTCACACAATAACACAACATCATTTACCTTAGCACTCATTTTAACTCAATGTACAAGTGATCTACGTGATTGAGGTTCGAATACTATTTTATTTCTAAACGTGTATGAATAAAACATGTACTTTTATTGGTATTTCAACTTCAACAATGTGGACCGGACGAGGTTTCATGTTAGGACATACGATAATGTAAAAGCAATTTCAGTGAACCAAATAATCATTGTGTAAACCAGTTACGGAGTAGATATTAATATGTTTATACAGGTATCGAACGGTACACCTACTAATTAATTGTTATTTATATCGTATATTATTATTATAATGGGCGAAGGTTCTTCGTATTGCAGGCTGAAGTTGCATTTCCGTTATTGTGTGTTATTCTTATTAATATGGTAAATAAGCAAGGATGCTAGACAATACTTAGGAGATGTATATTTTTAATAATATGGGATTTCTCCAGTGCCAAATGTGTATTGTATCCTACGTTCACCCAAACACAAATCCGAGTACTATCTGATGGTATCAAATATCGTATTGATTTCGTCCGGGAATCGAACCTGCGAACTGCAGCGCAGAACATCAGCTACTGCGTCAACTACGGAATAGAAATCGCGTCTACCATCAAGTATGGCGTCCATATTCTGTGGCTTAGGCGCTTTTATAGTAAATAAAGTATGCGCTTCTTATTATCTAACAGGTACCTAGAGCTACCGAATAGAGAATAGTTGTGAGCATGTGACTAACTGTATTATTCCTTGCAAAAATGGAACCTGCGAACCTTGTGTGCCCAGAGTTAGTGAGGAAGGGGCCTTACTTACCAAGAAGACATCTTTTAGGTACGGACAGGTCAGAATGTAGCATTTAGCATTTTAGTGTTGTGTTTGGAACAGCGTTTATGGCGTGCGCTCGAGCGTGTGGTTCAGTGACACGCCGCATAGCAAGCATGCAGCACCGCGTCGGTACGAAGTACCAGAAATACCAGTTCCATGCAGCCCTAGATTTTCGCCTAGGCCTGTAAGGCCAAGGGGCCCAGCCAGTCTAGCTACTCACCCAGCTATCCTGGCCAGGTTTGTCAGCCCGTGAAAGTTTGTGAGTGAGTTTGTCCCTCCTTCACGCTCAGACGGCTGAACGGATCTGGATGAAACTTGGCACAGCGGTAATTTATGACCTGGATAAACACATAAGATACTTTTTATTCCGGTAGTACGATGACGGCTGGCAGCAGCTAGTTTTAAATAAAAGTAGACAATTTTTCTTTTTTAAGGTTTTTATTAAAACAAACATTAGACTTCACACCCTAATTATTAAAATAACATAACACTTATATGTAAGTTTTTAAAAACAATGAATTTCGAAAGACAGGTAGGTCTTACCTACGTTTCTAGTGTAGCTAAGTTACGATATCATAAATTGTAATGCAGAGACTTTCTCTGTTTCTCACCATAAAAAAAAAACAATGCATTCTCTGTTACCCAAACATACCGAAAATAAATTACTTCCATAACATTATAATTTACTTACATTTTAGCTTATTTACATAGATAAATACATGTATTGTGTTCATATCACAGTTGCATCATTTGGCTATAATTACACTAATCTCAAATAAATATTTTCATTATTTACCTATGTTGGCAAGATGTTGGTGATAAAGCTAGACATAGCGCGATATACAGTGCGCGTCAAGCGACGCAGCGAGATGCGCAGGAGGTTCTGTTGGATGGAGCATTGGAGTCACCAAACGAGACAGCGGTACTTCTTTAGATTGAGCAACTAACTCTTGTATGGCTGTCAAGTTATCATCAAAAATGGTCAACGACGAGACGTCAGACGCCAGTGACGAGGGTTGTTTATAGCCACTTCCTGAAGTAGGCATCCAGCGTCAAATTCAATTAACTGGCGAAACTTCACAGGTTTGTCGAGTAATCGATTTACAATTTTACGATTTGTTAAGAGCCGTTTCTCTAGCCTCCTCATAGAAATATATATTTACAATGTGTTTTGCACTGTTCATGGCTATCAGAACTTAGGAATTATCCTTAGATTGTTGTAACATATAGTGGGGCTTCTGTTATTTATTATTAATGGATAAATGTAAGCTTGAGCATTTCAATTCTGGGACACGTCAGATAGGGTCAATTAGAGCCCTTAATTGCCTTGCCAGCTTATTTAGTTTTTAATGTTTTTTTTTACAATCTCGTATCCCAAAATAGTTTCAACAGCAGATTTACAATTTATTCCGTACTTACATACTTACTATTTTAATATTCATACTTAATAATATGACAGAAATAATTTTAAGATTCTAGCTAGGCAAGTAATCATAAATAAGGCCGCAGGAATCCGCTGATTGCGGGAAGCACAGATCCGGTCAAAGTGGCAGTGCTTGGTGTAGGCCTTTGTCCAGCAGTGGACTACTTCCGGATGATAAAGTAATAATTAAACGCTCTGCTATATTAATTTAAATATTTTATAAGGCCCAGTTAAAATTTGTGTCGATGTAATTTTATAAACATCTATGTACCCAATAAACTACAAAACTACGTGCTTAATTAAATTATCTAATATGATTTAAGAATAATTAGTACCTACCTAAAATGTTTTACTAAGCTTTGCATAATGGACCGACGAAGCTACTTTCAACTACGTTCATGTTACCTGGCTGGCTACTAACAACAGTTGGCAGCAATATAATGTAAAGAGTTATTGTACGGGATGAACTAAAAGAAGCCTAGTACATATTCTGTTAGCCAGCTCACCACTTGAGTACAGCGTTTTCCCTGTATTGCCGACGCGGCACATTGACATACATTGATTACTTTATACTACGCAATACAGTAATATCTACAAAACCACTCACTAATGTTAGACTACCAACAACACTTTACACCTACAAGAACGTTCTCATGAACTTGTCTGTGCACTCTTTACATCCAGGCACTGGCTAATAGATTGTCCACGATAGTAGCGCGCCGCCTGTGGCACACGCGGATGCACGGCTCGAGGGCCAGTCGGCGCCAAGGTCACGAGTCGTGCAGCAGGCGCTGGTAGTGCGGGAACACCTCGTACGGCGGCACGTGCAACCCGAACTCTAACGCCACAAGGACGGCGAATTCGAATCGCATCAAATCTTTTCTGTTCACTCTAAATGTAGTTTCAATGCGCTGAAAGTATAAAAAAAACTACCTAAGTACTCGTATATGGGGTTATTATAAATTTTAAACTACGTGTAAAACTTTGCCGTACCTCTATGAGCGCCTTCAATGCTTCTCCTTTCACATCATTGAGTTTGGCAGAAAGCATTAAACAAGCGCCGGCGCACAACTTCCTGTTGTCTTTGTTGATCAGATTTGCCAAAATCAACTTCTCAAAGTAAACATAGGCCTGTGCTACGGACAACAAATCCACTCCTCCACTGTCATGTTTGGCAATCTTCCGCATTTCTTTTTTGATGCTGCAAAATTAAGATACAGTTAAAATTCAAAATATCTTAAAGCAAATATTATTGTAGAAATATTACCTTCTTAATTTACTGAGAGTCAACTTTATGTGGGGGAACTTCTCCCTAAACTTGTCATTTAGTTCTTTTTTGAGATCTTGCGGTCGGACATAGTCAATAATAGACGTCATGTAGGATGTGAATGTTAGAAGTGTTCTGTGTTTTCCAGCAATCAGCTCCGGATCGTCTAATACATTGGGACAGTATTGAACCTGTGAGAAAATAAATATTCAATATGAATATTTCTTCACATTAAGGTGTAAATGTACTGTACATAACAAGGGCATGAGGAATATGTATGCTTAAATGGACTTTCCTATTAGCAATTTTTCAGTCAGCACTGAGTTTTTCCTAATAGGAAAACCCAGTCATTGAGCTTATGTCCTGAGTTGAGCCACACAACAACTCATTAATCTAACCCAGATCGCTTGGCACTATCGCTTACTACTGAGGATAATAGTTTATAAAAAAAAACTTGAGAGGTGTCAAGGGACACCCAGATGGAACGAAGTTCCTTTCGATTAATAAGTGAAGGAATTGTAATAAAAATTTATTTCTTTTAAGTTATAATAATAAAAAAAAAACTGATCTAAAACTAACCAATCAAAAAATATTTATTAAAAAGACATCATATTTTACTCCAAAAAAAGTGTCGTTACAACTTTTGGTCTTAATTTTTTCCGTCTAGCCCCCTTTCGCAACGCGCGAGGAGGAACTTCGTTCCAATAAATAAATGTATTTTAATTGAAACTTGTCAGGTAAGTACTTGATAATTAATTTAAAAAATACACAATATTTCGAAAAAGTAGGTTAAAAATGTTATATACAAAATGGATACATACATATTTCTGAGAGAGTATTGATCCTTCATCCCAGTCAAATGGTTTCATATCAACTGAGGAGTGTGGTGGTGACGGTATTGCTGTCCTCTGTGATGATTCATAAGAGAAACACCTACAAAGACCAGAGCTGTCATTATTCTGATAAACATATTTTATACTATGTGAGCAGGCTGTTAATACTTTGATGTTATAACCAATTCAATCAGCATGCATTAAAAGAGAGTCAGTAAGAAGTGGATTGGTAACATGCTCTAAAATTCTAAATACGTAGATCTTAATTAATGTCTACATTATTGTTTTAAACCCTTCCATCTCATTCTATGTTCCCAATGAAAATCATGCACACTTCTTTATGTATGGAATATTATGTTCTAGCAGTGAGTTCCAGATCCCAGGTTATTTATTACATGGACATGTTGTTAGTGGGTGAGGTGAGTTTTACGTACATACATAGTATTTGTAGCCTGGATTTATATAATATTAGGTATCAAGACAGTGATATACGCTGGTGTTACATTATAAACCAATTACTCCCAAATATAAAGCTTAAAAGTATTCACTGCACAACACCTAAAGTAGTCTGGTAATGTGATTACTGACCAAAACTAAGCAGTATAAAATAGTACAAATTATCCTAATGTATATTACAAAATATACAGAATGTCTCCAGATTTTTTAGCAGGGATATAGTAGCATTAGCCAAATCTAAGTGTTGCATAGCAGATTTTAATCTGTTCAGTGTTTACCATTTTTTATCCTTGTGCCTCGTCAATAACTTAGTCCTGAAAGTCAAATTTGTTAGTGATGAAATGATTGTGAAGACTGTGTGAGTTCAAAATGCATTTAATTGTAATGCATGTAAGTACGAGTTGGTACCTAATAAATATTTAGAATAATGATGGATATGTATGTGAACATGTGGGCAATGTATGACTTGTATTAACAGATAGGTATGTAAGATATGGATGAGTGCATTGCAACTACATTTGTCAAGATTTTGAGTTCATTGTAATCAATGTTTAATAATGAGGTATTCAAAACTTTAATTACAAAACACTAAACAGTGAATATGTTTTTAAAAGTTAAGTATATGAATGGATTAGCAACATTCAAATGTCTTTTTAAATTGTCCTCATACCTTCATATACAGACTCTCTAAATACTCACTAGGTAAATATAGTAGATAGAGAAGATAGCACAAACATATTCTTGTACTTACTGATACTTGAAGATAGTAAAACATTCAATAACATGCATAGCATGGATCATGTACAGATCTGTTAGATCTTTGATACTTGACAAATTAAATGAATATTAGATTTCAACTAGAAAGTGTCTGGAAATTATTTGGTGGGTCTATTCTGCATATAAATGCTACCACTTGCATCAAAAGTTTCAAACTCCTAGACTTTAATAAAAAACGATTCACACATACTAGTCTTTCCAAACATGTTTCAGGAGAAAAATACTATAATTACCTTGCTATGACATGTGGATGGCGATTGGCTAGTTTCCAATTAGCCTTTTCCGTAATTTCCCCTTCATACATTTTTTTGTACTGTTCCCTTGTACAAACTTTGGACGGCACCAATAATTTTGAATATGATATTTCTTGGCCATTTTCTTCTCTCTCTAGGCCAAGAAGGTCAAAGGGATCCATACCATTGTCAGTGATGGCAGAAAGGGGTCTCGGCCCTGATGTGTTCCTCCTTCTAACACCATCTTTCCGTAGATCGGACCTATAGGAATATAATGAGTCTTATCAGAATTTTACAGTAACAAAAGCATAGCACAAACAAAAATGTTATAACACAAAATAAATTACCGTGCACTGCGAATAGTCTTAGAGTATGGGATGGTGCTAAATATTACACAAGGAGCACCCTGTCCTGGCACTATTGCACATCTTTCATCTCGGAACGATACTCCTTTATTTGGACGTACCATGCGCACTTCTTTTGTTAACGCATGATGTTCTGGGATGCATGTGTTACTTGTTCTGAATTTGCCTGTAAAAGTAATCACATTTACAGTTAATACAGTGCACAATTCATTTTAACTATTTTCAAGCCCATAAATAATATTGTTTATGTTTTTAAATAGTATTTGTTACTAAACAATTTATTATTTACCAAAATTAAGGCTTTCTGAACTGCTTTTCTCGTCTGCATTAGCACCAGTTAGGGTAACAAGATGAGTTTTTCTAGATCTAGATGAGCCATGCTTATCTTTAAAAGATTCTGTAGTTCCAGAAGAACACCTATAAAACAAGTATTATAATTACGACAACACAGGTTACACCCAAAGAATACTTTGTACAATAATTGGCTTCTAATCACCGCAATATTATACAAACACTTCAGAGGGAATGGTACAACATTAACATTAGCATGTATACTTATATTAGTATCAATTGTTTGTAAATTGTTAGCACTTTTTAGAGCCCCTTCAGACACTGGTAATTTATTAAATGGATCACATTCTCCTTAAGTTTAACTCTCTATTTTCAAACACACAACATAGAACAAAAACACTATGTATTAAAATTGTTAATAGTATGGAATGTACTATTAACAATTTAAGAGATGTTATTATGGTTGGTTTATTCGAAATAAATGCTTTGAGATTGAGTTTGGTAAAATGATGGATGTTTATGTAGTTAGACATGACAATTTTTATGAGTTATAGTAAAATAATGTTGTCATAAGTACCTTTCTCTAATGAAAGATGTATTAACACCCTTCACAGGTGTAATAATGGTGTTTGTATGTTCAGATTCTGAACTTAAAGAATGATTATCAGCACCGATACGATGCACAGGACTCGAATTTAGAGCCCTATTTTTATTCCGAACACTGTTTCGTAGAATCGCATCTTTATCCTTGAGAACGTCAACCGCTTTGGTTCCCGAATCAGTTTTGTCTTTTTTCGGTGTTTTTTCCACTATCTGAACTAAATCAGGGTCTCTTATCTTGCCATCCAGTGATATGTTTGATAAAAATGTTACCGCAGCAAGACGTCTTCGAGCTTTTTCATATTTATTGCGATTGCTAGACATCCTCGTAGCGAAAATGATGTAAGCTTCACTGAATGAAACCTGAACACACTCGAATCCTTCAATAATGAAGCACCCAAAAATAAAAATAAACCACCGCACGGTTCCAGAAATCCAGACTTCAAAGAAGTAGTGGAAGTAGGTAACACAATATGTATCAAATAGTCCGAAATATTTTGAAGATCAAATTGTATGATAATCCACCTGTTTCACGATTTATTTTGTTGCCTCTGACCACCTCTGACCATGGAGCAATATTTGCTCCATGCCTCTGACAGTCAGTATTCAATACTTCGATCAACTGACAGATACACACGTAGTATCTGTTATTTGTACATACTAATTCCATAGTAGTCTGAGTGACACTTGACGCTTTTGAGTGGATGCGTTCAATTAATTCACTTTGACGAAGTTGCATGGAATGTTAATCGTAAAAAAAATAAGTTTGAATTTCGCAGACAACCAACATCCTCGTAAAGCCTCAAGTAATGTGTCGATGAACATACGTATTCTAATTCATACAATGGCGTTGGTTTGAAGAAAATATTTCAAACCATATAAAAATCATAACGAAAACAGTTTTTTTTACATGGAGCGACTGCCTTTCTGACCTCCACTACCCTGTAACTAACTGGGTAATACAATACCCCTTGGTAAGACTGGCTGTCAAACTATTGGGCTTCTGACCTCTTTCCGACTAATTTTATAAAATCAATTTATAATGTAACGTACCAACGACCATACAACTTATAGAATAATTATACGTTGTCACGTTGCTAATAAAATTATTTTGATAAATGTATTGACTTTCACACATAAATGAAAATTAAAATATTTTTTTTTCCTTTCTTCCTAATATAACGTTCCGTTCGTGTCATACTTTTAGAGAAGTAAATCGCCTTTTTATAAATCAAGTTTTCTCTTTCAATGACTTTTCAGTCATTCAGTGCTTGTAAGCCTTAGAGCATTTTAAAATAAAAGTTGTAAGCCGTTCGTCGCAACCAAAGAGTAATATATTAAGACTGATCGTCGCAACGCACACTTGACTGGCTTCACAATTCGTTCAGCATTTGTACCTAATGACAACTCGGCAATAGAAAGGTGACAAATAGGTAGGAAAATGTTCCTGGACGAAATTCGACTGTCAAAGTGTCAAACCAAAAGTTTTGACAATTACCTTTGAAGCTAGGTGGAGTGAATAAATAACTTTTTACAATCTTATACAACTGCATAATATTGTTTCAATGGAACCTAATATACCTGGATCGTCAACAGCATCTAGGGCCACTAGATTTATGATGGAAGGGGTTGGGGCTCGCGTAATTCGGGGTCCAGATTGGAAATGGGGCAAACAGGTAGAAACACTGTTTATTTTTGTTGAACAATATTTTTCTATTAAATGTTTCCAGAAATTCGAAACAATGTTTTGTTTTGTTGGAATCACAGAAGATGTTCAAACATCGTGAACAAATATCGTGTTAACCTATTGCTTTTCTGTCTTTCTTTCACTGAAATTTTTACAGTATAGTTGCATTTGAAGGTGTCATAGCTTCTATTAATTTAATATAATATAATTAGTTTGAAATATCATAGATAAAAGACTATTACATTGTTTCTAAGTCAATGTGCTACAATGCCATAATTATTCTAATAGGAATCAATAACAAATTAATGTAAACAAAAGTGGTATCAACATAAATATTGCCTGTTTGTTTTTAGATACAGTATAAATTTCTAAGGAATTGTTGATTGAATCAATCTACTTATGAGTGTCAGTTTTAGTACCTAATATTTGAATATAATTTTTTTGCAGGATGGTGGGGAGGGTCACGTTGGTACTGTGAGGAACTTTGAATCTCCTGAGGAGGTGGTTGTCGTTTGGGACAATGGCACGGCTGCTAATTACAGATGCTCTGGAGCTTATGACTTGCGAATACTTGATAGTGCCCCAACTGGTGTCAAACATGAAGGCACTATGTGTGATACTTGTAGACAGCAACCTATATTTGGTAAGTGTTGTTATTACAACAGACAAGTGTGTCTTTATTTTTATTTCTGTGGCATCAGTAAACAGGTATTCATTAAGATATATACATACGTGTGTATGTGTATGTGAGGCTAAATCAGATGCCCATGGGCAGCATAGAAACTCTGACAACAGGTCATTTATGTAGAAACTCTTACTTTGTTGTTCAGGTTTATTTGGTATTTCGTTAATAAACTAATGATAATTTTGGAAACAAGATCATAAAAATAACCTACTTAAATATTTTTTGTGTATTCAATCAAAATAAAAAAATATGAACTTTCTAGGCATTCGTTGGAAGTGTGCTGAGTGCAGTAACTATGATCTGTGTTCAGTTTGCTATCATGGTGACAAACACAATCTCAGACACAGGTTTTACCGCATAAGTGCACCGGGGGCCCAGAGGTGTCTTGTGGAGCCCCGACGCAAGAGTAAAAAGCAAGCTGTTAGAGGCATCTTTCCAGGAGCAAGAGTTGTGAGAGGGGTATGTTAATTTATATTGTCTTAAGGTTTTTTTTTATAATTGAAAACTTTATTTAGGTATCTTGTCCTACTAATATTATAAATGTGAAAGTATGTGAGGATGGATGGATGGATGTTTGTTACTCTTTCATGCAAAAAGTACTGAACAAGTCTGTAGGAAATTTGGCACAAATATAGATTACAGTCTGAAATAGCACATAGGCTGCTCTTTATCCCAGAAGAAAATTTACAGTTCCCATGGTATAATTTCCTACACACATGCGGGCGAAGCCGCTGGCAAAAGCTAGTAAAAAATAATGTAGAAAAATTTTGAAATGAATTTGAAAAATATTTTTTTTTGAAGAAAGTTTTGAAATTTTTCAGAATACCCATACTGGAAATGTGCACTTTTAAATTAATTTTAGAAGAACAGAAAAACTACTTGAGAACAACTGATTGAATGACCAAATGAGAAATAAGTAAAAATGTTTTTGTGCAAGGATGATGCTACATTGATAGACTGTACTTTATTTTACAGGTTGACTGGCAGTGGGAAGATCAGGATGGTGGGAATGGAAGAAGAGGAAAGGTCAATGAGGTACAAGACTGGTCTGCTGCAAGCCCTAGGTCTGCTGCTTATGTTGTATGGGACAATGGAGCTAAGAATCTGTATAGAGTTGGATTTGAAGGAATGGCAGACTTAAAGGTATTTCAATCCGTTTTCCTCAATATAAAACTTATAATGTTTGAATTACTTTGTACATTAATCTATTTCAGTACAAGAGACTAATCCCTTTAAAAGTAAAACAAAACTATGTAGTTTTGTGGGACTCTGTTCAAGAAAAGCAATCATTAAATACTCTATAATATACATATATTATAGAGTATTGATTGCATGCTTTTCTTGGTAAACATTCCCATATTTCCCATGTGTACAATATTATCTAAAAGCTTTAGTAAAATTGTAAAAAGTTTTTGGTTTTTAGGTTGTAAATGATGTGAAAGGTCAAAATGTGTACAAGGAACATTTACCACTTTTGGGGGAGTTAGGCCCCGGGCGCACTGGGCCGCATGGCCTGCAAGTGGGTGATCAGGTGGGTGTATGTACATTAATGGACATTTTGTTATGGAGACCATTTTACTTTGGAAGTTCATGTGTGAGCTTGCTTATTAATCTTAACATGCTAGATTTTTAAATCTTAATTAAAGAGTTTTTTTTAAATTGTGTTTGCTTCTTTAAAAATAGCTGCCAAAAGTATGATATTATAAGATATTTTCATAAATTGGTACCACATTTTCTAAAGTAGTTCTAATTTCCAATTCATCCAGGGTTGCTCGTAACTTACGAATTTAATTTAATTTGCAGGTGAATGTGGACCTAGACCTAGAAATAGTACAGTCATTGCAGCATGGTCATGGTGGCTGGACCGATGGCATGTTCGAGTGCCTTGGCACCACTGGCACGGTGGTCGGCATTGACGAAGATCACGACATCGTGGTCACGTACCCCAGTGGAAACAGATGGACGTTCAATCCTGCTGTGCTGACCAAGGTATACAAGTATTACGTAAATTCTTCTTCTTGTTTTCATGTCAATGGTATTTTTTAATTTGATTAAATTGAATGCGCCCAGTAGGTTGCCACATTTAATTAACATAAGTAAATGTTTTTCTCAATAACAAAAACATCCAACGTAATTAATCACACACAGACAACTCTAGAAACTTAAAAATACATGATAATTTATAAAATAAAATTAGTGTTAGTGTAAAATAGTGTAGTGCAGTACATTTTGACGAGTTAGGCGAACATAAATGTACTGAACAGCTGATTTTGTTAGCGATTTCAGGTTCGGTGCCATATTAAAAGTTGCTTGTTATAATGAGTACTATGACCCCTTCAGAGGATTTAAACGACTTAAATTTAACCATGTATATTATGAATTGAATGTACGGAGGCCAGCACATCAAGTTACCCCAATCTGTCAAATTTGTTTGATAGTTTTTTCTACTGAATTACCAAACCTTATGGTTCATTTTCAATTGGGAAAATTTTAAAGATTGGGATAGCTAGATGTGCTAGCGTCTGTACATGACTGCCTACCAGTGCCTACATCTTCAAAGGCGTGACATTAAGTATTATAAGAATATAACCAATATATTTTTCCATCTCCATATTGCTGTAAACTAAACACCTTCGCAAAAAAAGACGTGTTTGTTGACCAGTTTTTATAAAATCATACAATGAATTGATTTAAAAACAGTTGAGCTTCTTTAGCGTAGCGAGGTATATTTCCTTTAACCAGTATTGGAATCAGGAATCCTTGGTAAAAACCGCAGACTCAAAACAAGGAAGAATGTCATCACTAAACTTAATTGTAACTAATGAATCACAGAAAACAATGTGAATAGTATAATTGATAATGGTATAATTGTTGTAATCGAACTAATAATAACTGTTGTATATTGCTTATGTAACAACAAAAATACATAACAATAACATTATTGCTTGTATAACAATATATTGACATTTGACCTTATACATGGTTAAATTTAAATCGTTTAAATCCCCTTAAGGGGTCATTGTACTAATCGCGAAAAAAAATCAGCTGTTCAGTACATTTTGCTGATTTTTTTTCGCGATATCAGGTTTGGTCACATAGTAAAAGTTGCTCGTTATAATGAGTACAGTGACCCCTTAAGGGGATTTAAACGACTAACATTTAACCGTGTATAACATTAAAGTTATTACTATTGTTAATTTTTAGATGGTTGTCCCCAATATTTCTAAAATTCTGGTTAATCTTAATACCCTGAAAAGTCTTTCGTAGTTAGGACCTGACCGGGCCGTCACAACATGCTAATATTCCAATAATAATTCGCCTGAATCACCCAAGTTCATATCAATGACGCAGGTTTTGTTTTTCAATACAATGGCAATGAGTTGTAAGGCCTGAATTCCTTTGACGCCGATGTTGAGCGCGTATTTATTTATTTGTAAACAAAATGAAACTATGCAGGGATTCAACGAATATCAGAATACAGAGACCAGCACATCAAGTTACCCCAATCGTCAAATTTATTTAAAAGTCTTTCTACTTTATTTCAAAAGTTTAAGGTTCAGTTTCAATCGAGAAAATTTGACAGTTTGGGACAGCTTGATGTGCTGGCGTCTGTACAAAAAAGGACCGTGTACTAACACTGAACCTAAGCGAATGTCTAAATAAAAGCGCGGTGTTGGTTTTGCATCACTCAGCTCACTGCCGAAAGTATTTAGGCATTCTTAACCACTCAATCTAGGGTAGGCGATGAGTTAACGTATATTTTGCGTTTAAAAAACATCATGAAGAGAAATAATAATGATAAATCATAACGATTACAGTCAGAAGAATTCAGGCCTAATGTATTCACCCTATACTGACGATTACATCGCAGGTTTGCAGCGGCAACCTAAGTGCGTCGGCGTCTTCGTCAGGCGCGAGTGGCGGCGGGTTCGCGGTCGGCGACCTGGTGCAGGTGTGCGCCGACCAGGAGCGCGTCAAGACGCTGCAGCGCGGACACGGCGAGTGGGCAGAGGCCATGGCACCCGTTAGTACTCTTTATTCAAACTTTATGTACCTACAAGCCGTGGCATGCCGATGGTATTTCCCTTGTGAAATACCAACCATACCAAAAATAACGTACTTCCTCACAACTTTTATTATGGAATCAATTTTCATAAACCCATCCTTAGTAAAACCGTTCTTAGTAAAAACATCATTTGGTTATGTGAGGAACTCTCAGACAAAATTTTCCATCCATTTGGCATTACATATCTACAAACCAATTTTTAATTCAAAATTTGATGTAGGTATGAACAAGACAAACAATACTAAAATGCAACGAAAGAAGTACGCTTCCATCCCAAGTGCTCTACCACTAAATAAAAAGGGGGCGTGAGTTTGGGAACTCAAGGGCACATTTTATTTGAATAAAATATATTTGTCTTTTAACAGAATAGTCGCTAAATAGGTACAAAAAAGAATGAGTTGATCACATGACATTTGTTGTTCTTTACAGACACTCGGAAAAATTGGCCGTGTTCAACAAATATACCATGACAATGACCTCAAAGTCGAAGTGTGCAACACATCGTGGACTTACAATCCTAACGCCGTAACAAAAGTCGCGTCATCTGATGGAAGTATTCCTGGAAACTCGTCAGGTAACTTTCATTTGTTTCTTGTCACTAATACGCAAACATGGATTTAATAAAAAGCGGAATTTGCTGATTCAAATTACAAACATGCTCTAAACAAGGCCTCATCTAAAACAAGCTGCCGCAAATCGCCATACGTAATTTTACTTTTTAATTTTGGATTTGCTCTAGCAAGAACGTTAATAAACGGTGTGTTCGAGAGATACCGGTAAATCGAGTCGCATTTAGTGCTATCAATATCATTCGCATTTCGCCCCGCGCGTCGCTGAGTTGCTTAATTTTTGTGCCTTCAATTTGGCTTATTGAAGTTTATTTCGTGTCAGCCCTATATAATGACGGCTTCTGAGCGAAAAGAATCATTACACTTTCAGTAAGGTGAATTGCATAGAAAAAGGGGGACGGACGCGCTGACGAGACTCACGAGTGGAACCAGGTTAATTTTAGCGGAGACGAAGCAGATTCGCTCTTATGTTTTAGTAAATAAAGACTATCACTTAGAACACGGGTCGGTGCGGTAGAAATATTCTGCAGTCAGGAAAATGTTTAGCAAATCAAAGATTACTTTAAATTGTTGTACGTTTATTTAAATCGGAATCGCCATTCTTTCACAATCGTGTTAATTAATTGGCTGGAAAATTTACTAGTTTATGGATCTGTTCAACAATACACTTCCCTGACTGTACATAAGAGCCGTACAAGCTAGGTGACTCACCGGGTAAGCGGGATTGTCCAAAAGGGTTACCGCTACCCCGGGACATAAAGGGCTAAGGAAGGAACATGGATGGGTTTTAGTCAGTAAGAGTTTGACACTCCCTTCTGCTCCACCCAGAGCTGGAGAAGTCATTGGATGATTTCCTACCCTCAAAAAAAACAATCCTTCATTGACCCGCATTCTATGAGTGTCTATGTGATAGATAGAACAATTCAGTTTCTAGTACCTTAAAACGTATCGTTATTGTAGGGGAACGGCTGTCGGCGCTGTTGAAGAAGTTGTTCGAATCTCACGTGACGGGAGACGCCAACGAGGAGCTGGTGAAGGCGGCCGCCAACGGGGACGCGACGCGCTGCGCCGAGATACTGGCCCGGACGGATGCCGCACATGTCGATGTCAACGGCTTCTATGGAGGACACACTGCTCTACAGGTATATTACAATTTAACTTTTGAAATTGGTACTATATTCAGTATCGTATACAATTTGTTACTTATTTTATTCGAGGAGTTCGTGGCTAAGGAGGCGCTCGTGGCTAAGTACTTAGCCGCACAGGTCGATCCGTCAGGCCTCCGTTAAGCTACGCTTGCTCGGGTTGGCCGTGGATGGGTGACCGTCTTTAAATACCGAGACTCCTCCGTGCCTCGAAAAGCACGTTAAGCCGTTGGTCCCGGCTGTCATTTGAGCATCTTTGACAGTCGTTACGGGTCGTCGGAAGCCTGAATACATACGATACACTGGGCAATACTAAGTATTGCCCAGTTACTGGGGTGTGGAGGTCAGATAGGCAGTCGCTCCTTGTAAAATACTTGTATTCAGCTGCATCCGGTTAAACTGGAAACCGACCCCAACAGTATATACTAAACTGGTTAACACTGTGTGATATAAAGATAAAGGGAGTCATCAGCATATAGGTCATCATCCTCATCTGCAGGCAGGTAAACCGTTACATCTGGCCGATTTTTGATCGCAGCGTGATGTTAAATAAATAACCTTCTTCAATTGGCCTATCGAATGCAAATTCGACGGGTGGTTTCAGAGATTAGCGCGTTCAAACGAAAAAACAAACAAAGTCTTCAGCTTTAATATCAGTATTTACAACTTGTACAGTATAAATGTATACTGTCCTGTAATCTACACTCAATTACAAGTAACCACAGCTTACACATTATCGAGTAATATGTACTCGATAATTTGTTGGCCGTGGTGTGCTCTGAATATAATTAAATTAAGAATACATAAAAACAAACAATTTACCTGAATACAATAAAATAAATTCCTTTGTTACGTATACATTCGCACCTTTAGGATGAAAACGACATAACTCAAAAAAGAGACTTAGGGAAATAGCAAAACAAGTTTTGAAATTCTGACACCTCCGTATTATTTCGTGATTATTTACGCCAGTGACTATTGTGTTTTTATAAAAAAGTCGTTCCATTATTTTCGTTTTGAGTGACTTTCTGACGATAACTCAATTTTTAATGGTGTCGTTTTTTTCCTAATTGTGCGAATGTACAATACCATGAACTGTTATCGTGGCAGGCGGCAGCCCAAAACGGTCACGTGGAGGTGATCCGCGCGCTGGTGGAGGCGGGCGCGGACGTGGACGCGGAGGACCGCGACGGGGACCGCGCGGCGCACCACGCGGCCTTCGGCGACGAGCCGGCCGCCCTGCGCGCGCTGGCCGGCGCCGGCGCAGACCTCAGCGCGCGCAACCGCCGCCGCCAGACGCCGCTGCACATCGCCGTCAATAAGGGACACCTCGGCGTGGTCAGGACGTTGTTGCAGCTCGCCGTGCATCCTAGTTTGCAGGTCGGATTTTTTTCTTGGCAACGTTTGCAACACTTGGTGAAAACTCGGCTTTTAAAGCTCTTCGTTTTATAACACAATGTACAGAAAGTTGCAGACTAAGGCTAGGCTAAAATAAATTGCACGTTACGTACCTCAACATTATAAAATAAAATATCATAATAGTAAGTGTCACCGCACTTACTACTAAATAAAATACATCACCATGTATTTATTTATATTTTATTTTACAACATAAAATAAATTAATGAAACACTGCAAAACGGCAGCCTTATCGCTTTCAGCGATCTCGCGGATATCATTGTGATGTTAGCGTTACTACTGACATGACATGCAGTTGGCCGTACAGACTGGTGGTGCTCAGAACTGATCTAGAAATGTCGTTCGTTCGTAAAACATGCGAACAAAATTTTCGCCGGTCAAACATATTTGAGGCTGGCGCAGGGGCGTGGATTTGAAGCTTTTTAATTGTTCCAGCACTTAATTAAAGACAGGCCTTGTCTAAAATCTCAACACAATTATGCAAATGGTCGTTAAGTACTTAATTAAACGGCAAACATCAGCAAATACCTACTAACATATTATAAACAAAAATGTGCTAATAGACGACCGTGAAGGTTTGACCGCGTCTAGAAACTCTTTCAGGATCAAAATTAGTACATAAATATAATTATATTATTCATAAATATAACAAAAAATAACACATAACATAACATATACGATAACAGGTTCGTAAGCCTCCACTTAGGCATAGAAACAGTAATATTTCGTATACCGGAAGTGGCGATAGTGAGCCAGTTCAGTAGTTCGGAGCCAGAGAATCATTTTTGTCCCATGTATTTTTTTCCACGAATAAATTGAAAGTCTGCAGAAAGAGCCACATAAGGTGATTCCACCTGTGTTTCATGAAGACAAACTTAAAAAGTTTTTCAGTGCCATTTATGAAAATAAAGCTTGGTGTTTTCCGTGTAAACATTAAACTACAGAGCACGAATAATCGAGTGAAGTAACCGTTTTTACTAAAATAATATTCCTTTTAGAATAATAAGTAGCTCAACAGCGGCTTCGTTCGCGTAAAGTTAGCACTCAAACTTTCCTCGTTGGTCTTTACTCGGAAGTGTGTGTCGGACTATCAGAAAGAGTTTGTGTTACGAACTGACTATGAATAAGACTTCTAATTTATTCATTCATTTCATAATTCCCGCGGAAATACTTCTGTGATAGAGAACTGGATTTTTTAAATTTTTTGTCTGTTTTTTAATATCCTGTTGCTATATTATGCCTAATGAAAATAGTTTTCTAGTTTAATTTAATCGGATCGATTCTTTATTCTTATCTATTTAAATGAAAGCGAAAGTTCACTCATTCATTTATTCACTCACTGATTAATCACGAAATCGCACAAACTACTAGAACTATGAAGATGAAATATAGCACAGAGGTAGATAATGAGTAGAAGAGACGTTAAGGAAATTTCCCCGTAAAGGGGTGAAACATATATGTTTTATAGGAAGTGAAAGTTTGTATGAAAATTACTGATTAATTTTCAAATAGACGCGGGCGGAGCCGCGGGCTACTACAGCTATTTCGTTATAATTCCAAACCCAAATAATCAAGGACGAGTTATTTGCTCGACTTTTAACTAGATGTGTATATTTACCGGGATTCGGGAGCTTCGACTTTTCTTTCAACTTCAGCGAACCATCACAAAGGCACACAACGTGGTAACTTATACACGGCTAAACTTAATCTACGTGTTATTCGTCTTTTCGACACGAATGATCCGACCTAAATAAACGAAAAACTTTAGCGAGTACGTACGTGCGATAAAGATATTGTTCATTTTCTTGCCTGAAAAAAAAAGTCTTTGATTTACTGGCACTCAATATCCAGAATCCATTTTTCTTCCCGGGCGAGAGCTGGAAAGCTTTGCTACATCTTTTGTTAAAAATCGTGTTTTAAGAACGTATGCTTGACATAGTCCAGCAGAATATTACATCGGCCTCTTTACTTCACCAATCCTGTCTCCTTGTAAGTACGCGTACCTACTGCAAAGCGTATTTCAATTTTATCCTAGTCTAGCTATTGTTCATATCCTACTCTCGAATTTTGGCGGTCGCTGCAGAAATAATCTAATCCGATGGGCTATCATAGACAGACCTCAGCTTGGCCAACTTAGACTTTATGGTCTAAACCCCTAGTGAGTAATGCCGGTCCTTCTTCACTGGGTCGATTACGGGTATATTGGTTCGAGAAACTTTGAGTTCTTTTTATAAAAAGCGTATCCTTCTAAAGTACCTACATTGATTTTCGATGTTACGTATTTTGGTATTAACAACATTATAGTAATACCGCCATGTCAGAATCCCATATAAGAGCAATACGAAGATAATATAGTTGGGTAGGCACTTGTATATTCTGTGATAAGTTTCCCTGTATTTTCGCATTCGAACTAAGAGTACTCGAGAAGAGGGGAAATCTAACTACGTTATTTGTTTAGATGTTCTCGAACACGGAGCGAAGCAGTTGGCGTGGCACAGTTAGCTTGCTACTTATTAAACTTACCCGTTTGTTTTCAGACTTCGTGATTTAATTATCCTAAGTCTTTTTTACTTGCCTTCGTTGAATTTATTCTACGTCTCTGTTGGGTAAATGATGAAAACTGTATATCGTACCGTTTGAACCGAATAATTGATTACGTTGTTTAACCAAAGGGCACTTCAACTATCCGGGAAGTCTTAACTACGCTATTTGTTTAGACGCTGTCTCCAACATTAATCCCCATCTTATTCAGCGCTCGGCGTGGTATTTCCCGGGACCCGTGTCTCTTGGACTTTTAATCTAGACGAGTCGAGTTTCAGTCGGTAATGAGTGTAGCGACGCTCTCAGACATGCGGTCGCCATAATTGCCAAACTTTGTGTCGCCCTAGACCCCGCGCCCCTCTGCCTGTCGCGCGCCATTGTTCGCATGGTAACGCGTGCGGTACATGCCTTTACTCAACGCCACTTGGAAGTTCACACTAAATTAAGGATGATTATGTTCGATACAGTTATAAATTATCCCCCGCCACGCAGTAAGTAAGAGACACATACACACACGCACACGAAGTCTGTTCGTATTCATAGCTATCTAATAATGTAGCCGCTGTGTCGTCACCACACCGGCCATCGCATTTAGTTTCCTATTCCAGCAACAGTATTTTTATTATTTACACGCGGGTCCTTTGAAGCGTCACCTATTGAGTATGATCACAATGTGTCTCTCGTAATACTTACTTATCAACCTACCTTTGCCACTAGCACGTATGAAATTAATGTGGCGTAAGCTGCATTTTATGTACCGATACAAAAAACAATGATAAACATTTGCATGCCATCTGGATTTGTGAACGTAGTATAATGCCTATCCGTGTTAAGGTGGATATTGCTGCCCATCAACGTGTAATAATCCCCCAATCACCTTCTACGACCCCCACGGGAATGGAGGGAGCGGCTTATGCTTATCCAGGTACCTGGCAACGAAAGTACATTGTAAAAGCCGACTTTTGGTGGGTAAAATATTAAAATCAAGATTTCTTGAATTAAACTTACTTAATTAAGCATATCCAATAGATTATTAATGTCACATCTAATTTGTATGCTTTGCTGAAAGTAAATAGGCTTTGGCTCTGAACTTACAGTATTACTTCAGAAGGACGACTTCTCCAATCCTTGCTAAAATACTGATATACTAGACGTGCTATTCTGTAAAAAACCCACCGTGGAAATGTACTACTCTGTCAAGAAAGTACCGGGAAAAGATCAATAATACACAAAATGTCTGTTATTCATCCAAATTAATTTTATCACCTTCAAAGTATGCTCCTTTAGAAACGATACACTTGCGCCAACGAATAATCCATTCATCAAAACATTTTTTAAACGCTGCTTCCGGAATTGAGTTCAGTTCTCGCCGCGAATTCTCCTTTATGTCTTCTATCGATTGAAAACGGGTGCCACGAAGTGGTAATTTGAGTTTAGGAAAAAGAAAAAAGTCAGCAGGAGCCATATCTGGTGAATATGGTGGTTGCAGGATGGTATTTATTGAGTGTTTGGTCAAAAATTCGTTCACAATGATAGCCTTGTGCGAAGGCGCATTGTCGTGGTGCAAAATCCAAGAATTTTCTTTCCACAAATCTGGCCTTTTTCGTCGAATTTGCTCTCTTAAACGCCGCATAACGCTCAAATAATATTCTATATTTACCGTTAGACCTTCCGGTAAGAATTCAGAGTGCACAACACCGCGATAGTCAAAGAAAACAGTCAACATGACTTTGACTTTTGATCGACTTTGGCGTGGTTTTTTCGGTTTCGGTTCAGTTGGAAGGCGCCACTCCGAAGCTTGTTGACTAGTTTGCATGTCAAACTCGTAAACCCACGTCTCGTCACCAGTAACAATGCGTTTCATGTTGGGTCCGAACTGACTCGTTCTAGCATGTCCTCAGCGACTTTCATGCGATTGAGTTTTTGGAGAAAATTCAGATCTTTTGGGACTAGCCGAGCAGCAACATGTTTCATACCCAAATGATTAGTTAAAATGGTACGGATCGACTCGTGAGATACAGAAAGTTCGGCGGCTATCTCTCTCAGAGTTGAATGGGGATTTTCAGTCACAATTTTCTTCACTTTTGCGATGTTAACTTCAGTTGCAGACGTTGACGGCCTACCAGAGCGAGGCAAATCTTCCATCACATTTCGACCGCTTTTGAACGCTTTGAACCACTCATAAGCACGAGTTTTTGATAAAGTCGATTCACCGTAAGCCTTCTGTAACATTTTCAGTGACTCCGAACACGAAATTCCATTGGCGATGCAAAATTTAAGACAAACTCTTTGTTCGATATTTTTGTCCATTATGAAATTCGCAATACACACTATATATGATATTACTAAAACCAGCACTGTATTTAATATAAATAACAGATGCAACTCAAACTCCGCGCCAAAATGGAAAACAGTTGTGCCAATCTAACAACTACAAAAAAACTAAAATTTGAATTTGGAACCATAAACAAATCATCCATTCCCGATACTTTTTTGACTGAATGTATGTGAAGTGAGTTTAAAGTGAGCTGTCAATTGTGTCAATCCCTAGCATTAGGTGGAACGAAAGCTCACTTCACGCTCACCACACCTTAGTTTTCACTCATCCACTGTTTAATCAAAGTGCTAAACCTTGCTAAATTTATTACTTACTTCTCCATCACTATTTCTAAGTTTAGCACTAAATGAATTGAAAACATCTTTCTGTTCTGGTCAATCGTTTGAAGATGATAGTGGCTAATGATGTTTTTCAATGGACTTAGCGCTAAACGTATTAAGTGATTATAGGTGCAAGTTGGCACATTGCGATATTGAACGAGCGAGATCTCGCATCTTGGTGCTGTGTATAAAATGTTAAAATAACATGAATTACAAAAATCTTAATAGATCCATTAAGATTTTTGTAACTCGTGTTATTTTTTCCACTGAAATGAATCGTCGTTGATGTATAATCCTTCCGAGTTGCATACTATCTGCATCAGGTGACTCCAGATCTATTTCGATTTTCAAATTTATTTACGCTGGGTACTTTTTTTTTAACATTGCTGCAAAAAAATACTGATTCTTATTGTTCATTCAGAAAAATCTCTTGTTACCCATCCAAATGCCAAAACAAAGCCAATCCCATCAATGGAGAGGCTGTTATTATTTTATTAATACGGCCCCAAGACTAAATGGTTCAAAATCTCGCCACGTAAAGAGCAAGCTTGCTTATCGATGCTCGTTTTTTCTCCATCAAATAAAGAGGGCGGTGTGATATGATACTACCGCTTGATATGGTATGTATACATAGCTATTGCCTATTATTATCTAAGAGTAATAGGTATATTCTGTGTCCTATCATTATCTAACATAGGTCATAGATTTCAGAAACAGAGCTCTGCCGTAAAGCCGAATACTTTATCTAAACGAGTAAAAAACTCACAGATTTCCAAAGAAAACTCTTCAGAACAAGCTTTTAAGTAGGTAGATCCTTCAAATATTTGAGCTCTTGAATTTCTTAAATAGCTAATTAACGTTTATGAATCACCGAAACCTTTCTTTCTTGCTCTCACGTTATCTCTTTATTATGAGGTTATTTTATTATAGGACCCTAATTAGAAATCTTTTCGTTTTCTGGCATGAGATATAATGAATTTTACGAAGATTTAACAGAGCTCATAAATATTTTCGGAACGTAAAACTTATGGAGTTCGTTAAATTGTTTCGTGAAGTATTCCGATGCGAACTTATCTCTAAAATCTTTGTTTAATTATATAACTATTCTCTCGAGCTACAGCCATATTGAAGCGCAATTGGGCGTAAAGCTATTTAAATCTGAATAGGGCATTGTGAAGGCGCGTCACCTTGATTCAGCGAGGAGTCCCGTCCTTAATAAAGTTAGAGTGCCGTCGCTCGCGGACACCCATTCTGTCGGCCGCCCACCGCTGCCTCGGGCGACTCTCGAAATCATCTTGTACGAGCTAAATGCCTTTCTCGAACCTCTTTACACTCCGCTACCTTGTTTGTGTGCAATGGACCATGCGTATTTGTATTACACACACAAAGGGACAGTAATTACTTTGATTGTCTAACCATAGATCTGTTAAGACTAATCGGATTAATTACATTGTAGCATTTGTTATTAACTATTTCTACCCCCATTAAAAAATACATGGTTTGGCAGTTTACTTTCCAATCAAAATAATAAAAAAAAAATTAGCGATGGCAAAGCAATTCAATTGAATCTGAAACAAACAAAATTAGTCCCATACCATGAAAAACAACAAAAAATACTTTTAGTATCTATTCGCACAACAAATAGATTGTAATTGGGTTTCTGCCAGTCGGAGATGTATACGGTGCAGATTTGTTATGTGTACTCAATATTACATTGCTTTGTTACGCTCAGAAGACGGTGTCAGAAGTCAGCAGAGGCGTCTGTTACGTAAATATCGGCTGGGCGTGTTGCGAATAGGACAGAATACACGATGAGGGGAGGACGAAAGTATGTCCCGTTTATTTTGTATAAGTAAATGTATTCAACAACGAGTTAAAATAAGTTTATGTTCACTTCTATACGTGACAGAAAACTCAATAGTGCGCCCGAAAGTTTTTTATAATGTTTTAACTGTCGATAAAAAAATTGGTCCTCATTATGCAGTTTCAGACCTAACTACGCCGTGAGAGAAGGCCAATATTGCTGACGTGCCATTAAAATTTAATCTGCATTAAACTTAAAGCGAGACTTTTAGTGCTAAAGGCTTTTTTTTAGATCGCTACTGCTTCTACGAGTTCACTTTTATGTCGATTTCCTCGCGTAAAGCAGGTAAACGCTGATTGCAAATTGAAGATTGAATCGATGAGGTGTTAAACGTAGAGCTACTTTTTATTGGGAAAACTTCCGATTTTAATTAACAATAATTCAAATAATTTTCTATTTGTTTAAGGGTAAAAGTTGAGCCCGACCGTTCACCGCGAAGCGGAAATTCACAGCCCTTCCATTTCTGGTTATGCGTCGATTTATATTCTGCGCCCACTCGCCGCCTGAGAAATCTCATGTTGGAGGTGCTCTTTCAATTTGAATCGGAACACTCGGATCGGGGAATAATGTATTTCGGTATCGACCCTCCGCTCGGTACGGATCCTCCTGTTTATCGCAGCTCTCATTTATTCGGGCGTCGTCGCCCATTTATTTTTTCAACACAAACTCTGTGTCTCGCAGTTTATCCGTCGTACGATACTATTAGCAGGGTTTTTGTTTTGAAAGGCAGTCAGATTGCGTCGCCCTGACTAAAGGATAATTGAATTGTCACACTACAACATGTGTCCCATTACGGTATTTCTAAGGTTTTATTATAACACTGTCATATTATCGAACGACAGTTCCATTTGTGAAAATGTTTTTGTATCCCAATTTGGAGTTTAACGTTCATGTAGTAGTCTACTAAACAACTTTTTTCCAAATTATAAACAAGAAAAACCATATTATATCAAACTAAACCTATATAACAAACTGTTTAGTTTAAAAAGATAGGAAAAACTGCTATCAGTTATATAGTACAGGTAAGAGGCCACTTTACTTAAGTCGACATTTACGAAGAGTCTCGAGGGTTTAAGTTTCTCTATGCGATCGTCTAAACGCGAAGAAAAACTACGTTGCCTGTTAGTCGCCTTTATCGAACGATGCACTAAACTGCATATGCAATGTTCTACGCCAGACATCTGTTTGAGCACTTTGTGTGAGTTGGAGACGGAAAAGGTTAGTTTTTGGATAATGTTAGAAGAACTAGAGCAGTTCGGCGATTGCCTCATCTAGCATTCGAGTCGCGCCGCGGCTACCCCGCGGACCCTTAACCCGCGCTCTATTTCTCCTATTCGGAGGACTATTTACGTCGTTTTGTTTGATAATCTGCTATTGTTTCGTTGGGCAACGCGGCGTCCCTGTGAGAATTATGCTAGCTATCTATACAGAACGTGGACGGCGTGCGAATATGTAATGAACTAGGAACCCATCCGCGCTCCGCCTGCGTGCTTACGTTTTTTATGGCTATTTGTGTTTGAACATTAGATTTAGGCAGCTGTTGGAGAATGCGTTGGTACCTGTAGGGTCTCCTAATTACGTGTAGGTACTTTGTCAGCTAATAAAGACAGAATGTTTATACTAAAAACACTGGATCTTTCTTGGTGGTTAAAACTTTTATTTTCGTAGATACCTTTGCAAAAGCAAAAAGGCCCATTTTTGGAATCACTTCTGTCATTGTATGCGATTCTTTCTCAAACAAAAAAACACAAGGGCAGATTGTGGTTAACTATTATTTTTGACCTTTTTCCTCCCGAGAAGGAAATGAGCAGGTACATTAGGAACTGGAAAAAATATTTAACAGTGAGGCCGATGCGGTTCTTTTGGCGTTAATTTTTGAGATAACATGTCGTTGTAAATGTGTGTTACTTACATAGAATCGAGCTCGACTAGCTTTCACGCTCAATTTTTCTTGTAATAAATTCTTTGTAATCTCCTCCCTTGACAAACTGTCCTCCGATGTGACTCGTCCATACGATTCATGAAGCCATTTCATTTCCGTTTATATGCCTATTTGTATTCTCTCTTCCTTCGCGGTTAGAGAAATCTCTATACTGAGATGCTCTTTCAATTTGAATCGAAACGGCCGAATTGGGGGAATAATTTATTTGGGAAGCTGCTTTTTTATTCAGAACAGCTCTCTATGTTTAACGTCCCAGGGTGTTTTCCTTGTTGTTAGTTATTTGGTCACTGTTTGAAGCCAACATTGATATAAGCGAACCTATTTAAGTTCCGAGTACCCTAAAATAATTTCACATTCTAACTAGGTACCTACCCAAAGATGTTAACTAAAGTTGTAAATACATACCTATGTGTATATTGTTCCAATTTATTTCGGTCGTTTCGGACTCGAGAGCCTAAATTAAATTGCGACCCCAAAGCTGTTGTTTATTTATATTATGCTACTTCTATGTATTAACTTCTACCTTTTATATTTAGTATAGGTATATTCAAATGTAATTTAATCGGGTAGGTACAAAACGCCTAACAGTTCCAGTTGAGGGTTGAAAATTGTTTCAGTAAATAGTACATGCATGTACGATAGCTATAATTTGTACATGTTTCAGTTTAACATAGGATTAAGTGTGTATTTAATGTGTGCGTAAGTCGTGGTGGGAGGTGCAGATCTCTCAGCGCTCGCTCGGCGCCGGGTTGCTGACATTGCATTAAAAGGTGGAGCGTGACCGTCTGCGCATTACTCGGCTTCGACTTAGGTTTGTCCCATGCCTCGACTCAAGCGTCTTATTGAAATCTAATTTTCGTTAATCCTCGGAACGAGTCCGCCCGGCAAAGCGAAGCCATTGCCAATAATATTGTCGTTGTTATTACTCTGTGTAATGCATTTCATTCCGTCCGCTACGTAGCAATGCTATGATAATGTTTGTACCACACGTTTATTTACACTGCACAACACGGGTGGGGTGTTATGTTTGGTAGGGACTTCAAAGGCAATATGAAGTGATTGCTTTTTGTAATTCAGTCGTTTATCACAATGTCTGGTCGTTACAAAGTTTGAATGGATACTTCCAATATTCATATAGGCCCTGCCTAGCTACGTGCGTTTTGTTATAATTTTCTGGACATTTCTTCATTATATTAATGAAAAATACTTTCTTGTCTATTGTGACAAGAAAGTTTAATATACTTACTACTATATTGAGGTCCCAGTAAATCCTAAACGCCTACAAAAAAAACTATATAAAACCGAAATCTTCTACTACAAAATAAAAAGAAAATCCTTTACGAACAATAAAGGATAATATAAATAATACTATATTTGAATAATATACTAGCTTTTGCCCGCGGCTTCGCCTGCGTTGCGGTCGGAACTTATCCCACGGGAACATATTACTGGGATAAAAAGTATCCTATGTCCTAACCCGGGTCATGGCTTACCCTTACATTGTAGAAATCCGTTCAGAAGTTTTAGCGTGAAAGCGGAACAAACAAACTCACTTTGGTACTTTTAATATTAGGATGATGTTAGGTTGTCTGCTTTTTATTTAATACTTAAAGCCGATTGGTTTACTTTGTACGCTGGTGTGCCGCCTCGTCTGCAATAGGACGTATGACAGGCGCTTAATTTAGCTCCGGCTCCTCTGCGTGCTGCTCCGAGCGTTCTTGCGGCGCGAGGCGCTACAGTCTGATTTATGTTATTTGCACGTAAAGCGGAATTAATGGCTTTATTACTCTTCTCTGTTTGCTGATCTCGGATGCCGAGCTCTGTCCGCGTCCACAACTCCGTTTGAACAGCCGAAAAGCCCTTTTGAATCAGCGGTTTGGCAAATACGTAATGTATTCGTATGTAACGTTTCAGCAAATTTCAACATTTGCGATTCTGCCTGAAAGTCTTAAGATTATGTTTTCGTGTGCGAAGTTTTATGTTATAACAGCAAGGAAATACGTATCTACTTACATAAAATATAACACACATAAAGTAAAATTCTGCCAAGGTGTTATAGTGGGCCTGGTAAGTTAGCCAGTTTCATTATAGAACGTCATAATTCATGTGTGAGTAATATCTCGCGTGGCACACATTCTCCGGCGGCGCCGGCGCGCAGCCGCAGGTGAAAAATTTGAGCGTGGCCTCGTTGTGCCGCGAGCTTAGTGTTTTATCTCGGCTTAGCGTTACGAGGATTTGTGGCTCGCTAAGTAACGTTTTATGTCCCTGGAACGGCTGCAAGTTAGCTCCCTTGATAAATATCCATCTTTGATGCTCTGCGCATCAACTTCACGTAGGTCCCGAAAGTGTTCTCTTCGTAGATTTTTTGAATACACAAATAAACCAGTAAAGCAAATAATAAAAATTAACTCTGTGAAAATGCTTGAGAAACAACATCAAGCTGCAGGTGGATTTCCTGCACAATTCTAGTTGCGCCGGAATCACTGGTCGTAAATAACACGTCACATTCGTGCTTCCTTTCTTCTGCTTGTAGGAGAGAACCTTCGAATTTGCTAGCTAGAGTAATAAATCATTTAACTTTAACTGCAGTGCACTGTTTATGCACATATTTTAAAGACCATTATCCTTATATTTTTGAAGAATCTTATTTGAACTTTGTTTCGTTTCTCAAACAGTCTACTGTTTGTCCGATACAATCAACACTAATCGGAATGCCATTATCATTTTTTTCCTGGCACACTGAATTTTGAGCACCATTCCTGCAGTTTACCTCTATGGTAGGATTCGTAACTTACTTTAAATTCTTACTTGCATACGAAAGAGCTACTGTGAAAAGTATTCTGTAGTTTATTTCCGCTAGGAATCGAATTGGTAATAAAAGCCGGTATATCCCAATAAAATTGGACTGGAAGTGTTGTATCGAAGCAGCGGAGTGGAATGCAGGCGACGTGCCACGCAGTGGTGTGTCGGTGTTGTCGGTTAGAGAGCGCGCAGGCGGCAAACCATGCCCGTAGCTGCAAGCGTACGTACGGAATGTGGAATAGTCTACGTTACACCTCGCATCGTCCAAATAATTTATACCCAAGCAATTGTCGAGTAGGCACACACGTGAAATTGATGTCAACCGGTGGTTTATTGTTACACTGCCATTCCGTTACTACCTGAGCACGTGAAAACGTGAATTAAAATTTCTAATAACTCTCAGCTTCATATTATACCAAAGTTAAAGTCAAATCATTTATTTCAAATAGGCACATGAAACTCACTTATGTGCTTATGCAAGTTGCTACTGCAACTTGCATAAGCACACCCAAAGCTAAAATTTTGTGAACTTTTGACAAAGAAGCAGAAGATCTATTGAACATACATAGTTTAACCAATTTCATTTTATAGTACTGTACGAAAATCTATCCAGCTTGTTTTGATCAGACAAATAGTCGTTCTTAAGGATACGTATTGAAGGCAGGATGCACGTTTGTTTAGATTTCATGGCGGGTAAAGACAGTAGAACAAAATAATCAAATTCATCAGCCCTTTGTCTTGGAGCCGCTCTGTTGGCCCGCTCGTCGGACGCGAGTCTGTGTCGATTGTTTACTTCGTTAGCCGAGTCTCTATCTCTACCCGCACACACGTTGCTTCAACGAACTTTGATCGTGTTATATTCTCGAAAGTAAATATTTTTTTCCGAGAAGTGAGAGCATCGTGTAGAAATGTCGGCTTAAATCGATTCAAGTTTTCTCCATAAAATTGTGATGTGCTAACACAGACATATAGCGATATTTACAACAAATTTATTATTAACGTACCGCTTCCTAGTCGTGGATATAGGCTTTCTCTCAAAGCTCGTATATGGCAACACCTGCGCCCAGCAGAAGCTCGTCTCGTGTAAATTTATGAACGCTTTCAACGTGTGCCACCTGACCTGGCGAACGACATTTTGCCGGACAAATGGCTCTTTGCCTCCATTTCTATTGGATACTTATTCGAACTCGGTTACTATTCGTAAACTAATAACTGAAATCTACGACATCAATACGAATCCAGCACTGTTTTAGGGTTCCGTACCTATTTAAAAAATATTTTTGATCGTTTGATTCCCTCTTGGTTGTCTATGATAATGTTTTTGTGGCTGGAGCACCGCCAGTTGTATTTGTTTAATCCAATAGTGGCAAGAGTCATTTTAGTGGTTTAAAAGGCTTTTTTGTTTGTGATTTGAGTAAAAGTGCAAAAAACCCTTGAAACAACGGTTTGCTTTTGTTAAAATAAAGATATTACAAAAATTGACAAAATTCTAATACGGAATACTGATTGCGAAACCGGACGCGTTCTTGGCTGTGTTTTTGCAATTTATTTAAGCTAATCCTTATATAAGCGTTAACTTTCCCTTCAAAGCGAAATGAAATAAAAACTGCGGTATTCACAAACAACGATATAATTGGAACAATATTTTTAGCGAAGAAATAGCAGTACACAAGAATTGTATTTCTATTTTGCGAAGAACTTCTTTGATGCTTTCGTTTCCCGTTTTATCTACTTACTTAAAATATTGTTTGAAGAAATGCAATTCAATGAAAACATTAGTTTTCTTTGGAAGTTTACTTTACGGTTGCGTTTAATTGCAATGGAATCCTCGCTCTCTTCTTAGACGAAGTCCTTATAGGAAAACTTTTTTAATATCAAGCGTTACAGACTGTCCCTCCGATCGGAAACACCTATCTGAGACAGTGAAAACAAAAGGCTTTTTGTATGAAAGAATCGCAAGTAGAATTGTGTTTCCGGCCGAACTGCGGATAAATTTATAGCGAAATGTAATGCCGTCCTGGGGGACACTCTCCTTGTGAGGTTCGCCCCTCCCTTTGCACGACACTATCTCGCATCTTATGGTCCAGCCTTGCTTTTCTATTTAATAAATTAACTTTAAATCCATTAAAGCTAATGTACCTACCGCTACCTACATTTATTTTGAGATAGCTTTATTTCTAATTTTATCTTTTATCAGAGTCGAGTTTAGAAAGGTCTGCAATGGGTGCCCGTTTTGCGAAGGTAGACATTTTCCCCTTTCCATTAGATTTCCTCAAAAAAGACTAGACAAGGCACATATTTACTTTTGTTTATGTTTTTTATTTTGAATGTTGAAGAAGTCTCATGTAAGAGGCTGTTGTACATAAATTGTGAAAATGCCTACGACTACTTATTGCTTCATTTTCTTTCATACTCTAGCGTAGGTCGGCGTAAAGAACTCAAAGTATGAGGGTGTTCATTTCTATTAACCGACACACATTTATGAGACCAAAACAGGACATCAAAATGGTTCGTAACAGAAACCTTAACTATTTTGTTTCTTTATTGTTCTCATATTTATTTTGGTACTGTGTTACTTTTTCTGTGCTCTATAAATAAGATAAAAGAGTTAAGAAAGTAGGGCATAAAAGCAGTGTTATAACATTGATATTAAAAGTGTTTGAAGATAACATAGAGTAAAACTATACCCTAAGTAGAAAAGTCCTTTCGAAAATGGGTTTATACATATAGGTAGCAGAATGATAGTGATACCGCAAAATGTGCCAAGAGAGGAGTATTATTGTAGCGCTACAGTCACAGCCGGTGCGTGAAACAAGAGGTAGTAGGAAAGCGATTGTGGAGCTATCGTGCCCGTGCCCGGCTAGATTTAGTTTACAGAGATACGCTCCACTTTAATGTCCAACCTCTTGGTACGGAACGTTGGTTCGTCGCTATCTAGCTACACTACAGCTTTATGTACACGTTTGCTTTGTACACGTTTTGTTTTTATTGTATTTAGTCCATTGAAATGTTACAATTTAGGGACCAAATATTGCATTTCTTAGAGGACGCAATTTTATTTTTGGGACATGTTTGGGGGGTCAATAGAAGCTTAACCTCAAGTTTGTGGGGTTGCCACCCTTGTCCCCCGGCCGCCATCTTGGAAAAAGGGTGAAAACACTTTTTTCGCGATATCTCGGCAACAATGCGTCTTACAAAAAAATTGCAAAGACATAATTTGTAGCAAATTGTTTTGCCTACAAATATGTAATACAACTTTTTGCCCTAAATAAAAAATTATAGAAGTTATAAGCAAAAAAGGGAGATTTTTTTATAAAAATTTTCTTTTTTGCTCTATAACTTTTTTTTTATACATTTTACAAAAAAAATACATCACACCATTCTTGTAGATGATCCTTTGAGGATAATTTTTCCCTATTTTTTTTTAAATTTCATTCATTAATAACGCTGTTACAGCGCTCCAAAGTTGACCGGGTTCGTCAATGTTCATGAGAATCCGGTCGAAACGAAATGTTTTACTTATTTTTGTTTTTTTTTATTGTAAATAGTATATTCTTACAAAAATTTTATTAAATTAAAAAAACAAATCAGCCTTGATAGATCTTCTCAAAACTGCTCTTTCAGGGGTTGGTATTTCTGTCGACCAAGCTGAATCAGATGCAGATTCAATCATCGTCTCTGCTGCGCTTACTGCATCCCGATCTCATGATTCTGTTATTAATGTGGCAGAAGACAGCCTAACATTAATTTTTCAAAACCTGCTTTTTCAGGATGTGATACAACATCAGCAATTGAATTAGCTGGTATAAAGCCGTATAAAGATATGAAAAAACGTTCGCCAACAAGAGTGAGCAAAGATGGAATAGCGCGGTACCACCAGCTAATTAAGAATGTTTCTCCATAATTTTAATACATTTTCATTTCCCCATTTTATAGGCTGCTGATGTTGTATCACATCCTGAAAAAGCATGAAAAAACAGCAACTTCTGTGTTATGAGATCTCCATACATAAAACTTGAAGGGCTATATCTGAGCAGATGTGCTCCCTTTTGAAGGTTTTGAAAAATAAATGTTAGGCTGTCTTGTAACTAGGGCACGCCACGTCAGTGGCGATAAGGCCCCTCTTTAAGGAGTGGCTAGAGAGGCGTCACGGCGCCGTCACCTACCGCCTGACGCAGATCCTCACCGGACATGGATGTTTCGGGAGGTTCCTGCACATCATCAGGCGGGAGGAAACGCCCGAGTGTCACCACTGCGAGGATCGCCCAGAGGACACGGTGGAGCACACGGTGGAAACCTGCCTCACTTGGGCGGAGCACCGCCGTGTTTTCGTAGAGGCGATCGGCGGCGGCGACCTCTCGCGCCCGGCCCTGGTGCAAGCCATGGTCCGGGGCGAGAGGGAGTGGGAGGCAGTCACCTCCTTCTGCGAAACAGTCGTGCTCGCGAAGGAGGTGGCGGGATGGGAGAGAGAAAGGTCCTCCCGTCCCTGCCGCCGCGGGAACCGCCCCGGGCGTTGGGAGCCACGTAAAGACTCCCGGCCACCAGCGCGGGCCTGCGGGCGGTGAGCAATGGGTGGCTCACCACCCGATCAGGACCAGGCCCGTGCCGGATGGCGCGTATATGTTCCACCCGCGCCTAAAAGAGATGTCAGCACATGAAGGCCCTTTAGGGCCAAGCCTGCCGGGTAATCGGGATTGTCCGAAAGGGTCACCACTACCCTGGAACATAAAGGGCTACGGAAGGAACATGAATGGGTTTTAGTTAGTAAGAGTCTGACACTCCCTCGCACTCCACCCAGAACTGGAGAAGACATTGGATGATTTCCCAGCCTTCAAAAAAAGCTGTCTTGTGCCTAATGCCTTGAGCAATACAAGAATGGCAATGTCCTCTGCCACAATAATAACAAAATCATGATGCATCTGATTCAGCTTGGTCGACAGAAATACCAACCGCTGAAAGAGCAGTTTTGAGAAGATCTATCAAGTTTGATTTGTTTTTTTAATTTAACAAAATTCTTGTAAGAATATATTTACAATAAAAAATAAAACAAAAATAAGTTAAACATTTCGTTTCGACCGGATTCTCATGAACATTGACGAACCCGGTCAACTTTGGAGCGCTGTAACAGCGTTATTAATAAATGAAAATAAAAAAAAAATAGGGAAAAATTATCCTCAAAGGATCATCTACAAGAATGGTCTGATGTATTTTTTTTGTAAAATGTATAAAAAAAAGTTATAGAGCAAAAAAGAAAATTTTTATAAAAAAAAACTCCCTTTTTTGCTTATAACTTCTATAATTTTTTATTTAGGGCAAAAAGTTGTATTACATATTTGTAGGCAAAACAATTTGCTACAAATTATGGTTTTGCATTTTTTATGTAAGACGCATTGTTTCCGAGATATCGCGAAAAAAGTATTTTCACCCTTTTTCCAAGATGGCGGCCGGGGGACAAGGGTGGCGACCCCACAAACTTGAGGTTAAGCTTCTATTGACCCCCCAAACATGTCCCAAAAATAAAATTGCGTCCTCTAAAAATTGCAAAGCAAATGTAACATTTCAATGGACTAATTAGCTATCGTCTTAGCTGAATTACTACAAAATTTGCTTGTAATATAATACATAATCTCTGAATATTTACTTAGATAAGCAGTAGGTTTAGGTTGTTCGTGCCAATTTGCATGCGGTGAATACTACATATACCCAATGATATTCACAGCGAATTTGTAACAATATTCATGCCATCCTTTGGGATTGTTGCTGCTGGAAGTACGTAAATAATCCAGTGCAAAATAACTCCATAACCATCAAAACGTAGAATAATATGCGTCGCTAGACACACATAAAGAACGCTGTCACGGGCAATATATTCAATGAATGCAATGTTGACAGTGCAAACCAGGCAGAGACATTAACCCAATAGTCCCGGCGAATAGAATAGAAAATAGACATATTCATATTCAAATATATTCTATTTAGTTTCGCATAGGTTGAACAATATATTCTTTGTGTCACGGTCCTCCCTTCTACATAGTTGAATACACGTATAAGTTTATCTATAAAACTCTAGTTTCGCCTACAAAAATGTTGAGCACTTGTTACGGAAGTTTTGTTGGATGAAATGTGTTTTTCCGGCGAAATGGACCTATTCAGGGCTAAGGCAGTATGAATTTCACTACCTTTAATAACATATTTTGAGATTTTTAAGAATTATTAAACATTTCTTATACCAGCCATTTTTGCTCTATATACATCGTGAGTCGACCGTTACCTGTTCCATTTACGTGAGTGGACTGTCAGTGTTTATAATTTCCATTAGCGAGCTGAACTTTACAAGTTTAGTAAACGAGAAGTTGTTTTAAGTATTCCCTTACCGAGGAGTTGTCGGAGGCTGGTGTGTTTTTGCGGCGCGCGGCGGCGGCCAGGCGGCTCCGACACCACGCCTCGGGAAACATCGCCCGAGATGCCACAAAAACTTCACCCCCGTTTTATTATTACTACGATGCTAATTAAAATAGCTCCGAATAGATTACGGGCAGCTTCTGGCACCAGCGCTTAATGCGCTGGCTTTACGACGTCACGCTTTATGCTCTCTCATTAGCGCCGTCTCCTAACTCACCGTTTTTATGGATACACATTTTCCCTCATCCTATATTTCCTTTTTTGTTTGATTAGTTTCTTCTTGTGAGTTGAGCACACAACACAGTTATTGGTAGGAGGCTTAGGTAAACTCACTAATGCATCACCTCTATGATAACTGCGTGATTGTGTCTAAGCCGTGCATAACCCTCACATTATTGCATTGCTGACAAGAGAAAATGCAACGGCGGGCGTAGAGTTGAATTAGGTAAAACACTAACGATATTTGTATATTTTATATGTCCTGCCGTATGCACGTTACAGGAACTGATGGACGCTAGTGATGGCGCTAAACACGTAGCTGAATTCTGGGCCGAGGAGATATAGATTGCCATCGACACGCTAAGAAGAAGAACGATATTTAGGTAGATTTAGTAGAGCTCATCCCTAAGTATCATGAGTGCCGCTGAAATTACACATGAGACTTGTTCACTTTATCTCTAAGATATACAATCCCCTGGGTGGCGCAGATGTCCACCCACTGGCTTCGGTAACAGATGTTTATGAGGGGCAGTCACCCTGTTCGCTACCCTTTAACAAAAATAACATCATCTAGCAAATTTATATATAAAGAAAGATCTTGATTAACTTTAAAATATTATAATGGTAGGTTAGGTGAGGTAGGTAATTGTAAGTTATTTAACATGTACATAAACGACCATGTAATTATTTTCCTGATAATACGGCTTGATATTTACGCAGGCAATGAATGGACACTACGATAATAACAATAAAATAATCCAGCCTCAGAGGCGTGTGATAATGACGCGACCAGCTCGTTAGCCACGTGGGGATTACCTATTGTTAATGTTTTAATTTGTTTCTGACCCCTTATTCAGCTCTTCGTTATTTGTCGTTTTACGATTACCATTAAAGCTTTTGTGTTTGCTGTAGGAAGCTAACATGTACAAATGTAAATGTATGTTTAATAATAATCAGTTTATGATTGCGATGTAAAAAAAACATTCAAACTTTTGTAATTTTTTTTTTACAAGCTTGTTATGCACAGTGATTTCGTGTGGTTACGTGATACAAGATAAAAGGTTTTGTCTAATCCCGGGCGTCAAAGCTAATATTTTAATACACGGCCATCGATCACTAATAAAGTTCTTTATTAGTGATCGATGTACACGGCACATATTTATTTGTTTAGCGGTATTGACGGAGCCCGACCTCGTTTCCACATGTGTTGCTAGGAGTTTTCGGGCGCACGTAACTTTGCCTTTTCGTAGCCATTCTCAGTGAGAGCTGGTGCCGGCCGCTGCCGCAGCCCCCTCGCCGCAAACTCACACCCTATTGTGTCCATTACAACCCTTTACAACTTCTAGTTTTTACTCACCTCAGTATACGTGGCAAAACGAGCGTAAACACCTTACATTGTTAAATATAGTTGTTACCTCGGGTTGTATTTTGTAGTGTTATGTTTAGTAAGGTTTTGTTACGTTGATAGCGGGTACCTATTTTGTTGAATGTTAGTCCAAGAACCTATTAATAACAATGTTGGTCATAATCAAAAATATATTTTATTTTTAGTCTTATGTTATCAGTAATCTTCATAAACTTTCCTTACGTCTTTCTTTCATGTAAGTACCTACTCAGCATCGTTTGTTCGTCTTCAGTGATGAAATACAGAATGGGTGCCCATTTCCCAGAACCCTAGCCTTTGTGCTTTACTGTCGGTTTGTTTATTTTAGGGGCCTGGCTCGTAAACACTCACAGACCGATACACTAAATTTAAGTTGCCCTTCTTTATATTCTCTCCAGAAATTCTTTTTGGACGAAAGATGGTCCTCCTTTTCATAAAAATGTGGTACCATTTCGTTTAAAACTTTTTATTACATAGTCTACTAATTTACATTAATGTTTCTACTTTCTAAACGGTTATATATTATGCAGAAGGAGAGCTAAATTTAAATAAACAAGAAACTACATAATACACGTGCAATGTACATACGACGTAGCTGTGCAAACTGGAAACTGATATAAGTGCACTTGCAACATTAAAAGGTTTCCTGGTTGGTTGCGGTGTGAGATAGTGTACGATGCTCGCGTAAGGTAGCTGGCTCGAGCCGCGTCCCTCGCCCGTGCCCGTACTTAATTTACTGCCACGGTAACGCCACAAGCACGCTCCATATCCACCGCGTTATTGCCAACTTGAAAGCAAGAATAGCATACACATTTCCTTCATATCTCCTGAATTTAAGCGTCTGCCCACTCTAACATTACATTATATTCTTTTTATACAACTCGTTCCAGACGCGAGTTTTATACAGAATTTTCTATGGACTATATTTTTATTGGGGTAATGTTGCTGGTTGATGGTTATTTTATAATAAAATTAATGAAACATTTGGGGCGTAAAAGGTTTCTATTGTAACTTTTCTAATATCGACGTAACTTATGTACAGAGGCCAGTTAGCCCAATCTGTCAAATTCGTTAACAGATTTTCAAGTTCTTTAACATAAGGTTAATTTTAAATTGGAGATATTTGACCGATTGGGGTAGCGTGATGTGATGTTGTCTGTACTTAGTGGAAATAGACATTGTTGATGTAATTTGCATAATGTTTCATATAATTTTCATATTGGCTTGGTTGATCTGCCTCTCCAAGAATACCACGAGGGGTTTTATTATTATTCCGTGAAGAGTATCGCTCGTCGGCGGCATGCAGGTAGCAAGTCGCGAAGCGTAGCGGGCGCATGCCACGTGTGCGACACTTTTATTACACCGCAGCCGGAGGCCGCGAGCGAACGTTTTGTCACCTCTTCGAGAGGCTTACACCGTAAAAAGGAGAGGGTATTTTTCATGACTTTTCCACGCGGATGCATTTCACCGCTTTGCTTCAATGGGTTTGCGAGGTACCTAACCTTTGCCGCTGAGTTATATCAAAGTGCTTTCGTTTCCACGTTCGCACTAGAAAGCTTTAATTCATGACTGCTAGAAAATATTCTTTCGTTGTAGATGGAGAGAGGAAAAATCTGTTAAGTTCTGAAAATACGTGAATGTGGTTTTAACTTCGTGACTTAATTACTTCCAAGAGCGAATATAACTTGGTAATATAAGCAATTAGAAACTTATTTGACGCTGCCGGTCCGCCTGTCCCGCCTCGGGCGCAGGAGCCGTGAGCGGGATGAGCCATTACGTGCTTGCGCAGAACTTTTCCTTTTAAAAGTCGTCTCTTACTCTTTTGAAACTTATTATATTGGATAATTCGGCTGAAAATATGAATATGATGGCCACAACTTTAGTAATTTTAGCGAAAGGCAGAAAAATTCTGACGATTTCGCCATGAAAAACGGTATCCCACGGCGTTTGGCCCAGATTAAGGCTTTATGAGAATCCTCTTTATTATAACGTTAGCATGAGGCGATGATGGCGCCGACTACTTTACGGATAAAGTTTGCACTCTAAAGGCATTAAATAACAAAACTGTTCACATTCAATTTACACAGCAGATTCCACTAAATGGTTTCTAAAATTGTTAAACATAAACGTTGTTTTTGTGACATATTGTAAATATAAATGTATAATGGGACGTAAAGAACAAACCCTACACGGTGCTGTTTATGCAGACGGTTGCAGTAAAGTGTGTAGGTGGGTACCTACACATTTTATTTATTTGCATTTGATTTTCATTTGTATTTTGCATAAGGGATTTATGCGACCTCTCCTTCGACTGTTTCTGGGATCTTACAAAATAGACCAGTCGTGGAAGCTATCGATCTACAAGTAACTCTATACTCCGTCAATTCGCTCGGCATCGCAAACTAATCACTACAATTTGTGACTGGGATCTATTGGGAACATGAAAAAAGGAATGTCGATTTTTCACATTCTGCCCTCTACCCTACCTACCTACCTACCAACCTAATAAAAAAGTTAAAAATTCTAAAAAGTAATATTCCCTCATTTTATTTATTTATTCTATTTTAATCAGCTTAGACCGAATTCGACCGTACCTACTTTTATACCGAGGTGGTATAAGTCTTATTATGCGAATAAATTTGGGATTATCGTCAGTTTTTCCTGTTAAAAAACTGTCAGATGTCAAAAATTTATTGCGGGATAAGATTTTGGTATTTTAGATCTAAAAGTTTTGTCGCCCTTGGAGAAAAATAAATGTATTCTTCTTCTACACTAACTGATGAACGTCTAGAAAAAAAAACGCCTTATTTTCATGATTTTTAAGAAGAAGGCGAGTTTTTTTTAAATGCTATTGCTAATCTCCTAAATTATTCATATCAGAGGATCATGTCACAGTGTCGAGGAAGTTTCTACATGTGTTCTTGTTCTTCTTCGTGTTTTTTTCTTCTTTCTTCACGCGGGTAATGAATTGTTAAGAATTGATATACTGCTTACTTACTTAGCGTCATATTTCTGTAAGATTTAAATATTTATTTTAAAAAGCTAACATTCTTTGGAATATACAATTAACATACTCAGTGCTACTTAATCTGTTGAGCCGGTTCCTGCCTCAAAATAACTGCGCGCGCATTGGATTTTAGTACTAGATTACACAGGAACTTTTCCGAAGCATTCTGACACCGTAATTTATTCTATTATTATTATAATTTATTGTGTATTTAATTTTTTTTTTTACATAAAAAATCGTGCAAATCTGTAGGCACTGTAATTCTCATCCTGACCTGCCTTTGTCAATGTTCAACTAGAGTTAATCCTGAAAGTTTGTGGTGAGATTTAATTCTGAGTTAACATAGACGATTTCTTTATTATTTGACTGGGTAGCCAAAGGTATAAATTACCACAAACTGAAATATAAATATTTTGCGATTGGAGCAATCTTCGAGCATTAAATCGATACGCACAGTTGAACTTGCTGTGCTTCTGTATGTACGTACTTGTATTACCAATTATGCAAAGCGTCTTCCGCGTTGCGGTGTGCGGGCGGGGCGTCGCGGGGTGCAGGCAGGGCGGCCGCTGTCGCGCTCTTTCCTCACTCGTAGCGAAATAACGACCTCAATTTGCATAACAATGCTCGTCACCCCTTATTCCCCACCAGCGACTTTCACAGGCCACGCGGCTGAGTCCCACCGGACCCGACACCTTTTTTTGCTCAAAATCTGTCCAGCGACAAGTTTCATTGACATTAACACAAAGCTAATAAATTTTCCGTAACTACGAATGCACAGTTAAGCTAGTTTTCCATAAATCCGTAGTATGTACAATAAACGTTCAGGAACTAGCGGAACTGAGTTTAAGTTTTGATTTAGTGGTGGTAGTGCGCCGACATCGTCTCGCTGCAGCCGCCTCCGCCGCGCGCCGGCCGCGCTGCGCCTGGCGCCTAGCGCGGTACCCGACCGAACACTTTCGGCCGCGCTCGTAACTTCTTCGTCCAACTTTCTGTTTTAATTGAATCAAAGTTTTCGGCTTTTTGCGGCGAGCGTGCCAGCCACGCACGCTTCCTAAACTTTCTTTATTAAATTATTGGAAGTTCAGAAACGTTCGCCTTTGAACGTGAATTCTGAAACAAAATTGGGGATAGTCGTGAGTTACAGAAAAGTATTTATCCCCTACGGACTCAGGGCAGAAGTAGAGTTTAAAGCTATAAATAAGTAATGACTGGGCGTCTGTTGTACAGAGTGTACCGTTGAAATTCCTGACAAAAGAACAGTAACGACAATTACGAAAGACAATTCAAAATCCGACGAGTAAACAGTTCATAAAGATGTACGATTCTCTTTGCTAACGACTAAAGCATTCGTCCGGGGCATTGTTTTGCGGCGTAGCTTTATCTGGCGCGGAACGAGTTGTCGTTCCAGTAATTTATAGATCTTTACCCGCCCCAGGCTCAGAGTAACGATTCGGCCAGAGGAACTAGTCTGCTAGCTGCAGCTCTGGCCGGTCCCTGCCTAAACGCTATTAAAGGTCACGTAATAGACTGACTCCTCACGTCCCGAATTCAAATTTGAGTAAATATGTCGCCGCCGACCTCTTATTGTACTACGCCTTTGTATTTACATTTACTTTGGGGCTATTTTGAATTTGAACGTGGACGTCCGCTTGTTATCTCGCATTGTTTGTGTGCATTGTAAAGGTCGTTTAAATTGTGTGTTCTGGATTTAACATATATTTAGGTTCTTTGTGTTTACCTACACATACATTTGTATTGAGTCAACCTAAATAAGATTATCGGAGAGAAAAACAAATTTTGTTTAGATAATACTCATATTACGGTACCTTAAATGACGTAATTAGTAACGTAATATTGCTATTATGTTTGTGACCTTCGTATCCGGAAAATAATTCCATGAATTCTAAATATGTGTTCACATATTCTGTAAGAGTTTCCTGAAACATTATAATCTGATATGCCTTATTCATACGTAACATTGGAACTATATTCATGCATGTGGCTTTTCTGAAGCCGATAGCGACGGATATTGGAGATTTACCTAAGTGTGACGAGATCCGGAGAAGACTTTGTGCCGGAGCTTTAGTATCGGATCCCGTCACATACAATGGCTGTTAGAACATCTAGTAATAGTTCGCTTCCCCCTATTCATCTTTTACTTGTATTATTTTGCGCTGACAGTTTCACTGCACTTGTGCTATCAAAAGAAATTACCGGAATTGTTTTGAGCTGTCCCCTAAAAAAGAATATTTATGTACTTTGGCATACTGTGTGATATTAAAGCTTACTGGTATGTCTTTACAATTGTTTGAGTTTTATGATCAGAAAAGTAGCAACAGATACTATAAACAGGATACAAAAAAATGTGCCTAAACATTTTGAATAGCAATAATCAAAAATGAGTGGACATAAAAACCGTTTCTCAATTAGCCGACATGGCATTTCACACTGATAACTTTGAATTGGTGATTTCTAATTCAATAAAAATGTAAAAAAAAATATAAACCTTTAAAATTTTGTTCTTGATTACAGTTTTAGACCTGTAATATCCAGGCTATAACTCAAATTGCCAAAGCATCAAATCTTTTACGTACCTTCCTTTTTTAAAACAAGGTTAACATAATCGTGCTCGCCAAAAAAGCATAAACACTACAGAGATATAGATAACGGTAGGGTAAGTGCAAGCGGCAGGTACGTGCGCGATGACAGTGCTATGGGTCCCAGTGGAACCCTTCTGCGATCCTCGTAAATTGCGAATATTAGATTATAAGTACGGAGTGCGGGCCGGCGCCGGCGCCCGGCAGCACCGGGGCCATCAGCCGAATATCGAACTCGTGCGCTGGTTAACATAGCGCCGTGATCTGAATCTGCTTTTTAGTTATTCCCAGTTGCGTCGTTATTCGCGAGCTTTAATTTTTGCTAGTTAACACTTCGAAAATAAATGCAGAGCATTATTTTAAGAGTAGGTAAAGCAGTTCTCCTTTTTCTTTCGTATTGGCACAAGCTAATGACGTGGGAAAAATATTAGCCCCTTAGCAGGGTCGGTTTATTCACAAATGTTTTTTTTTATACGAATTCTGACTGAAAACAGGTACAAATTTGTAATAAGTAGTACCTAATGTGTAATAAGAAAAGTTCTCTTGTTAAAGAAGCTCTGAATCTCAAGTAGGTAATTTTCTAAGAAGCTTATTGTTTTGAAATGCTCTCTATATAGTCATGATAACAATAACAACAGCTGTGTCGGTGTGAGCCGGTGTTGGTTTTCCCATTGCTCGCTTCGTTACGGCTTCATTAGGACAGCGGCTGCGGGGCTCCGGGGCTCCGCGGCGCACGCTACGATCGTCCTCGTGTCGCTAAGACAGCGTGATTGCACACAGCGCTTCGTAATGTTTCTATTCATTCAATACACTCACAAACATATTTAATAGAATTACTTTAAGATTTGAATGAAGTGTCTGTTTGAAACAGTATAAAGTATTTAATATTACAGCGCGCAAAAACGTCTTACAAATTAAAATAACTCTTTACTTTGATACCGGCTTTGCCGTTTATCATTAGTAGCGCCTCGAGCAAAATTCAAGTCTCTTATATGCGTCTACAGTCATTATAGCTCCCGAAATCTCTAGCTGTTCTTCGTTCAATTAAAGTAACTTAAGCTTTATAGCTTTTATCTACCCTCTATTACTTTTATTTTTCGCTAACGGGCAATTTATATAGGAATGAAACATTTGAAGAACAAACGATAGCTTTACTTCGTTTTAAATGAGAATCGAATAGGTACGCACGAGGTGAAAGAATAAAAGTCGATTTATTCAAAGTTGGTAAGTCTGAAATATGCTTAGACTATTTATGTGTATGATTAAATCTCAATATACAATCGCATAAATATAATAATATACACGGACGACGCCTGTAGAGTACGTATTGGCTATGCATTAGACACTTAGCAACTGTGCCTAGTGCGCGCCTGCTCTTCGGCCTCGCGGCCTTTGTGAACCGCGCCGTGTAATTACTCGGGGACTATGGGAAATAGCTCACCGGGCGCGAAAGCACTTTTGTGTTATTACAGTAAATTAAACCAGATAAAAAATAACGAGACTTTATATAACGATTGCGCACGGAAAAAGACCCGATATTAAAAAGATCATGATGAATTTAATTAAGAAAATGTTTATAAAAAAGTGGTGCCAAGTTTCCCTTGCTAGTCAATACAAATAAATCAGAGAAAAAATATCTAACACCTGTCTGCCTAACCGTAGATTGGGTTGGACGTTTCTTATACGTAACAACTGAAAGTTATCGTCATATCTGAGTTGGGAACTTTCGCAAAGACAAATTGGAGTGGAGGCGGTAAATAAAGTTTTACGATATGCGCGGTTATCAGAAGTGTGCGTCGACGCGGGGTGTGGGAGGGAGATGTATTTATCTACGACGCGGGCTCCATCTCGCTGTGAGGTTACTTCCCGTACACCTGTACGTATTAAATACCTCTCGTTGCTACTCGTTATCTTTCGCCCCCTCTCCAAATTAAGAGCTTTGTATGTCGTCTCACGTTGCGAATAAAATAGTAACTGAATTTATCATCTCATATCAAGTTATATTCGTCAGAGCTGATTGTTATACTTTGTCGGATGGAGGTGGAATCGATGAGGGAGAAAATCGAGTATGCATCTTCGACGTACATCTTGTTCAGATAATATTCCATCGTCTTTTGTTTAATTTTGATTCACAAATTTTTATCATGTGTGCTTTTTAATTTGTGAAATTAAGAACTTTTCACGCGAACAGCTAAGTAAGAGTAAAAAGAGTAGTAGGTAAGCATTGCAAGTATTTAAATTATTTAGTACTTACGACGTTCGCATGTTTATGCATAGAGTTTAAGTTCAAAGTCTGTCTGCAGGGTACGATGTCTCTTAAAAATTCTTTTTATACACGCCAACCTGGAAAAAGTTCCACTTAGTTTCGTCCGTCGTCGTACCGTATCTAAGTAAGAACTACGCGAGTGGTTGGAAAGTCCAGGGACGCTTTTAAGACGTTTCATAATAAATGCAAGATGGGAATTTGTAGGCAATATCATTTGCCCCTAATTCATATGGTAATTCAGGTACCTTGAAGGCGGTCCCTTTGTTTATAAGCATTCGTTACGCATAAAGTGTAGGAAACATGTATTGGCCGTGGTTTCATATAAATTGAAGGCTCGAGCCTTGATTACCATGCACTCGTTCCATTGTTTCTTCTAAGTAGTAAATATTGCTCTCGTTTTGAATTCGGATTAAAAGAAAAATAATACAGTCAGTATTTTTATTACGCAGTAAATGGATTTACTAGAGAATTTTAAGAATATCTCCTTCCGCAATGCGTGTGTTTACTTAACGTGTATCAGGTGACGCTTTGTCCGATATTTATCTCAACAGTATGTGGATTCATATGGAACAAGTCTCTCCCAAGCTCGGTACCAAGTAAAGTCCACATCTCGTGCCCGCGCCCCTCGCTCGCGTCGCTCGCCCCGCCGCCGCCGCCCGCGTTCTCCCTACACCGCCACGAGCTCGAAAACCGACTCCGTGAGCGTACAGATAAAACGTATGTTCATTTTATTTCCACATTTGTCAGCGTTCGTTTTGTGCCCACTAACATAAATTGGACGTGGAGGGAAACCTCGCAGGTGAATGTAAAATAGCCGGGTTTTCCCAAGATAATACCGCCGAAATTTTACGACACCATTATGCGATTTATTGGTCGTGTCACATTCAGAAAGAATAATATTTCCTAAAATATTTTCATAAAATATGTCGTTTAAAAATGGTGTCACATTATCATACATATATCCATTATACTATGGGCATACAATTTTCTGCATTTTTTATTTTAAATATACAACTCACTGATGATATTTATTACCGAATTATGTAAATGACACAAAAAACCGCATAAACAAAACTCGATTTGTCAGTGGAGGTATCATAACCTAATGTTTCGTAGCCGCGCTACGAAATACTATTCACAAAGTGCTACGCCCGTGCCAGTTGATGCAACATTTCGATAAGCGCTACGTAGCGCGACATGCCTCCCCCGATCTGTGTGTCCGGACGTCGAACTACTGCCAATAAACTCTTGTCCTGTACGGTAATGACTGAAACAGGCGTTCAATTAAACGTTAATTGGCACGTTTGTTAAACGTATGCTGCACAGGAAAATATGCCTGAAGCACACATAATTTTTTCTATGCAACCAGAACATCTTATGCTTTACTTTCGTTAAAACTACTAGCTTTTATAAAAAAGAGAAGATCTTTTTTAAACAGTTCAACGTTGTTCTAGCTAGAACGGTAGGCTAATAATTAGCTAATGAAAATCGCGCCCGGCGCTGTTCTACTTCATAAATATTTTCCTTATTGCCTGTTACCACGAGCTGTCGATAAATTTATGGAAGGGCCGACGTCACCTGAAATTTTATGGTTTCTTTCTTCGGCACTCACCTTTTATACTTAGAACTTGAGCAATTTTTATCTTAATAAACTTACGTGCATACTCTTTAAAAAGTAAGTAAAAACTATTTACTTATATAACCTAAATGACACGTTTCTTTACCCATTCAGTCAATCATTTTATTGTAAGTGTCCCGCAAAAGTTAATAAGAAGTTCGTCCAGTTATTATCATTCTAAAATAAGATATAAGGAAACATACTCGTATTATCCCGCCAGTATTCCCCGAAGGTGGAAAGGTAGAAAGAAGGAAGCAGAGGCGCATTTTATTGTAAGTGTCCCGCAAAAGTTAATAAGAAGTTCGTCCAGTTATTATCATTCTAAAATAAGATATAAGGAAACATACTCGTATTATCCCGCCAGTATTCCCCGAAGGTGGAAAGGTAGAAAGAAGGAAGCAGAGGCGTAAAGAGCAGCCATGGATCTTTCCATGGCTGCTCTTGATTTTATCATCGGATTGGCATCCCTTACATAAATAACAAAATTTAGAGTTGACGAACATTTAAATGAACACCCAGATTCGTATACACATTCATAGACCGCTTAGTTACGTACTGAAATAGCTCCGCTTAAATAACATGCGGAGTTGGTGTTTTTGTCCCGAAGCGCGATTTGTGCCTCATTACCAACACCTGTGCGTGACCCGCAGCGTTAGGACAGAAAAACTATCCTCGCACCGTAATGTCGCACACTCGCACCGGTCCAATATTCACCTAATAAATACTTTCCTTCTCCAATATTCACAGCGCTACTATCGATAGTTCCAGAACTATTATTGAAACCGTGGATCCGAATATTTTACGTGTCTACCTAGTCTACCTACCACATTCTTTTATTGTGGATGTTTATGGTTCCAAGCTTAAATAAAAGCATTATTAAATAGGATCGCATTTTAAATTTGGTATTTTAATTTATTTAATTTCCTCAGCCTCATAATAACACAGTTACCAAAGTGTATACCTAAGCTTAATTACAAGAATATGATAATTTATGAAATATTATTTTCCGCTAGGGAGCACTGGTCTGTTTGTATATTCTATTCTATATATAATCACAGCGGTGCGTTATGTTACAATAGCACGGGGTTGCGCATAGCGGGAGAGCGCCGCTTAGCGCTAAATCTCACCAAGTACGAGTACATTAGCGTTTTCCGATATCTAAAGCATAGCGCTCTGCGGCTGCGGTCCAGTTGAATAACAAAGAATTGCGTGGTTGAGATATCGGAACACTAATGGACTGGGGAATTTATGAAGCTTTCCAGAAGCTTGTCGTCGTTATGAACATTGTATGTATAAGTAATGAGCTGTGCGTGGCAGAACTAGTGTTTCATACAATTCGTAATATAATATCCATGAGTGAGTGAACGTGGATGCGGACTGAAAGCTGGGTTTATTTCCGCACAATCAATCAAGTTATGAGGGAGTCTGTTAGTGTAAAATCCGCACTATGTCATTGAGTGAGTCTATTGATATATTTGCTATCGATATGGACCAGCAAATTAATTCAGTTATTTTGCAACTCCCATACTGAACGTTGACGTTCAACAAACACTTTTTATCTTGTTAAAAATTTACATAAAGAAAATCAAATATTCCGCGTTGGCGATTTAACACGATATGCCGATTGCTTAATGAATATTTCGACACGACGCCGGACTACTGGCTTTGTCATTATAATGAAATAATATGTGTATGTACTCTACTACTAAGTAGTTTAATGTACATATTTATTAAAAAAAAAACACTAAGTTATAGTAAGCAACGATAAATGAAACGATATTTTTGTGGACAATTGAAATAGTCGGCATCCACATTGATTGTTTCACCGACCATTAACTACTCGTCGGTCGTTATTCACTTTTGTACGATGTTTCATTGGTATCCAGCCTGTCACAGAAATATTTGGTGATACATAGAGCTAGCATTTCGATTCCAGAAGTGAGACTTTTGTGTGTGTGTGTGTGTGTGTGTGTGTGTGTAATGTATCGCGTTTAAACGATAGTTAGAATTGAATGCGGGGTATGGAGTGTCAAAAGTAGGTTTTACCGGTGCGAGGCTGCAGCGGTGGCGCGACGGCGATGTGGCGGCGAGCCGGTACGCGCCGCGCCCTGCGCTGATGTTGCGGTATATGGCCCGTGAATAATCCACCCGTAATACTCGACTTAATGGTTTGGAATTAAACAATTAGTTGTTTTCTTTCTGCCTCGTCAATGATGAAGTTTCGCCTGAATACCACTGAATAGGTACTGCTGTTTGAGAAGATTTTTCATTCACAGCATAAAGATTTTCATCATTTTTTTATCTTTAAATACCCGAAACGTTCATGTATACAAAATAATTCCGCAAGAACTGTGCTCTTAAATTGTTTAATATTCAATGTTATAAGTTATTATTTGCAGCCGCTGCTTTTTAATGTCTGTTTTAGGGTAAAGCTTATTCTTACTGTTTCGTGTATTAATTCGTCTGATAAGCCGGCTCTTTGTTCATCCACAGTAAGACGACGAGCAGACGTTTTAATCAAGGCTAACGAATTTTTAACCTTAGCAAGAGGCTGCGCGATATCAGCCACCGCCCGCCTCCACGAGCACGCCTCGCCACTTCTCGTGCTCGACGCGTTGTTCTTATCTTTGAGTAATTACCTTGTGGTTTCGTTTTTATTGTTCGTGCTTCCGAGTCGCTTTCTGTTTTATTACATGATCAGTGTAGTACCGCGGTAATGGTTTTCTTTTCTACAATATTTCACTAGGTTTTCAAAAACTAAGTGCTTCTTAAATATAAGTTTCATGTTTAGATAGCTCTGAGAAATAATGAACACTTTATTTAATATTCTGTCGAAAACAGTCCCATCGTTAAACTAGTATCCATATAGGTACTAGTTATAAAGCTAATGAGTTTGTTTAAACTTGCTTACCTCTGGAAGTACCGGTCGTATTTAAAACAATTTGTTTGCATTTGATAGCCCAATTGTATTGGTTTTTTAACATCACTTTAAGACATATAGTGTGCCGATCAAAAAAACAGAAAGGACGCTAAACGAAAACGAAGTAAAAGCGCGGATGGGCCATGCGATGCGATGCGATGAGTCGGCGGCAGAGGATAGTTTTTAATAAACCTATACTATGCTATATAGACGTAGTGATTGGGGTTGTCAGCTCCCAAGTGTATGAGCTTTAAATTAAAATACGTGAACGGCGAGTGTTACGACGCCATCAACTAGGCGGCTATAATATTCGTAAAGATATTTATACCGTAGCGCGGCTTGCAGCTGCATCTCACGTGCACCTGCGGATATTGCCGCGTAAATCAAATTTCTTATTTCGCCTCAACACTCATTTCTGTCTGGGTGTGTTTACCTGGTGCGGTGTCCTCGCACATCAACGTGTTATATTAAAATTGTTATTAATTTTTGTGTAGGGAATAACTAAATGTCAGAATTTTGTTCTTATTCCTGATCGTACACTATAACAATAACTTAATGGGTTTATTCGTTTTTGGAGATTTTATAGAAGGTATACAGAGTTGATATGACAGAGGGGCATTAAATTACACTACATATACTATACGTGTTTAGTATTAACTCGGTACGGTATAAAAATAAAAAGCACCAAAAATGAGGTTTTTATTTTTTCAAACAAACTAAATAGCTTACAAATCAGAGTAAAACGCAAAGATCCTTTGTAAATAAAAACTGACCTTGTAACGAGCGGCACCGACGCGCGAGCGCCGGAGCGCTGTTAGGAAAGATACATCGTGTTAAAACGGGGCAAAATTAAAAAATCATTTGCAACTAAACTACTGCTCCTATTTAATTCATTTTTGGTACATAGTTTGAAAATGGTTCCTAGTATAAGCTGTTTAAAGGAAAGCCCCTCTGTCGTATCAACTCTGTATAAGTCCCTCATTATATACCTTTTCCTCATTATATGTTTAAATTACTGAGTAAAAAGTTGCTAATTGGCACGGCTAATTTGAAACCAAATAGATAGCGACCAAAAGCAACTAATGAATACATTCGTTTTCTTCGTAATGACATTGAATTGACATAAAATGAAGTAAAAATCTTTTTAAAAACAAGCTTTTAACAAATTAAAAAAATGCTCAAAATTTTCTTAAAAGCTTAAAGTGTAAGAAGGTCGCGCCTCAAACTTCATTTTATTTTCTAATGTTAAGCAAAGGAATTAATTTAAATATCTGTTCTATCATTTGAAAGGTACTTGTAAAGACAAATACAACGAATCAGAACAAGCCTTTACACAACTCGTGGTGTGATGCCAACCCAGTTGCTTTATTCTAGTCATGCCATACTGTAGAATGAGCTATCATAATTGAATGGGTATATAAAATTTTGTGCTTGTGCTGCTGACCGCTGAGGAGTTTCGTCTGGAGCCAATCCTGAGCAGCACTTTAGCACTGTCATTATTAAATGCCTATATTGAATTTTGTGTCCCCTTGTCTGGAGCCAATCCTGGTGTAGAATCAGGTCATGCAGTGTCTTAGATACTAAACCAACAAGTAAAACTTCAAGTCCGTAGGATAAGAGGAAGTGGTTTTAATTCAGGTTGCACGTTTGACCCATTCAAAATATAGGCTAACTGGCTGGCCTGGGTCATCTTTTAGCCAAAGAATTATCACTGCCATCCAACATGGCAATGCTGCCAGTTGTCTGTGCACCTCTCCGGACGGTAGCGATAAGATTGAGTTCGATCGAGTATCTCTTGTGTTTGCTAGAGTCATTTAATTCAGTACCTAGAGTAAATAGTTATCTGTGATAAATAATGTTGAAGAAATAAATAAAGTACTGCATAATATTAGGGTAATAAGTTAAAGTAGGTATACAAACTTACAAAAAACTATTCCGTTCATAATATTACTAGAACTAGTCCTGTGCTAAACAGTATTGGTCAGTATCGCTATATACACATAATGATGTACAATCACATAATTAGCGCTGCATGTAATGCGTACACCGCAACACGATGTCATGAATTACAGGCCGTAATGACCATCTATATGCCAATACGATTAATATTTAATGCTGCTATTCTGCGCGGAATTACCCCGTGTCTGTGGTTGAGCTTGCACTGAATTACTGCATCTGAATGGGTGTCAGATGCTTTGTCATCCCCCTGATATACCTGTGAGTGCGGTCTGATATTTATTTCGCTGTATTAAAGATAAGCTTAGTGTTTCTATTGTAGATAGAAAGTTAGGTTGTATAAATTAAGTTAGTAATACATCCAATTCATTGTTTAAATGCAATTTGTTGAAGGTATAAATGGCCACGTAGTAAATATAAAATATATTTATTTACGTAGGCATTGCGTGGATACCTTGGTTTCGGCTTATGATTTAATGTATGGTACTGTCATTAATAAACATAATGCTTACTTAAGGTCGGCTATGGCCGTTATGGGTTATTGGGATTAACAAAAGTTATGTTTTTGTATTCAAAAAGCACTGAGATGGCCTATACCCGGATGAATGCTATTACATCAAAGTGAAAACACTCATCTTACGGACCCTTGCAAATTAATTGCAGGAATGACAGAGCACAACGCTCGGTTCTCTTAATGCACGCTCACAAAGCAAAACGGCTTGGGCGGCACCGCAGTGGCACGCAGCAGTGGTGGTGATTATGATAATGACGCGGTAGCCGCGCTTTTTGCGTCGTTCGTCCTATATAACTGAACTCGACACCATTCTCTGATATCTGTCGCGCGCCCAGCAGCGCGCCGGCACCCGCTCGGCTTTGCCTTTCGCTGCTCGCCTCAACCACTCCGAGACGCTTATAAATTATGCAAGTCGCCATAATCCACGCCCTAAACGCCTTCTCCGCCGCCTCAATTATTCATTCGAGCGGTTTGATGTTTTAGAAAATTGTCGCGATACTCAAGACGGGCTGTGCTTTATAATTCAGTAGCGAATATCCTCGCAGCTGACGCCGGCTCGACTTTATCTACTGATTAAAGTGCATCTGACCTAATTCGTCCATGGATGCGCTACTACTAACCCTCGCAGTGAATCTATGTATGTAAGCCAAAATTAATATTCTATTGTATTTTCCTGTTATAGGATTCCGAAGGCGACACCCCCTTACATGATGCCATTTCGAAGAAACGTGACGACATGTTGACTTTATTGTTGGAGCATGGAGCCGACATGACTCTCACGAATAACAATGGTTTCAACGCGTTACATCATGCGGCTCTGCGAGGCAATCCAAGGTAACGTAAAACATTAAAGTCTAGCTCCTAAATATAATATGGTTTACAGGTTCAATACATATACAATACAAATAATACAAAAACGAGTCGTAAACTAAGTTGGTAACTTCTCTTATTGCTCAACATTCTCTACAAAATACTTTTTACTGTAAAGGCATTGTTTGCCAACAATACTTTCCAAATGAAAATAACAACTTTGTGATCGCTGATTAATATAAAATGTTCGTGTCAAGATAATATTCGGCCACTTGTGCACGAGACCTTTATAACGCGGAGTTAGTCTGAAATAAACATAACGTCGCTTGTCCGACATTATCCCGGGGAGAATGGGTAGTTATGAGCGAGCCTGCCTCACAATAAACTGCTTACACGTCTAATACCGCGCGCCGAGAGGATGTGTGGCCCAGCCTTGTGTGATGTCTTTATTGTTGCCGACATGCCGGGTATGTTTAAAAAAAAAATCGGTATGGACTACAATTTTGACATTGATAGCTACAACGTAAATTATGTAGGTATCATAATTACTATGTAAATGAAGTAGGTATTATAAAACTCTTCTATTATTTGTCTAAACATAACATTTTACACACCATCTATGGATAACGTTATTTTGTAGAACAGAAAAAGAAGCTACAAATATCGTGGTGGAAGAAATAAATAGGTATATATATATTTTTTATAATGGTTTTCTCCTGGAGAAAAATGGTCTCGTGTTATATTTAAAGCAAGTAAAAAGTTTTGTAGATGCACTTGAATATTTTACGAGCTTATTTTAGTAAATAAAACCTGGGTTATGTATGCGTTTATGCAATGGAGAGGCTTTTGTCAAACATTTGACTGTTACCCACTCAGGCTCTTGTCCTTTTATATGTGTTATAATTTATTTACTTATTACGGCTTATACTTCATCGAGGTGGAGCAGAGAATAATGTATCAATACCCTTTTTTTACTTTTCTTCTCCGTTTATCATCCATGAAAGGGTACTTATTTATTATTGGTTTGTTTCTCTCAGTAGACTATCAGCCAATACCCCAAATGCTTGCTGTGCAGTCGTGAGGCCCGTAGCCTACGGCGTAGCACTCGCGTAGCAGATAGCTAATGGCGTAGCAAGTTGCGCGTGGCGTAGCAGTGTAGCGCGTGGCGTAGCAATGCAGCGCGTATCGTAGCAACGTAGCACGTGCCGTAGCGCACTGCAGGCTGTAGCGGTCGGCGTAGCTCGGACGAAATCTTTAATTTCTTGCGTTAGCGGTAGTAATATATTGAAACACCTTACTTCCGGTTGTCTTGAAATCAAGAAGCTATTTAGATGGATTTTTTTTAACTCTACCATTATCATAACAAACCACGACTTTTCTGCTAGCTGGAACAGTTTGTTTTGTCAGATTCTAAAACAGTTCTAATCGAATCCTAAAACATTTTATGTACTATGTATGTATACGACCTCTATCATATTCTACATATCGCCAGAGTCGTGACGTAAAAATGTGTTTTTATTAGTTAGCAGCAATGCTTTTACTAATCATTGTCCATCTAACATACAATCAAGACCTACGCGGTAACAATAACGTGCAAAATTAGGACCACTTTATTATACAAAAGAATTTAAAAGCTTCCGGTCATGCCATATATTCGGATCGAAAAACCCAGGGACCCGTAAGGGTGGTCAGATAAAACTGATCCATGAAAAAGAAAACTTTGGTAATGTATTATGAATCGGTAAGAGTTAGAATAATGAATCTCCGCTGGCGAATCGTGCGTAAAGCGGTTTATTTGTGGAGGGTCCGAGGAGACGCTGGATCGCGAGGCCCACATTTATTCAAGTCACGTGAAGCGTCCCATGGAAATAATACGAAATGTGGCTACGTGACCAGTTCATTATGCGGCGGCACAGAACCCGGCCAGCCCCGGCAGGCCCCGGCAGCACCTCGCCACCAAGCGACACTTTTCGTATGTCCGTCGCCGTCGCGTATTACAAACAACAGAACGTGTTGCCACGCACAGACCCTCTCGGATTTCTTGTAAATCACCGTTCGGCTTCGATTTTGTTGAGCTTGTGTTATTTTTAAAGCACCGAACCTTAAAGTACGAACTTATCCTGCCAAAAAAACTTTTGCACGGCTATGTTCGTATAGATCTATCTAAACTGCGATATTGTAATTGACATACAAAAAAAACGCCGAGCACGATTTTTTTTTAAGATTGTTGTTTAACGGAAGGTAATCGAATAGAAGATTGTCGTAAAACGTTCCTGATTTTATCGCGGAATGAGAAGTCGCTCGCGACTTTTCCCATTCGACAAAAACGTTCGTTTCCCCCCGGAGATGTAAAATCGTTTTATTTTATTACTTCCGCCAGTATATCGTTATATCAGAAGCACCCGTCCTCCTAGGTTCGGGGAGATATTTACTGTATTAAACGGGTTGAATACCATTCAGTGTCTTAATTACAACGTGTTTATCTTCGATCGTATTTCGCTATTTCTAACTTTAATCATAAAAGTTACCAAGTACGTACATACGTTATTAGGGGTTAATTTCAGTCGTCGGTTTTCTATGTCAAAAATAAACACGCTTATTTAAACAAGGTTATAGCGGTGAAGGTGATAGAGGCCGAGCCGTGTTATTACGCCTGATTAGAAACGGTTATCAGTTGCGGCTATCGTTACAGCCGCACTAACGAGCCCCTGTAAAACTTCTGTAGTATTATCATGATAAATTACTGTATTTCTGTCACTCGACAAACTGACGGTGAATTCACCACCTCGGTTTATACAGCTGAATGGGACCCGCCTCGCATGAAAAATTGATGTCATTTATTAAGTTAGGTACTCATATTTTGAAATAACTGGTGTTATGAAACACTTTAATATTTAGCGTATGGTTTCATAGTCCTGTATTCATTTTAATCTCGTTTAATGTTTATTACTTGCTCAATACTTAATACTTTAGTTGCATTCCTTAATGTGTACTTAGGTGGTGAGTTAACATTGTATGTGATGATTATAGATCCTGTAGGGCACAGCAAAATAGAAGGTGAGGGGAAGCTTAGAAAAACTTAGTTTATAACCCTAATATTGGATTTCACACAAAAGACTAGAATTAAATCCAATGTTATTATACATATAGTTTAATGTACAGACGCCAGCTACAGGCATCAAGCTATCCCAAACTGTCAACTTTTCCCAATTGAAAATGCACATTATACTTTTAAAATTGGCAGATCGGGTAACTTGATGTGCTGGCCTTTGTACAAATACTTATTAGAGGACTTAGCACGTATACATTGTCGTTTAAATAGCCGTTGATATTAGTTTTCCAAAAAATATATTTTCTTTTTTATTAATTCTGGGCATTTGTTAAACATATGTATTTATTATATGGACATAAGATAGGGACTTGTAAAATGTAGTTTTAGCCGAGAAGTTACAATGTTAAATTTCGATTAATATCGGAGTGTTTAAAGCGATAATATGTGTTCGCGTTTTGTTTACAATTCTTGATATTTACGAAAGAATTTCTGGGTCTCTAATATGTATATACTGAGGAGGGTCAAAGTATTATTGTATTTAGGAAGTGAGGTGTATTGGATTATAATTAATTTCTTTTGAAGGGTAAAGAGTGTTGGTGCATCTGTGCCATTTTCTCAAAGGGGAAACAACACTGTAGCTCAGCCATAAGCGTTGTTTTAAGATTTGCGGTTTCTTTTAACTTCACGGCGAGCACATGAAAAACACATTTGATTTATATAAGTATGTATCTAAGTATGTATGTGTCTAAATCTAGTCCAAGTAAGTTAATAAAATATTTTTTTAGTTTTGGGACACTATACATAAAATCTATGTTTAGAAGAGTTTTGATAGATCCAGGTGAATCCAGGAGTTTCAGAAATAAGAGGCACTTCTTTGAGATATTGAAGCGCTAATTGATTTGTTATTAGTTCGTAGTTTTTCTATTTCGTTGGTCTCGTGACAAAAAAAATATATTTCTACTGTTTTCTCTCTGTTCTGTAGGATACAAGCCATGTATGACCCTTTCTGGGAACCTATTTCGTATAATTTTACAAGCAATATATTAAATTACACTTTTTTTGCTTAGGGTTTGGTCATGTCTAGTAGGATAACTTATGTATATTTTTATTAATAATTATACTAGGTGCTTCCTAAATGTGTACACTGCCAAATTTGTTGAGCGGGTTTTGCGAAAAACTTTTTGGCATCCGTGAAATATTTATACATGGGTTTGTCGTTTTAAAGAAATTTAACTAATCTTTGATTAACATTACTTGCAGAACTTAAGATAAGAATTGATTAATAACCTCGATTACATATATAATGGACCGATTGTTGGCATGGTGAACATCTGCGTTTGTGACGCCGCACGCCGCTACTCATTCGATAAGACGCGTACCCGCGCAAGGCATTAATCGTGAGCTTAAATATTTTAACGCGTCGTAACATTGATTTATTCGGAGCGTAATCTCAGCTCGCGGCTTGTTTGTTCTTAGGCTCGAGACGTATAGGTACGATTAAGCTACGCGCCCTCAATCCATACCCACGGACCCACCCCAACTCCGGACTCTTTCCTTTACTTAAATTGCTATTTACCATTCCTAATTGGCTTCATTTCAACCAATGCTATCTCTGTTATCAATCTTGTGTTAGTAGTAACGAATAATGCTAGTGTATAAGCTGGACTACGTCGACAAGCACTACGTGGAATATAGAACGAACAGAGCATTCGCAGAAGATTTATATGGTCATTGTGTAGCGTTAATTGCAGCGAGTGGAGCGAAGTACGATGGTATCGTACCATCCGAACGAGAAATGTAATGCCCCGTCGACTGCTTCAGTGTGTACCTCATGAGAATAATGTGTGCGGTGTAAACACGTGAAGCACGCAATACATGACGTCCTATTCCAGATATTAACATTCATGTTTGTGTTGAGCGGTATTTAAATTGATAAATTGTTGCTTTGATGGCGCACTCTTTCAAGCAAAAAATTATGGCGCGTTATAAAGGGGGCTGCCTCTAAAAGGGGAGATAGTAAAAGGGCGCTTCTGACGGACCACTGGGTTTAACTGAATCGAAACAGCGGGTACACTGACATTGAAAACCTATTGGTACAGATATCGACGGCGTCCGTCACACGACTGGCCGGCAGCGGAGCACATTTCAGTGTGGCAGATTTATGAGAACCGACGACTATAGAGGCATGGGGAGGCTTATAACTAGGAGGGACTGCGGAGAAGGGTCGGGCGGTCGCGGGAGGCTCTGTTATTGTGCGACGTTTGATTTACGCACGTACCGCTATCACCCTTTTGTTAGGCCGGATACCGACTGCTGTGCCAGTTCCGCCAGCCCGACTGCAGGCTCTCTTTAGTGATGTTCACCTCTTTCGCCCCCTTTTGTGCTTACTATCAGTTCAGGCTTCAGCTTTTTAATTAAATTATTTACATTTTTATGTTCACATTTTTCACATTCATAAGCCCCAAAGCTTAATATTTTAAAAGCTTCATACACTTCATTTATACTTCATTTATACAGAATTAAATGGAGATTCCATTTAATTCTGTAAATTATACCTACGGTTATAAAGTGATGTTCTTAGGGTAAATATGACTAAGCGGGATTGTCCGAAAGGGTTACCGCTACCCCGGAACACAAAGGGCTAAGGAAGGAACAAGGATGGGTTTTAGTCAGTAAGAGTCTGACACTCCCTTCCGCTCCACCCAGAGCGGGAGAAGTCATTGGATGATTTCCCAGCCTGAAAACAAAAGGGTAAATATGAATCATATTGGAAAGAATCCTGTTCATAAATCGTAGTAGGTATGCATAGCCCTCACGTTCAGTTGTGGTATGCGAAGTGCATAGTTTATTTTAAATTCATGAAAGCGTGCGACATATACCGATCAGATGGCGCGCGGTGATTTGGTGGTAGGTGCATCGCGCGCGAGCGTGCGGCGCGGTGGCGGTGCGGCGGCGGCGCGCGGCGGTTGGCTCGTCGTTACCCGCAATTAGCGGCTCTACACACGCGGATAATCCGCGTCGCGCCGCCCGCACCACCCGGGCCCGCACACGATTGCACTACGGATTCAGCGAATAAATTCATTTGTACGCAAATTGTATCGGCGCTTGCAATTAAAACTTTGTTGGCGCTTCGAGCTAAGATAAATAACACTAATACATTCTGCTTATTGCGGGAAGTTGCCGGATACAGAGGATATATTAATGTTGTTCATAATTTGTTTGGGCGGATTAACCTTGTTGGTCTGTAAACTTATATTCAACAACAGTCCCGCACTGTCCCTTATTACACATTCAAAGTTACGGTTTCAAAAATGTTATGTTACAAGTGTACAATGGGAATATATTTGCATAATTTCATTATATTTACATAATACAGCGACTGTGTAGTCGCAGACTACCTTCGTTTTAATTAGACTACTAAATTATAATATTTCATTTGGAAGACATCATCAGAAACATATCTATCTGAAGTTAAAAACCCTCACACGGAAATGAGTGGTGATGGTGATGTCAGAGGAAAGGTATGATTAGCTGTCATCATTATCATGTTTTGGCTGGTGGTAGATATATTAAGTTTAAATCCACTGCCAATACGAAAATATTTGTCTTATTAATCACCCATAATAATGAAGAAAAAAAAATGTAACAATAATTCTAATTCGAATGCTAATTTTTAATGGATTAAAGAACGACGAACGTCTTCTGCGTGTCATGTATTAAGAGTCCGGAATGAAGACATAAAGAAACCTGTGTTGAGTTTGCTTATGTTTTAATCGTGTTCCACAATAGTTTGATTATTTAATACAATATGAATATGCCGTGGCTGAGCGGTGATATGTAACAGACTGGCGACTCGGCACGCCGCAAGCTAGCGCTTCGTTAAAACTACAATTCAGCAAATCACATCGCCGGGAACGCTACATCAAATGTATAGCCTTATTGGCAAATCTCCAAGCTCATCTCCGATAGTATGTTGTATTTGGTTTCATAAAACTTCACTCGGCTTCGTTAGCAAAATCATGTGTTCGACTGAAACTTGCCTCGGGTCGCTCCTAATTTCCTCAACAAATCTTAGCCCCTTAGGTAGTTTCATATATACACACATCAAAAGTGTCTAGGGATCAAGCATTTTTATGCGGATTTCTTGAGATTGAGATGTGGCTTTGTAATAAATTTATGATTTTATAAATTTATATGGATCCTTTTTGGTGCATTTCATAATTTGAAACAGGAACTGTCAATCAAATTCGAGTAAAAGATGAAAATCAGCTGTCAATATTTTCCCTATAAAAACATACAACGCATTGAAGACATTATTAGTGCTACTGTTTCCCTACTACTGATTAAAACCAACGTTATTATGGAGCGGCGACGTCATTTAAGCAGGGAAGAAATGCTCAGAGCCGTGGGAATGATAGAAGCTGGTTCCCGGCAACGTACTGTGGCTTTAGGTCTGAATACAAGTCAGAGTGTTATCAGTCGACTTTGGACACGTTACCGAAGCACTGGTACCGTGGCTGAGCGCCATGAAGGACGGTATCGCTGCACCACACGGAGACAAGACCGATACATTCAAATCTTAACTCGAAGAGCTCCAACAATAACCGCCATGATGTTAGCCGTGAGGCTTCATCACTCTTCAGGGAACTTAATTAGCGACCAAACAGTCAGAAACCGCTTGCATGAAGTGAACCTTCATTCCCGAAGACCGCTACGGGTACCACCTATAGCAATGCACAATCGTAGGATTCGATATCAATGGGCTCTTGAACACAGAAATTGGGCAGAAGAACAATGGCGTTTCGTGTGCTTTTCTGATGAGTCTCGTTTTGGTATGAGACCGGATACAAGACGTATACGACACTGGAGAACCCCTGGACGCCAACAGCGATTAAAATCCTGCCAGGAAGTCCATCCTTATAGTGGTGGAACCATCATGGTATGGGCGGGTATTTGGATCGGCGGAAGAACTGAGTTGATTTGGATCAGAGGCAACCTCAACGCTCAAATTTATGCTGAGACGATTGTATCTGACGTCATCGTTCCTCTACAAGTGCAAATCGGTCCCTTATTTCAGTTAATGCATGATAATGCACGACCGCACACCGCAAGAGTTGTAAGACAGACTCTCGCCGCAGCTAACATCAATGTCCTGCCCTGGCCTGCTCAGTCGCCAGACTTGAACCCGATTGAGCATGCATGGGATATGCTACAGAGAAGAGCTCTGCCGAATATGGAGGGTATCCAGTTGCAAGAAGACCTTTTTTTGTTGTTGCAACGAACATGGGCGGCCATTCCACAGCGTGATTTGGATGAACTCATTTTGAGTATGCCAAACCGATGTTCTTGTGTTGTTAGTGTTCGCGGTAGAAACACGGATTATTAATTGTTTAAGTTACCCAATAAAATTTTAAAGAAAACTGTTATTTCAGTCTTTTTTTCGAACTTTAATGTTAGTGGTTCAAATGTCAAAAATCCCTTTATTAGGAAAATGGCAAATTTCTTTATTAATGCAAAGGTGACTTGGTTTATCGTTACTGTGACAAACGAAAACACTTTATTTGATGAATCCTTAAAGAAAATTTAAATTAATATCAATCAAGAGAAAAGTTATTGCAAAAATATATGTTGATCCCTAGACACTTTTGATGTGTGTAGTTACGTCCACATGTGTGGACCGACAATGATTACTTAAGACAAATACGTGGATCTGCAATGTTTCATTGCAGCAAGTTTTGATCAAGAATGCGGCTGTCGGTCCATGTATATGTACAACCGACAAAAGTTTCAGTTCCCACCACAAGTTGGTCTACAGCGGATTGTGGGATGCTCTGTGACATAAAATCTGGTGCCTCTGGTGGTGTAGAATTATTCCTCTCAACGATTTGACGACGCGGAACTTTGTTCGATGATATATAAGGTGGCCGTATTTGTTCGCGGCACCAACACGGAGCCCGCCCTCGCATACAAGGTTTTGTCAGCGCGTTCCGTCTCTTTGTGTGCCTTGCCATTGTTCCATTCGCTAATGTTGTTAGTGCTCTTTTTCAGCGACTACGCTAATTTAAATACCTCTCCTTCCTTTTGTAAAGAGACTAGTCTTCCGTTTTCCGCGAGTGGCGGGTTCCCTTTGCGTTTGAGAAGTCCGCGTTGGGAGACTGCATTTAAATGAGACACTTAATCACCCGAGTTGGCCCCGCATTTCTTAAAGCCGTTTGTTCTCTTCATTTATTACATCCTTTCTACAGATTTATCAAGAGCTAGAAAGATTTTATTGCTTGACCATAAAATTACTTTTTTAAATTAATCTTTGACATGCCTCTATCTCAAAATTTGGTTTCAGTTTAGACGTCTAAAAGGGTTTGGCATCAGATTTTTCTCAGAAGTTTGCATGTCTGCGACGTCGGGTGACAAGACCGCTAACACCCACTCAAATTGTGTAAATATGAGGAAGGTAATAAACTCTTGGCGAGTGGCGTGCTCGGATTTGCCTAGAGTTTGGTACGTGTGGATCCCCCCTGCCCCCCCTCAGGCGCAGTGCAGCCGCGTCTCTTCGCGCTACTGCGCTACTTACTTTGCCTTATGCCTCGTTCACATATCAAAGTTTTAGTCGCAGATAGTGTTAGCGATCCTTTGAGACGTTTGTTATTTTAGTTTAGCAAAGCTATAAACTTCCTTGTAATTATTAAAAAGGGCTTTTACCATTGAATCCTCCGATTTGTAATATTAAATATAAAAGTTAATAAGAGTTTGTCGTTCATTAAGGTGGCTTCAACCATAAATGGTCTAACACCAGGTAGACTGATATATGAACCAGGTTTATTTCGAGACCACGAAGTTAGATTGTTACATCATCGATGAAAATGGCGTATATTAGTGCGGTGTCGTTTTTAACCCGCGCCAATATAGCACGTGAGGCCACGTATTAATATCTTTACTAAGCTGAGTGGATCACGGCGTCAACGTGGCTTGGCCGAACGTAGCCTATGATGCATGGCTTGGCCTGACGGAGCTCGCTTAATGAAATATTCGCACGTAGAGTGAAATAGACACGGCAATCATTCACAGGTGAAGTCACTATGCCAACCATTCGCTAATTTCTATGTTGAGGGTGAAAAAATAATTTTAATTCTTAAATAATTTAATCATAAACATAGTCAAACTAAGTTACTTTGAAATATTTGATTAACATTCATAATATTATGATAAACCTTATATGATGGTCATAAGATGATGTTAAAGAAGCAACATTAAATCATGTCTTATAATGTAGTTACGTACTTACACAATTAAAATAAACTTAGCATTGTCAGCAAATATAACTATAATAACATCAGAACTTAGTCCGTGTAATATTGATAAGTTCATTGATTTTAATGTATGATCCCGCAAGTGAATCTTGGAGGAGATGAGATGGAGTAAAGAATGGCACCTTTTAACGGGTCACGTATATACCATAACTTTGTTGCTAACGTTATTACGTCAGACGTGAAAACAGTAACTGAACGACGTGACCGCAATAGCAATAATCAATTGGCTCGTATTTTATTACTCACAATACACCTACCAGTCTTTCCGCGGAACAGTGATTTTTTCTATAATATTGAAGGTCTGTATGACGTAGAGTAGGCTTCCAACTCCATTGTATTGATTACAATCTATTTCCGTTTTAATGTTTTACTATTTTAGTCATGCATTTACCGTGCATATGACCGGTACTATATAAGCAAGTTGTTACAACATTCCTCTTACCGATAAAATAAGCTGTATACGCAGAGACAATATGCGCAGATAATAATGGAATTTTAATATTTATGGTTATTTTACCTTGCTTGGCACGCCTCGACGTAATCCTTGTAATAAGGAGAGGTCTACAAAGAGGAGCACAATAGCTGTTGGCATGCAGAGCGGAGCATGACGCAGGCGTTATTTTACCATCACTCAAGATGACAGTTGTATTTTTCGCGGCCAGTGGCCGACGCTCAGGCGCCGGCTCCGTGTCGTTTATCATCGCTTCGCGATCGTGTCCAAGCCTTATTATTTATAAAAATGTAGATAAAATAGTCAAGAAGTCATTTGTATTAAAAGTTTACTAAAATATGTAACTACCTATGTAATAAATCTAGTACCTGCATGGTACGTGTCAAACGACAACATATTATTCAACGTAGCGCACCCTTTCGAATGATGTTTCTAAAATCAGCAAAATGTTTCATGTTAAGATTTATCTCCTTGGTTTCGCTCGTAGAAGTATATTGTGGATGGATGTTGGAGGCGCTGGCGATGCATCCGGAGACGGCGTCAGCAGTACGTGCGGCCGTAGTGTGGCGCACTCGACTCGCTCCACGTTTATTATCGAGTGATTGCCTCCCTGCGTGATCCGACTTGCCAACTATCTTTTGAACCGATCTGAAAGTTCTTTTCCTGAGATTAGCTGCTTTTATTTCTATTTTACAATCCTCGTGATTACTGCTCGATCGCTGGGTAATTTATCGAAGACCCGCAATATCGATCGTGTTTTTCAATTTATTCGATACCATTGTTTAGCGTTAGTTTATTTAGATATATATGTAGCCGTCAAAACTTTCTCTTGTGAACAAACAACTAAAAGGTTTGTTTACGCTTCTTTCTGAAGATACAAAATTATGATAAACTGCTTAAAGCATACTCGGGACCATACTGTACATGTTTGTGTACAACGCATACAGAGTTCTAACTGACAATTTGACAGTTAGTAGGGGCAAGTCTGAAATATCGGCGTGCGCGGCTTAATCGCTCAGCGTGCGATATTGGCGTTACATCATGTTGTCAGCGGAGAGAAAAATTGCCGCACTCCGTCCCCCCGTGCCCCGCTGCGTCCCCGCGCCGCGCCGCGCTGTGCCGCGCGTTCCACACGCCTCGCTCGCCGATGTCGACAGCGCGTTTATATTACTTGGGGATTTATTGTAGTTTTACGAACGCACATTTATCTGTTTCCATAGGAAAAATAACATGTCACGTATTATGCTACTTTAATTTATTCACACAAATATCGATTAAGTAATTGACTCCCGAGGCAGATTTTCATCAGTACGTTGTCACGCGGACACAGTGGGCATTCGGAGTCAGTGCCAAGCCAATTATGCAACTAATGATTACATACGTTAACGGTTACCTATACCTACTTACGTATGCAGTAAATACGATAAAATTCAAAGTATGCGATATATTTATTGAATCAGAGAACAAGCTGAAGCGCACCCATAACCGACCAACCATTAATGCAAACGTCTTTAGTGAGAACAGGCGAGTAACGCATAGAATGTCTAAAAATACGCATAGGTACCAGCAATCTCCTGTTACGATCGAGTACATCTTCGGGACTGCAACTTTAAAGCATCTTTTTGCAACAATTCAAAAGTTTTCCCTTTGTCCGTCGCAGTCTACACTATACAAAGAAAAAGTTCATTCAAAATGTTGTTTGCTGCTCTAGCAAATTTATGGGAAATACGTACGTGTGTATATTCTGAATAGTATATTAATGTAATCAGATGCAAACGCGTAAAATAACGCGGAAGGAAAAGCCTCATATCAAGCTCTCCAAAACACATGACTGAACCCCAGTTGGCAGTATTGGTGAAGAAAATTCAAATATGACATTTCTGGTTTGCGGTGACGCATGATATTATCGGCGTAAAATTTTACTGGTTTATTGGAAATATTGTGGCTTCGTTGACATATATACTTTTGCATCAAAATCACCCGAATTGTATCCACTTACTGCAATTATCGTGTTTTAGTTTTAAATTAATTAACTTAGCTTAACGACTCAAGATTTAAATAGAATGTGTCTTCGAAAACAAATTTATCGATAAACATGTAACATAAAAATAATTCAACGCCTTCAAGAGCAAATTATATGTGTAATCAAGATCCAGGGTGGTTATGTAGACCAGACTTTGACATTCAAGTCGGTTGTTACAGTTTACTTTTAGGACCATCATAAAATTGTGGCAGGCGTTTGTTCTACATTATTGAAAATTGCATGATGAAGAGCCGACAAGTCTATATTCACGTCAAACAGTTCAAACAGTCAAACTCTTTTCGAAAGAGTAGAAGTAACATTTTGGGAGCTATATTTTAGATAAAAATGATAATAATATTTCAAAAAAATATTATAACTCAAACGTAATACGCATAGACATCGGAGTCTGAACAATCGCAGTTTCCAATTACACAGTTCGTTACGTTTTGAAGAAGGTGGCAGGTAAATAGGTACTACGTTTTGTCGCATAGATGACTCGGACAATATAAATGGTTCATTACATTATTTTACAATCAATCTTGGCATCTTAAAATGATCTTACCTAAAACTAAACCAACTGCACCTTAACTAAGACCGTGCTCGTCTTGATTAAAGATCTGTCTAAAGACAGATTTATATTTCTCATATACATAGCTATTATTGTACTCTCGCGTTGTCAGAGTCTATTCAATAACAGGCGCACACCTGCTTGATTTACGAGCTGTGCAAATTCATTGTTATTCTCAACCAGAGTTTGGCGCAGAACTATTCGAAATTATTCTATTTGAGGAAATTATTATGATTATAGTATGCAAAAGACCACACAAGGATCTTCGTGGGCAATATATCACTGTACTCGATAAGTTGCACAACACATGTGCTGTGCACTATTCCGTTCCTAGCTTGAGGGGTGGGTAATTGTACTAGTAGATTGTCGTGGTCGAGTGTTCGGCATGGTCCACGTGGCACAAGATTGCGGAGGCGGTGTTTGCTCTTTGGTGGAGCCCGCAACGGGCTTACGGTTCAGCGAGCCGTGCGGCGAGCGCGCGGCCTCTCGGGTCGCGTCTCCGGCCAAATTGAAATATCCCCGCTGCCACGACGTCCACCACTCGCATAGAGAACCATGCCAGTCGCTCGCCTGCGGCCACACGCTTCACACACACATCTGCTCAAAATGAACTGATGAAGCTCACATTAACATTATGTATTTCCTTATTACCTCTACGGTACTACCTACATCTTTTAATTCATATTTTATGCGCCGCGGTAAAAAAACCAAATACCAAATGGCTAAGTGCTTTATTCGCTCTTGTGCCGCTTGGTAGTAATAATTTCATAATTCAAGTAGGTAGGTAGACCCGAAATGGGTCGGGTCATATTTCGCTAAAAATTATATATTGGCATGGTTCTCGAACGATTCAATTTCCGTGCGCAGACAGCAGCGGAATTTACGTGCGCAGATTTACATGCCAACGAAATTATTTGCAAATGGTACCTCGAGCGATTCATCTATATTTTATGATTCGTACCGAGCACACTTTAAGGTTTCTCTCTTCGAAATGAAATTATCACTTTATATTTCAAAAGAAAAGATATTTTCGTGTAAAATATGGAAATATAAACAGATGTTTGGCAGATTGTTAAGAACAGACTTTGAAATTGGATTAAGTTTATTTATAAGTAAGGATAACGGCATAATGTAAATGTTTGTTATGTTTGTTATGTTTCCCGTAATTCAATTGAACTTCTACATGTCCTGAAACTGGTGGGAATTTCCCATCATACATAATATGCATGCAATTATTGGTGGTATGCTTCTTCATTTGTGTATGTAGGTATTTTGTTATTGCGATATTCGTTTACATCTAACCAATTCTCTACATTCGTATCTGTGAACCGTGAGAAAAACAGAAAATAAATAAGTGAAGTAAGTGACGCGTGCACACATTGTTTAAATCGATAACCTTTGTAGAGGTGGTTGCCTTACGAAGCCCCTTTGCAGGTAATCCTGCCCACTTGGAGTTATTGCCGCCGAGGGAAGGAAAGATTACCTCGGCGGGAGATAAGGAGGTCGACGGGGCTTCGAGTGCGATTGTCCCTGAGTCAGGCGTCGAATTGTGTCAAGTGAAGCGGCAAATTAAACGGCCGAACCTTCTGCGCGCTCTGCTCACTAATCGTCACATAAACTGCTGCCGCCCGAACGTTTAATTACGTAAAATGATTTCTTCTACATGTACTTTATTAACCGTACCTAGCCGCTAACTTAAAGCTTTTGTTGTACTTTTATTTGTGGCCAGTCCTATACTAAAGCCATGAAAATTAACGGTCGCTGTTGCCATATAAACATAAATGGAATTACTTATTTAAAAAATACATCTCTGAATTATTATAAAACAATAACATTAAAATAATCCGCTACAAAATATGATCGTGCCTACCCGAATAGGATAAGTCATGAAGATATTACCCGTATGTAAGGATACATTTTCGACTGACAGATAAGATTTCAGCCGTCGTCGTCGGTAGTCATACGGCATCCGACCTACTTTCTAATAAAACGAAATACGTTTTCATGTTACGCATTCGTAATAAAATACTAATAATGATACTTAACATCAACCACAGTCCCAAGACGCCGACAGTAAAAAACAGTGTACACGGCAATATGTCAGCCTGCAAACAAAATCCCTTACATCAAAAAGGTTTATTGTTATGAAAACCAGTTCCAATTACCTAATTGTATTTTATGATATTACGAACAATACGTGAAAAAGCAATTTAATTATTGTTTAAAGCAAACAATAAATCAAGTCAATATTTTACTTGAAATCTAAGTAAATAATAAACATATTTTCAATTAAATTTTGCTATTTATATAACGTTTTCCTTTTGATATATATTCTATAACTCTAGGGTATTCATGAAACCATGTCAACGAATCAACTGGCATATGAATTATTTTTCAATTATTAATTTTGTTTCGTTTTAATTTTTCATATAAAATGATTCGACAGTCACGATAGTTTATGTAAAATATAGTCACGTCAAATATGACAACGTCGCAATTTCTTAGCTTTAAATATGAATGATTAGTTTAAATGAAAACGATTTACTCGTACTACTAACTAACTCTCCTTAACTTATTTAATTATGATTGATGATATCTTCGAAACTATGTATTTTTGGAACACTTGGTTCCAAAAATACACAGTTCAGGGTCTTTTTGTATTATTTTTACTTATAACTTGTAACCTTAAAATACTGGGACATCAAAAGGAATACATTGTATAAATAAATAGACTTCAAGCTTAAAAACATTTGCTACAATTGGCATTGGCTACGTAGAGCTACGCGAACACCTCGTAGCACTTGCGTAGCACTAAATAATGGTTTTGAAATATTGTGCGTTTCGACAAAAGCTTTCAAATTAAATACAGACATCCATGTTCTCTATCTATATTATATAGGAAAAACATGTCATGTTTAATTTGAGAGCTTTATTTAACGTAAAAAACAGACAAGAGTTACTGTAAACTGTCTCGAAGACATGATTAGGTTTCTATATTAATTAAATAGACACGGTAAACGGTAGCGACAATGTGAATCGGTGGCAGGAAGCAAATTGTGAGTGACGCTAATGATAGGGCGTTCAGCAGTCGTAGTGCCACGTAGCGTCTTTCCAATTACGCTTCGGCGGCGTAGCGGGGCCGGAGTCACGCTGCGCTCCATTCGTTACCGGGACGTGCCGCCAACATCTGGACCATCCGTGTTATAACTCCGATAACTTGTTGCTACACAAAATTGGTTTTAGTTTTTCTCATAGTAGGTATATTACGAGTATGAGTAGTGTGGGTCTACCTTATTGATTAAATGAATGCAGTTGAGCGCATTGATACTGTTGAGCTGCCACTAGTTAAGATAGAAAAGTCTGTTACATTTTACTAAAGAAAATATATAAAAATGTAGCACAAATCTGCTTAATAGATATAGTTTCGTTACAAAACCTTGGGTTCCTGTGAACTAAACCAAACCGTTTGCTAAGGGTGGATATATAAGCAACTCGACAAAATCAGTTGATTGGGATAGTTTTCGAAAGCCCTCTTTTCGCAGTGGAAGTTTACGGAATTTGACTATAACATTTTATACAGGTAACCTACCTCGCTAGAATTGTGTCGACCAAAAATGTTTCAAATATTAAAGTAATCTTGGATTTCAAAATGTCTCATGCGGGTACTAAGTAAACTTTAAACTTATATAAAAATGTTCTTGCTCTGTTTATAAAGTTTATACAAATATTATCGTTTGAAGGCTTGAAATTGCTGCGACGTGATATATACATAATGCCAAAAGTTTGTTGGTCACAGAATAAAGTAGAGTATTCCGACAAAACACTCCACGTGGAATACTGTGATAAGGCGAAACTTTGTCTTGCTAACAAATTACACTCTGAATTTCGGCTGATAGAGAAACTCGTTCAAATGAAATCATTTGAACGGTAGCCACGTATCGTGTGTGGTGCTTACTCGCTCTTGTACATTGTTTGTCCTTATTCTTTTTGGGTAATTTTTATTACCTAACCCCCTTGGATGTCCGTAATGAAGCCGATATCAGAGGCTTCACGCGAGTGAAGTTTAATTCTTGTTTCTTTCCTTTTTCACACGGCATTGACAAAATTATATGGGAATGACAGTTCATCTGCTCTTTTATTTCATTTTTCGATCATTTAGTAAGCGATTGAAGATAATGACTTCTAAAATCCAACATCGTTGAATCGGCTAATTTTTCACATCGAGTGAATGGCGAGTTAAAGGGAAAAATGAACAACAAGTGAAGCGTCTGATATCGATTTCAATTTTGATTGAAATCCATGCCTTTAACATAACATAATTCGGTGAAGCCATCTGGTTCCAAGCCACTACAGTCACGTTACCCCGCCATACCAGATGGTTGTGCAGCAAACTGTGTAAGGAAATTGGAGGAATTGTAAAAGGTGCAATAATAAAAGTATGGTTAAGGTTTTTGTTTCATCATAGCTTAACTGAGAGACATTCACGGCCACGGAAGGTTTGCGATTCTAGTTACCTGTCTGTTTTGGGATTGCCCGACTACTATCAGATTCAAACGGGGCTTTTATCACGCGACGTCGTTGCGGTTTAGGTGGGCGCTGAAAACAATCGTACAAAAAACATTATTAAAATTTAGTTTCGGTCACAACTTATACATTGACGATTTACGACATTGGACATATTTAAGTACGATATTTGGTCTAAGATCTGTTTTAAAATGTTCGCATAAAAAACGATCTGTTTTAAAATGTTCGCATAAAAAACTAAAATCTTATGTAACCTTCATTATAGCTACAATTTCTCAACCACCACACCACTTTTGACAAAGGTTACGGATATGCCACATACCTACAGCATGATATTACTTTGTCAGATTCTCCACGAAATTCTATGCGACACGTCATGTACCTTTTCTTTTTCTTTTGAGGTTGGGAAAATCCAATGGCTTCTCCCGCTCTGGGTGGAGCGGTGTCAGACTCTTACTGACTAAAACCCATCCATGTTCCTTCCTTAGACCTTTATGTTCCGGGGCAGCGATAACCCTTTCGGACAATCCCGCTTACCCGGCAACGTCATATACCTGTGATCTTTATCTGTAGTGCGGTGGGCAACTCAGAACGGACTTCCGAATCGTGTCTCCTTGCATGAAGATTATATTTCTTAATAATAATTACGAGTATTAAATGTGTGTCTACATGCAAATATTTTATGAACCGTTATTCGTATGAAGCAATATTGAGATTAACGATACTAACAGCTTGTTGAATGTTGCATTCACCTATTCATATACCTAATAACCGCGGCGCTCCATTATGATATTGCCCTCTGAGTGAATTCGGTTTCATATCTGCCTACATAAAAGTGGATTTTTGAGCTTTACGAAGCGCGAACATTATTCAACGCAACTCCTACTTAATTCGCCCTCGGTATCCAATCATATTTATGCAATGTAACCGTATTTTATTTGTTTTATTCGAAAAACGTTGATATAATTGTTTCGTGAATGAAAATATTTACGTACAGTCCAACTGCATAATGATGTTTCTCTTTATAGCGTTTTTTCGGAAGTCGGTTGTTTTTTTTTTGTAAAAAGTATTTTATTTTCTTCTTTTGAGTTCTGATACCTATCAACCCCACAGTCCCCACACCAATTCGTATCCGCTAATAAACTTGCTAAGTAAACAACAGTGACCTGAAGTACCTACACAGTTATGTCATCAAGATAATGGACATTTAAGACTTATATGATTATCTCACAATCTTTTGTAGATTAACTTTAGTTTTTTGGAGTGCTATGATAATCGTCCTAGGTTTTACTTAATTTACCTAGGTCTTTTAAAGCATAATAGAACATTATAACTCTGGCCGGTTAAGTTGCCAATCAGGTACATAATTGACGGTGTGGCACTTACCGCGCCACAGCGCCATTCAGTTGGGGTTCGCTGACACAACCGCCGCACTTGACGCGCCGCACGTGCCGATCACCGCCACTCTCGGCGATACTATCGCACACGCGCCGCTGATCATATACCACTACTTACTTACACTATTCACACTACGTTCTAAACCTTAGAGAACATAAGGCATTACCAGCTGTCCTCGTATGCGCCAAGAAAATACACACATAAGTGTCAACTCATAGGACAGCAAATTTATTCATACAAACAATTATACTCTAAGAACCATAAATACACAATTTCTCACAAATAATAATTTACGCTTGGTGAATTCCGGATGGTATGGAGAGTGTTATTCCAATATACCCCCGTTTCGGAATCCCCACACTAAAATTAATCAAATTAAGAAAGTTTGCTGCAACAAAACAACACATCGACCCTTATTTAGCGAAGGTAATTTCGCTGGCGGTCCGTTAACTGACGCGACGCGACAATTATTTTCATATAACATAATCCTGGGGCGTTGCGAGGTGTGTTCTCTTGGGACGCGTGATTTGGAGGTACCGGTCGTCCGGGCATCCGGGCGTCCGGCGTACTGCGTCCGGGCGCGGCGGGCCGGACCCGACGCCTACGGAACATCGCTCGCTGACAGGCCGCCGCGCTACCTCGTCACTGTCTCCGGAAAACTCGTATTAATGTAAATTAGAGTAACCTGTCCTTGCTCTCCCTCGTCAGCAGAGGCCACCCTCGTTATTATATGTTTACTAACTTATTTTTATAAAGAGCAGCACAATTCCTTCCAATTACGTTTTCTCGGCTGTTTTTATGATTTGTAAGATTATCTTGGCAGTTTTCTTTTGTGTTTTGCTAATGTGAGCATTTTACGGGTGTTGAGAGACCTGAAGGAAAAACGAAATTGTATCTATTTCCTGTGTCACGCCTGTCCTCGATCATCCTTACTAATCTCGAATCGACTTTTAGTATGTTAAGTGATTAAAATTCGAACCTACCGTTTCTACGGAACTAAGTTCGTCTCATGCGCAGTTTCTTCATATGTACGAAAAAAAAGGCTACTTGTATTTTAAAATAATCAAATAACATTAAAAAATGGTGCTATTTCTATCCTATTATTTGTGCATTTTTATTTACTATGTATCTTTTTATTTTCAGGTAAGTGAAGCAGAAAACGGTGAGTCTATGGAAAATAGTCGCGGCCGCCATATTCATAAAATCTTGTATTGGTTTAATAATCTCCTGCCCTTTTAGCAAGGAAAGGTAAGGGGTCACAATGGGCGTGTGTTTGAATAAAGACCGCTATTATAAATATAAGTTAGCCATACAAACATTATCTCAGGACATAAATCTCAAAGATCGGATTAAAATCGGCATTATTTTCTGTCAGAAATTTCTCCAGATACTACGGCGTGCTCGCTTGAAACTCTAGAGAACGGAGACATTTGATTTTAAGCCTCGCGGACTATAAGTGTTATTTCTTGGAGAGAAGTATTATTCTGCGACAGGAGCGCAGCTCCGCCGTCTCGAATGCTCCATTTAGTTCCAAAGTTTTTCTCGTTTATCACCGTTGGGCTCTCAGAGGCGGAGATTTTTCCTTTAGATTTGTTGTCACGCCAGACCTTTTTAATGTACCTTTCTTATCGTGGCTCGATTAAGAAGGAACTTGTATTAGATCTAACTCTTCTTGGCTACTTTATTACTTCCTTGTAATTAACAACAAGGAGGGAAAAATAAATGAAACTCATAAAGTAAGGTAAGGTAAAAAACGGAAAAAGTATAAGCGGTCTCTCTGAAATCTATACAAATATATGGGTAGATTTGAGGACGAAGGTTCTTTGGGAGGCTCTTTACATTGGCTAATCCCGGGCAGAAACACCTTTTTGAATTTTAGTTTATTTAACCTTGATTTGGGTATTCAGTACTTATTCGATATGTGACTGTCTCCATTGCAATGTTCCTTATATTTAACTTTTTTGCGAAACTCAGATTGGACTTGCTTATTGAATCAACTTTTGGCGGTTTATTTTTTATTACATATAGGTACGTCCTTATGTTTAAATGGTCCTAGAACGTGTTAATGTTGTTAATATTTAATGACCTTCGCATGACATTGGAATCAAAATGCTATCTGCAAATGGGAAACGTAGAAACGATGTAAGTAAACTTAATACGTCAGTTTGGTGAAGCGAGCGGTACGTTAATTAAGCGACTAAAACGCGGCCATAATAAAAAGAGGGCAGATTAAGCTCGGCTCGGCTCAAGTGTGGCCGAACAGGTGCGAGAGGCGGTAAACTACAGGCACCTTCTCCCAACTCCACCGCGTGCTGCGCTTAGATAAAAGGATTAGCAGACTTTCTACTCCCCTGTACAAAGTACTCACAATTACATTACGTCTACCACTCAGCAAATTCATGCGTACTTATTAAAGTATCGTAGTAGGTTTTGATATTCAAAATCAAAATATTTCATGTTATTATTTTTGAGTCCCATCGCGTATAACCTAACAGTTTATTTAAAAAAATACGAAAAGATAATGTTTGTTGTTGTATGATTATATACCCTAGAGCGGAGTGAAGGTGAGATTGTATCCCGTGACGGTTCAGCGCCGCGCCATAATGACTCGACGCTAGCCGTCGACGTCGGCCCTCGCTCAGAGATTGGAAAATGCCTCCACAACTTTTCTACTTATACAAAAAGTTAACGTGAAAACTTTGTTAATGTTTCGATGGCTTAAGGGCTATTTTTATTGTTAGGAACAGAGTTCGTCACATTATTTTTATGGTGCTTAGAATTTTTAAGCCTTTTTCATTGCTACATTCGAACTATCATCTAATAGAAAGGCCATGAAACTATCAACAAAACGACTGTTTAGTTGGAGGTCATAAAAAAACTTGTTCTTAAAACCTATAAACCACATTTCTTAGTTACATAAGTAGTTATGCAGTACGTATGACAAAGTGCAAATAATAAACATTATCTTTCGATATGGGAATAAGATCAAAACAGTATTTTAGAAACATCGAGTCTCTTCTCTCAGTTGATGGCGTTAAATTTGCATAAAAATATAGTTAAAATGATTTGTGTTGTAGAAAATGTCTGACTTTCGGGCAAATGGTGCTGTAAAAATGTTGGTAGATCGGGATAGGCAGGCTCGCGTAAACAGCTCGGTAAATCACGAGAATTGCGCGCCGCAGCTCGACTTGGACAATATTTGTGCCAATAAAATCCTCCCTAACAAAGCTGTTGTTGTCAACGAAAAGCCGCCTGACCTGTTTTTAGTCTATCATGGATTTCGTTGTCATCATTTCCGAAGCTTAATATAGATGTTGAGTGTTTTTAGATCCACATAATTACGATGCCCCCAACTCCTCTAATGATAAACAAAATCCTCAGTTTAACACGCCTTAATTTTAGGGTTTCGTAACTAGAAAAGGTATCGATGAGTTTATAACAAATCCGATACGTCTGTTTGTATATCAGTCCTACCTCCACTAGTTCCGTTACAGCACCTATCGGTAACAGGTCGCTTACATTTTCAGAGTGTTTTGTTGTGGTGAAAATGAATAAAACATCAGCGAGTTCAACGTCGAGTTTATAAAGATCCTTCATTTAGGAGAAGGTTGGTTCATGTACATAGTAGCACATACTGGACGTCTTCTTGGCTTCTCAATAACTTGAAAACTATCACCGGCAGCTTTCGCGGGCGGGTAACTAATAAAGTAAGTTGGGGAGGAAAAGTAAACTAATATCGGGATGTTCTGGCGACGGCGACGAGCGCTGGCCGGTACTAGAGCCCGCTCGACACGTCATCTTCGCTACAGATTTATTACTTTTAATAAGTGCACTCCTGTTTACGGATGTCAATTACTCAAATAGGTTTTTACCTCATATTGCAGGAAATATGAAGTTTATTAGATTTATATTTTCTCAACCTTGCATTGTCTTGGTAGGTAGGTACTAAAATGCTACTTTCTTTTTTAAAAACGTAATCTTCAAATAAATTGATAATCCCGCAAACCTTAATGAATTGCCATAAATAAGAAACGCAACTGTAATCATTAGCACTGTTCCCATCATTCTCACTTCAAAAGTCGTTTTGAAGTTTCTTAAAATTGGCGGAAAAAGTTTCGGTACAAATTAAGAGCAAATTTTACTCCGTCCGTTTAGCCATCAGTAATTTCAAAGTTCTAATGAATTTTCTTCTTTGACATTGAAAAATGAATTTCTACCCCTTATTTCAGTCGCCCTGGGACATCTGTAAGCACCAATCGGGAGCAAACTCACCCACATCATTTTAATATGTACATAAATCAACTTTTTATAATTTTTTCAGCTAGTCGAGGATGCAAGCGTGTTTTAATTAATAAGCTACAGAATAGCTGCGTGTTAGTTAGACTTGAAATATAAATACTTTCCGCTATCTGGGCTTAGGCATAGCAAAGCAAAAGGCGAGGCCCGCCCGACACCCGCGCCCCTCATTACCCCCCTAACGGTGCCCCATTAAGCGCACGGGCCGAAGTGCCCCGGACCGTAGTTAATCCACGTCCTCATTCACTGTTATTTCGAAGGTCTGATCTAATCTAAACAGGGCTTAGGATCCTACAATGCCAGTATTTCGCGCGACTCATCCCTTTTATGTATTTGACTATCCTCATACCGGTCCCGCCGCCGGTCGGTTGACGTTTGCCTTTGCTATAAGAGGAAATAACACTTCCGAAACTTCCGATGCGATTTCGCTTTAATGTCTTTGTATGAAAATTAATTTACTTGTAGGCATTTGGGTCGCAACTGAAACAAATTGTTTATTTTAACAAGATCTCGCAAATTATTTATGGCTTAAAACATAGTAGGTATACTGAAGTAAAAGACTATTTATTGTCCATGAAATGTAGTGATAATGCTGACGCGAGCGGCGGCTAAGGCCGAAGTGGAAGGGTCAATTTGGAAGCTATTATACGGCGGCGGTTAGAGGCCTACTTCCGGCGGCTGCACTAAGCTGGCGTGTTCAAATCCCTCGCTCAATTTCGGCCTTTCTGCAACACCATTCATCCTTCGCCCATTTGCTGTAAGTACATTTTCACGATGAAGTTGTTCTCGCCATTATTTCATTTTAGTGAACAAACGATTATAACTAACGAACTCGTCATTATGTTTTTAAAAAAACCGAAACGAGACTCAGTTTTGATGAACCAGCTTAATAAATTTCTTTAGAGGTGGAAATGTTTTAACTGTACCGTACTCGTAAGCCGATTTCGGATTACCTCTTCATTTTTTACGATCCTCGGAGAAAATTTACGAATTTAGATTGAGTATTTATGGATTCCATATCCGATATTCATTTATAGCGGGGTCGGATCCGCTCCCGACCTCTATGTGAGCGTTTCAGAAAGTTAAAATGACTCGCCTATTTTCGTATATTTTGTATAGACTCTGTTCAAAACAAGTTAAGTCGTAGTTAAGCAATTCTATGCGTATAGGTACTGTGCGTTTCTTTGAATAGGTACGGGTTTTGTTACCTACTATTAAAAAACCGCGATGATTATTTTATGTTTTTTCATAATGTATTAATTGTATACAGTAACATATAGTGTTGCCCAAAATCGGTCTTGGTCTTGCAGTCTTGGTCTTGTTCTTGCATTTTCGCAAGACCAAGACCAAGACCAAGACCGCCTTATTTTAGCAAGACCAAGACCAAGACTGAACCCTGCAAGACTTGAGCAAGACAAGACTTAAGCCTGCAAGACTCTTGCGTCTTGCAGTTAAGACAAACTGAAATTTGGGCGTTATTAAGTAGGTACCTATTTGGTTTTAATCCCGATTTTGATAGACGCCCCCAGTATCAAAACCGTAGGTATCGTCCTAACACTAAACTAAGGGCTGCAGTTGGCAACGTGCCGCTCGTCTGAAAGAACCCTAAAACGTATTGTATTGATTAGGTAGGTACTTATTATATTTCAACTATTTATTAAGTAGGTAGCGTGTTAATACTCACAAATCTGTTCCCATCATCCCATGTGATTAAATGTACCTAGAATAACTTTCTAGCAAAGTTCATATCTTGTAGGTACCTATAATAATATACACCGTGAAATTTAAATGGTTGTTTTCCCGCAGCGAAATGGTTTTGTCTATGTAATACAATCGTTTCGTAGTTATATAAAATATTAGAAACAAAAACTGGCTTATTTAGCATTGTGAAAAACTAAACTCGAAAGCGATCACGAACCAGTTGTAATACCTCCCGATACCTACGGTCGAACGACAGGGTCACCGTCGAAAGGATTAGGTTAGAAGGCGGCTCCGTTTGATAATGTAACGCGCGGGCTAGATTATGCCGTATAACAACACGCGAGAGCTTATTTTACTTTAAACATTTAATAAATCTGTCTTTGCTTTGTCGGCTTAACGGATGGATTCTTGTATTTTTGCGTGCAAACTATTATGCCGTATCAACACGTGCGAGAGCTTATTTTGGTTTGACCATTTATGCATCGCTTTCCTTTGACGGCGCGTGCGACGCCAGTAGTACCTACAATTCATGTTACGTCTAGTGTTACTAGGTATTAAAGGCCGCGGGGCCGTTGACCCACGTGCTTTTCAATCAGCTGTTATCCAACATGTTATTCAAATTTTCCCTACAAACTTTTACGGGCTTAGGACCGTCATAAATACTTTTTTATCTGCAATTTATTGCACACACAATTAAATTAAAAAACGAAAACTAAGAAAAATTAACCATGGAAACGAATTTTCTGAATTAGATACCTACTTAAAAAGTATTTGAGGCTATTTACAAAATTTGAATCAACTTATTTACAATAATTTTAATCAGCTAAACTACTACTATTTACAAAAGTACGATTAGGTACTTACACTTCCCGATAACGGAGTAATTGTTCGAAGTTTAAGCCATTCCGTTGTACACACATCACGCACGTTTTATTTGGTTTTCTTTTAATTTAAATAAGGTGTCTCTGTCACGACGTACGATATCAAAAGTGTCCACTATCGCAGTTACTAACGCGCCGCCACTTTCGTGTTCCTCACGAACGATACACTAGGCGCCACGAGTAAAAGTCTAACGGAGTTAGGTCCGGGCTTCTTGGTGGCCAAGGCACTGGCCCGCCGCATCCGATCCAGCGCTGAGGAAACACCAAGTTCAAGTGCAAAATAACGTCCGGTCATCCTCTGCCCTGTGCATGGAACTGTCCATGATCTAGTAGCCGCTGTGTCGCCGCTACGGTCGTTTGTGGCGACGGGACTTGGGGGTTCAGAACCCCGAGAAGACGGAGCGACTCCAAGTGTTGCCGCTCTGCGTAAAGTCGCCGGGCAGCATGGGAGTCATAGTCAGCTCTAGCATACAGCTGCACCATAGCGACGTACTCCACATTGCTGTAATTGTAATGTCGATCCATTGCAGTTTACAGAGATGACGCGTGCTGCGCGTACGACATTCGCGGGAAAACTAAGTAGGTCAGGGTCACACACAGCCGCGCGTGCCGCACGGGTAAAATAGGCGCTGGCGGCTTCGTTTGATATTGTTGCGCGCAGGCTAGTTTATGTCGTATCACTACTAGCGAGAGCTAATTTTACTATGAACATTTCTAAATCGGTCTTTTCTTTGTCGGTTTCGCGGTGATTTTTTGTATTGTTCCGTGCAAAATATTTTATGCCGTATCACTACGTGCGAGAGTTTATTTTGGCTTGAACATTATTTTGTGCATCGGTTTTCTTTGTAGGTGGTGACGCGAGTAGCACCTAACTACCTAGTACCTACAAGTTACGTCTAGTGTTACTATTGTTACTCACCTTTTCGAGTTGATGAATATTTTTTTAATTATTTTAAAACAGAAACATCGTTATTTATTTACTTTAACTCTATGCTTCGAAAGTACTCCTTAACACGTTGAACGCCAACGCGGTCACCGTGTGTCCGACAAACAATAGTTTTTCTATTGTGTCTGCTGCGCGGCAGTCAATGACTTAAGGCAAGTCGGTCTGCCGCGGGAAAACAACCAATTAAATTTCACCGTGTATATTATGCTTGTTTATGTCTAATGTGCAGATGTAACGTTAGTAGGTTGGTATGTGCTTAAAATTATAGCCAACAAAATTATATAAACATTATGTAGGTACCTACTTATGTTTCAAAGTTTATATTATTCTTCTTATTCAGCAAAATTTAAAACTAACAGCGAGTCGAGTAGGTCTAGTAACAGTTTCTACGGCAGGCAATGTTATGGTACAGACGCCAGCACATCAAGCTACTACAATCTGTCAAATTTCTTTAACAGATTTTGAACTTTATCGCTAAAGAATTAAGGTCAAGGTTGATTGGGATAATGTGACGTTCCGCGAATAAACTGTTGGTCGGTCGATGTATTATATACCTACTTATTTGATAATTTACCGACAAAGACGCCGCGGTTTGCAACAAGTCTATCACAGCATTTGACACTGTTTGAGCGCCGCATTCGCCGACAAAGAGTACGGACAGAGGCACACAAAATTGTTACCTATTTTAGTAGGGTTGGTACAGGAGGATAAAATTAAATGACCTTGAAGATGTCTCAGCAGTAGGTAGGTATAAATTGAATGCTTTGAGTTTCTTGTATAAATACATTCTCACACTGGCTCGAATTCGAACACTACAGCGTTTTAAGCTGTCGGGCGAGATGATAATTAATAACTAAGTAGGTATCGCATCTATTGAATTGCAAATATTTTGATTTCGAAATAATCATTGTTAATATCGGTAAATGATAGATAGTGAGTGGTACTAAAATGTGAGCAGCCAGATTAAAAATTGTATAATTATGCCATGTCAGGACTTTCCATAAGTTTATTTTAAAAAAAGCTCTCAAGTAAGATTTAGAGTTTACCATTCAATTCCACACAACAAATTATTGAAAAATAAAAATTATCAAAAATATATTTAGACTGATTACTTAGGAAATTAGTAGAAAAAATATTCTATCGTGGATACCTAGTTATTAAAAAGTTGATAAACGTTGTGTTTACTTAATTTTATTTTTCTGTACTAATGCCATCATTGACAACCCTACCAAAATAGGTAAAAATTTAGTCCGCTCCTAGACTTTGTGTCGCCGCCGCCGCGCCGCCCGCCGCTTTCATATCAAAGGACGCCGCCACTGCCCATGTTCAACGATGACAGTACCTACGTAGCAAAGCACGCCAGACACGAGTACGACAAATTGCCTATGAAATGTACCTACGCACACTGTAATGAAATCTGCAAATCTCAACACGACACGCACTTCCTTATTTTGGCCGCATACCTAGGTAGGCTTTGCCTGTAGTCTTCTAATATTGGTTGATTAACATTGTACATTGGTGAATGCTCCAGGATAGCCCGCGAAATTCAAATTTTCTTATTTTGCAATTTGCAAGCCAGTGCTAGAGTGTTTGTTGATTACAATATTATTCGCGCTGTAAGACGTATGTAGTTACAGAATTATAATCATCAAAATCATCAATACAACTCTCCAAGTTCAAAAAGGTCGAGGAAAAAACTCAAACTCATTCTAAACTAACGTGTTCAATAAATAGCAATAGGCTAATAGGTATTTGCAAGACTTGCAAGACTTGCGAGACTCTTGCTGCAAGACCAAGACCAAGACCAAGACTGAGAGCGCAATACCAAGACCAAGACCAAGACCAGGTGTATTGACGCAAGACCAAGACCAAGACTGGCCTAAGTCTCGTCTTGGTCTTGCATTTGGGCAACACTAGTAACATATAATTTGTTTCTTTGATCATAACAAGAAATTGAGACAACAATATTATACATGTCATTGAAATGAAATATTTAATACTCCTTAGATTCTGGCCCGCAGTTCCTCTGAAACGCCTACCTTATGATTTTATTTTGAAACGCAGTTTTTGAAAAGTACGGATTTGCTCATGTATAAATTTAATATATGGCAGAGATATGACGTTTTATAATATGTTAGGAAACTAATTTGTATTAAAATCTTATTTTATGGGCTTTTATTTAATAATTTAAAAAAGGTGAAAAAGAATTAAATAAGACGTAGAAAACAAGGTTCATGTTCATCCTAAAAGTATGACCGTGCTACCGCTATATAAGTTCATAAATGAACATTTATGAAAATATCCTATTAGTTGCAACAGTGGCTGGACGCACGATGCATCGCCCGTGTTTCGCTAGTGGAAAAGCGGTGTAGTACATTGTAGCGGGCCAGCAAACGAGGAGTTATGACGTCGCCGTCGGCGGAGGATTACGTGAGTGGATGTCGTAATAAAGCTTGCGATGAAGCCGTTACCCGAAGATAAACGTAAATATCTCCGGCCGTCGGTGTCGGCAGCCCGGCAGTATTCGCCCCCAGTCTGCCCGTGTGCCTGTGCCCATTTCTCACATTTGTGTTTGTCTTCTCCCTTCATAATTATGCTACTGATAACATCTACATCTATTGTGTACACAGCGCTGGTGGAATTAATTTTCACAATAATAAAACAACATGATACCCGTAAAAATGATACAATTTGTTTTTCCATTCCTAAACAGTGTTTCAGTAGACACGAAAACCTCACAATGAAAGCATCACATTTAGGAATCTAAGCCGCCGTACAGGGCGACTGTGTTGTAGCATCCTTTGTGCTCTGTAACGTATGTATTCTCGCGCCTGCTCTTATCTCCTAAATTAATTACATAAATCTTGTTTGTACACGTCTTAAGCTTATATGACACGCCGCCGTAATTCAACTGGAATGGAGGTTTACACTGCTAATGAAGGACGATTACTATGCGATACGTGCGAGATGCATCAGATTATATTTACAAAATAATGCTGCGTGCATCCAAAGCTCATTATTTTTTAATCGTAACTCCTAGAGATACTCACATTTATTTATTAAAATACCAACATTCTAAATGCGATTTCGTAGATTCAAATTAGATATTTTTGCTGGGACATAAAGCTGGTCGTTACGATGTCAGGATTCATCGTTGCCCGTAAGGGTGGAGAGCCGTCGGCCATGATTTCCCAGGGCGTTCGCTGTCGGGCGTACAGTCGACAAAGCAGAGACCCACTGCAGTTGGCACCCCAGGTTACTCGGAGGCGCTGCCTTATTGCAATCACGTCTACCACTGCCTTCGTGCGATACACGACGTTAGATGCAACTGTAGACGAGCGCTTTCAATGCTCGCCTTTAATGTTACATCGGTTATGTTTAAAAGTGGATCTATTTAATAACTTATGTAAAGTAATTTTATCGGTCGTTCCTTCTGTTCGTAGATTGTTGACTTAGGGCCTATGCACACCACGTTTTTTAAACGCGCCGTCGACGCGCGTTTGTAGCGATACAGACGCGATACGCACGCAAGTCAGACTCAGCCTGTAGACCTTTGCACACCTGACGCGCTTGTGTAGCGATACAGACGCGAAGACGCGCGTGTGCAGCGATGCAAACGCGCGTGTGTAGCGATGCAGACGCGATGCAAACGAAGTTATGAAGTTTTCTGTGTCGAAAGGCTCCATTTTTTTGTTCAAAAGACGTGCGGTGCATCAAATCGCTCGATTGCTACTAGCGTAGATTCACACTTCCCTTTCCCACGTTGCGGGGGAAACCCCGTCCGTAGGGAAGGCGCGCGCGCTAGCGCTCGTATCGGTGTCGCGCGTTTGAATCGATACAGACGCGCCGGTGCCGCGCGTTTGTATCGATACAGACGCGCCGGTGCCGCGCGTTTGTATCGATATACACGCGCCGGTGCCGCGCGTTTGTATCGATACAAACGACAACAAACTGCTCTGCAGGATAAAAACGCGGTGTGCATAGGCCCTTAGACATCGCCATCTGAAACATGCGACTTTTATAAAAGAAGGGTTACAATAATAATATGTATACACTCTACAGAAAAAAAGTTTCACTGTGATCAGAATAAAGCCTCGCAGTTGACAGCTGTCATGTGACTTTTGGATTACTTGAAAATTGGTGAGGAATGAAATTGCTGTAAAATTCTGCAGAATTGAGTTAAATAAAAAACCGACCATGAGCGAGTCGTGCTCGCAAAGTTAGGGTTCTCGACGGTCGCTGATTTGCCATAATTACTGTTTTGCGTGTAATTAATAAAGGTGTGCTAGCACCTACACTATACGTCTAAATTATTTCAATAAAAAGAAAAACGTTAGCTGAATCAATTCTTTATTTCTGATAACTTTTTTATTTGAACAAAATACTTCCTTTTTTACTTGGCTTTTCGGCATTTTTTCAGGAATTACAACACTGTCAAAAACTTTGAGTTTCTTGTAAAATGTGTTATTTTATTTTGCATTGTGCGTGGTCTGACTCGCACTTGGCCTGTTTTTAACCTACTTCCAAAAAAGAAAAAAAATGTATGTTCGTCTGGATATATTTTATTTTAGGTATCGAATGAAAGTGTACCTTTCATTAATTACGTTAATTGTTTATGGTTGCCCAAAATAATTTAGTAGCGACTAGCGTAGACTAGACTGAGGACGATCACTTCAGTTTGTGTTTCAGATTGTAGGGTGCACGTTACTCAAAGCGACCATTCGCTTCGGAGTTTTTTTTTACCTTTTTTATATCCCCAATGCGTAAGACAGTTTCAAAATATCTTGTAATTGGGCACACATTGGACTGAATGTCATAAGCACCAAAACTGCTAATAAATGTCGTTTCTAATTTATAATCATAGTAGTAGTAATCATAGTAGTAGTTTAGTCATGAATTTTGGAAATTTAGCGATGTCGATTTCAATCAGAGGGAACCGTTTTACAATGTCGTCTACTTGTGTAAAGAGAGTAAATGAAGAGTTCCTCACAAGTCGTTCAAATTTTCCGTGAGTGCAACGCTGCTGCAGCCGTGGCGCGCCGATGACGCGCCGACGACGCGCCGCTCCGCCAGCCGCCCGCACCCGCGCGGTAATCAGCTTTTGTGCGCGGTAATTGGGTGTCTGAGCTGCCAACCGAAGCATTTATTCCCGATAAATTGAAAACTGCTTTGTGCTTGGAATCAGATGAATCTGCGGGTTCTGTTTTTTTTTTACTTAGAAGATAGGCCATAAGTTTAAGCTTAGCTTTGAAAAAAGTTTTAGATTATTAAGAAATTAGAATGAAATTCTTATTCGGTAAGCTAAAGAATAGGTAGAGAAGAATAATTTTTAAATATTTTTTATTTTAATTTATGAACTTGAAGCGTTATTTTAGCAGCAGTTTCAGAACCTTACTTATTATTATTTTGAAAACGTATAATGGAAAGTAAGTAACGTAATAAACATTCTTAATCCCAAGCCATGTGACGTAATAATTGTGAAGCTGTATAAAATTGTGATAACGCTCGTAGGTAATAGTCTCACTAATGAAAATATTGCGTCGTTAGAGATATCCTCCCCCGCAATTGTAAGGTCCTTACCGTAGTATCTACGCGGTGGAACGGCGTCATTTACATATTTTAATAAAATAATATCGCAACTGAATCGTAACTGAGAACTTGATTTAAGTTCTTACCGCGATGAATGTAAATTCGCCACTGCCGCCGCCGCAATTCCAGATTTCAATTCTGGAATTAATGGCAGCCGTCGTGGGCCCAGCCTCGTCTAATATTTGCGTTACTTCCGGAGACTTCTCTTAAGAATGGAATAAATTAGTGCCAATAAGTGAATATTGCGTTACACCCACCAAAATAAAATGTACGCTATCTCATGATTGTTTCCTGTTGCTTAAGATGCTCGCCTGCTATCAGATTCGGCACTTTTTGGAATATTCTGTAGGCGATGCACGGCGACGCTTGGCCCTGCTAAGCGTGCATTAATATTGTCAATAGTTGGAGTTAGTGGAAGTGAAGTACGTGTTCCGCCTGCCGCTATCTACGGCGCAGCTCGCGCGGTGAATTCGAATGGCCTCTCACACCGCCGCACCTCCTCGGTCCCACCTTGTGCCCTCCACCCCAGTAACGCCCCATAAACTCGCGTCTTAATTTTAACTTTATTTCTTACCGCCGTTGTGTTCAAAGAAAATTAAGTGTGAAAATACTACTGAAGGATTCGCACGGGCTTTAGTATGTTTACGTGTCAATCACTCTAATCCTATAAAATGATTGAAAAAAAAAGGAATCTCTTAAAATTTTACATTATTTGCTGATAAAACAGAACACATGCCCACATTTTTATAGTCGTTCACGGTTGTTACTCTGATGTCAACAAAAGACAGAAGTTAGTGTATTTTTCTGGGAAACGATTTATGAAAAGTTTATCAAGACATTATTTATGAGACAACTTGAGCGGTCACTTGGTCAGTCAAGTTCGGATTAGGGAAGGGTAGACTGTTTTGAGAAAAATAAATAAAGCAGAAACCGGACGAAAGATAAAAAAAAGAACAAGAAATCTTGCAAAATAGTAAAATAGGTTGTGGCTTTTAAATGTTCCATTTCAACGGTCTAGTTACGATTAAAAGGTAATTACACATCTTTGATATAGAATTATAGATGGATAGACCGACAACTTAATCTTGATTAGTCTTATGATTTTGTTTCGCTTTGACGAAAATATGGTACACTGCGCTGAGTAACATTTGTTTGCATGTCAAACAATCAAAATGACATACAGACAACATATTTCGTACAATAAATAATAGAAGGTACGACGACAGTAGAAATATCTTGGAAATAGATTGCCAATTGTAGTGGTTATATATCTGGTTATTGCAAGTTTACATCGAGAGCACGTCGAAGCGTTTGGAATTTCTCAAAGGTAAAAGTTTTCTCGAGTATGCAATTCCGGAGTTGCACGACAGTGGCACGGGGCAGGCACGGCGGCGGCGGGCCAAGCCGCGCGCGGGCGGTAGCGAGCGCGCTTTACTAGCACGGCCGCGCGCTCGCTCGCGCTGCAAACGTAGCGGTCCACACAATAGCGATTATTGGGGCAATCGAGGCGAGCGAGGCCGAACCCGAGACGCGCCCCGCGATGCAAATAAAATTCGGAGGAGGCCACGGCTGGACAACGCTGCCCCTCGTTATTATTCGACTCTCGCGGAATTGCTTTTATGTCCTTAATGGAAAAGCGAGATATTTATTTCGGGTTTGTGAAAAGACCTTCCTTTAACATTTTCCTTGTTATGGCTACGAACCGTGCCTGAAAATTATACGATCCCGGTGTTGTTTGATTTTACATTAATGTTAGCTTAGCTTGTCCCTTTACATTTTTATGATTATTATCTTGTTTTCTCTCTATGTGAGATTAAATTTTTTATATGTCCAGGACAACACGAAAGCATAATAAGATTAGTTTTTATTAAATATTATGTCACGCTGGCGCCATAATGTCATATTTAAACGCATGTTCCGTATACCGCTGTCGCCACTGGACTTGGCTTTCGAGATAAGAATATCTAATAAGCAACCCCTCGTGTACACCCTGCGCCAAATTTTCACGAGTTCATTAGGTAACTCCAGTCTTCGTTGTTTATTCTAGTTCACCCTTTCTGTTTTTGTTTCTTTTTGTTGTGTTCTTGCTCATTAGATATACTTATATTTTTATTCCATGATTGTACTTTCTAAATAATTTAAAGACCTTATTTTTATTTTGTATCTTTTCGACGAAGAAACTTTAAAGGTACCTCATTTTTGCCAAAATCTAGTTCGTCATCTTAGTTCTAATGTGTTAGTTTATTTCCAAACAAATGAAAATCGGAACCTTTATAATTTGACTGTGGTTTTTCTCGTGATCTGTGCAACCTAAGAATTTGAGTCTTAGCGTAATGTTAAGTCTCGATGACGCGCGATCAAATCGCCAGTTTTTGACTGGCGATTTGATCGCATTAAAAAAAATATCTTGAAGGTTTAAAAGTGCCTACTTTAACGATTCGATAACTATATTTATTTTTAGACCCATGTAGTATTAATTTGTATCAATTAAAAATTGGTAAGTAGTTAGGTAGTTAAGGAATATTTATTTCGCAATACAGTTATTGCCTATACCTGGCCAGCGACCGTTCCAAAGACTGATTGGGTAGTTTGGATCAGAACCTTATCTAATTGGAAGAGTCTGACGGCTTTTTTTGGTCAGATATTGGTAGTCCATTCTTACTAAAAGAAAGTGTATGCAGTGGTGCATACACATTTAGAATCCTAAATCGAGCCACTCTATATTCCATGTTTATCGGCCTAAAACATCAAAAATAAAAGCATTGTTCGAGAAAAAGTTTTTATATAGTTTTGAAAGTGGTACACATAGACTTCATTTGTTTTGTTTTGCAAAAAAAAAGATTTAGAATTGTTTTTTTTTAATTTTAAACCATTCTTTCGTTCAAATTATGAATACTGTACCTGAAGTAGCCGCTGCAAGCTGTGGCACGTCTTTAGTCTAGGTTTAGTCAGCAAAACGTAAACAAACAACGTGCACAACTTTATGTTAGTCGTTCTGTCGTTCAAAGAATTTACCATCGTTCTGGGACGGACACGAAACCGGGACACTATAGCACAACATGATCAGTTTGTCATTACCACCAGCCTGCGCAGTCGTCTCCTGACCTCAGTGCAGTTTGTATCGCAGTAATGGAATGATCAGTTAGACGCCCTGATACGAATCCAACAGGCAACTTATGGAATGAAATGCAGAGGCGTATTCGAGCTAACGAACCAGCTCCAGAAACTTTGCAGGAGCTAAAAACTGCTATCTTTAAAGCGTGGAAGAACATTCCACTGGACGTCCGTGGCTTTAATTAATTCCATTCCAAACATAACGGCCGAGGGAAATTGTCGAGGTACCTAACACAAGTAACCAAATTATCGAAATCAAATAACAACAAAACTTAACGTGGATACCTACAATAATTACAAAATGAATTCTGCGATAGGTCCTTAAAATAAAGTGAAATGTGACAGCACAATGCAAGTTAATCTGCAACTGCATGCTAGCATAATTTGTGTCATAAACTCATAATGTAGCACACGATAAGTTTGTAATTAATGTACAACCAGACAAACTAGTATTATTGAGGTAAGTGGCTATAAATAAGTTCCACCAGTTGGTGCGAACTGTCCCTTTAATTATGAATATGTATGCGAAGCACATGAAAGTTTGTGCAATTATGCCGTAGCCGCGCCGTCGTGCGGTGGCCGGCCACGTCCTTAACTACCGAGCACTGGCTTCTGCTGCTATTCAATTACCTACCTACACCATTCTGAGAGGAATTTACAAGAAGCTTTTGTCGGAAATTCAAGTGAATAGAATATTCTCGTGATATATTATGTTGAACATAAGTACCTATCTCATAGTGTTGGGTAGTTTCTTATTACTATGGCTGCAGGTATAGTATGTTATCAGACAGTAATATAATGGATAATAGCCATTACTTCAATATTTTAATGTCAAATCTAAGCTATCAGCTTAAACAAATGCAGCTTTTGATGATAAAATTTCAAGGACCAAAAGCTGTCATTCATCTTTATAGTATTGTCCATCAAACCCTATCTCAAAAATGCAACCTGTATAAAAGCATACGCCTAATACCATCGAATGATATCTCTAACATTTTTATCACCTAACTAGTACAAAATAAGCCAGCAATAAAATGTCGCGGTCGAGGGTTATTTACAACCGGGGTCAATTATGTCGCAATAAAGTTTTTAGTGTTGCACAAATTGTCGATTTGGACTCGCTGACGGATGGCCGCGAGACTGGCGCCGGCAAATGAGCACACGATAAAATTATCGTTAGCGGTAACGACATGAATAAATGCAAGAGGGTGGTCCGCGGCTGCGGCAGACGCGACGAGCGAGACGAGCCGCCTCGGCAGCGGCACTCGTTAGGGCTCTTGTGACGACTGCAACGTGCACGTACCCGTTCGCTGCGCCTCCGCCCGCCTACCGCACTTTCCTTATAGGTACTGTAGAGCTTGAGTGAAACCTTATGTTAAACATGGCTGGTAATAATCTGACGGCATTCGAACCTTTAAATTATATTAAGAAGAGTTAGGTTTTTTGTACAAGAGTGAGTTCGCTTCGGGCCGCGGGGCTTGGCAGATGTATTCGTTATAATCAAGATATAATATATTATGTGGTGTTTCTCGTCCTATGTGTTTGCATTCATAGCATAGAAAAAACCCGATACACACCAATTACACGCTCTACCACTGAGCCCCCTCAGTAGAAGGTCTTCAATCTTCTACAGTAGACTGCTTTCATTTTAATTTAGTCGTCTCATTTCTACGATCTTATATAATATAATCTAGCAATAGTCAAATCTAAATTCAATTGTCATTTGTCTCTTCATACGCGAAATCCTTACTAATATTGTAAAAGCAAAAGTGAGATTGTTTGTTACGCTTTCACGATAACCCGGCTGAAAAGATGACCTGACTTAGAACGTTCCCGTGGGAAAATATCCGACCTCAATGCGAGCGAAGCCGTGGCCAAGAGCTAGTATAATCGTTATAAAACTAGAGACCTGTAATCATACGATCACACACAATTAATTTCAAATCAGATCAATATAGATCTTTCGATCTTATCATAGTAGAGTACGTAAATTAAACAACCAAAATGCACATTATACGCACTCGGTCGTATAAAACCAGTACCACGTGAACCATGCTATAAATATCAGCAAACCAGAGCGCCTAAATTATTGCACACAGGAGAATTTCCAGTAAAAGTAGAATATTTTCAAGCAAGAATTCCGTTGTCAGAATTTATAAAAGCGATTGTATTTCGTTCATATTGTAGTTTGTTTAACAATCATGTAAATAAGGAGCTAATAATAGAAATCCTCTCGCCGAAACTAGTGTTTGCGTTGATTTATAGTGGGTTGTGGAGCGCGCCGGCGGTAATTTTAAATGTCACGCATTATGATGAATACTAGCAATTTTCTCACGGGATCACGGGGACGATAGCCTTGGAACTCGTGAAACTTTTTACCCGCATGATAAATGATATTAGTTATTTTAATCAATTCTCCTGTGGTGCTGAAGAATTGGATAGTATAAGGATTGTTTCGATTAACTAGAATAATAAAGAAATAAAGCTGAGTTTAGGTATAACACTTAGATACTTACATTTGTCATTGTAACAGGGTGGCATCAGTTATTATAATTTGTAGCTGTTCAAGTTGTTAGATAATCACTTTGGAGTGTTTCTTAAAAAAAAGTACCAAGACTTTATCCTGTTGAATTTATTTCAAGGCGAAGTAAACTAAAAACCCCAAAAAAATCCTGGTTTGGGCAACACGCTGCATTTTTTTTTTGTTAAATAATGCAATGTTAAATTAAAGTAGGGTTAAAAAGAAAATACTGACTGTGTTCGTGAATTGAAATAAAACTCAAAAAAACACTACAATAAATAAATCCAACTTGGTCACAAGCTGGCTGGACACAAGTCTCATTCTATTCCGTTATCATTAAAAAGACAAACAATAGGTACGTATGATGTATTAATTTTATTACTATTTTCCTCATCAAAAGAACGATTGCACTCCATGTAAAACAAAAGGAACTAATAAACATCTCACAAAGACGTAACGTGAAAAATGACTCTCAGGAACTTTGCAATAATAGTATGACGTAAGCTATCGAGTCGGGAAAAATAAGAGTGAGTGAGCCGCGTGTCACATGATCATCACGTAGCTTCTCGTAGCTCGTAGCGCTCCCCGGGCCCGGCTGCCGCCTTAATCGCGTCGTCATCGCGCGTAGGCACTACTTGTGTCGCTGCCACGACCTCCTGCCATGGCTGCCATAAATCAGTCTACACCGTTTGATAGATGACTCTTCCCTGATAGTAAAACAGTGGGCATAACCCTCTATCTAACATAGTTATTCTAATCAACGCTTTCAATAGTGAATTCAGAGTAACATAACACAATTGTTTCCAAATTATTACCAGAATTAGCTATAAGTACACCAAATAGGCTTCAATATCATAAGATGTTACCATGGAAACAAGCTACAGTAACGCAATACACGCACTAATTAAAATATGATTATGCATGGTTTATTATTATGGGCTGTATTGCCAACGCAACGAGAGATAATTAGCTTAATCACCGCGCTAGCTCCACCCTGATCATCACACAGGGACTCGAGTCATCGAGTGTGAGGTATTACTATTATATTATTGTGTGTAGGCAAAACAATACACAAATCATTTGTTATGATAAATTTATGCGTATGTACTAATACGAGCGCGCAAACCGTTCACCGAATAATTAATGTTAAATGAATTATCGACGAAACATTTAATATTTGCTGATGCACTGCATAATTGTAGATATTTTGTCACCAAAATAAACTCAATTTTATATAATGAACTAAAAATAATTACACTGCGTTGCATGTAATGAGTTTGACAATTTTCAGAAACTATTGTACTCGTAACAATCAACCGTGTTTTGTGTATATTTGTTCATTTATTGTTGTTACGTTACGCTAGCTTCGATTAAATGATTGGTTTTGGATTTTTTCTCATACATTTGTAAGGTTTTCGTTTTAATCCAAACGTAGTCTTACTTTTGGATTGATTTGTTCAATTTAATTGACGTTTCACCGCGCTACAAAGCGAATCACGCGTCACATATTTTAAAAGAATATTTTTTGGAGGATCATTATTTTGTACTTACTTCTCATAACCGTGACCCTCAGAAACAAATATTTGGTAAAGGGATAAACTCTTAGTTTTAGATAACAAAATATTGCAATGCCTTCGTCAACACATGTTGATCAAAACCTGCGTAATGACTGAAAATCGTGAATTCAATAAAAAATATTACATGATGATTTAGTTAACCGACAAATTTTGTACCTACAAAATAGGAGTCGTAAAGGTGTGAAAGACTCTTTATTACGGTGTTAAAAAGTAAAAGAAATCTAAAACAAAAAAGAAATAAGCATCCCGGGGGAAGTAAACAGGGCCCGTGACGAGGCCAGCTCGAGCCGAGTCGGGCCACCGAGCCCTCCCGCCGGCGCCTCGCGGGCGCACAGCGCTAACTTTTATTATTTTTGTAGTGCTCGCGCTGTTTTTATTATAGTGAATGGCTTTGCCTGCTTCATCTCTTGTAATATCCTATCTAGTTGTAGGCGGGCTTACATAGGTGCCGCTGCCACAAAGTTACAATCTGCCACATAAAGCGTTTTACTAGTAAAATAAAAAAAGGTAAATTGTAAATAAACACAAGTGCGCTTGAATGAAACTACCTTTAAAATAGTTAAGTATGGGAACAGTGGTTCGAGTATTGAAAATGCACACCCGCTCGTTAGGCGCCGCCCGCCGGCGCCGGCCAGCAGCGGCAGCGGCTGCGGTCCGACGCGTGACGTCACGTCCCGCCCCGCCGCGCCCTCATTAGCATACATTATATTCACCATTACGTTCAGCTCCGCTTGCTACTTTTTGTGATGTTTTTAATAATACCCATGCGGGGACACCATTATACTGTAGGCTTCTTATTTACTCCTTATGGTGGCACCATATGGAGCAGGCCCATTTCTGTTTTCATTTTAATTAGCTACGGAACAACTTGCAACAGACGAAGTATTAAAAATAATAAATAAAATCTTTTATTTCGGGTTCATACGTAGAGTTCATTTGGTTAGTATAAACACTTACTCAAGAAACTAGTGTTAGTACCATAGATATAATAAAGAAGGTTAGTACTAACAGAAAAACAATCTATCAGAAAAATAACACGAATGATGATAACAAAATTGAATATGGCTTACTTTAAATTAATCGAACAAAATGATAAAAATTATTACAAAAAAAAAAATATGAATAATCAATGATATCAGTGTGCTAGTTGGTAGGTGGTGTCGCGCGCAGTGGGCGCCCCGCGGCGCAGCACACTTATTTACGTGGCCTGGCCGCCCACCAGCGCGCCTCGCGCATCATTGTACCGAGCATGCAAGTATGTTGTGCAAAACGTATCTTTCGACTAACGTACAATCATAATTTCATTACAAGCAATTTCACGGAAGGCGCAATGTTTGGTTACTGCAAGCTGGTTAATTTTTAATAAGCGACGTAATTGCATAACGTAGCGTCGGGACACGCGTAAATCACTAGCCTGCCGGTCAGCGAGCGAAGCTAATATTTGCATATCGCGATTGATGCGAACCAATCAATACTGCAAATAATGAAAATGTTATATGAAATCTACAAATAGATTTCACGTGACGCTTGTTATTTTAAATAATTACTTAATGGTATTTGGATTTATGCTTTTAAATAATTGCTTGCATTTTTGAGTTGAGTAAATGAACGTACTTTAATTAATTGCAAGTGGTTATAAATGCATGATTATGATAGGTATCCTCGCATTTCATATAGTGCTTACCTATTCGTAAGTGAAGGGCTGGATAATTCCAGCCCTTTAGGGAACTGAGCCAAATGTGAAAGCTTTCTGTCACAAGCAGCGACTTCGCTGCTCTAAATACGTATTAAGCTATTATTAACCTAAGTACTAATACACTCGTCAATGCAATTTCACAGGGAAAGGGAAAATAAAACGCCAAAATTACTGACAAAATCTATTAAAACCATAACTCTAACATATCAAAGCGATCCGTTTGAAATAGTTACAGCTTATCTCTCGCGTGCATGGTTCAATTTCCGGAGAGGGGCTATTTCCTACTAGGCTTCTGTGGTTCATCTGCAAATAGTACATGATGCTTTTGTATTGGAAACCACTTGTTTTTAAACTAAAGATATAAATTATAGATCATACATAAAGGATATTTATTCACTTTCCATAAGAATGTGCCTATAAGTTTACACAATATTGAAAACTCGTGATTACCCATTATTACTATTTTTGTAAACATGTCCTTGTTCAATAAACAAATAATCAAGATCGATCTTGAGCGCTTTGGTATGAGATGAAAATTGCATCTTTTCAATAATAAATTTCAATAATCTTTCAGACAATTCGTCGAGCTTAGCATAAAAATAACAATCATGTTAAAAATAAATTGTATCAAACTCAACAGTACCCAGTTCACCCACATCTGAACAAATTCACCTGATCAAAAATGTATATAGCTACTCATACGTAGGTACGCATGAATGTTATTATCCTGCATTTGTTTTCGCCGGAGGAGGGTAGAAAGTGTTAGTTTTTGTGCGAATATTTTGCAGCCAATTGTGACGACATAATACCTTCTCAGGAGACTGTCGCTCTCTGTTACCAGCAAAGTTATTAAGGCGGTAGCAGGCGATATTCGTGTCTCATAGGAGTCATAAATATTTTTTATAAGCACGAAGGAAGCGGACGCACAAACAACACCGCACAAAAGCGGCGCAATCAAAATAACACATCGGAGGCGCGCCGTCCAAATTGCTGTGTCAAAGTGTTCTCGTCCTGATTGCTCCATTCTGCTCCCAGAGCAACCTACCATACTTTATTTGCTTTTTGCTTTCTTATCGTTGACACAACGTGCTTGTAGGTAGGTACCGGACGTAGGAGAACTTTATTTCGATCATTTTAGTCATAAGTAAGTTCAGAAAGCTTCATAGTGCTCAGATATATGTATTTGCAGATACTTATGCACGGTCATAAGCACATTATTCATTCTAAGGATATTATCTAGAATTGATACAGAATAGGACATGGCATACGGTAGTAGCGAAATGTTAGTACAGTCGCCAGCACATCTAGCTACCACACTGTCAGATTTTCTACATTACAGTTCATTCAGCAGCATAAGTTTAAGTAATTACCTGCCTCATAAATTAATAATCGAATCACATTAAAGAAATAATTTTATTGATTAATAAAATACATTGGTATCACAAACAAACACTTTGTTATGCCTACAACAAAGCTCAAGAAAATAGGTGGCTCGTTCAGATGGCACAGACAGCTTTACGGTATTTTCAAGAAATTCAATTTTTATCTTTTTTTCATTCATGAACCACATCTTCTTTTGATACTAACAGTACCTGCGTATAATTTGATTTACATAACATATCATTCGATTTGTACAATTGGAACTGCAAACATAAACTGAATACATCATGGCGTGCTGCATTGCTTCACTGGATGAGCACGTAGGAAGAAGGGCGCGGGGCGGCCATGGCGGGCGGCCGAGCCCTGCTCACTCTGACAACGTCGCCCGCTCAGCCTAATTCAATTTCTCCTGCTCGCTTAACAATTCCTCCAGCTAAAACATCTAAGTAGATGGGTCACGGCACCGGATTTAATTTATTACGAGTAGCATTAAGTGAGTAATTAATCTGAATCCGTAATGGATGGAACTAAAAACGTAAGCATTCAGACTGCGGCTAACTTCCAATAATAGCTGCCTATTCAAATTTGTGAATTAGCATAGTTAACGAAAGCGGTATCATTGATTGCAACAGATAAATCACATTCACTAGCGGTTTATTTAATGCGAAGTAATAATTCATGAATATTGTTTTTCACAGTGATGCAGTAGTTGTAATAAATCGCGTGCAATATTTTATTTTTCCTTTTAAATTAAACTAACTTGTAATGACAGAACTTTTAGGTTTAGACGAATGAAACAATCAGATCATGTTTTTATTTTTAAATTTACTTCCTCCATGCGATGTCAATACAGATCACAGAGACCTGACACCAAGTTTGTAAGGCTATGCACGATGTTGGGGATTATTTTCCCATTCCTCCAATACATTTTTTGCTCACTAAGCGTAATTGGAGCGGGAAACCATTGCCTCACACACCGTCCGAGCTCGTCTCAGGGATGCTGGATAAGATTTTCGCAGAAATGCCGCATTCGCGCCTATAGCTATGGTGACCTTAAATGGACCGTTATGCTCATTAGGATCTCCTCTGCGTAAGTTTCTCTATTCAAAATACCGATTTTCCGAAGAAATTCCAACCAATTCCAGTACGAAGCCGGCACTGTTTAAAACTTTTTCTTCAATATCTGCTTTCATTCCTGCTGCTTCATGGTTCTCTCCGTAAAATGAAATGTTAAAACACGACGACCAACCAAGCGAAGGCGAATTTCTTTCAACGTTTGTTAAATTTTTCACTAATCTGAACCGTTATTAGCATTTCATCGTGTTTACTTAAAAAGCTTACATTTTGATTCGGCTGTCAATATGACCTTTGACCAATCCTCCAAAGCTTTCGCACCTATTTCTGTATGGTAATACGATGCACATTGTCAAGTTTAGGAACATTAAATCGCCTTGAAGTCCATGCACTTGGGTTGCTCCCTCGAAGACGTAAAAAGTGATAACATCCTTCCGACCTGCACTCACTCTTTCTTTACAGTCCAATGAGACGGCAATCCGACACGACGAGAACAGGTACAGGTGTAACGTATTTCCAAAGCATAGGCGTGTCACACCACCAACTTCCAAACTGTAAGCTGCTACTGAAACATTCCTAATGACAAAACCCAATAACACTATACGACCTAAAAGTCAAACTCTGGTCCTCAAGCTCGAGACCAAGGAGGCTATGATATGTCAGTGCAAGTTCCGTAAGAAACCGATTTCGGAGCAAGTATCGATGTTTCCATGCCGTCGTACACCTCGACCTGCCTGTTGCTGGTACTCTACATAGGTTAGAGCCGATTTCTTGGAATCGTTGAACAATGGACTATCCATGAAACTATTCCCCAATATCGTCTAGAAATTTATAATTTGCGACATGCCTACCCTGCCCAGGACCTGAATTTATTGCCCTCGAGTGTATTGAGATAAATTATGATTACCGTTACTACATACCATGGAACGTTAAAAGTCCACTAAATTACTCCACGGACTCGTTTTAGAGCTTATAATGTAACAACTGCCCTCCTTTAGCAGCCGAAAAGATTGTCTTTTATTTTCTTTTCACATGGATGCTGAAAGGAATGAGTTTCCGTTTTCCCCAATCGAAATGCGGTGTTTGCAATATTCTCTTCGGTTTCGTTAGAAACAATTTCATTTCGCTCATGGTCCTTTCAGCTCGTATGTAACAATGAGTTTAATCCTATTAAAACGGACACACATTGTGCCAGAATTGTAGCGTGGTGGCTTTGGTCTGTCGCCGGTCGCATCGGCTCCCTCCATCTACTAACCGGAACCAGACCTTAAACAGAATTAAACATGGTTTAATTTCCCTACTGAAGCTACGCTTAAAAAGCTCCGCCTAGTCGAAACACAACTATGCCGGGAGGAAATAAAATAGCAAGGGAAGCGATGCGGGCGTTGGACGAAGCGATTATGCAGTCGAGAATAATGGGCGCCGGTCCACATGCACGTTTTTGTTTGTGGTCTGTGACGCGATTTATACGCGAATTTCTACCGTCGCTGAAGTGAGCACTATTCACAATAATTGCTTTGAACAAAATTCCCTCGCACGTGTCTTTTGTTCAAGTCCACACAACTCGTTTTATAATAGGTATAGGAAGGAAACATGCAATAAAATTGTGGTATTTTTGTGGGACACTTCCACTACACCTCTGCACAGCATAAATAAGTAGATATATATTGAAAGAGATTAATTATTTTTATAAGCTTTTATTTATGTTTAGGTGGATGCTTTATATTTTGGGCATTTATCCTTTGACCTAACAAATAAAAACTTATACTTAAACTTAACTTATTCTAATGATACAAGTAATGACCTAAAGCTACAGCCAGTTGCCGCAGGAGGAAACTGGTGAGCGTTGAAGATGTATTGCAGAAGTAACTCATCGGCGCGCGCCGGTTGCAAAGCAGTAATGAACAATAGTACACTCACCGTCACAGAAACTTGGCCACATGTGAATTTATCGATAATTCAAAATTAAATATATTTTTGACACAGAATGTGGGTGCACTCTGTAAGTGTTTTATTTATTCAAGTAATTGTTATACAGATAAGTGATGTTGTAAATCTCATCGTGCTTTAACAAATAATAACTTACTTCTAACCTAAATAAACTAATCTTATTCACACCTAACTTTAACTCGGATTTATTATGTAATAAAAAATATATAATATTTTTGCTGCTTCCCAATTATAAACAAAATTAAACATGCAACTTAGTCGCCCAAGAAACCCGATTCGACTAAAAAATTAAAAGTTATGCACTGAAACGAAATTAAATATTTTATTTTAGGATTACGCCCATATAAAATTAAGAATTTACACCAGATTAAACATGTAATGAATTACAATCTTCAAGTTAGGATAAACATTTTTTGACCTAACTTCATGAGAAACAACCATTAGAAGTACTAAAAAAATGCTGTTATCGCAAGTATTTGTGAGATAAGCTCTTGCCCGAGATTCCGTGCCACTATCATACTATTGAATTTTTCGCTCATTTTATAACGGCGACGAAAAAAAAACCTCTTAAACTTGAATCAGTGAAACGCTTTGTGAAACAAACAACAGCTGGAGGGTACTTACTTCTTTTGCTTGTACTGCAACATTACCGTGGCGGTTACCATTTTAGATTAGCTACAGTTATTGCAATCTCTTCGCTTCCTTGGTCCGTTTTCCTCTAAACGGTTTTCTTTGATATCGGTAGGTATAGTATCTGTTTAATCCAGACGTTGGTCTGTGAGCGTAACTTTTAATAGCCTTATCAGTACTCGAGCAGACCGCGTTCCCTGTCTCCGCCTCGCCCCTACTACAGAAGCCGGCGCTACAGAGCCTTCATCAACCTTTATTAACCGCTGCAAACACCGAACAACGCCTCGTCCGATCTCTTTTTCTGCTGAATTTGATTAAATCTAAACTCAATCACGCCAGTTATCGCTATACTGTTTAATATCTTGATTTACCACCTAGTCAACCTGATTAAAGAGAAAAGTAAATGCCATTGTATACCGACAGCTACTAGAAAAGCTTTCAGATATTACATAATTTTAACTATGTTAAAATAAATATAAACATATTACTTTATTGCCATAAACTGGTTGCAGAAAAATTTTAAACCCTGGCAGGAGCCAGAAGGTAACAAAACGAAACATGTGTGTCCGATCATGTATCATGTATGATGAACCGTAAATTGCACGTTGTTAAAATAATAAAAATATTTTTTATTATTGCCACATATTGTTAAAACTAGACTTGAGCTTCGTCGCTGAAAGGCACTCCTGCGCTGTCACATCTGTTATGGAGCGTGCATTGTACACAAATTAGTCCGTTTGGGTGTGCACGGGCCACTTTAGAGTTTACGGTATTGATAAAAGAGTTCACTGCCGTTAAATCTGCCATAAACAATAAAATTTGCATTTATTGGTCGTCGTCAGTGCCATAAATTTACAACGAGCGAACTGCCGACGACATTTTGAGTGAATATCTGGTGCCATTATACCAGGAATAGTGGCGTTTCGTGAACTCACTGATGTGCATTAATTGAAATCACCAGTCAATTAAAGTCGGTGCCGGCAGTGAGCGCCGCGATGTCGTTGCTCTCTGCTCGCCAATTATTGTCATTTGTTCAGCCATCCACTCGTGTACACCCTTCGCTCACGCGGCGCGATACTCCCGTGTATCGTCACAACATGTATGCATCTAACCGCCTGTGTCAATCGTCCACGAAGATCAACTTGTCACCACGCAAAATCAAAATGTTTGTTGTTGTTTGCTTGTAAAAATGTTTTTATTAACACCCATTGCATGCTAAGCGACAACTAAAATAACAACGACGAAATTTCATGCAAACAAGAAACAAAACTTTGCACTCTCGGCGGCATGTAAGTAGGTGTGTAAGTCCAATAATTCAAGGGGAGCGGGTGGTCGTAATGTTGGAAATTTCCAGGGCACTCCGAAAAGTTGGGATCTTCCGGGTCCAGTGGACTAGTGACGCTCACTGAATCCTTATCTTTATGTTCGTAAGTGCTTTAAATTATACCAAGCTTAGGTGTTACCTTAATTAAGACATAATATAACAAACAAAGAAAAATAAGTATATTAGGATCGTCTAAGCGACCGTTCTGTAGTTTCTGCATACCTCCATAGGAAAAAGGGCTGAGTTTAAGTATGTATGTGAGTAATAGTACAAAAAAGAATAAAAAACTGGTAAGTGTAGAGATTGGAAATTCTGAAATATTTCACATTTTTCTAGCTTTCGCAACTACAATTATCTTATATTGCGTTCACGTCCTTTGCGACTTTACAAAATTGAATTATTGGCAAGTTTTGTTACCAAATGTAAACGTGCTAACAACCAAGCAGGCATCCACCGAGTAGACCTAGAATGCAGTAATTGTTTTGTATCAATATTAAATTATACAAAGTATAATTATAATTATATTTTAGTAGGTAGCAATTAATACTTATACAGATATTATTTAAAAGCTAAAAGTCTTAAAATATTAAACCTTTTATGCGTATTATAAAAGTAGTGCAATCCAACACCGATAAAATTTCTCTACTTTTTTCTGTAAACAATTTATGCATGAATTTTCTGAATGAATATAAGTCTTTTTTCCACAGCTTGTGAAACAATACAATGATTGTGGAACTTATGCAAGTGACAGTTACAATGAATACTCGAATATCTCGCGCTTTCGACAGTTCGGGCAGATCAAAAACGTAGCCATACGTGTACTGTACATCACTACTGTACGTATAAAGTAATTTACAACATATCATATCGTGGAACATCGTGGATTTATTTAGTATGTTCGCCATAATATAACAAGATAATAATATTGTTATGACATAAAATATTTCGCCTCTTCTTTATGTCTTTTTTTTTTTTTTAAGGCTGCTAAATCATCTAATGACTGCTCCCGCTCTGGGTGGAGCGGAAGGGAGTGTCAGACTCTTACTGACTAAAACCCATCCATGTTCCTTCCGTAGCCCTTTATGTTCCGGGGTAGCGGTAACCCTTTCGGACAATCCCGCTTATCTTCTTTATGTCTGGGATAGAAAAAATGTCGCAGAAAGTACATAATCACATTTATTTCATCATCATATTAATTTTTTTATACATTATAAATACTAATTTTTCACAATTTTTCAGTAACTTAAAAAAATACCCAGGAGGTTGACTTGATCAAAACATGTCGAACTTCGAAACTGCGCCAAAGCTTACATTATTGGTGGTTCAGGGACTGACTGATCTTTCATTCAATCAATCGTCAGTGTTATGTTTTGTCAATTGGTGATGTGTCCCTGTGTCACACAAAACTGAATCATGATCTGATAAGTACCTACATCGTGTTGGGGTCTATTCGGTATTGTATGTAGACAAGTATCGGGTAAACGGATAATGTAATAAGTTTAGGTGGTCGGGAGCTAGGTAAGTTACAGTGAAGCGCAGATACAATGGAAGCGATGGCGCGACGACGACGGAACCGGATAGCGCCTATTGCCGGCGCACTCGGTGCCGATAAGAGCCGCCGAGGCGGTCGCGCCCACGCCGCGCCGTGCCGCTGCCGACGCCTGGCCCTGATTTATGTACGACGTGTCTCCTTTTTAATGAGTCCGTAAGAAGATATCTCCCTGAACACTACAATAAATTTCCGAGCTGTGACTTGCCAAAATGTTTCAACGTCGATATCTGCAAACAAACCCAGTCCCATTCCGTTAATCTGCCGAAGCGAAGAACGTATCGCGTATATAAGTCGTGCTTATCTCGGGTAATGGCCGCCTATCTAGTTGATCTGCCAGTTTTATTTATAGCTATGTTTTCCTTTACGCGCTCCTTCCAATTTGTGGAGAGTGAAAGGGATTGTTATGAGGCTGCCATGTTTCATAGCAATAAACATGTGTATCCAAAATAACGACATTAACTATTTTTCTCTTAGGTGCTTTTGTTACAAAATTCTTGTGACGATTGTTTCCCTTCCCTTTTGTTTGGGTTATTTTCACTTCTCCTAAAGCGATTTGTAACAGAGGACGGAAACCAAGGAACAGAGCGCAGAAAATAACTACTATAAATACATTTTAGACGACTGAGCACAGGTTTTTTAGCTTAAAAAGATGTGATGTTACTAATTCAAAGTCTTTCAGTTTTTTTTAATCGGCATAATGGAAATTCTTGTGTTGTCACAAAATCCAATCAATGGCTGCAGATTGCGATGAATGTCACAAAATCGAACAATTGGTTTGTTTAATTTTGTGACATTCATCGACTCGAATGAACTACTTTGTTTAGTTGAGTTCAAAAACACACTAACTTTGATGAATTACTCATCAAATTATATAGAAAAGTATTGACAAAGTTAATTAACAAATGGAATTATTTACTCTCTCCTTCGTGCACTCTTTTTTCTATATTAAAATAAACTATGTAATAAAAGATATTTTAATTTAACTGCTGTTTCTTGGTATCTTATAAATCTTAAATATCCGTCCGTAGAGACATTCATTCGGCCACTTTAACTACGTAGCGTATTATATCTAGGATATCTAGGATTTATGGTAAAAAATGTAAGGTGGCAAACAACTTCTTTAAAAACATAAATCCCTATATGAGAAGCCGTATATCTGTTGAGATTTCCTATCTACTTCTTGGAGCTTCAATAAATGAGTTTCCAAAAAACTATGATACAAACAACTTTTACTTATAAACAGCAGTCGAAGCACCAATTATTACTAACTAACATATTCGTAAACAGAAGTCTAAGCACCAACTTCCATGTGTCTTTTTTTTTTTAAGGCTGGGAAATCATCCAATGACTGCTCCCTCTCTGGGTGGAGCGGAAGGGAGTGTCAGACTCTTACTGACTAAAACCCATCCATGTTCCTTCCGTAGCCCTTTATGTTCCGGGGTAGTGGTAACCCTTTCGGACAATCCCGCTTACCCGTCAGGCTTGGCCCTGAGGGGCCCCTTCATATGCTGACATCTCTTTGAGGCGCGCGTGGAACATATACGCGCCGTACGGCACGGGTCTGGTGCTGATCGGACGGTGAGTTACCCATTACTCACCGTCCGCAGGCCCGCGCCTACGGTGGCCGGGAGTCGTCACGTGGCTCCCGACGCCCGGGGCGTCTCCTGCGGTGGCTGGGACGGGAGGACCTTTCTCTCTCCCATCCCGCCACCTCCTTTCGCAGAAGGAGGTGACTGCCTCCCACTCCCTCTCGCCCCGGACCATGGCTTGCACGATCGCCGATCGCCTCTACGAGGACACGGCGGTGCTGCGCCCAAGCGGGTCAGGTTTGCACCGTGTGCTCTATCGTGTCCTCTGGGCGATCCTCGCAGTGGTGACGCCCGGGCGTTTCCTCCCGCCTGATGATGTGCAGGAACCTCCCGAAACATCCATGTCCGGTGAGGACCTGCGTTCCGCCGCAATTTGCTGCGGAAACGGAGTTTCCCCCCGGCTAAGTACCTCCGCGCGCCACTCGTATAGGCGCGCGAGGACTATCGCCTCCAGAGCCCACGGCGGCAGTCCGGCAAGGAGGCTTGCCGCCTCGCCCGAGATCGTGCGGTACCCCCGGATTAGCCGAATGGCTACCACCTTTTGGGGCGCGTTCAGATAGTGGGCGGCTCGCCGCCGCAATGAACGCGCCCACACCGGGGCCCCGTAAAGGGCTATGGACCGCACGACTCCCGCGTAAAGCCTCCGGCAGGAGGCGTTTGGCCCCCTCAAATTGGGCAAGAGCCGCTTGAAGGCTGCCCCAGTCCGTTCCAGCTTGGAGGCCAAACGTCGGAAGTGCTCCACGAAATTCCATCGGCTGTCGAGGACCAGACCTAGGTATTTCATCGTGGTCTCGACGCCGATGTGAACCCCTCCTACCGTAAGTTGGGATCCCGATGGTGGCCTATTCCGAGGCCCATGAAAGGACATGGCCTCGGATTTGTGCAATGCCACCTCGAGACCCAACTGCCGGATCCTCTCAACGACTGTCGCAACCCCGCGTGTCATCGCGTCGGCCGCCGCCTGATGCGACCTCCCCTGCGCCAGGACCAGCGTGTCGTCAGCGAAGCAAACTACGCTGACGCCGTCAGGGAGGTCGGCCCGCAGCACCCAGTCGTAACCGATGTCCCACAGGAGCGGCCCCAGAACCGATCCCTGTGGGACACCGCACGACATCTCTCGCCGGTTCCATTCCCCATCGCGACCGGGGTAGATGACGGCTCTGTCCGTCAAGTAGCCCCGACTATTCGACGGAGGTAGGTCGGCACCCGGTGATACCGGAGTGCTTCCCCAATGCAACTCCAGGGCAGGGTGTTGAAGGCGTTGGCGATGTCGAGTGACACCACCACGACGACCCTACCCTGGGACACCGCGTCCCCCGTCGTGAGGGCTCTAACGCGCATGATGGCGTCCACCGTCGAGCGCCCCTTGCGGAAGCCAAACTGGCAGTCCGCAAGGTCCGGCCCCGTCCTTCCAAGGTGCCCGACGAGGCGGCCTGCAATAATTCTCTCGAAGAGTTTGCCGACCTCGTCGAGCAGCACTATGGGCCGGAATGCGGACGGAGAGTCCGCAGGGCGCCCTGGCTTCTGTATGAGGACCAGCTTCCCCGTCTTCCAATGGAGCGGAAACTGGCCTCTCTCCATGCATGCGCTTAAGAGCGCCTCCAGTCGGGGACCGAGAGCCCCTGAGGCCAGGACCCAGGCTTTACCCAGTAAGCCGTCGGGTCCTGGGGCGGTATTCTTGGCCTTGAGCCTTCCTACCGCCGCTCTGTGTCTAACTTAAGAATTACGAACTTCCATAAAAACTTCATCCCCTATTTAACCTTATTACCCCGATGAGTTTTCAAAATACATATATGATACAGTTAACTACTCGACTTTAAAATTATCATTGTTTGTATATATAGGGTACCTAAACAAAATAACTTGTATACGTTCTTTCATAAACTGGAAAAACTTCTGACTTATATAGCCAAATTGAATTGTAAAAATATTATAATTACTGGTGATTTGAATATAGATGTTTTAAAACGCAATAATGTAACATTAGATTTTGAATGTTTACTGTTAAACTATAATTTAAAACTGGCTTTACATGAACCAACCAGATTCGCCAGTGGAACTTGCATTGATAATTTTGCACATAACTTTAAAAAGGGATGTAAATCTGAAATTTTGGAATTGGGCCTGTCGGATCATACAGCCCAATTAATGAAAGTTCCTGTTAAAAAAAATCTGACATTGCATTATTGGCGTTCAATGAAACGTGATTATTGCAAGGAAAATATTGATAAATTTAAAATGTGTGTTAAGAACTTCGCTTTCTCGGATATTTACCTCACTGAGGACCCAAACACAGCTTATCAACACTTTATAACTGATTTTAAACTTTTTTATGACCTTTGTTTTCCACGAACCCAATATTTAATAAGAGTCAATCATAAACCAAAGTGGGTATCACGTGGTGTAAAAATTTGCAGTCGAAAGAAAAAAGACTTGCTATGGAAATTCAGATTAAACTCAACAAAAGACAACAAATTAAAGTACTTAAATTATAGTCAGTTATTCAAGAAAATTATAAAATTAACAAAACGGGCGCAAAATAACTATAAAATATTAACGTCTCAAAATAAAACTAAAACAGCGTGGCGGATTATAAACAAAACGAGACTTAACACCCCAAAAGAATCCATAGATAAAATAAAAATTGATGAAAATAACGTCCTGGATAATCCAACAGAAATAGCGGACGCATTTAATAATTATTTTATTGAAAAAGTTAACCCCCTACCGGGTGCCGGGAAAAAAGTAACGTCTTTAATTAATCACCGATTAAATTCAATGTTTCTTGCACCAAGTACACCCTACCAGATTAATAAAATTATAAACAACCTTAAAAATACCAACAGTGTAGGATATGATGGTATCTCTACTAAAATAATTAAAGCAGTAAATGAGGATATATGCCATCATTTGAGTCACATTCTGAACTTGTCAATATCATCTGGAATATTTCCACAAGATCTTAAACTATCCGTCATAAAACCTTTATTAAAAAAAGGATGCAAACAGTTAATGGTGAATTATAGGCCTATTGCACTCTTATCAATATTCTCAAAAATTTTCGAAAAGTATCTTTATGGCGAACTTAATTTATATCTAGAAAAAAATAAAATACTGTGCAATGAACAAAAGGGCTTTCGACAAAATAAAACCACGAATATGGCCATTTATGAATTTATCCAAAATGTTATAGGCCACGTTGACAAAACAGTTCCAGCTTGTGCAATTTATTGCGATATGTCACAGGCGTTTGATTATGTAGATCATAATATACTAATCAGTAAACTTGAAGCATACGGCATAAGAGGCAATATTTTAGATTTAATTAGATCCTATTTAACGAACCGACAACAGATTACAGTAGTATCTAAAGTGAATCCTAAAAATAAAAAAGAGGAAACATTCAGCTCCGTGAGGAGAAATGTCACATACGGTGTTCCTCAAGGCAGTGTCCTAGGGCCGCCGTTGTTTATTATCTATATCAACGACTTACCAAAGGCAACGACTCAACCAATGACATTATTTGCTGATGACAGTACAGTTTCAATTGCATGTAAGGACATTAATAATTATAAATCTGACATAAATAATTCACTGACATCTATAATTCATTGGCTTAATAATAATAATTTAAAAATAAATTTATCTAAAACAAATATAATGCACTTTGGACAAAGATTGCATAATCCATTAAATGTAAATTTGATTCATGATAATTACACTATAAATGAAGTATCTACTATCCGTTTTCTCGGCTTAATTATAGACAGTAAACTAAACTGGAAAGAACACATTGACGCACTATGTAAAAAAATTAGTAGTCAAGCATATGCTTTGTACCAACTTGCTTCATCTATCAACACTAATGTGTTACTATCGGCTTATTATGGACTCGTTGAATCTGTCCTAAGATATGGCATTATCTTCTGGGGCAATTCATCAAATAAAGATATGGTATTTAAAATGCAAAAGCGATGCATACGTGCTATGTTCGGTATCCAAAGTACTGAGAGCTGTAAGCCACTTTTTACAAAGCATAAAATCCTCACACTGCCGTCACTTTATATTTTAGAAATCGCCTTATTTGTAAGAAATAACCCCCATTTGTTTCCTCGAATATCGGACCTTGTAATACGAAATCGCCGGGATAATAGTAAACTTCGTGTTCAGCCAGCTAAGACAGCACTACTGTATAAAAGCGTTGTATGCAGAGCACCGATAATTTATAACAATATCCCTATCTGTGTCAAAAAACTAAATACCGACCAGTTTAAGAAAACATTTAAAAAAATACTGACAGAAAAAGCTTACTATAATATCAATGAATTTTTAAATGACAAATCGCTCTGACTGAATGTATTATTTTTATTTTGAATCGCATGAATATTTTCCAATTGTTTATTATTTGTAATTTTATATTAATATTATTGTATCCTGTAACACCTACAATAAACATTATACCATGTTTATTCTACACATGTTTTTGCAAATAAATTGATCTTTATCTTTATCTTAACTTTAACTTCTAATCAGAATTCTAAGTACCGACTTCTACGCTATTTACCAGAGCAACTTTTAGGGTTATTATATAGTTTTCAGTCATTTGATTTCAACACTGGTATACAGACAGGGTACTAGACAGACAGTAGTATAACCCCCTGAGTGTTCCTTGCATTTCAGAAACGTTCAGTAGCATAAATATTTTAAAGGAAATCCTCACGTTTTTGTTTTTTTAATAATGTTGCTAGTGCAAATGTGTTCCTATAATATTATAATAATGTCACATGTGATATGCTGGATGTGACCCATCAATATTTAACACAGTAACAATGATAGGAAATTCATAGGAAAGTTTGCATATAGTACAAATACCGTAACTCATTAATGAAACGGTTTAAAATAAAAATGTCCTGCGAAGCCTGAAAAACGAAGGGCGGGGGCGGGTTAAAACACAGAGCGGTGGTTGCGTGCCCCCTCGTTACGGGCACCGGCGGCGCGGCGTCCGCGCTCGTTCTGTGTAAGTAGTGCGTTCATCCTGTTAAATTTATTGCCGCTTTTATATCAGCCGTTACAGAGAGGTCCCCTTTCGTCCGTATCGGGCCGCGCGGAGCCCAGCTTAGTGAAGTCGCAATTACGTTTTACCGGCTTTGAGTCCAACGGAGGCGACTTTTGCCGTCCATCGAATCGTAATGGAATTAGCGTTTCAGTGCTCTTTTAATTTGTCTTCTATCCTTGTACTAAACGAATCTTCTACCTGAACTGTTTGCTCTTGTCGTAACACATTTCTGATGAACAAGGTATTTATCTAATTCGTAATCTATTTGTGTTTATTTATACTAGATGTGCTTGTATGCGTGCTGAGTACCAATTGTATCTCATTGGCATTCAAGTCGTCCTTATTCGTCTGCTGATAATGCGTCTGATGTTATTTTGAAACAACCCTAAGCCCCATGGTACACACTCGTTTTTGTTGGCGTGAAAAACTACGGTTTATTCGCCGTGTCGTCAGTTGTATAGATCACTATGGAAAATGACGACACGGTGGCACTACGGTACGACACCGTCGCCGTCGCCGAATACCGTAGAACCGTGTCATAAACAAGGTCACACGATTTTTCTACGGCGCGGTGAATACGCCGCACTGCAAAGAAACCGTGCCGTGTACAAAGGGCCTTATCCTCTTTCAGCTAACGATGTAACGTAATATAAATTTAAATCGTATACTGCTACTGTTCTAACCAAGATGTCGCATTTACGAGTAAGTAAAACAATTAAATTCGTTTACTCTACCTTGCGTAGCAGGCGCGTAGCAATAGCGCTACGAGCGTAGCACGCAGTGCGCTTTGCTATTGGTGGTTACATAGGATTAATTGTTTTATTTTTCTTTTCCATTTGAATTGTTTTCTAAAGTAGGTGAACTTTTATAAGTTCTGACTATGTTAATATACTACTTATATATTTTCGCGCACAAATTAGAAACCTTACCTACCTACACAAATAAATACATTATTGTACAATTTTTGGTTCGTGTTTCTAAACAAAATGAAACGACAGACAACGCTTCGTAAGCGTATCCTTCTTTATAAACGAGTTCTTGAGTCTCAACAAATTGCAATAGATGTTGTGCATTAAAAATAAGTCGGACGTCACCTGTAGAGAGAGCACGGCGCGCGGCTCATTTAACTTGCATGTGCCAGCACCCGGCGCCGCCCGCGTCACGCCGTGCATCTCATTACCGCTTCACACCTAGCTACATCGCAATATACCGCACTAGTTAAAGTATGTCAAAAAAGTGCAGTGAATCAGTACATTCACTGCACTTTTTTGACATACTTTAATATGTATAAGAACTCTAACGTCGCCTTTGTCTGTCCTCTGTCCTTACAAAACCAAGCCCACTACTCAATTACCAGCCATTATAAAACGATTACGTTAAAGAATTTTTAAAGTGATTTCATGATATAATATTTCGTAGCAAGCAATTATACGATGTGCCTTTGAAGAATGCATTATAAAGGACGAGTATCGAAGTCAAAGATTATCTAAGGGCGAACGTGGAAACCTCGAATAAGGATATTACCCTTAAAATGTGAACACCGATATATTGTTACTTCGCCTAAAATGTAATATTGACGTGTGCATTGTTAACAACAAGCAGCCGGGACGACGGGCGAGCTCTGAACTCGCTTTAGATGAGGCAATTTTATGGGTTTATTGAAAGATAGTCGTCTTCAGCGTACAAGCCTAAGTGATGAGATCCGGCCGAACCCCGGCCTTCATAACGTTTGTAATACCATTTTACGACCAGCTTAGGACGTAACTTATACATATTTTGAATAACTTTACGCGCTTCTTAGAAAAGAATGACTACAACCCGCCCCACCGAGATAAGCTATATATTATACAACATGTACTTTACGACGGAGGTGTTTGCTGACTATGATGATGTTCATTTGCATTTGAATACAAGTATGGCCTATATAAAGAAAAATAACCAGTACAAAAAGAGTGCCTGCCGTAACTAAAATACTCGTATTTATTTACTTTTCAAACAAAACTCAATTACAATAAGGCCAGTAATAAAATAAATTAAATATCAAAAGCACCAATAGGTATTCACTGAGCACACCCAGTTGCGTCACTTTCAGATTTTATCTTAACAAAATAACCCCAAGGTGGGACGACTACGCACAAACGTCGCACTTACCAGCAAAACGACCTCAACTCTAATACACGTTTCGCGTGTTCCCCTCCCGATGTGTATAATAAAAGTAACATTTTTGTTACAGTTCCATTTTAGCCAAACTATGTTTGTACGTATTGAGTAGAAATCGTACGGGTCAGCACACATGTTCCGCTCATACAATCAGCCGTTAGGGCACGCCCTGACACCCCTAAAACGATTTGATTAAACTCATAAAACTCGAGGTAGCTTCCTACCGCCGCCGTCGCCGCCGGACGAGCCGCCTGCCTGAACCTCCGCTTCACCAACCACCTTTTAATAACACAGTCGAGTGCTTTCACCACCACGATTAAGATGACTGTGAATAATTACATTGGCAACTCTTTTTGTTTTTTACCTGGAGCAAGCAAACCAGCTTAATAGAAGATGATTGTATAGCAATCTGAAGGCTTCTACTATATGAGAGATAAACAGTGAGTTAAAATATTATGTGCTATTCTTTGTTATTCCGTTACACAGTGCTATAACGACATTATACCTGACCTACCGGTTGATCGACTTATAACATTTTTTTTTAAGGCTGTGATATCATCCAATGACTTCTGCCGCTCTGGGTGGAGCGGAAGGGAGTGTTAGACTCTTACTGACTAAAACCCATCCATGTTCCTTCCTTAGCCCTTTATGTTCCGGGGTAGCGGTAACCCTTTCGGACAATCCCGATTACCCGGCAATTGTAACATTATTTAGCAATACGTAAAAATACCGGACCGAAGTCAGGCCAATTCTACCAAGTTTTCATGCCGCCAGCTTTATTCCTGTAGCATTGTTTAATAAAGGAAGGACTTTAACTTCTATTTATTAGTGGGCTATACTTCATAAACTGTGACTGGTGTCACCAAAACATTCCTTAACCACGTCCATATACGGAAAGACTTCGATCTGATAACGTCCCGAAACCTTAAGAACTAAAGTGCTGGTTGCTTTTTCTGCAACGTTTTACGTAAACACATGCGTGCCCTGCCTTTTTATTGGATGTTGTTACCAAGTATCGAATCCCAGAGCTTACGGTGCTGGCGCGTGCACGTCAAACTTCGCTAACCGCCCTTAAGAAAGTTGGTAAAGTTGCCTCCCGTCGGAGATGTGCTATGCCGTGCCGCCCTCGCGACGTTGCCGACCTCGTGTAAACTGTAATCCCTCAGATGATGCTAGGATTTAGCAGCTTTATATTACCTCCGCTGGAAGTTGTTTGATAAATGTTGTCTTTAACAACCAAAGATACAGATCGTCTACATTTATCACTTTATATCTTCGAATAAAAATTTCTTCCGTATCAAACTTTTTAATTTTATTCGACCAAAGTGCACAAAAACATTAACGTTACCTACCTAATTTCCTTTGTATCATATGAGTTGAATTCGGCGAAGTAAAAGCCGCGGATAGCTCAAGGATTCGCGTCCTCGCACTCCACTGCGCGTGAATGGCGCTCGCGTCGTATTATCAACCGTCACTTCGCTCGACAGGTGTCGCCTTCAGCCAACTCGAGAGTAAATTACTAGCTTGGAAGTCGCTGAATCAACCCGACTTCTTAATCGATTTTCAAGCCACTCGCCTAAGAACTCGAGACACAATTGAGTATAAATGACTACCGCAAAATAGAAAACGGCATGGATGCAGCTCCATATTATTATTCTTGGCTTAACTTAAATTCAATCTAATGAATAAGAGTAACAATCATATACATACTAACTCCTCGCATAGAATTAACTGAATGTATTTAAATATCTCTCTGTATGTTCGTGTAGCAGTTGAATAGCAACATCTTGCATGCTAAGCGCGAGCTACGAGCTCGTTTTCGTATTTAAATAGGGAAATGGGAAACAGACGCGGTGAGTCGACGAAGCACTGGTGCCGTGGTATTGTTTTAATTAAAGTAATTGGAGGAGGCACGTTGAGAGCCGCCGCTCGGTTGGCATGATCTGTGCCTTGAGGATTTACACCAATTTAAGACCGAACCCAGCCAGGCGTCAATTAACGGTACGAGTCCTACCCAATCGTATAACTGTGTGCGATTCATCTTCGTAAGTATTATGATGAAATCGTAAGCAAATGTGAAATTCATTGTAATACTCTCATTTATAAGTTTTCAATTAAACTGCTACAACAGAAATATAGATACATGTTACAAAAAGCTCCGAGTGTCTTATAGACATATTGTATGTCTATCTTTATTTCCACAACAGTGACTTTCTTTAGTTTCTTTCTGTACGACAAATGTAGCGGTGGAATATGAGAAACGAAACGAAAGAAACTGACACTAACAAAAAAGCAACCAAAGATAAACGGAAACGGACTCGCTCATAGAGAAAAGTAGACGGTAGACGCTCTGTGCAACAGAAAACTTTGTGGGGAGTCACTCCTTAGCTATTTGTAAAGTAAGTAAATTTTTGTTCACAAATAACGCTCATTTTATATATGGTTAAATATTAACTATGTTATATAGCGCAATTTTAAACCTTAAATGAGGTGTTTGACCAACAAAACGCAGTGACTTCCTAACATCTATGTTCCACATTAACACGTCTATGTTTTTCTTAGAGAAACCTTTCAAGAACGTCGCCACCTTTTGGCCGTAATCAGGCAAATGTTCTATTTTCGTAGCAAAGCTCGGATTAACCCTTCGCCGAGTGCGCGTTTATACAAGTTTCCTTAAAGTAATTAAAGGTTCAAGCAATTTGAACTCTGAAATGAAAATTCATAATCTATTTATCTGCAAAAGAAGGGTATCTGTACTGGAATTTTGTATTGTAAGTCATACAGATAAAAAGAAAAAAATATAAATTGAATTGCAAGAATGTTTGATTAGTTTAACAAGCGCAATGAGCACTACAACCGTACAGACACACATGAATCTTTGTAAAGCTAACATGTGTTTTCCCAACCGCACCGGTGGGAGAGCGCGCATCGCCGAAAACAGTGAATAATGCAAAGGCCTTACGAATCGGATCATATTTTTTCAGAGAAATGTGGAATCGCGAAGTGGCAAAACAGAATTTAATATTCGTAAAAGGGTTGACGTCGGGATAGGGGCAGCGCGGCAGTTGACGCGTGCCTGCTCTAGGAGATTTTTTGGCTACTTTCCAAAATCAATATCTTCGGATACACAGGCCGTCGCGCATTTTGCACTAATCTTACCGAAAAGACACCGTGCAGTAGACTTTGTAGATATGTAGCTGTCAGTGATATTTTTCATAGATCAACATTGTTTAATTTTCTTTTATCGATGTGTCTATACAGATTTTCAATATTAAAAAATGTCTAAGCCCCCGCTAATCTCCGATCTCATGGAAGTCGACAAATAAGTAAAGTTAAAGAATTTTACAAAAAGATTATAATCATTTACATTTCTTAAAATCGAAGAAAATATCTAAATATTGAATATATATATATATAACCTACAGTATATCACAGGTTTATGGCAAATATCATTATCGTACGACCAAAATATCACGTCGAAATGAAAACGCTTGGGGACACGTGAATGAATAATACATGAAAAATAAATCTTTCCGAAGACATTTCTTTCTCTGAGTGGAATTTACAGTACGTAAATATTATCTGCCATGAGATCAATACACTAGAAACAGTCTTACTGCCGTAGATCAACATCTGTCCTTACTGAAGAGATTTCATTTTGCAACCAGCTTAGATGCCCTATCTTGCTACAGGTACGGACCCTCCGTCGGTACCTGTAGCAAGATAACTATACTCGGCAATAAATGAATAATACATTACGTCAAACTCCAATGTTATTATTCAGCGGGATAAGTAGAGAATCTGTAAATTAATTAATAAATGATTGGCATGCAATCATAAGCACGGGTAATAAGTGAAGGTACTCTTTTTAAATGAAATTAACACAGTTAGTGTGGAAATGGGTAGGCGGCGGAGTGGGCGCAGTCGGGTGCGAAGCGATGCGCCGTGCTCGAGAGCTCGGTTCATTTAAAGGCACTTGTCTGTAATTGCAGAGCGACTAAGACTTTACCCTGACTGAACGGCAGGCGTTATCGAATAAAAAAAGTTTTAATGGTATGCCTTTGTCGAACCTTTATGGGCTTCGCAGAACTTATCTCGACCTACTTCCATCTTCACAGTTTTATAACCCTCAAGTTGTAACACGCAATGTATCTCTATGAATTTGTTTACGAAGCCTTCCTTCACTGCCAATTAGGTGCTGGCACTTGAATTCCAAACTTAATTAACACATCAAATGTTTTTAGGTGAATGTGTCTTGAAGAAATGCACTTCGGAAGGATACTTTAAATAAAAAATACCAGATAGCGGTTGCAATTTCGTCGGAAACGCAATAAATAGCTCGGGCGGCGCCGCTTGACCCACTTCCTGTTACATGCCGAAACGCCTGCGATTTAATCGCACCCTGCCTCACTCCATCCTTCCGTCGAGACCCCACACGCTTCGCTTCTTTGCCCCATAATTATTAAATCCATTCCGAGCTCGCCAAGAAAGGGGCACACCCAAATAAAAAGCTCTACCGGACCTAGCGAACCATGCACATTAACATCAATAGCTTGTTGGAAATGTATTTTAGGGCCAGTTTACACAACATCCTTAAGATTTTTCATGCAAAACTCAACCACATACCTGTCGCATAATATTCGTAGATGCCAAATGGCATGAATAATCCAATTAATTAAAAGTTATTTCATTCGACAGAAAGCGCTATGACATAAATTATGCGCTATGTTTTATCTAACTGAAAATTACGTTTGAAAGCACATGGCATCTTAAACATTGTTCACATTGTATCTTGTCGTTCCGATTCACAGTATCAGTACTTTTTTATTTAGTACAGAATGCAACATCGTGTAGCCACCACCATGATTCACATTTTCGGTTGAGTTCACAAAGTGGCAAGTGCGGGCGGCGCGGGCCGGCGCGAGCGTCGCATCTGATAGCGAAGCGGAAATTGCGCGGCGCGTCGCGTGCGCCGCCCGCCGCGTGTCCGTGACGTGCACTCGCTTCGCTTACTATTTTATTTCTCTTTGCTACTCTCCTCGTACGCCTCCAAAATCTTTTACACCGCTGCCTGGATTCAAGCATTCCTTTTCAAAGCATACATTTTACTTTGAGTTTCTATCGAAATTATTTGTGTCACATACAGAGATTACTTACAAGTCAACGTTTAAAATTTTTGCAAGTTTTTTATATTGCAAGTTTAAAGACTTCTTTTAATACGCGATAAGTATTATGAGTTTTAATGCAGCCCTAAACCAGTTTAACTCAGCCGTAATGGTTAAAAAAATCAACAAAGATGTGTGGGTAGGTACTTACTTGAACCTAATAAGACTGAGGACAACGAGAAGCTTCTTATAAGTCACTTTTCATGAGAATATTCCTACACAAAGACATCATAAGTAGGAAGCGAGCTTGTCTCAATATGAAGTTGATACGGGCTCGTGTGTGTTTTGTCTATGTCGCGCTCATAACAAAGCAGACGGGAGAACGCTCAAATATTTTTGTGAAACTTTCATGAATATATTAGCCATAAATGTGACTAAAGAAATCTATTTCCTCTACTGAAACGTGCGCAATGCCGACCGCAATGTACAGTTTCGAACGCATAAACACTTTAAGGGATAACGCTAAACCTACAAGCGTATCAGAAACACTAAACCATCTTCAAAAATAAAATACTTCAAATCGTCACAAGAATAATTGCTAAAATTTGCTGAAGGTTACAAAGAACAAAAATAAATGTTAAAGAGCCGAAAACCTAATTATTATTCAAGTATTCTAGAAACACGCTCACACGCGAACTCCCATTTTCGTCATCGGGACTCTAGCGCTCGTAAAACACAAGTTACACCATTATATTTTTACGACGGCAACGAATGTCAAGTTTTCAAAAACACGCCTGTCGCCTACTCCCGTCACATTTGTTTGTTATCTCAGCTAGAAAACAAGTGATACTCCATGTGCGCTGGTGAAACACCGGCAAGTACAATTCGGTCAATTTCGTTTCGTTAACTACTGTCATGCAAAACTTTGTTTATTCTTACGTATTAAGAATCACGGACGCTAAAGGAGATAAGAAATTGGAAGTGGTGAGACAAACATTTTAAGCGAAAACTAAATTGTCAGGCACACAAGTCGCTTATCATCGCCGACTCTACTGTTTCTCTCTCACTGACTTTACTAATGTTTTTAATAATTCCACCTCGAAAGGGGAAAAGTAGGGTGATGGATAGGGTCAGTATATTGAATATTCATAAAACACACCCTCAATTAGTTTAATACGATCTTCCAATAACTGTATCTTCGGGGAAAACAGACGTGATGTCATGTTATTTTTTTTTTACTTAAGTATTATAAATTAAATATCTCAATTATATGCAAGTCTGCATGATCGATGATAGTATGATCTGTAAGTAAATTACTACTTTCACCGCAGTGCATTGTAAGAGACATCTAGACCTATTTAAGAGTAGGACAGGGTATCTTTTGTTTTTGGTAAGCTTTTAACCTTTATGGTCGTACAATGTGTACATTTCTAGTAAGAGTTAAAGCAGCACCCGTAAATAAACACCTTCGGTTTGAAAGAGAAGTGAGAATTAACAGCTGGCAAGCTTGTTTCAGACGCCCTTTAACCTGATCGGGCGACGTTCTTGTTTTACCTTTGTTGTCCAAGTCTCGTCTCAGCTCCGTATAAATATGCGTATAGTAATACTACGTTCTTGTATGAGCTTAGGAGGAAATGTTGCCTTGATATCGTGCACAACAACAAATAACAGGACCTTGTCACTTTTCATTTGATTTAGTTTCACTTTCAGTTAACACTATATAATTGGTTTATACACTTACAATGACAATCCGTTTGATTTTGACACGAATTTATTCTTCATTATATTTTCAACATCATTCATTGCGCTTTTTACGTTTGATATTGAGCAGACGAACTTTTCAAACGTTGAAGCAATGGATTAGGAATTCCCTTCAAAATCCTCCGGATTGAGATTGAAAATGTGTTACGCAATTGGGATCATGAGCATGGGGACATACAAATTTATGCCACTAATAACCAAATCAAATCAAATCAATCTTTATTTGTGAACATAAGTACAAAAAGGTGTTATTTGTACACCAAGGTGTTTTTTAACCCCGTATGATCTTCGTTGTTTACCCCATATGTTTATTGGTATCTCACCGTGAAGATTTAGGTGAAGTAAACTGTCGTTCCACCTAGGGCTCTGGATTGGCACTATTGACAGCTCACTTAAAACTCACTTCATCTACGTTTTCACAATGAAATTTTTCCGGATTAGCATAACTGATACAATAATAAAAAGGTATTGATAATAATGAAACTTATATGAAATAAGCAAAAATGGGGTTAGAAGAGAGCGGGTAAAAAGTTTTCCACAATGACTTATTACCTCTATAAATGTAATTGTACATTCCGTAGAATTACCTAATTAAGTTCTTGTTTTTACAGAAAACGATACAATTTCGACTGTTTTACCTCAATATTCTAAATAATTTATTTCCAACCTAAGCCTTTACAGCATTTAATTAAATACATCTTTAATTATTCGACAATAGACTTAATTAAAATAAAACCTGTCTAGCGAATAATTAATAATATTTCATCGAATATAATACGAGTATATTAGAGATAAATATTTAATCAGAATTCGAAATTAGACGCTCAACGTCAAGTTTCATTATTTAGAATCAGAAGCCACCGAAATCATGTGAATCTACTAGTGGTTCTCGAGTTTTAAGCGAACTAACGGATAGCCAGACAAATAGACGATGTGTATTATGATACCTATGTAAGGAAACCTTAATTATATGCAAAATTCTGTTGTACTAGTTGGTATTGATTTCAAACCTAAGTCATATTTACAAGTGGTGCCCACACTAGGAAATATGACTTAGGTTTGATCAATAGTTATGATTTTCCTTTAGAAAACGATAAAAGTACCTACCTAGGTAAAACATTTCGATTTGAAGTTGAAGTTTTATTAATGATAGGTATTGCTATTTATTAATATATTTATTTAGTGCATAGTTAAGTTGCAAAGCAAAGGATCGATTAGTTAGTATGGGGGCGCGGTCGCGTGCACGAGGGCCATAGCGGCCGGGCGGCGGGCGGCTCGGCGCGGCGTTGCCTTCCGGCGAAACGCGAGGAATGTTGCCGATAGATTAACTTCTGATCTCTTTTCCGATATTATAGCGGAGCGCTTATGTAAGGAATTCTAAGCGCTTCAATCTGGTTTAAGGCCAACTAAGGCTTTCCGAGAAATCTGCTCGGTATCTCCCGACATAAGATATATTATTCAACGTCTTACTAATACCCAAAGCTATGCAACTGAAGTAGCGCCGCACGTACTACATCCCTCGTGTTTATATATTTAGAAGTACATATGACTTTCTAAATCGAGACTCGCACTCGCTACTCTCCGCTTTACATTTTGGTTTTACGTTGAATTTTTAAACAAACATTATTTAAGTTTAGAATAGGACATGCGCATAATAAATTAAAATGTATGTATTCTTTCCTGCTAGCTAACTTTATTCCAGGCTCGTGCCTTCGCTTTAACATGTTTATGTCACTATATCACTGTCCCTATGTAGTAGATACTTATACTAGTTTGAAATATTACACACATAGAGTGTCTTTCGTCTTTGCGACACCACATAATATAACGACATTATAGTGAAATATGAAAGGACATCAGCGGTTGCCGAATATTTTCTCTTACGAGCTTTTCCTCTATTTTTCTTTTTCATATGACTACTTGTATGTAACTTAATAGTATATATTTTGTTTCAGGTACGAATTTGATATATATCTACATCATGATAGGTAATGTAGGCATAAAGACCGTACCTTACCGGTGAGTAAATACCACATTATAAATCTTCTACTTAAGTTTGAAATGACGTTCTGTTTTAGAAGACGAGCTTGGTGTCGACTTACTTATATTCAGCAGCAACAAACGTACAAAGACCTGCTGTTTGCATTCATGTAGAGCTAACTACAAAATTATGAATTTCACTGTTTTCGTAAAAACTTTTGAAGCAACGTAATAATAGATTCCCTCATCATTTATGTGTAATCACACATTAAAGGTGACGCATAAAACGGATGGCTGATGCGGCCCGTGAGCCCGTCGGATACTTACGTCTGCTCCGCTCAGGTTGTGCGAGGGCGTTCTGCGGCTTGTTTGCGTACAAGTGAATTCCATTAGATCCAGCGTGTGTACCGCCGCCACAACTTCCACGCCCGCTTCATTCATATGCCATTAGCTGATCGATTTACAAGTACAATATGTGCTCATTTACCTATATCTATCTATTAGCACATTATATTAGCTACTTTAGAACGTGGGTTTATTTATAGGTAGTTACTGTTAATCGGTACAGACAAACAGGGTGCGTATTACGTTAAAACAAAATTACAGATTACAGAATAAAAATGTGTGATATCAGTCATTCCTGTTAGCTGCGTTAAAAATATGTCTTTAGCATCATAGCGGACTTTTACTCTTTATATAAGTAATTATAATAACTCAACATGAAAACTCATTTAATGTCACAGAAATGTGCTTCACCATTTAAAAGTGTGTTCAACTGTGGCGCTGTAGTCGTGGAACAATAATTAAATTTTCCCTCGGCGCTGAGTGCGGAGTATGTCGTTTCATCAACCACGGCACTAACTCGCGAGAACGGCGCACCACCTGAAATATTTAATTCAGACCAGCCATTGTGCTTTAATTCACCGGAAATTAAAATTCATGGCACTTTCTATACTATTCAAATTTCATCATATAACTCACCACACCGTCACAACTTCAACTTCCAAGTAATGTATAATCTACACATTATTTCAACTTATCATTAAGTTGGATTTCGAAGGAATTGTGTTGATTTAAACTGCAGCGGTTAATTTTTTTTCTAAGAAGCGTTGAATTTGGATGATTTTATTTTCACACCTACTCCCTACCGGTCCTATAATGTTTTGGGAAAGCTGTATACAGACCTTCTTGATGGCAAGGGCAAATATCTGTTGTACCTATTTCTATTTTGCAAATCCACCCTTTATTCATATAAATAAGATATTCACATAGTGTTGGACTCTGGCCTTACAAATAAAATTCTGTATTAAAGAGTAGGCGCCCTATTAAGAACTCTTAGACTGTTATCCATTATGAAAATGTTTTTCTGGTTTCATTAGAATCATCTGGCTGCATTCTGAAAATTATGGAATGGCTCTCTATACAGAAATAAAATAATAATTGTGAATTGGAATAATTAATGTCGTTTCACTGACTGTGTACGGACGGTAGTGTAGATGAACATACATACACAGGTCAATCACATAACCCTCCTCTTTTGACTTCGCCGCAGTCGGGTAAAAATGCTTTTTAGACGCATAAAACAGTTATAATAAATCACTGTAATTATTCTATGCGCGCTCATGGCAATCTAATGGCGCTACACTAAAGTATCAATATTTTAAATCAATATTTTAGTGTAGCGCCATTAAATTAATATTGATACATTAATGTGAACAGCAAAATATTTGACAGCTACTTGAGACGTTGCCAACAATTAGAACGCACCCCCTTAAAATGAGTCAATCTCATTTTCAGTTTCAGTTGTATCATTTTTATTTTGAAGTAAAAAAATGCACTTATAATTTACCCACTGTACTATTTTACAATAAGTCATGCTATAATGAGAAGATGCATTTCCCTGCAGAGGGTCAATAAAAGGCTAATAACACACAACCGTATGGTTGAAGTAAAACTGTTCATTTTGTTCACATGAAAGAATTATAAATACCTGTTACGTATTAAACTTGTCAATGAAAATTTGACCGCTAGGTGAACAAAGTTTTACTACATGTTTTATTGAATATAAATAAACTAATCAGTACTATAATAAAATCTGACAGCTTTCCAACATAACTATACGAAATTGAAAAGTTAAAATATAACAACTAGACGCACAACTCGATGTACCTACGCAAGAAAAATCTAAATTTTACATTCTATGATTACTTTTAACTCACGCACTAACATATGACTTCAAAAATTTAGGATAATCGCTTACTTTTAATAAGTTTGTTAATATGTGAGCACCATGTATCATCATCTGCCTAGCCTTTATCCAACATGTTGTGGTCGGCTTCCAGTCTAACCGGATGCAGCTGAATACCATACATACATTTAACATGAGCACCATGTATCTATCACATAATTATAATTCATTGTCCTGTCATTGTTTTATTTTATTATTTTAACCTTTGTGGTAAGCATAGCCGTTTCATTCTAGGTGCATTGCCTTCATTTATAATTATACAATTAATGTATACAAAATATTATGAAACATTTGAATAAGGTAACGGTGGAGTTTCTTGCCCATTCTTCTCTATATGAAACTACTTTTTCGAAAGAGCAACTAGAATCAATTCTATATTTTTTGCAAAATTTTGATGTTAAAAGTGCCTTTTATGTCTATGTTTTAAATGAATTATTAGACTATGACTTTAACGAAGAAAATTGAGGAAAAAAGCAAAAGTTGTTATACTGTAGCTTCTCGCGGACGAAACTCACCGCGGAGGCAGTTGGGCGCGCTGCCTTTTCTCCCGTACCATCATAATTTTATTTTCCATGACAAACATCGAAAAGAGCGTCAAGTATTCCATGAATTATAAATGAACTTGGTAATACAGCTACTTTAAAATTAGTCTTCAGTACTTATCTTTTACCGACTGAAATAAAACTTAATACTTTGAGTGCTCTTAAACTCTTAAGTCTCAGAAACTTTAGACTTGTCTAGGAGTTTAAAGAAAACAATTATAGAATGATATATTCTAAAGGACACGTGCGTGAACACTGCGGAAAATGATGTGTCCGTAGCAATATCTAGACATGGCCCAGCCTGTATTTTATAGAAGCTTTAATGTACCGACGATGACAGCACTGCTCGAGCCAGGCAATGGTAGAAGTAGCCCGTAAATATTTTTAAGGCATTTATTACAATTCTTGGGAATACCTTTTGACTTTTTTAAAAAGCCAAAGTGAATTTACTTTATACTTATCGAAGTATGTACATTGGCGGTGTCAAGTTGCGAACGGCAATGATTGGCCCGGTTTCTTGCCACCGCCTTATTTCCATCTTATTACCGGCAGCGCGGCGATATTAAAGCGGGTGCTACGCCGCCACCCGCGTCTCCGCCCTGTCTTTGCGTCCGTGAATTAGGTTAATGGCCTGCCAGGTGATTTCCTTCTAAGCCGTATTTCGAGTAAAGCGCCACCACCTTAACACGCCAATGTCGCTGGAACAACTAAATGTTTAACTTTTTCCTATACCCGCAATCGTTTTATACACACATAGGTGCTTCCGCTTAGTTTAGCGATAACCAGAGAACATAATTACTTCTGTCAATTCTACTTCTGAACTACAAATATTCAAAACCTTAGATTTGCTCTCACCGTACCTACTTCCGTCACGCGCGAAGTCAATACTGGGATGGTGACTTCAAAAATCCCGAATCATTCACTCCTAGAGAGCAGTGCAGGACGCTCGCCAGAGAAACTTCATTGGTAAATTTAACACAAAGGGCTGTTAAAATGTCCTCTTGTGCCTTTTGAAAGTGATTCTAAAAGAGAGACTTCTTATGAGTTATTTTTTTGCGTTTCCATGACAGTCAAGTCAAGTCACATGTGTCATCGTTTGACAAAACGAAATAGAAATATGACCATCTTTTGACGCGCTAGGTTGAATCTGTCGATTCAAATCTTTGCTAATTTATTCCAAAGATCGAGTTCCGAGTTCCAAAATTAGAGGGTCCGTAGGTATCACATGTCAAAAGTTTTTGACTTGATACTGTAATAGAGTAAACGACTTCGTATCTATATTGTTGTATTCACCAAGGTTTGCCTATTTCACAAGATTAAAACAAACAAAATTCTTTTTGATCCCTATTAACCCGGCTACTTAAAATTCCTTTGTATTTTCATCAGTGATAGAGCGTTTTATACATACTTACATTATACGATGGGAGGGTTCCCGCGGGTACTTTTGATTTATGGCACAAAGTCGCACCGCAGAGCGGCGCGAAGCCCGCCGGCGCGGCTGCAGCACTGCCTCCGGGTTTTTGCGACCCCACCACCCTCTGAGCATTCACAGTTTCCTGCCCGACAAAAACTAATCATGTAGAGCAGTTAGAAATGTTATTGAAATCTCGATTTGTTTAAATAGTTTACTTAAACGAAGCTTATCTTTGATTTAAATTACAATGTTAAGTACATTTAAGTAACTCTACTCACTACTACCTTACCTACCTTATCTACTACTTTACTCACTTGCTTAAAATCGTTGAAGGAAAACATCGTGAGGAAACCAGCTTGTCTGATAGATATTTCTCAACAGCATGTGAAGCTAAGTCAGAGGCCCATGGGCAGCATAAAAACTCTGAAACCAGGTTAGTCACTAACCACACGATAAGAAGAAGTAACTCTAAACTCAAAGAGAAATCAATCAGCGATCTCCGCGAGTCAGACCACCATGGTATGCAGTGATATAAATTGCAATGTTATGTATTACAAATATATATTATGTTCACTGGCATAAACAAAGAAAAATAATTCCCTAATGTACATAAAACCAAAGAGAAATACATCACATTATAAATTAAAAGCACAACAGGCAGTCTTTTCGCTACAAGCCATCTTCGCAAGTCAGACAATCATGGAAAATATGTTTGAAGGAAAACAAGATACTCCGCGGTGTAACATAATATCAGTCATACCTCATGTGAACAATTATTGTGGAAATACACCTAAAGCTGCATTTTACGACCGTGCGTAATACTTTTTTGAAAATATTTTAATAAGTACTAAATGTAAACGAGTATACAAAAAAAAATTGTATGTCTGAAGGAACTTTAACAGTGTTGTCGGTAAATTGTTTCAGGTTAATAAATAAAGCACACAACATGCGATTATGCTGCTTTTAAAGCTCCTGAGCGACTTTTAAACCCGTAACAATATTACGTTTTAAAACACGAAAGCAAAACTTGGCACTGACGGTTATATAAGGAATAATAATGTTTTACTTAGTAATTTATGTAGTAATTTGGTTGGCTAGTTTTCAATAGAACCTGCAATCAAGAATTCAAATGCTTTACAGCAATACAGGCATATTTCTAAGATTTGTTTTTTTTTTTCAAATTAAGCTCATATGTAGGTATTACAATTATAAGTAAATAAATGCATCATAATTTTAATTACTAAAATTAATTTATGCATTCAGATTACAATAATGAAATTACGCAATTTTTTTACTGGAAAATCTTGCTGACTGATTAAAATTTCATCTACACTCATACTCACGGATTTGAAAGTAATTAAATTAATTTCATTAAATCATGCTGCTGAATAAATTCAATCAGTGTGTAGGTAATAAAATTACAGTACGAATGTTATGTAAACATATGATCGAACCATTGCGTGTAGGACACACAAGTGTCGCATTAATTTCAACACCAGAACTTTTTCGATTTTAATTACTTATTTTAATTATAATTTATTTGCATCAAATACGACACGTATTATTTACGTGTGAGTATTAAAAAGTTAATCTAGATGAGATAAACTCTTCTCCTGAATTATAATAGATAGGTACTACACCGAAACATTACACGACAAAATTAAATTACCTATTATTATTGCTGTAGTTTCGCTGTAAATGTGCAAATGGGTACCTGTTATTATTTATGCGGTATGTACTCAAAGTGGCAACCCGTTAGCGGTTCCTCAAATAATCTCGTTATAATATCAAAGTGCGTTGCACGTTATGATTCTCCCTCGCGTGCGAACTCCGAAAACCTTACTTACTGCCTTCAATCAATATCATGACCGCACAGGCACAAACGACTTTATCCACTACCTTCTGAAAGCCTGTTTTCCCAAAGGTACCCCTTGATAAAAAAATCTGTAAAGCCATCAAACCGTCCGCACTAAATTCAGGCACGGCTCACGACTCACGAGACGCATAGTTACATTACCTTTTAAAAGCTATCTTTTTATTCTTTTTTCGCTACTCCGATATTATTTTTAGATCCCCTCCTTTTATGTTAGATTCTTTTTATTATTGTATTGTTTTGCAATACTTTTACGTGTAACAATATAAAGTAAGGATGAGATAAAAGCAACATGTTACATCTTTGTGGTAAAATGATACTTCTTTAGGTTTTATTACGTAAAATGATAATGATGATGTTGCTGGTTGCTTATTATTTTTTCTATTAAGTTCTCTAGAAGTGGCGTGTTTTTTTGTGGACCGACTTCTCGTTACAAAAAACCATAGCTAGAATCTTAAAAACATTATGAACAACGAAATAAGATATCTGTTTTTTGTGAGTTCCAGGTAGGTAAGGTAGGTAACATAGATTCATGTCTTTAATAAATTCTGAGTTTTATTATCACATAGATTTTGATTACTAAAATATGTTTGAAAGAATAGTAGCAAGAGAAAACGTGTTGTAAAAGGAATAAGATGCTGCTCGTTATTAAGCGGCTGACCGACTGCTTGCGGTACTTCATGATACCTACCATCCAGATATCCGCCGGCGGTGGAACCCTAACTCGGCTGCTACTAGACTACTATTTTTTATTAAGTTCACAATATTTATTTCAAGAAATAATTAAAAGCTATAAAATAAGCTAAGACAGAATACACAGAATAAGATAGTGATAGAAATATGATTATAAAAAATAATACGTAAGTTTCCCGTTGGAACATTATTAGAGAACAGTGCGACGATACCATCCAGATATCTGCCGACGGCTGAACCTTAACTCGGCTGCTACTAGGCTACTGTTTTTTATTAAGTTCACAATATTTCTTTCAGTTTTCTTCAAGAAATAATTAAAAGCTATCATTTAAACTAATTAGTTACAGAAATGAAGAAGTATGTCTATAAAAGATAATACGTAAGATTCCCGTCGCAACAAATTCGCGTAGAGACCAGTGCGTATGTGCGACCATTTCACAACAATAACACATCTCATTAGCCCTTGTTTTCCACTAAGTAATGCATGTTTCCTCGTGTCGCACCGCGCGGGGTGAGACAAAATGTAATTAATTAATTACGCTTACGGGACCACTGTTTGCACAACTTACTTTTATATGTATTCTGCTCTTGATGTTATAATATCTTAAAAAGTAGTTTGCAATTAAATGCGCGTGAACTGCAATTAAATTTAGAAGTGAAAAATACTGACAGTACCTACTGAGATTTTATTAATATTGTGACAATTTGAATATCGTAACGTATTTACATCTCAATTATAGCATTTTCTATCTTACACATTATACTATACATAGGTACAATTAAATGGTTTGACATGGTTAAAATAATGGAGTACCTACAAAAGAAAACAGGTGATACAGTTATAATAAAGATTTCTTCCAATTTCCGGGTTTTTGCTTGCTTCTACCTACTGTAGCTCATCTCCGAGTAGTGCGGTAAGAAAGCGAAACAGATGTCAACTACAGCTGGTTGAAGGGGACCAAATGATATCAAAATTACAATTTGACCCGAAGTCAACCAGCTAAAGCGAACAACGCTTACACTTTCCCGCACGACGGCGACGCCGACGCCTCTTCAACAATCTTCACACGTTTCACGTCTCTCAAATTCTTCTCTTGTTATTAAAGTATATTCATCGACGTAAATCTTCATCTTGGCTCTTGAAATACAATATTAAGAGAGTAATAAACGTATCATGCGTGGGTTACAGAGAATACTAATTTCAGTTTCATAAAGCTTTGTATCATCAGTGTGCTTAGTTTATGTATATTTAGAAAGGTGTAAAATTTAGCGTATACAGTGGAACAGATGACTCCAGGAATAGCTTGTACTGCGAGGTGCGAGGGCGTGCGGGCGGCGGCGGCGGCGGCGGCGGCGGCCCGCGGCGCCTCCACATATAGGGCTGGCCTCAGCCCGCTCTGCAATCAGACGCAGTGTAAGCTTACCCGCCGAGAGCCGCCGGAGCACGCGGTGCCGGCGCGCCGACATTGACGCGCCGCATGTAACCGTACACGCCGCCTCGCTATTTTAGTCTCGTCCGGTGCACTAATTCGGGCAGGGTTAACGCGGTGGCCTCCCGATCGCCGCCAGTCGTAACACACTTCCGTCTTCGTTCTTCACGTCGACACTCAGTTTTTTTTCTTCCGGTTCGTTACTTTATGTTACGAGAGCACAACACTATAAAGTTTCAGTTCAGAGATTGGTAACATTCGTAGTTGGTTCTACGATAATGTTAAAAGTTTTAGACTGTCAACCTAAACGTCATCGACCTGACGTAGGCACCGGACGAGGGGTTCGTTGACACCTAGCTGGCTTGACCTTGCATCTCGTCATGTTTGACCCAAAAATAATTCTATGCTCAGCCGGGAAAGATATTCCGAAATGGAGCGAAATGTTTAAGTGAAGTTTCATTAAGAGAGGTGACCGACCCCGAGTGGCCAGGTGAGAACCGCGGCGGCACCTCAGGTCGCCGCTCTACGTTCGCGAATGCATTCCGACCGACGACGACGCGACATCGCGAACCTACTAACCCCGCGTCGCGAGGGGCCCTGCGCCCCGCGACCCTCCGAATCCGCCGACCCTCCCGCCCCCCTTCCGGTCCATCCAAAAGCTTCGAAAATACTCGACAACTATACGCGCGTATAAGCCCAAATGATGAGGAGATAATTCTTAAAATTTTGGCGAATGTGATAATTCATTAAGTACACATGCGAATCGGCATAGGGATGTAATTAACGATCGTAGGTAAAGAGACGCGTGAAGAACGCGCGGGGCGGGCGGGCGGCAGCACGGGCGGCTAGGGCGGGCGGGCCTCGCGTCTCGACTGAGAGGCGCGCAGCATCGCGCCGCCGCGCCGCCCCCGCGCCCCGCGCCCCAGGCGCCGCCGCCGCCGAGCCGCACTGTCTGCCGCGTCTGCAGCCGCGCCGGCCCGCGCTGCCGCCTGCCGCGCATGCTAACCCACAGGCCCACACACCCGCTGCACAGCCACATCTACCTGCCTCATCTAAAACATCTCTCACCAACGCCAGACTACTTCGTCTGTTGGCACCCTATGCCTTTTTTATATTTCAGATTTGCTCGAGACATTTTAATGCTCTTTTTAATAACCCCATTAGGATTATCTTAGGTTTTCAACACTTTAAACACATTAATATTTAAATGCGACTGCACAGTGCACAGCCACTGGAGAACTCAATGTTTACTGCTGGTGTACATATTTTTAAAAGCTTTAGAAAATACTGTTTTGATCTTCATAGGCTAAAGATCTTGTTAAGATGATGTAAATCAACACAAATAGGCGCTAGGATTTATATACTATCAAACAAATAGATAAATGAAACAAGGATGTAGTAATTCGCAGAATGTATTGTGGCAATCCATCTCCGGATTCACTAAATATATACAATATTAGCGCACCCTACACATACAGAATGTTTAACTTAACTGGGACAGTATAGGAAAATGCTAAACTTAGGCGCTACAGGAAATCCCTCTTTGAAAACGTTGTGCATTTTACGCGTAGCACCGTAGCAAAGTAGCAATAACAGCGTAGCACCCTGTACTAATGAATTAATATTTAGATTTTGAGTTCTACGACGTGCATTAAATGTCTTTTGATATGATACACTTCTGTAAGTTAAAAGTTTTAATTTATTCGATTTCACTATCAAACTGTTGCCTCAAACTACTACGAAAAGGAGCTCATAGTCGCGTAGGCCGGCGTAGGTTATGGTTAACGCATCTAATGACAAAGCTGTGAAACCAATACTCATTCAATATGTTACAAAGACTCATTCCAAATACAAGAATTCAAAAGAATTCACAATTCTCATTTTCTCCTAATACAAACAATTTCTTGCTTAAAAGGAGATCTCCAAAAATATGTATCTAAACGCCCGTTGTAATTCCAACCAAATTCCGGCAAGTACGTTCGTTATATGTATAATAATTTAAAAAAACATATTCTTGTGTGAACTTTGCACTATAAAAATAATAGTTAAAAAAAACTAAAAAAACATGCTGATGTTCAAAATAACAATAGAAGGATTAACAAAAAAAAACATTTTATCGTAAAAAACGCGTGAGGTGCAGCAATTACGGTTTTTACATAATCTTTTACCAATATCTGTCAATAAAATATTTATAACAAATGACAGCAAGTATTTTTTTGTTAATCACTCTATTGTTATTTTAAACTTATTGGAAATTATTTACTACTATTTAGTTTGTTGCGATTGTTAGTCCGAAATTGTGAACAGTGCAAAAAGGGCTCGTGCGTGTGGATTGACTTCTCGTAGTAAACTTGACACTTCAAAACACTATCCATTACCGACTAAATCATTTTCGTCAAGACGAGTCATTATTAAGCAGATTATGAAGTGAGATTGGTAAACAGCTAGAATACATTTTTACTAACACAAAGTAGGCCGAGCTTCTCAAAATTCATATTTAATACAAAATGATGCCCTCCTAATTATTTAAAAATGAGATAATTGATTTATTCTCACCCTTCTTCATACATTAACAATATCTTAATACCTATAAGATTTAATAACACAATGTAGTCTGATTGTAAAGGAACTAACTGGCTACCTGGTCCGGCTGTCTTGTGTCATAGATGTCCTCTATTTCCTTCTGCTTACTCCCGTCCAAGGCTGTTTTTCGCCAACCTTTTTGGCAGATCATCCACCCGTCTTTTCACCTGTCTTCCTCTAGCTTTCTTTCTATTCCTCGGGTACCATTCGTTGACTTTTATGGCCCCTTTTTTGTAATTTTTTATTGATAGTCAAAATAAAGTTTTTAAGAGCAGCACCTCTTGGAAAATCATTTTTTTTATACTATCATTAGTAGCTTAGCATTTATGCCTGTATCTTATTTGTAATGTTAAATCATTTATTTCAAACCGTAAATCGCTGAACAAAACTTAGAATGAAACCAAGAGTCAGTGAACATTACGTTAGCTTACTGGTTTTGCAGCCAATTTCTCACCAGATGATAGTATATTTGTTTCATAATTTAGTTATAAAACTACAAGTTTATATTGAAAAATTGTTTCTAGCTTCGCCGTCTGCATGCACTCAGCAATGATTACGCGGCATCTAAAGTACTCATTTAAAAATAATGTACTATTTTGCGAATGGTCCCCGATGTTTGTAGGCATTAGTGATCATGTGCCAATTCTGTTTATTCAACATAGTCCATTGTGTTATTAAAAGTAGTGTGAACATGACCAACTAAAATAAATAAAAAATGCGTTCAAAAGTAATTCATGTTCCCGACATAACTTTTTCTATCAATTATAAAACAGTATTAAAAATACTCGGCGTACAACGAAAATGTAACGTGTTTCGTCCGATCAAATTGTAACTTTTCATACATACTAAATAAAAAAATAAAACACACTATTCAAATATCAGAAAAAGCGAGGTCAGCATAGAATGACTATCGACTAACAATAAAGTGGGAGCTTTGAGCTTTAGGCTGATGTCACAGATATCCATTCGCTGAGTCGACTCTTTTGTTCATCTACCAATTTATCGGAAGATTAATGAACGTAATTGTGTTTCTTCTGTATAATATCATAGCTTTCTTATAGTCATGTATCCGCAAAATGTGATATCTTTTTCGACTTAAAGGGGAAAGCTCCAGGGTAGCTCGAGAAATTAAATTTTTCTTACGTTTTTTGCAATTTACAAGTCAGTGTTGGGTTGTATAAATATTAAAATCTTAGTCGCGTCTGTAGCAAGTATGTATTTAATGATTTATAATCAATAGAATTAGCAATACAACTCTCTAGGTTAGAATTGTCCTGAAATGTCATAATTTCATAAAATAGTCATTTATAGGGTAAAATGAACTTAGAAGGTTGTATTGATGATTTTAATACTTACTATTCTGTAAATACTTACCTGCTACATCCGCGTAGCTTTCACCTTAATATTGTTAGTCTCTAACTAAAACCCGTGTTGTAGCAGCCTAACCGGGCTGTCACTTCAACTGAAACATGATTTAAATTGTTACGGCAACCTGTGGATGTAGCGCTAACACTGCTATCTCAGCTCAAATATCAGTTCTGTTTTTGTAACTGTTGTTTTCACTGTCGTAAGATTTTTTTTTTATGATACACCCGGTATTAACCTACGCAAAACTCATCTGCGCGTGCGGACTACCGATTGTAGCGCATGTGCTAGTTATACAGCCACATCAGCAGTAGAGAAATCTGTCTGTATATAAAAAAGGAAATTGTGACTAGCTAACTGTCTTCTCTATCAACACATAGCTCAAACCACTGGACAGATTGGGCTGCAATTTGGCATACAGATAGTTATAATGAGTAGGAATCCGCTATCCACCTGAACTAAGTCGCGGGCAGATGCTAACCACTTTATATAAACAAGGTATTGTATATTGAGGACAATTTATCGAAAATGTTCCTCTTTCGAATCATTTCTACCCACCTATTGATATTGGTGGTCCTACTCGGTAGTTTTATTTTCTTGTTTGCATGATCAACCTAAGGTGTTCTGTCTTTTCCTTCAATACATACTTAGAACTGAAATGTTACTGCTATTAAGCCTAACTGCGCTTAAAAAATTGCCACTACGGTACAACTACGATTTTTTCTGAAAATACAAACCCTATTGTTTTTTGTCTGTCACGCAACAAAAAGGATGAATTTAATACAGCCTAAATATGTATACTTCAAAATATGCAGCATTCAAATTATGCCAGCCGCAGAATTGTTATAAACTACGATACAGATTTTATAACGTGGTCGCTTAAAAAATCAGCAGAAACTGCTTACCATAAAACAACATACTATGGGATGGGAATAGGTTTCGTAACTACAATAGTACAGCACGGACCACTGATGAAAGTCAAGTTAAGCTTACCTGCTGCGCTATGAGCTTATAACCATCCGGCCTGTCCTACCTCTCTTCTTCCACACCCCTACGTCACGGACCGTCGTGAGTCGGCTGAACTCCGTGACGAGGGAAGCTTCGATGGTCTCAAAACCTACCCAAGACTTAACCGCAACAAGGTTGCTTAACCTCGTAGGTCAATATTATTAACAATTCAACCCTGATTTCCACGTGGCTCAATCTATACTAATAATAAAGCTGAAGGGTTAGTTTTTTTGTTTGAACACACTTATCTCTGTTAGTCGGTTTTGAAAAAATCTTATTGCATTTGATAGACCAATAAATTGTAGAGGAAAGCTATGCTCTACTTAACATCACGCTAGCACCGTTAGGAGTCGAGCAAAAATTTAAAAGTCAGAAAGAACTCTAAGCGAAAACTAAGTATTGCGATGCGATGAGGTGAGTCGGGAAACAAGAAATTTCACTCGGACAAAGTCACGGGCAGAAGCTAGTTCAATATATAAAAGCCGTTATTCGGGTAGGTATATCTTCATTCTTATCTCTTTCTTTTATTTTCGTATTACTATTGAGTGGAGTTAGATGCCGTTACGGTTCCCGGTTCCTAGCCAAAGCAATTACATTTTATATCGTCAGATCTTTTAAAGCCTTTCTTTTTATTCCCATTTAGTCTTGAATGAACCGTAGAGGTAAACTTAAATTGACGAATTTTATGGTTTCTTTAAGTTTTCTTTTTTTACTTCTCTTAATATACTATTTCTGGCGCTTAGAACTGTGATAAACAGATATCCTTGGTAATTATTTTACACTCACGTCGAATTCTTTCCGAAAATTAATTTCACGTCAGTGCTTTAATGTGTCATCTGCTGAATATGTTTAATCAGCAAGCACCGATACACATAGTACACCCAGTTTCCGTGATTATTTCAACACGAACGCAATTAGAGAGGAGTGGCAAGTCTCCTCCTGTTTGTTTTAATTACGTCGAAATATCCGCCGCTGTGTCCGCGCGCCGCGCCGCACCGCATCACACCGCGCACTCCACACCGCATCACGCCACACCGCACCGAGCTTCAATCCACTTTTTATTGCAAAGTGCAGACCCTATTAATGATAAAAACAAACCGATTCCACGATTTCAATTTGCAAACCTATGTTAAGCTTAATAGTAATCAATTACCGCCCATTCTAATTGGAGCTCTTAATCCTTTTTAGTATGAATTTGTGAAAAAACTTTTTTGCTACTGTGAGGTAAACACGCCGGGAATAGTGTGACTTATTTGTGTACCTACACTATAGAATGTAATTTGCATCAGTTCGAAGTTTGAAATCTTTTGTCAACTTAAATTGAATCGATAGTAGGATTATTTTATCGCTGTGGCTACATATGTTATTGTCAATCGCTACAGCCCTCCTGTATCAGTTTTGAGGATAATATCATTTATCGTGTTGCCCTGTCCACAACACTCGGTCCACAGAGTTATCCGCTTTTTATATTTCAAAGCTTAGCTCCTTTTGGGATAGAGTACAGGAAAAGCTCTATTATTGTGAAAGATTTATGAAATGCTACAAAGTATTACAAAGATGGTATGTGTGTGTTGAAAATAAACACAGACACTGAATGGAGAATATCATCGGGCGAAGTGTTTGGCACTCGAAATGTTAATTGCGCACCCCGTTAATTTATGTGTAACGTTATAACCGGCGCCATCTATTGGCGTTCTTGGAGCGTTATAGTTAAAGTTTATCAATACACGACCTTTCATTTATTATGTTACTGTCACACATTATACGTAGGTTTACGTTGTATCATTGTAGGCTGATTTAATCTGTCTTAAAAAGTAGTATTGAAAAGTACAAAAAGAGAAAGCTTTTCTAAATATGTACATATACCAGAGGGGCAATTCCCGTATGTTTAAGAACATTCGTATTATAGCTCAGTCTCATTCCATCAACAGTACTTCTAGTTTTCCTTCATTTTTGTTACAAGTTTTGACATTGCTTGTCGCTGAGATGAGATTGCGGCCAGCTGGTATATTCTGTAAACAACCAACCGTAAAAATTCGGGTGTAGATGAGTTTAAAATGAGCTGTCAAACACTAGCATCATGTGGAATGACAGAATGACATTTTAAGCTTATCTCACCTAAGATTTTAAACGTTTCTAATTACGATAATTAGCCTTACATGCATATTTTTCAACTAGCTTTTGCCAGCGGCTTCGCCTGCATGTATGTAGGGAATTATCTCATGGGATCCATACATTTTTCCGAGATAAAAAGTCTACCTACGTGCTTTTCCAGTTCCAATCTATCTCTTAGCCTAATTTCATTCAGATCCGTTCAGTATTTTTGCGTGAAAGGGTAACAAGCATCCATAAAGTATAAAAGTCTAACAAGAATTAAGATTTACTTTCAAGTCCGGTTAAGCAGTAGACAACCCTTTGGTTGAACTGCGAGATGCCATTTCAAAAAAAAAAAAAAAGATTTACCTTTAAAATTGACCGAGTGCCTAATGATAAAGACGCTTTCTATAACTACAATATTATCAAGATTTCTTGATTTTAAGACATATAAATCGATATAGCTACAGCTCATTGTACAGTAATATAAAAATCTGTTAGATAAGTCTTAATCCGACACGAAAATGTCTTGACACAGGGTCAACTTTAAACGGTAATTATCTGACGAGCCCATTGACACAATATCAGTTGGCCTGCTGTGTTTGGGACCAATACCCACGCAAAATAAATATTTGAATCGCTTACGGATATTTATGTTCAGCCTTGTTTATAATCATAGCGTCAGCTGATGTAGGCTAGTTCTATATAGTTTATTTCTGTGAAATGTTAACTTTCTCTTCGCTGTGTTTATTTAAGAGCCGACTGTCAATGTTGACTAGCGAGCGACCGTCCCCTGATTTACACGGGTGCAATCTACTGGTGCGGCGACATGTCATGATATCGAGATGTCTACGCTATATGATCTAAGTTAATATTGATTTACACGTAAACCTTCCAGCATCTAAATTATAGTGAATACCATACCAAAATCGATGATGTAGTTTACAATAACTAAACGGAGCGAGCAACTTTGCTTTATACTATTTATAGAAACAACACCTATAAAACGCAGCGAATGGGCGTTGCACTTAGTACATGATTTAAATCTTTCCATTTTTTAATACATATTTTCCGTGTGAAGATAAATCGAATAACACATCATTTATCAAAGTCAGTTCAGTTCCTTGCAGGAAAATTACAAAACAATGTAACAAATGCCATATCCTTACGAATGTAAGGCTACGTTACGTTAAAAGAAATTGTTGAGTTTTCATTTCAACATATTCTCTCTCTGCTATATTTTAAAATGTCTATATTTGCTGATAAACATAATTAATGTGAGATGTAATATATGTTGAGATGATTAAGATGTATCAATTTAATTCTCGTAGCGATAACATGTATCGATCAGGCTGAGGCGAGCGCGTAGCTAACCCCGTTAGCTGGGAGCGCGCCGGGCCGCCGGGCCGCCCGGCCGCGCCGCCGCCGTCCGTCCGCGTCATTGCCATTCGCCGAGAAAACACGTTTCCTGCTTCATTGTTTCCTAATTTTTCTAACTTCTTTCTACTCCTCGCTCATTGGAGCTTCTTTTGTTTCGGTCTTTCCTTCCGGAGATGTTCCGGTTAAATTGTCACTTTTATTATCCGTTCCTGGGCAGGGTTCCTCTTTGGTAGACGTTAGCGAAATAATTTACCGATTCGTTTTATATCCTGCAGTCATATTGCTTTGACGTCGTTTTATTATTTAATTATTTTCATGTCAATTTGAAGTAAGAATATTTATGGGCTTCCCATGAACATTAAAAAGACATTCAATCTATATTACCTCAATTAAATTCGGTCCCAATTGAGACAAATTTCAAGAATACCTAACGGTACAAATCAGGTTCGGACCAATAAACTGACTTTTCTATTTTAATTTGTGCTTGAAGACAAAAAAGGGTGATTTCTTTTGTAAGTAAGTTCCCACCTATGTATGTTTCAGTATAATTAATTTAAGACATGATGTTAGAACATGTACAGATATCGTTGGTTTAAGAGATGGTAGCTGGTTGAGTGAGGGGCGTTTAACGGGCTAATTATCAAACGGCTAATGAAGTTTGTATTCAGCGGGCGGCGGCGGGAGCGCGGGGCCCGGGCCGCTACGTGCTGCGACTCGCAAAGCGCCCCACCTGATAACTCCCCGCCCTCCACAGAAAAATTGCAGAGAAAAAGTTTCATCGCAAGGGAACGTGAATGAAATGAAGAATTGTGTCGGCCGCTTTCGGGATTATTCCCAACATAAAATTCCTTGAGAACCTTTTCGATCTGTTTCAATTCATCAAGACTCGTCTTTATATAGATAACCACTCGAATTCGTAATAATAGTAGGTGACGTGCAAAATAATAATTTATATTTTCGTAGTACCTACATAAATTTCAGTACTTATTGATAGTGTGTGAGCTCTTGTGATTTCTTAACAAATGAACTAAGCTTTTTTGTAACATACTAAACTATTTTATGTCTGTTGAGACAGTTTGCTAAACATGTTTAAATATCTTGAATGATAGGAATTACCCATAATTTCCTTTGGAGTTCCGGGAATTCAATACCTGTCGGACCAACAGATCTACGAGTATTTGAATAATGCGAACCGAATTGTTCAAGGGCATGACAAAATGAACTGTTTGAATCGTTCCCCAATATTGAGTCTCCCAAAAAATATTTAGCGTAAATAGTGGCTAAATTTTCCAAGGAAACTGCGAGTTTTCTCGTGACCAGGTGTTTCAGTTATTGACATTACATCTTGTTTCATAAAAAAATATCCTAAAGGTATTTAATTTGTAACAGAATTATGGCCAGACTAGTTATTAATAAAATTAGAAGAAAGATATTTCTCGTAGATATTTTCCTGTTACAAAAGAAAACTTTAATGATTTCTTTGTGCGATACCAGATAAGGATAAAAGGAAAAACTCGGAGAAATTGCTGCATTTTTTTTTTCTGAAAATGCTTTGTAACTTCTTATTGGTTTGATGGTGAAGTATCGACCATTGGAAAAATGCGTGATGGTTATTTCAGTTTAAATGAGCCTTCTGAATTTCGTTGATGCCTATGTTTTGAATTCCAAGTCTACTTATTGTCTCTTTGTAGAGAACTTCTATCGAATTGAAACTTTTATTGAATAAAGATATTTAGTTTATATCTTCTGTTAAAGCTAATGTTTGTATTACCCTACTTTATCTGTGTCTTTATTGAGTTCTTTTTTCAATCTTGGAGTTGGTAACATGTTTTCGTCGTAGCTTTTCTATATACAGTCTTAACCATAAACGGCAAATACAACAACCGTCCACTTGCAATGTCTTAAAGGAGTTGTTGTAGTCCCGTGTGCGCTGTTGCAGTACATCCAAGTCATTTCGCGCAATTGCTCGCGCCGCGGGTCTCCTTGGGAAGGCCACTTCCATGTAACGATAGCTATCATCTACCAAGAAAATATAAAGCGGTCTATTTATTTTATGGGCACCTCGTAACTAGACTTAGTTTTGAGAACTAACTTGAACGTTAGTTTATAAAGACAAATGATTGGATTTGCTTTTAATTTACATAAGTGCTGGAAAACTGGCGCAGTGCGAGTGAAATGCTTTCAACCTGGCGTTTGTATTCGAATTCTAATATGTTTTGCAGTATTACAATGCAGAACATATTAGGTATGCAAAACGATTGACTTAATTTTTCACAAAAAGTTTAAGTGCAAATAAACATATATTCTATGCTATTCTATAATGGAATTTAATGTCCATAACTAACAAATAGTTTATGGTACTCGTTATCTAATGTAGATAGAAATTAAATTAAAATCAAAGAAAAAAACGTCGGAATAAGTTCAGTAATTCAGTGGTATTTCGCTTTAAACATAAGCATATCATATCGAATGCTTCGTTAGCAAGGGAAAGTCATATCACGACAGCAGTAATTGACAGGTTTGGTTATAAATAAGAAATTTTAGTATGGGATCCTGGGTCAATGGTGATAAGGACAATATTTATCTTAATTCAGTTATCAAAGAGCAATGTTTTAAAAGAAATAGGTAGACATTCATGTTGTAAATTATTAACGTTGCCCAAGACTTCGTATGCGTGTATTTTTTTTTCATACAGAGGTCCTGTATGAAAAGAACCCCACGCACGTCCTTGTCCAGGTCGCAAGCAGGTTGTAAAACTTCATAACGATCGGCTCAGTAGTTTAGACATGAAAAGGTAACAAGCAGACATAGTTACTTTCGTATAATTAGTGTAATACAGGGTGGGCTGCCTAGCTCCTAATATATAAATAATCGCTAAACATACATGAGGGTGTTTCGAAAAGCCCTTGGAGACAGGCTTCCAAAATTTTGCTTTGGACCTCTCAGCTCATCTTGTAAATATTTGTTTACGGAAACATGGATATGAATTTGTATACAGAGGAATTTAATCATTTTGTAGGTACAGAAATCTGTTTTATACTTCAGTTGCTAGAAGTAATAATACTTGCGCGTAATTTTTTTTTCACTTTATCAATTAAAGCCAGTAATATACATAAATCCTACAAATGTATTTAAAGTCAAAATAACAAAAAAAAAATACACTCAAACAATTGTCTGCTACAATGCAAACATCTGCTACTCTGGTGGCCATGATATTTTATTTTTCTTCCTTCTACATTACAATCTAGCCTAGTAACTAAAAGAGCAAAGCAATCTAGCCTAAAAGTATAACTTAAACTGCTAAGTAATTAATTTGTGGATACATTAATATAATAAACTGTGATGACCATCATGTGACATCACTAGCCACAATACTTTTTATTTCTAGCCCTAAATCATGTGAATTAAAATATCTTTCATGCTTTATTCAAGCAGAAATTGCACTTACATTGGTAAGGTTTCATGCGGTTTGCTAAGAATAGGTGTTTATTCACATGGCTCTTTACGTCACTTCCGGCTTCGTCGAAGAGGACGTGTTTTAAATTTGCGTTCCGTTCCACCAATACGAAACAGCGCAACTTAAAATAAAATTGTATGCATTAAAAAAATAAATAAAGTAGCAATTTTGTTTTTGACTCCGATACAATGTCTCGAGAGCTCGTGGCTAAGTAACAACAGCCGCACGTATTGATCCTTCAGGTTAAGGTACGCTTGCCGGGGTTGGTCTGTGGATGGGTGACAATCTTTAGATATCGAGACTCCTCCGTGCACGGAAAACACGTTAAGCCGTTGGTCCCGGCTGTCATTCGTGGATCTTTGACAGTCGTTACGGGTAGTCAGAAGCCCGAAAGTCTGACAGCCAGTCTTACCAAGGGGTATCGTGTTACCTGGAGGCCGACCCCAACATAGTTGAGAAAAGGCTAGGCAGATTGACTCCTATACAATGTCTAATTAAATAATGAAAAAGTATTGAATTACTTGCCAATGAAAAACTTGAAAATACGAACACACGCACATAACAAAACACAGACAAACATATTATATACGAACTAAGAAATGTAAACTTCTTTAACAAAAATATTCTGGAGAAACCGCTACTGGGTTTGTATTTTTAATGGTCATTAGTCACGAAAAGATAACAGAATGACAAACGAAACCGACCCCGTAAGTAAATGAGTGATAGGGCCATATTTTTAGTAAACGTTATGCCGAGGGTACCTACATTTAAAAGTAAAACCTGTGCTGTGAAAGTGAGTGAGTTTTTTTTCGATATAAATAATAATTGTGAATAATTATGGTGCTCACATTTTTTCGATATAAATAATAATTGTGAATAATTATGGTGGTCACATTTTTTCGATATAAATAATAATTGTGAATAATACTGGTGGTCACATTTTTTCGATATAAATAATAATGGTGAATGATTTATGGTGGTCACATTTTTTTTACACTTACATCCTTCATGTTATAAAAATGAGAAGACTGACACATGGAATACTCGCGAATGCATAGAATGAACTGGGGTAATCGATAATCGATAAAATATGAAATCACGTCATATAAAAAGGCGTGATAGTGCAGAAATTAAATATTACGCGAGGATGTAATTGTAAAATTGAATTTAATGTTAATAAGTATTAGTTAATTTGATTCCAAAAATCTGTGACGTCACATTTCAATATTTCGTACCACATTTCGTACAAATCACGTACAAATTCCGCGTTTTGACAGTTCATAAAACGTTACATTATTGACTACCCTGTCAAATACCTTATTCTGGTGACCAGACCATTTTGTCTTTATTTATATAAACAATCAGAGTTAAAGCTTATTGTAAAGAACTTTCCTCCCAGTAGGAGGCACCTGAAGAATTTTCCTTTCAAATATTCCGTAGAGCTCTCCTCGTTACATTCTCGAGAATATTTTTATGGTGTCTTATGCCAGGTGTACAAGCTTCTAACTTTTATAGCCCCGGAAATGTCCTGTTTACTGTTGTTTTCTTGCAATCCCCCCGCTCAACTGCATATGCGTTTAAACATTATTATGAATCTGCCAAATTCCCAAAACTTATAAAACAAACAGCGGTACTTTTCATTACAACTTATTTGTCTTCTAGTATATCATCGAGTTCGCACGGGTGCAATATAGATACCTACTATCGTGCGGGCGATGCCGCGGGTGAAAACTGGTTATCCTTCCCCTTAAAACACACTATCTATTGATGAAAACCGCATTAAAGTCCGTTGTGTAAGCGTACAGAGAGACAGGCCGCGGGGAGCGACATGGGAATCCCGATCGACAAAAATAACGACCTAACAGGCAAACTTTAAATCCCTATTTCAATTCAATTCAAAATATTTTACTCTACGTAAACCTACACGAGCACTTATGGAACGTTAGAGGTTAGGTGCACGATTCCAATTGGTCGTTTCCTATGGAGTAGAGCCAGCCAGAACCTCCACGGTTAAGCTGGATTTACTAAAGAATTTATCTATATACATACATATTTACTCATGACTTTTTTTTTTAAGGCTGGGAAATCATCCAATGACTTCTCCCGCTCTGGGTGGAGCGGAAGGGAGTGTCAGACTCTTACTGACTAAAACCCATCCATGTTCCTTCCTGAGTCCTTTATGTTCCGGGGTAGCGGTAACCCTTTCGGACAATCCCGCTTAATTTACTCATGACTACCAATCAACTATCAATCAATAACTAAGTTTGCACAACTGTTTCGTGATGTTAATCCGGCTACACTCTTTTTTAAATAATTTCTTTTTACAATGGTTTCAATTACAGTATTAATAAGTATGAGAACAGTGTGGCCCTGTCAATAAGTATAACAAGGGACAAAAACATAAAACAAGATAGAAAATGGTCAGCTAATCGAAGATTCTATGCGTCCACAAGGCCTACAACGATCTCACATTTATAAAATCGAAAGGAAACTTAATCTACTTAAGGGGGAAGAGTAGCCCGCGAAACTCAAATGTCAGGTTGTATGTTGATCAAAATATGATTAGTGATCAAAGCAAGTACGTAGTTCAAGAATTTTATCAATTAAAATCATCAATATAATCTTCTATTACCTTCCTCAAGAATTGAGCTATAAAAATCAAATTGGTTTTTTATTAATCCGACTTGTAGTTTCAGAGATTAGCGCGTTCAAACATAAAAACAAACAAACTCTTTAGCATTGATTTAGAACCCAATGGCGATTTAATAATTTTATTGTGCTGAAATTCATCGTGGTCGGTACCTCCACAAATAAAACCGAGCACCGCAGTAGCCGCTGAAGGCCATCAAAAAGAATATTAGTATTATAAAAGTATTACTGTTTGCCTAACCATAGCAGACAGTTAAGTAGAGCAGACTCGTTTGCGATATTTTAATCTTAATACGGTTAACGTTATAATTCATATCTTTAAAAAACGTTGGTTTAATTACAGCTTGTTTAATTACGCCGATATTTCTGCGGGGCGAACATTTTGTTGGGCAATAAGTCTCAGCTAATTGTTTGAAAAGATAATTTTGTGGCGGTTTATTGTGGGCGCGGGCCGGGACGGCTGCGTTAGTGATGGCGCCCAGGGTCGCCCAGCCTCCCAGGGTCGCCCAGCCTCCCAGGATCGCCCAGCCTCCCAGGGTCGCCCAGCCTCCCAGGGTCACCCAGCCGCCCACCCGCCCAGCCGCGACCCCACACGCACATATGCCACTAATTACTTATTCACTTGTTTAAGATGCTCGCTAAATGTTAAGTAAATAATAGCTGTAATAGCTGTTTGAACAAGGAAGTCTCATAATTCCAGACTCTCTCTCCGATTAGTTCATCCTCTAATAACGAACAAAACTTTTACGCTTTGAAATATCGCAATTGTATTTCTATAGTCAAGATCTGTCCAATTATATTGTCTTTCACTACAACAAATCAATATGGTTTTGTAACACAGTTCTGGGAGGGCATTTTAATGCAGATGATGATAACTTAATAAAATTATATTTATTTAGTGTCTCATAGATGTAGTCTCTAGACGTTCTCGTCTTCTAGACAAAATCAAACTGGTTGCTAAGTAAATTAGGTAATTTGTACCATATTATTTTATTATATTGGAATAACTTCTCACACATTGATTAATTTATTATTATTAACTTTTAGAATGTTTGTAAATATGTGAGCACCATGCACTTATGACATAATTAAGTTTACTTGCCACTGCTACATGTGTTTTTCTTTTCACCTTTTGTGATGTATTGTTTTTATTCTGGGTTCATCGTCTTCACATATAATGTTATAATACATGTATACAAAACATTGTGAAACATTTTAAAACAGTAACGGTGGAGTTTCTTGCCCATTCTTCTCCACACGAAACTACTTTTTGGAAGGGGCGACTAGAATCAGTTCTATTTCTTGTTCATTTTGACGTTCAAAAGTGTCATTCTTGTGCCTATTTGAAATAAATGTTTTGACTTTGACTTTAACTTTGAGTCTTGAGACTCTAAAATACTTTTTTAGGACCAACAAACAATAATTTAAAATTGTTTACTTTTAATTTGGATAGGAGCTTTAGCCGTAAACCTATAGGATACGTAGGTCATTTTCTGACGAAACGTAGGATTCTAAAAACCTCTAATTGAAATAAAAAGTTCGATTCGCCCACGCGAAGACCATTAGCAAGTCCAAAATGGAAATTTCTTGTTCATGGGAAGTTCGGTAAGGACGCTTCGATGAGTGTTTCAGTATCTAATAGTTGGTATAACCAATAAAACATGCTATATATAGTATATATTGACTTTATTTATTAATTAAATTATATTACAATGACCGTATTTTGTTTTATAATTTGTATAAGTTTGGCTATGAGGATATTGACCTGTTCTAGGCACGTCACACATACAGTACAGCAATCCTGTTAGAAACCAATTTGTTTAATTTTCCGAATTAAATAAAACTCTTATAAGAATAAATAAACATTTACAGAAGAAGTCACTTAACGATTCGATAGATAATCGTTTGAAATCTTAATACAAATATGCGTTATGCATTATACTGTCATACATAAACATTATACATATAAATACATACACACATTGACACGTAAGACGTAAGTAGCAAAACGCGGCGGCCGTTTCTAAGTGCTAGAACAAATTGTTTCGTAAAGTGTTTTATAATTCGTACTGATTGAACTAGAAGCGAAAACAAATACGGAGCAAGAAAACAAAGACAGAAATAATACTGGGAATGCTCTGATCTCATTAACCAAATTTCTACTCATGTATGCCTTTGAGTGTCGTTTATCGGCTGGAAGTTAATTAGTCCTTACTTATTGATGCATTTGATTTTACGCCGTCAGCTCACTATACATTTTTATGGGTTTTCTTGTTTCCGTTTTAGAATATTGTGGCTGCTACAAAACTTGCTCATAAGCTTTCATCAGATAGATGATGCATTTTAAATAGTGCATCTAAACTACAGCGGTTGTCGTAGTTGTCGTTAACTCGGAAATTTACTGCGTTGATTTCGTCTCTTAACCCATTGACTACCGGAACGCAGATCTACGCGAGACACAATAGCATTTTAATCGTGTCTGTAATCACGGCATACGAAAAGTTAAACATTTTGTTTTCAACATAAACCGCCTTGCGATGTCGCTAAATTCAGTACTTAATCAATGAGCATTACTTAATTTACTACATACATTCATTGAATGTAAAACAATTAATCTCGAAAAATTAAAACCTACACTTCATATAACGTTAACTTATGTATAACGTCCCTACGTCAGTTAATTTCTGTGTGTGAAAAGTTATAGCCTCCTGTTATAGATCACACATGTGTCGCCATCTAGTGTATGTAGCTGACATTGTGACGGTAGATCACGATCTATCGCAATAATATAATCTTGGAAGATTGTAAGCTATCGAATATCAAATGCGAAATTAAAAATTTGTTGATTGAATTAGAAATTTACCTAATCCTTTGCCCTGCAGTGAGTGGCACAGTAATAGACTGGTGTCAGTATATTGAATAATATATGTATTCATTTACTAAATTCTCACTTTATATTTGTCAGCATTACTATTAGGTATTTATATCTCGTGTAGAATTCTGCGACGAAAAAAGTAAAGACGAAATAATGAACACATTAAAGTTGTTTAATATAAAAACTGTCAATATAATCTAATAGTAGTATTATGAAATACTAGCTTCTGCCCGCGGCTTCGCTCGCGTGGAGGTCGGAAATTATCCCACAGGAATGTTCTACCGGGATAAAAAATATCCTATGTGTTAATCCAGGATATAAACCATCTCTGTGTCAAATTTCATCCAAATCTATACAGTAGTTTTTACGTGAAAGAGTAACAAACATCCATACATCCATACTTACAAACTTTCGCCTTTATAATAGTAGTAGGATTACACTTACAAAATTCAAAGTTTCTGACCTAACATGCTTTATTTCAAAAATAAAGCTACAACTTTTCTTCCTATATCTTAATTTCTTAATTGCGGACTAAGTAGGCGTTAAAAAATAATAAAGAAACAATTATTAGAATAACGATTTGTTTATTTGACACACGGTACATCATTAAATGCTTTCTTAATCATAAATATCGAAACAACATTGCTAGGTAGGTGCTTACCTGTACTGGTTTTTGAACTCATATTATACACACATAGGTTTATCCTAACTATTCTATAGCTCTGCTGGGTGTGATTAATTATCTATACATTTGTAATATAATTGTATCTACCCATAATATATGGAAATATATGTAGAGTGAGGCACGGCGTCGGAGACTTTCAGTGGCCTCTGGAGCGCTGCCAACGATTTGTCTGGTGGTTATTTTCGCACGTCATCCACAAATAACAAGACATCTACCGAATCAGTCTTGTATCTCAAGTCTATGAAAAAACTACATCGTGTATAAAAAATGGTTTACAGTGTAAACTTTACACCAAGGATTGTGACGCACATGTTATCATTCATACAGCACGTTTCTATTATATTCCTACAAGCCCGTTCTTACATTCAACTTCAATAAAATCACTAAACCGAATTGCACGCAAGTAACTCTATTAAAATGCCCTTTGTCTAGTATTCATTATCCCCCTGTCTAGTTTTAAATTCTTTTGTTAGTCGTAGTCGTTGCATGGATGCATGAATAAATTGTTTTTGAGAATCGACCGTACCGAACAAACTGGTAGGTCAAGATCCCTTTCTCATAGAACAGTCTTTTGTGCGATAGTAAAAGGCGTTCGCTATTAAAGGGCGCGGATCGGGTAGAATGTTGATTTGTGGGTAATTATTATTTAATCTATGGCAGTGAGCAAAGCCGGGTTCACTTTCTTGAAGGGACGGAGAGTGTCGTGTGGGCCTGTTGGCGGCGAGTTGGTCGCTGGCCGCGCCAGCTCGCTTATGTGTGTGTGCTCCTGATCGCAATGCGTGCGCGCTGTCATTGCCCTAGTCCCGCCGCTGCCCCCTCGCCTCTTGAAACAATGAACGGAACCTGGTTAATGATCGCCCTGTTTTCGGCGTTATTTTAAAATTTACCTTTTGATGATTGAATATTCAATGAGAATTTGAAAAGCAATATATTCCATCCATTTAAAAACGATGATAACAAATGTGGAATCAAAGACTAGTCTGATTTAATGGGTACGCTCTTGTATAAACCGTAGATCTGAAGATGACGATCTCACCCTGTTGTTCCTTAGGTACATAAAAACTATACTTAGACTTTACACCTTTTATACCTACACAGGTTTTGAATAGGTTGCCCAAAAACTAGTCAGCAAATAATATTATTACATCTTTTTCTTAAAAAAATTTAATTTGGCAACAAGACAACGACTATTCAAGGCTCACATAAAAGGTTGGTTGAAAACCAACATGTTCATAATTTTCTTTTAAACTTTTTCATTAATTTAAATAGTCCCATCGTTTCGAGTCTGACTCACAACTAATAACGACTGTAGACATTCGATTAGAATGAATCTGTAGAATCAGGTAGCTTAAAAAACACGTTATAATGAACAAGACTTTTTATACTATGTATGAATTACGTACCTACGCGTACTTACCGAGGTAATATTTTATTACTAATTTCTATTCGTCCTTGTAGATAAAGTAGATTGTTGACTGACATGAAACCTTTTCTAAATGTAAAAATACAACATATAGTAATTGGGTAATCAGTCTCTCCATCGGTGTTGGGATCGGGATCGCCTGTCATGGAAATAAAAATACACGAAAAACAAAAACACACTCATTATAAGTCACACGTCGGAACTGACGAACAATATAGCTGTATAAAAGCAAGAAACAATGTAATGTCCAAATAATATAGTTAGTTATATTAGGAGCATTGTTCGGCGAGGGCACGGGCTCGGGCGTCCATTCAGCCGCGACCGATCCGCATAATGAGATGCAGTGCTCCTCCAGATGTGGCGCAGGCGCGGCCCCAACGCGCTGCCGTTTTTTGTTTCCCCGTTTTTGCCATCCACTCACCAGATAAACGGTTTAGCAATGCTGGTTACTTACACATAACATCCGATATCTTAGTTTCTGAGTAATCTTGAAGATAGGTAGGTACCTACTTTAACAAAGTATTAGTTCACAAATAATTAAAATCCTGGAAACAGGTACATTCGAGTTTGACGCTCCATCTTTAAATAATGTGGCATTTTACTTAGAATATGTTATAAAAATGTTTGAGGCGATCAACTGAAATCGACTTTACTAGATCATTGGAGTGATTGCAGTTGTATTGAAACTAAATACTGATTAATTAAACTTTTTTTAAGAATTATTAAAATATTTAGATTAGATTAATAAAACATATTGACTGCTATTATTTTCTCACACATGATGAATCGTTTGAATTAAAAAAATAATAATAATGTCATTCGAAGAAACAGAAAATTGTTTCAACTATTCAGTAACAATTATAAATGACTCTATGATAATTATTTTTATAATTTACAATGAAAATCTACACTATTTTCCTTAGCTCCAACTCTCACATAATTTAAAGTTAGGAGTGGAGTTGTAAGCTCCGGGCTGCGTGGGCCTCGCGTTTATTTATGTTGCCTTAGTCAGAACTGTTACCTACGCCAGATGTTATTTTACGACAGTTCGCCACCAAATAAACAATCTCTCACTTTTATTACCCAAAGAACTAAAATTGCAAGCGTATCCTATGTTTTGATTTTAAACGGTACAAAACACAAACATTTTCAAAATATTTTTAAATACCTACGCGTACTATAGATTAAGTTTCAAGATTTAATTAATAAAGTTAATAATCGATTTTAATATTTACCACTGCGCGTCCTACGAGAGCATTATTATTTGCCGAGAAGTTAGTTATTCACAGACTGGAATTCAAGAAATCCATGGCAAATATACACGTCGCTTCTGAACTATAAACAGATATCACATAATTTAATTAAAATGAAACACTGTTAAACTGTGATCACAAATAACAAGACAAAGCTTCTGTCACACATGTGAACCAGGACGATGCGATTTCCGGACCCGCGGGCACGCCCGCGCTGCTCCATACTTCTTTACATTCCATACGATTATAAGTACTATGGGAAGTAAGGAAGCACGGAACTCGCGCAAAGCTTTGTGTCTTCATTCTTGATTGTGCTGCAATCCTGTGCAGTTGCAATTAGCAACTACCTGTTACACGTGAACAATATGCAGCGACGGTAGGGTGGGTGACGCCATCTCTTGGTCGATGGTGATGGGAGCACAACGCGACAGTGGGCGACAACGTGGGGGTGGCGAGCGACGCGGCGTGGTGGCAGCTCGCTGAGCACTGGCAGCGCGCTCGCTGCGCACGCGCAGACCAGCTCTAAAAATGGAGTCAACCGGCGGAGTTCGCTTACGACTCGGGAGTACCATCCATTCCAAATTTGTATTTTCCCGAAATAGAACCGGCGGCGTGCGTCCATCGGATCGGTTACCCGACCGTGCAGCGACCTGCAGCGTGCGAGGACTGGTCGAAGTGCACGCCTGAACCTCGGCGCGGACTCGCCGGAGGCCGCCGGCTGCCGAGCCGCTCTTATGTAAGGAACACCGTGAACCGCGCCGCGTGACGACCGCTTCGAAAATAAACGTGCACGCCAAGTCCGACGCCGACGGGCGCCACATGTGCGCGCTCCCGTCAGCGTTCCAATGATCGCGCGCTGGAGGGGAGGCTATTATTAGTTGTACACCATCCACCACTGTCACCTCCCGCAGGGTAGTCGAGCTATACATAGTTCCGATCACGGGATCTGGCAATCCTCAGCGTTCACTGACCTCCCCTGAAACTACATCAAATATTATGTACCTGAACAAGATTCCAGAATACCTAATAATATACTTAATAAATATACTCATGCATTTTCATGTGATATGAAAGCTCTACTAATTTGTGCTGTATGCGACTCGTAGGTATACCAAGGAGATATTCATTAATGCAATATTGAACAAGTAATTTATTATTGCTCCCAGTTTCGCGTCTATCTAATCTATGTATCCAAGTAGGTAGGTGCGTTTGTGTGATAGAACGTGGCACATCGCGGTACAGATAGAACGTGGCACATCGCGGTACAGATAGAACGTGGCACATCGCGGTACAGATAGAACGTGGCACATCGCGGTACAGATAGAACGTGGCACATCGCGGTACAGATAGAACGTGGCACATCGCGGTACAGATAGAACGTGGCACATCGCGGTACAGATAGAACGTGGCACATCGCGGTACAGATAGAACGTGGCACATCGCGGTACAGATTTCCCGCTGCCGCCCGTAAAGCTCTCCTGTCCGTACACTCAGTCAATAAAAGAATTTTGGCAAACTTTCGTAGACAAACAAGTGGGACGACAGCCAACTCATCTTTTGTCTGCTTGAAAGCAACATGGTTCTGTTAGCATTTCGATACTACAATGTTTCAGAGAGTACTTTTTTGAAACATTCTCTCCTTATCTTATTATTGTCTTCGGGAAACATATTATATTTTATTGGATTTTTGATATTACTTTCTTTGGTTTTCATAAACGAAAGTTTATAGGATAATAAGTTAATCTTTTATAAATATTTGGCTTCGGTTAGGTTAGGTGAGTACATACATAAATGTAGTTAATCCTACGACGATAATGGTAGATGGTAAAGTTGCAAGTTTAAATACGTATCATTAATGTTAGTGGTGGGGCAATTAGTTAAGTAAAATGAAAAAAAATAAGAAAATAAAAGAGATTAAAACGCAAAGCCGTTTCCATTTTCGATGTATACATAGGAAGGATACATATAAAAATGACGCTACGTTTTAAAATGATGATGCTAAAATGCTATAATCGAAGAAATTGCCCAAATATTGCAGGCCTAAAAAGTCTAACCGTAGTGGGACTAAGTTTAATTTGCAGGTTCATAGGTAATGAACGCACCCTGTAACTATGAAAGTGGGTACATAGTTATCTAATGTAATTTTATGAGATGAGCTACGAGGACCATCTCTTGAGTAAAGAAAGGCGGCGATGCTGTCCGCAGAGCAGCCGTCCGTCCAAAGAGCGCCTGTTGAATATTAATGCGACATTGTTATTGGCCACTAGTGCCCGCTGCTGCCCCAATCGCACATTTCCATAACTTACTATTCTGGATCCGCGGGGAATCAGCTCACTATGTAGGAATATGATCACTTGGGCCACTCATATTTGCCCTGTAAATTGTGTTCCGTCGCGACAATACATTACATTATTCATTACGGAATCTATAAGTGGACGGCAACTTCAGCCTGCCTTCTCGAATACTCCGCACAATGCGCGATGCTAAGTTCTGTGACAACGCAATGATTCACGGCCCGATTGTTTCACATGACGTTACTAAATGTCATGTACGCTCCACTAGTTATTGAATTTGTCGCTGATTGTAAGCAACCAGTGAATTAAACGCGTCCAATGTTAATCGCTAACGGGGCCTGCACCGTTGACGACACAATTTAAAAATGCATGCTCACTTTATATTTATTTATCCACTCAGATAAACCTACTTCTCTATTCAAAATTCTAAGCAGCGCTCCGCTGCTTTGTTTTTGGTGGATTTACTTAAGTTGAATCAAAGTCGTTTCAAGTTAAAAGGTCCCTTCTTCCATTGCCTTAATAGTAATGTGTGTTTGCTATTTTTATAAGGACATTTTGTAAGGACCGTCAGACTTATTTTAAGAAACTGTAATATTATCATACTTTTTGGGATTTTAACACGATAGAGATCACATTACTTTCATATTTCAAGTATCCACCAGCGACAATACAATTCAATTAGGTCACCTAGCTTCGTTTCTATTTAAGTAGGTATAATGTAATATTTTTACTGATGTCTTGCTAGGATAGGATCAAACGTTAGTGGTTTGGTTTCATCCAAGTCATGCTTATTTATAGTAATTCTAACCAGCAACGGCAATAGATAGGTAAATATACTAAATTCTGTATGCCAAGAGAAAATTTGGATGGCAGCTCGATTTAGATAAGTGAGTCATATTTTCCAGCAATGAATTATGAATCAGAAATATGAAGAATTTAAACTATACCGGATATAAAAACAAGACATCAGTAGTTGAAGTTTTGGTAAAGATCTTAATCAACAAAATAAATTTCTTCATACAGAAATAAAATCATGTATCATTTAACTTGTTTTTGCCAGCAGCTTGCATGGAGGTCGGAAATTATCAAACGGAATAAATAGCATCCAATTTATTAATCCAAGTTAGAAACTATGTGTGCCAAATTTCATCAAAATCAATAGTTTTAGCGAGATAGAGTAACTAACAAACTAACTCACTTTCGCATTTATAATATTAGCACAAATGTACACACGATTTGTGTGTACCCGCGAATGTTAAGTTTTGTTCCAGCTGTAACATAAGGAACGTGTTTTGTATTGAATAAATAAACCATGTTATTGGTGTGCTAAAAAATACCTTCTAGTTAGGTCAAATTCAAAGTCAAATCATTTATTTCAAATAGGCACAAGAAAGGCACTTTTGAACTTCAAAATAAACAAGAAATAGAATTGATTCTAGTCTAGTCACTTTCGTTGACATGCGTTGCTATAAAATTGGTCTAGGTATACTAGAATACAATTTTGTAACATTCAATAAAAAAAATGTGTATCATATTACTTAAGTTCAATACCCAGTAGGTAGAGATATAATTAATTATTAAAGTGATACAATTTAATTTCAGGGGTTCAATATAATCAATCGAGTCAATTAAGTCATTAACTGCCACGCAGCAGACACAATAGAAAAACTATTGTTCGCGGTCACCGGTGACCGCGTTGGCGCTCAACGTGTTAAAGGTCATATATTAATTATCTATTGGCAAGTCAAACGTGCAAAGACGCTCGCTTAAGATATGAAAACCATGCTTAACTCTTTTAAGCAAACTCCTTTTTCAAAGTTAACTCTATTACTAAACGAAACGCGTCGTAGCTCGTAAACTCGTAACGTAAGTCTAACTAATTAAAACGGATTACTCGTAGGAGACTAGCTAACAATGCACCATTATTGTCCTATATTATAATATCCTTAAGCCCAACACGTTCTACGACACGCTTCAAACTTTGGTAATTATTGGAGCTCTACTTACTTATCTTGAAGCTATCACTTAAGAGACACCAGTAATAAGTTGAGACAGCAGTTATAAATCGAGTTTAAGATGTCGCCCTCGGCTCATCTCGAGGCTTAATGAACATATTTCTACAAAACGGCCGATAATATTGTTTCTATCACAAATACCATACTCCATTTTGATGATATTGTTATGTGTGTTCAATTATTACCAGTATTTAAATATTGAGTAAGTGTTCAATTATGCAGCTGAACATTATCAGGACTGGTGTGTGCGCCGCTTCCTCCAGTTTAGCCACGCCGCACGCGTTCACTAAATGACGAGGTCCCCCCGGGACTCCTGGAATGGAAATCAGTGTTACTTGTAAATGTGTAGTACTCAGCACGCGACATTAGGTCGGAGGTGCCACAAGAATTACATAATCGTTAATATACCTAATTTAACATATTACTATTACTGCCCTAACCCTCGATTTCATCCCTACTCCTGCTGGGGCTGGTAGATATTCAATATACGTTCTCAAAAAGAAAACTACCCAAACGACACAAATAACCTGTTTAAAACAGTCATGAGCTATTCGGACTTACACTATGATGGTTGTGTGTTTTTGTATAATTATCACTTGCTTAAAAAACGGTGAAGGAAAACATCGAAAGGAAACCGGCATGCCTGAGAGATATTTCTTAACAGTATGTGAAGCTAAAGAGAGAGCAGAGGCCCATGGGCAGCATAAAAACTCTGACACCAGGTTTGTCACCACACGAAGAATGAAAGAAAGATTGTGTATGTAGGTACCACAACTTTATCAACGAATCTCTCACAGTAGCAGTAGGTAAATGTCTTTTCCCAAACTGACTGAAATAGTAAGGCGGGTACTTTTCCTGTTCCCTTCAATAACATGTTTCATGATAAAATTGTGAATCTCGTTTCGTTACCTTGAACAATTTTTTGTAGTATAGATTAGCTATGTAAGCGATCAGTTTAAAATCAATAGTCATCGTCACTATCGTTAGCTAATAAGTACCTTTTTTCGGTCTGAAACCTTTAAAAGGAGCTCGGATGCGCTTTAAACGTAAGACTTGGTAGTGCGGGACTGAAGATACATCAGCTAATGGAATGGAACACCGTGTCCAACTGAGCTAGTACCTACAGTAACTGATACAGAACCTGATAGCACTGAGAATTAAGGTTTAACTAATAAAATATAAAACATGAACTTCAAAGATTTTTTAATGAATCTTAACGTTATTAAAAAATCTTAACGTAAGTATTTTTAGAATCCCTCAACGATACTTAGTACAGATATTAAGTACCTCTATCCTGCGTCTAGTACCACTATACAAAATATGATCATTTTTGAAGGGTAGAACTCGCCCCTAATATAAAATAAGTGCCACATAATAAATATACCGACATCCTGGCACATTTTAAATTCCTTCGTCACGATATCGAGTAAATCGGCCATGACAGCTGATGATACGCTGCGAACATTTTATACGTACATATTAATTTTTTTTTTTTTTTTTTTTTTAATTTATATAAACCACATTTACAACACCATAACAGAATTAAATCCAATGCGATGCTGTAAGCCATCAAATTAGGTACCTTTTTCCAAGCTTAGGTATATTTAGTTTCACTTGTTAGTATGTTTAGATGAATTCTGGGAATCTAATTTTGGACAACTTTCTGTTGGCTATCAAGTTGAAACTTTGTATTTATTTTGTAGAGATGGCCTGATGCTGTAACCGGGGTCGTCTCTACACGAGGAAACTTTTTAACGATTGCTGATATTGTTAAAGTTGAAGTTTGTAAACACGTTCCCATTGGATAGTAAAACGTTATTGAAATTATGATCTGCAGCATTTTAACAAAGGTTATTTTGAAAAGGAATTGTGGGAAAACTGTGAGATTACCTTATATTATATGTGCTTACACGACATATTATATGATTATGTTTGCCATCTTTGCCTGTTCGGCACATAAAGCATTTGACAATGATGATGATCTGCATCTTTCGAGCTTACGATTCGATTTGCATTTACGCGCGAACTAAACTTCTTTATCGGATATTTAGGTATACTAGTAAAAAATCATATTTCATCATATTTTTTTAAAAGTTATGTTGGTACTGATCAAATAAAGTCAACTGATTGTCGATGATTGATAAATATTCTTTTTAATTTTATTAGGTACATAAGGAAAAAAAATCTATATACATGTATTAGGTACCTGGTACCTTTGCTCAACAGTGGGACACCAAAAGGTTAATAAAATAAATTATATAGAATATTGGAAAACTCAATGACGAGTTACTAGATCTGTTAACACAAGTAATATTGAAATCGTAAGTTATAATTAAACTCGCAATTTATTTATTAAATCCGTATTCCGTAAGCGTAAGTTTCTGTTCGTTCAAACTAATCTGATGAATCAACACTGCCACGCTTGCGAAAATCCGTTGGCTTTAAGTAATAAATACAATTTAATATCTTAAACAGTTCGTTGACAAGACTCCTGAAAAAATATAACGAGGGGTTGTCTTTTTGGTTTGGTTTTTTTTTTGTCAAATATCAATTTAAAATAAAAGTTACTTGAGCAATAATTTCTCATTCTAGGTACACACATACTTATAAATATTTATATTGGTACCTACATGCGTAATATACCTATACACATGTAACAGGTCCACATAACTAAATAGTACATTTATAATTTTATGACTTGTAACGACATTGAACTGAAGCCGAAATGTATAACAACTTACCATGGCTATACATCATTCCTTTAGGTACGCCGAAGCAAGAGACATTCTTGCACTTATTAATAATAGTCGGTATCGTTTTAGCACTGTCTTCGTGATTGAGTCACTTTGTGTACAATTTAACGAGAACTGCTAGATTAGTGCATTAATGTATCACTGATGATGCGACACAGTGACAGATGAGCGGGGCGAGGCGTGCGGCGCGCTGTCGCGGACTGCTGGCGCGTAGGACGAGCGCTGTGCGTGCGCGCAGGCGAGCGCCCGCGCCGCCGCCGCGCCCGCCGCTGTCGACGTTTGACCTTATTTAATTAGTTCGTTCGTTTTTACTCTTTGAATGTAACGTAGCATATTAAAATGTACAACCGTCTAATTCATTGTTGCCATCCACTCGGTTAATATCAACGACTCAACTCTTAACTAACTCTACTATCATAACGATCACGATCACTAAATTGCACTAATGAACGACCACATATGAGTGTATGTAGTTATTTCAAAGTTTACTTCAACATTACAGCGGTTCTCAGCATGTTATTTAGCGCATTGCTAGGTTCTCGTTCTTATAGGAGCGATCTTTATTTTTATTGTAAACCTTGTATCTAGATGTAGCACTGTAACTCTTGCGCTATTTCTGTTTGGAGTTCACCCACCTCGACATCGGCGTTGATTTCTGCATCTGAGATTACATAAATTATTTGCCTTCTTACTGAGCATTTACTCGCACTGCTCGCACTAAATTCTAATAAAGAATAGGAAGTGATCCGAATTTATGTGCAAACAAATAAAAAAATACACTCACTACTGTGTTCTCGTTACCTACTTGGCTCGAGTTTGGGGTTTCAAAACTTGTTATTTCGCGCCTTGATTTTTAATGTAACATAGTACGGAAGAATGAAAACGTACTTAGTATTTTTTTTAACGGTTAACGGTGCGGTTACGGTGCCTAACTGATCTTTATAATATTACATTATCAGCATACCCCTAGGTATATTATGATAAATGAAATACCTAATTATCATCATTGTCCCAAGTTTCCGGTTCTAATCAGTTCTATAACTAGCATGTGTCTAAACATTAGTAATCCTCACTGAACAACTTGCGATTCTACAAAGTTGTTAAAGACCATACCTACTTATTTTACAAAACAAATGGTATAGTAAGTCCATGACTTCCAGGAAGAGATCTAAAAAGGGCCATAATTCATTTACTTATATTATTATTTCTCAAAAGGACATGTTTAAAATTATGCAATTTTAGAATGACATACCTAATTCGTGAATCCATCACACGAGTTAATAATAGTGAGGCTCAGCGGGGGATGTGTTACATCCACTTTTTTCTTAAACAGTCTATGAATATCCCAGGGAATATCGCCTGCTATACGCGGGGGTGTAAATCTCATTTTTTTTGGAAAATGTTTTGTCACAGGCAGGCGTTGTCGGCAACGGCTTTTGAATACAACGTACTATTTACATAAATTTGCATATGCATAGGTACTTAGAATAAAAGCAACATAAAAATTTCCAGGGTTTTCGAATTTTCAGCATGGGTAGATTGTGTTCATTGGTGAAAGGATAATATAGATAGGTAACGTTGTCCATACAGCCAAAATAATTATGTTAAATAGATAACTGACAATATGTAGATATAGCATACATCACGCCTGTTGTATTTGCCGCAGGGGTAGAAAGGGGTGTATGTTGGTTCACCCACATATTGCGTAATAGGAAAAATATATATTCAGTGTGTTAGGTTAAACAAGGTACATTATTTCAGGGGGTATAGTACTCATAAACAACTTTGACTATGGCGCCAACTATGAAATATGAAAAAAAAAACAGCAGTTCAATATATTTATGTTCGCCTAACTCGTCAAAATGTACTGCACAGCTGATATTTATTTCGCGATTTCAGGTTCGGTCCCATAGTAAAAGTTGCTTGTTATGAGTACAATGACCCCTTAAGGGGATTAAAACGACTAAAATTTAACCGTGTATACGGCCGAATTGAGAAACCTCCTCCTTTTTTTGAAGTCGGTTAAAAAAAACAAATCCAGACTCCGTCTGAGAACTAATGGAAAATTTAATAACACTTGTTCGACCCAAGCATGGAACCCTGGCACCCTATGTTCGCCAGTCACAGTAGCGACCACTACCTCGCTGTCAATCTGAACCAGTTTCATTAATCTAAAACAATGAGAAGTCAAAATAACACAGAAGTATGGACCTCTTCTTGATAAAAACAAATATTACGTGAATGGGGTAGAGTGCATCGACAATTACCCGAGAAAACAGGTCACTGGAGTACCTAGTCTCTACGAAGTTGCTCTAACATCGCAATCTACGTACACTATCAAATTACGATGTTTGCGACTGTATCAAAGCAACTTGTATTGGTACCACGATATGCTCCGGGGTACACTATGAACTTTTATCGCCAGCCAGTTTACTAGCTGCTAATAAACTGCCCTGTTATTTTGTACAGACGCCAGCACATCAAGCTATCCCTAACTGTCAAATTTTCTCAATTAAAAATGAACCTTATCTCTTTGCAATAAAGTTGAAATACTACCAAAGAAATTTGACAGATTGTGGTAACTTGATGTGCTGGCCTCTGTACTATATACATTCATAGGTATTAGTAGTGGTATTTTGTAAAAAGCTCACCGTTAAAACGTAGGTGAAGTGAGTTTAAAGTGAGCTTAGTGAACTGTCAATAGTGTCAAATCCTAGCAAAAGGTCTTTCTTGCAACTAAATCAATATAATGTTCTTCTTATCATATTACATTTAAAAGCTAAATATTCATAACTAGCTTCTGCCCGCGACTTCGTACGCGGACCCTGTTGCTTATGCCAGCGACAACGGGGTCGCCATTTATGTTATTTTTTATCATTTTTCCAATTTAAATCTTTTATCACACTGAGCTTTAGTTTTATTCAATTCCAACAACCACCAAAACATACAGTCCATTTGTCATCGTTTTCATTTTGGTAACCGCATTATTATATTCCTCCTCTAGTCATAATAATATGTACAAAAATAATACTCGATGTATAATGATCAAAGAGCATCAAAACATTTACGTACAAAAAGCAATAGTAGGAGAAATGACAGCTCACTTCACCTAAGTTTCACGGTGAGATTTTACAGAATCGATCGACTAAAGACAAAATCTTTCTATGCAATCTCGTTTCAGCGAAAATCAATGTCAAAAACTAATAATGTATAACAGATTGAGGCTGCTATAATTCCCGGATTTTTACGAAATTTTACAGTCTGATATTGATACTGTAAAAGTTCAAAGTACCAAACTTTCTTGAAAAAACCGGAAATCACCCCTCTGATTTCATAACTGATTCATTAATATCTGGATTCAAAAAAAGCATTTGGATATCTATCGACCTAAATACGTAACACTTACAATGGCAATACTTACCTCTCACTTAATATATAATTTTTCAACCACATGTAGCAATGTATTAGAATTTGTTTCATTTTTCGGATTGTGATTGAAGTGGCACGCAATTAGGGTGCGGGTAGCATACAGTAAACGTCTAAGTTAATTTATTTAATTATAATTAATTAGCTGGATGATCACCAACATAGTTTCGAAACCTAAAGAGATCGGAAGAATCTTTATAATTACATAAGTTACATAGGTACGGAAAAATTTAAAATATACGAGATAAGCAAAATCAGGATTTATTTTTAGATTATTTTGTACACCTTTGAAGGACAAAGTCGAAACCAAACTTACGTTCAAAATTAGTACTTCATCATAAGTTGGTATGCAAAGCCCTACCTTTTCTTCGTTCGCGCTCGCACGTCATCCCTATAGTCAAGAGACCAGGTATTTACTAGGTACATAAATAGCGCCTTAGTTTAGCAAACACTTGTGGCTCTAAAACGGAACTGCACCAAACTTTGTGTTGCCTTTAATACGACAATAATTACTGTCTTTTAGATCTTTGCTGTTTTTATTGTGTTAACAAGTCATTCTAACACAAATCCTTGCATTGGTTATAGTGCAATGAAAATAATGCTGGGCAAGCTGCCGCGGCCGTGGATCGTTGACGACGCGAAAGACGACGGTTACACGGCGCTACACTTGGCTGCGCTGAACAACCACGCGGAGGTCGCCGAGCTGCTGGTCCGCGGCGGCGCGCGCCCTGACCTCCAGAACGCAAATCTGCAAACTGCCCTACACCTCGCCGTGGAACGCCAACACACGCAAATCGTCCGTTTACTCGTCGCGCATGGAGCAAATCTCAATATTTGTGACAAGGTGACGAATACAAATCCTTAATAAATCAGTGGCGGGCGTATCCCTCCCTCATCAATGCACTCAAAAAAACAGGAACCATATTTATAAAGTAGCTCCATGTTGGCAGTAGTGTAGTCTCATAAGGTATTTACAGACTTAGGTGTATAAAACTAAAATTCATTCCTTCACTGACAGGCAACACACGCTGAGTAAAGAAGCATGATACAATATTTAGATAACGAAAGTGAACACTTAGAAAAGAAAATTCACCGCCTATGTAGGGATAGAAGTTTGTATGGAAGATCGTAATTTAAAATGTCATTATCAGGACGGCGATACTCCGCTACACGAGGCGCTGCGCCACCACACGCTGCAGCAGCTGCGGCGCCTGCAGGATGCGCGCGACGCGGCGCTGCTCACGGGCCTTGCGCATGCGCACGACAAAAAGTCCTCCGCTTCTATCGCATGTTTCCTCGCTGCGCATGGCGCTGATCTCACCATTAAGAACAAAAAAGGTACATGAATGTTAAGTCATCAAATATAGATTAAGGGATGCCAGCTATTGGTCTATTTATGAACACGATTAAGCATTCGACCACGTAAAACATGTAATATTTCTAAAACAAAATGTCTACGGAATTAGAGGAAATGTCTATAATTAGTACATAAGTCAACAGACAACACAAATATCAAAATAAGCACTCAAACAAAAGCAGAGGAAAGGTAAGTATATAACTCGAAGGTCAGAATTTTAAATATGGTGTACCCCAAGGCAGTGTTTTGGAATCCTTACTATTTATAGTATATATCAAAGACTTACCAGCTAACATTGACGAATCGATTACTCTTTTTGTAGACATAAATAGAAATACCTATTCATATCTCTGGCAACTATTGTCCAATGGCTTTTTTTTCGAGAGTGGGAAATCATCCAATGACTTCTCCCGCTCTGCGTGGAGCGTAAGGGAGTGTCAGACTCTTACTGACTAAAACCGGACAATTCCGCTTACCCGGCAGGCTTGGCCCTAACGGGCCCCTTCATATGCTGATTGTCCAATGGCTGGCTTCAAATAATCTCAAAATTAATTTGAATAAAACCAAATATTTTAACTTTAAACAAATCCAAACTACTGATTTCGTTGGGATCCATGTGTATTATATATTGGAGAGGAAATAACTGCAAAAATGTAGGTTTACATTTAGACGAAAAGATAAATGTCAATACAAACTTGTTCAATGAAAGTTTGTTAAAAAGTGAGGAAGTTGGCATATGGACTTTATACATTAAAATATATATTACAAGTAGAGACACCTTGATAACATTGTATCACGAGTATGTTGCCTCAATATTGAGATACGGAACATAAAGTTCTGGGGATCTTATGGCATTCATGAAGCGCAAAAGCTTCTTTTTACTACATCATGTGTACTTTATATTTCTATCTTTCGTGGAATACCACATAAAATAGTTAGAGGTAGGTTATAGAGATATACCATTATTTTTTCCAACTTTATTTTTAACCATCATAATCAATATTCTATTCTGCAATTATTTCAATTTCTAGGTCAGACGCCCTTGGATTTATGCCCGGATCCGAATCTATGCAAGACTTTGACGTCATGTCGCAAAGAAGGAGCAAGTTTGGGTGGCGAAGGCACACCAGAGAACGAGTCGAGCTCATTGAGCGCTGCGGCTGTGGCCGGAGGCAGCGCGTCGCCGCCGCCGGCCGCCGAGCCCGCGCCCGCGCCGCCCGCGCCCGCGCAGCCCGCGCTCCTCGCGCACGACCCTACCGCGGACGAGTGTCTGGTTTGCTCCGATGCCAAGCGAGACACACTCTTCCGCCCCTGTGGACACATCTGCTGCTGTAACGTGTGCGCAGCAAGGGTAACAAGTTCCACTTTATATAATGTTTCTAACAACTTCTCATGTATTAGGGTCTTAGGCTGTCTAGCTTAGATCTGAATCTGGATGGCCGTCGCCCTATTTTATAGGAACGACGGCCAGGATAAACCAGTAGGTACTCATCGTTCTCCCATATTAATCCCCAAACCCGGGTCGGCGCAGCATGTTTTCTTCTTCCATAATAACCCAATTCAGGAGATAATTATGTAATGGAGGAAAGTAGTCAAAGTAATCTGCACATTAAGGTAAAGTAATATTCACACATACACATCAGCATTTTCCATTTGTCTGTCTCTATATGTCACCCGGAATAGAAATTCACTAGTGCGAGAAGTTTATTTAGTGTAATGAAATGTAAGTACAATTTCAATAGCTAGCCAAACCAACATACTTTTACCATAATAGTATTTTAACGTGTCCGCACTGTGCACATTCATAGCCAAGACATGTTAGGTTTGCCAAATCAGAGCACACGCTAATAACCAATACCTAGTCGTCAAAAAACTGAACAAATTGTCAAAAAATCTGCATGAGAGATATGATTTTGTGTGCAGGTGAAGAAATGCCTGATCTGCCGCGCGTGCGTGACGGCGCGTGCGCGCGTGGGCGAGTGCGTGGTGTGCTCGGAGGCGCCCGCCACCGTGGTGTTCCGGCCGTGCGGCGACGTGTGCGCCTGCGCCGCCTGCGCGCCGCTCATGCGCAAGTGCGTGGAGTGCCGCACGCCGCTCGCGCCGCCACACGCGCCGCCCAACGCGCCGGCGCCGCTGCACAACATTGACTGTAACCATCTTTCTTTTTTTCTAGACAATATTTGCTAAGCGTTGAAGTTGAATGATTGTGAAATCTCCTGCGTTTCGGTTCGGTTCTACAATTTCATTAGAGAGACCGCCTGATATTTAACATTTAAGATTATTTGGCTACATATTAAGACATGAGTTTTTGCATATCCACAGTGGACAAGGAAAGCGGCAGCAATCTGGCGCAAGTGCAGGTGAACAAGGGGCAGCCGGTGCCGGCGCAGTCTGCGCCACACTATATGAACAACGGCTCGCGCTTCGCGGCCGCGCCCGCGCCCGCTGGCCCCGCCGCCCCCGCCGCCCCCACCACCCCCGCAGCCCCCGCCACCCCTGCGACCCCTGCGACCCCCGCAAACCCCACGGCCCCCGCGCCTGCCGTCGCCGACGTGCAGAAGCTACAGCAACAGCTCCAGGACATCAAGGAACAGGTCAGCACCACCATATTTGTCTTTAATATTTTTGGTGACATCGTAGAGCTCCCACCTTGGGCAAGTTGGAATCATAGCAGAGCAGATTTCTTATGCATTCCCTAATTTCCACTTAAATGTACTAGAAAAATATATTGTTATATTACTCAAACACCAACACGAAAAAAATACTGCCCCATGACAAACGGCATGCGGTGCGCATATCAGTGCTGTCCACGAAGCCTTACACTACACGGAGAATTAGTCAGACACGCACTTAACTTGCATAAGCAGGGTATACGCCCGGTGCGAGGATCGCCCGGAGGACACGGTGAACCATACGAGGGGTCTGCCCCGCTTGGGCAGAGCACCGCCGTGTCATCGTAGCGGCGATCGGCAGCGGCGGTGACCTCTCGCGTCTGGCCCTGGTTCAAGCCATGGTCCGGAGCGAGAGGGAGTGGGAGTCCTTCTGCGAAGCTGTTATGCTAGCTCCCTAGCTAGGTGGAGAGATGGTTGAGGTGATGGTTGGACACCGCAGGAGACGCTCCGGGCGTCGCGAGCCGCGCGACGTCTCCGACCACCGTAGGCGTGAGCCTGTGGGCGGTGAGTAATGGGTAACTCACCGTCCGATCAGGACCGTCCGTGTTCCGCGCGCGCCAGCGGGATAATCCGAAAGGCTTACCGCTGCTCCGGAACACAAGGGGCTAAGGAACAAACATGGATGGGTTTTAGTCAGTAATGGTCTGAGATTCTCTGCCGCTCCTAGAGAGATCAAAAAAACGGGCGTGTACCGCCCGGAGCACCCGGTATCGAGAAAATAATTTACGAAGATAGCTGTAACTAAATAATACATTTGTAATAACGTATTTTACAGACGATGTGTCCGATCTGCTTGGACCGGTTGAAGAACATGATCTTCCTGTGCGGGCACGGCATGTGCCAGATGTGCGGGGACCGCATCACCGTGTGCCCCATCTGTCGCAAGCAGGTCGAGAAGCGAATCCTGCTCTATTGAACATCGAGGCAGCTATTTATGATGATACTCTGAACAGAAGCCCGCCTTTTGCTTTAGGCTTCAATACTATAAGGCTGATTTTCTTTATAATGGCTTAGTTAAGTACCCAACGTTATTTATTAGAGAACACTTGTATGATAAGCAAGTACAGTATGGCAGATCTATTTTGTTTCCTGGTCCATGATAATTATTTTTTCTCGTGCCAACGTATTAGCTGCGAGTTGTCATAAAACACAAAAACTACGGATATTTGTGGGCGTTCGAAAATGATCTTTAATTAGCTTCGTCTTATGGCATTTACTCAGAAAGGCTGAAATAGAGACATTATATAATGAAATCCCCAAAACGTAACTGTATATAATATTAACGTTACGTGCACCTTTGTTACCGTTTGCTGCACGTTGCGTAAAACGGATATTGTTTGTTGCGTTTGCTTAGCTGCTACTACTATTTCTGTTTTACTTCTATTTAGTATGTTCAATTTTAATCCTTTGAAACTTTAGATAAGTAGGTAGGAGTACTTTCATCATATAACATAACACCATGCCTTGTTTTCTCGAAATGTCAGGCAGAGGTGTAGGTACCCATAGTAGGTACCCGCATATTTCGCTTAAAAAGGGGCGAGCCTTTTGCCATCAGCCGGGCACAAATGGTATGTAATGAAATATTATGAATCTCCATCGCCTAATGCATTTATGTATCAGCTATTAATAAAATAAGATAAAATAAAAATAATTATATCATTTAAATATGTAGTATTTTACACTTGCGTTATACGACGCGGCCTTACATACGATGTTAAAATAAAACTTGCCAGTGAGTCTTACACCTATTTGCAACTCCTGTGTACTACAATATCTGGCGGTTGTGGTTGTCAAGTTACAAGAAAATCTTTAAGTATGGTTAAATTACGAGCACTTGTTTTAAACCGTTGGCTCTTATTAATTATTGTTGTAAGTGCAATGTGCATATTGGTTATTACTTATTAAATAATATTATATTAAGGCTTTTTATAATCCTACGTGTTGTACAATTATATACATTAACATAACCAATATTGAATACTTTACACTATATTAAAATAAAATACAATTGTTCAAATAGCATATTTTATTCTATTTTAACACCAAAAAACAACCAGACCTAAATGTAATAATAAACTTAATTCATCATTGCCACAAATTAACCGGAGTAATTAGCCACCAATGTTGTTTCATCAATATCTGGGAAGGCGACAGATTCTTTAACTCTGGGGACATCAGCGTTTGTGACGGCGCGTTCGCGGAGCAACGTTTTAGTTAGGTCGTAGATCCTGAAGGACAGATGCAAGTCTTGCGCCAGGTCGCTCACCTCGCAGCGCCTGCAGTCCTTGAAGTAGACGTCGGAGAGGCCGCGCACGTCGGGAGAAACGGCGCAGTATACTGGCGTACTGGCAGCTTGGCTCTGTGCAAATAAATTATGACACTTAAGTCATTTCTCGTAGTCAACAAAACGCTTAGAGATGTATATTTATAATAATACCAGCCTATCAGCATCGCTCTGGATGGCACGTGCCTCTTAACCATACAAAGAAGGCCTTTGATTACTAGTTTCTCAATTTGAATTGGTGACTGCAGTCTTATAAATTTCCTCGCGATGTTTTTCCTACACCGTATTTCAGCAGGGTCCAAAATAAACCACATACCACCTCGTACTTAAGAAGTAGGTATAAACTAACGAAAATACAAAACCAAAGACATCCGACTTTCGAACTTATAGTTAGTAACATTAGTTACTTCTTCATATTGTATTTTTTTGGAAGTCAGCTATATCTTTTAATAGTTAGGTATTTGATATGCAAGGCTGCAAAGTTGATTATTGGCACGAGTACTTGCATTGAAACCTGAGCAAGTGAAGGATTCTAGGATTGAACCATGATTCGCTCGCGAGTGGTTCAAATATAGAATCCTGAGCGTAGCGAAGGTTTCAAAGTTACGAGACGCAGAAAATACCAATTTTTCACCTCACTACAGCGAGGAAAATGCTAGGTGCAGCATATTGGTCGTAGGTCATGCCCATGGTTGCGTCCACGACCACTAGTCGCGGTTGCGGTCGCGGCCACGTACTGCGCATAATACTATCGACTGCCTGTCAAAGGGTATCAGGATTTGTCCGAAGTTAACAAATGTATAAGACTAACTTTGTCAGAAGACCATGAGAAATTCTCTAAATATTAAAGGAAACTTACTATTGACTTGGCAAAAGGTTTCATGCTTGTGTAAAGTAACTCGTACGGCCACCAGTTCCGACACAGTCTAGTCTTGACAAAGGATCCCGGATGAGCGCAGAACACCGACTTACCCGTGTTCACCCAGCGGTAACTTAAGAAGTGCATAAAATGTATACCACACAGCTTAGAGATGTTGTAAGCTCTTATAGAAGTGTACTCGTTTTCAGGTAGTGATACCATCGCTTCAGTTGGTGTTAACTGATGATTGAAATCCCAGCTTACGTGCCTGACAAAATATAAACGGTATTTCTACATTTGACACAACTGAACTTTATAACAAATGAACCCCACAAATACACCTCTACTATAAGATTACCTATGTGATTCCGAAGATACAAGTACGACCCGTGCATCTGGGGCAAATATATGTTCAAGGTTCGTTAGTAAGACAAATTGACTCAAGTAATTAACTTGAAATGTTGTTTCCAATGAGTCTTCCGTTAGAGTCCACGGTAATCCAAAGACAGCCGCGTTTAAAATTACAATATCAAGTTTTCTAAAAAAAAAACGAAAAATATTATGAGTTTATACAGATGAATATAACTTTAGGCAGCTTCTAAACGGACAATACTTGCAAACTTATTGCTTGATTGGTCTATACTCGTTTTAGAGTAGGTATGATCCGGAAATCTCAGCAATAGTTCCTGGGCCCTGAAGTACTTCCCAAATAATCCCAACGAATATTGCCATACTCAAAATGCCGATGGCAAAGCGCTGCAGCCCCACCATTGCAAATATAGCGTGCATAAGAGCGCCATTACGAAGTTACCATTTTTGTTAGTTATTAGAAAAATATCTTACGGCTGTTCTTTCAGAATCTCATCGGAGCACTTTTTCACAGATCTGAGTGAAGCAAGATTGAGTTCGTATAATTTCAGAAGATGACTATTTTCACATGTATTTTTAGCAATGTTCGCTGCGTAAGGATTGCGACAAGCCATAAGCACAGTGCAGTCTCTTGAACTTAAACATTTTGCCATCTCCAACCCGATCCCACTATTCGCACCAGTGATCAAACATGTTTTGTTAGACAGATCAATGTCTTTTGTCACCTGTAAAAATGAATATTTAGGTAGTACCTACTTCCAACTACCATAATAACCATACTCTAAACTAATACCTATGTATTATAAATGCGAAGGTTATGTCCGTCTATCTTTTGAACGGATTTCTATGATTGGCACACAAGTAGACCATGACCTAGGTAAGGAAATATAATGTTTTCCTGTAGTACCTACGTTCCTCCGTAGAATAATTTCCGACCGTCACTCGGGTGAAACCGCGGGAAAAACCTTGTATGATAAATAGAGCAAAAGCCTCTCCACCGCCTTCCTGTTACACACCCATGTACGTTTAGCGATTATTATTCATAGTTTAGAAGCTAGATCGTTTTGGGAAATTCTCACTAGACTCCAAACGTTTTATTTTTCAATTTTTATGACAATTTTCAACTTAATTAAATACTATTAGATCTTTCAATCCATTTTGCGTTATGCGCATCTCATTCACAAAATAGAACATCAGCAACCTTACCTCAGCCGCAGTTGGTCCATGAATCTTAATAAAATCAAGACTACTTCCAAACGCAGACAAATAGTTCTCGAGTTGAGTTCCCTTTTTGGCTATGGTGTTTATAAAATGTTTATCCACAAGTTTTAATTTATCGGGAATACTGCAACCGAAAACATATAAGTATGTAAGCTCAAGGCGCTGAGCTAAGGAGTAGGTAAAGATTTTGCTGTTACAATTATAGCTACTTACCTAAATACCGAACGAGATTTTTACATGTGTAATGAGAAAAAAGCCCCTACATAAGGAATAGGTAATAAAAGCACGGACGGGGATAGGTAATTTTGCGTAGTTACGGCTCATTACATTACGATGTAATAAGTAGTCCATTCCATGATCAGTCATTTGTAATTCATCACTGATGGAATGGATTGATGACTGAATAATTGTTGTAGATACAAAAGCTCATGTGTTTACCTACTCTTGCACTCAGCATAAATAGCAAGAACATTACTGTCTTTGGTAGAAACAGCCAGTGCGATACAGTGAGCTACAGAGTACACAGGTATTTTTCAATGGTCTTCAGGTGAGATGTGTTCCATTATTTAGGTAGGTAGCGATAGTTGCAAGACACGTCTGCCTAGTCTTTTCCCAGCTATGTAGGGGTCTGCTTCCAGTCTAACCGGAAGCAGCTGAATACCAGTATATTTACATAGAGCGACTGTCTATACGATCTCCACAACCCAGTCAGTAACTGGGTAATACGGGTACCCCTGGGTACCCCTTATTGAGACTGAATGTCAGACTTTCGGGCTTTTGACTACCCGTAACGACTGCCAAAGATCCACGAATGACAGCCGGGACCAACGGCTTAACATTAGATAAGACTCATAGGGTAGGGATGTAAAATTTATAAATAGGGACCTAAGCACAATAATAAAATAGGAATTGGATTTATTACTCACCGCCAAATATTAGAGCGTAACATTGTTTCAAAATACAGTCGAACTCTTTTATGATTTTTTTCTTAAAATCTCTGTTATGGTAAATTACATTCGTTTTTACTTACTTTTTTTGTAATAATGTCACAATAATGTGACACTTACATGTTTTTAATTATGAATAATTCTTAGTGGCTTGTAACATTATTATTATAATAATAATAACTGGTACCTACTTGGTGTAGGTAGTTAGGTAAATAATGTAAGAAACACACGGAATCCACAAAATCAGTGCTGCAGCGCAGATTTTGTGGATTCCTTTCTCCTCTATCGATTGTTACCTATTACTCCTGTCAAAGTTTATCTTGTTTATATGTGTAATAGTATTTATTCTTGTATTTTATTGTTATTTTCGAACTATTCGCATGGCGCACCTGCAATGATTTCCCTCTGCATCATCTGGTAGAAGTTCGACTTTGTATATTGTACCTATAGTATTTAATAATTAGTAAGCAAAAGTACAAAATATTATACAAAGTTTTAATAAACGCTTTTTACGTAATCACGCGTTCTAAACTACTGAAACAAATCGTGTATTTTATCAGAATAAAAACAAATAATACGAGGGCAATTTAAAAACACAAAACAAGCTCACTTTTCAAGCAGTCTGATGCAGTCGGCCGCTTCAAATCTGAGATCGAAGTAAAATAACTACCATACCAATTTCATCAGACTACTATACCTAAAAGTAAGCGTAAAAACCGTAGCTTGTTTGTGTTGATCATGTTTAGTGGATACCCATCATGCCTGTGGAGTTGAGAATGAAGATGGAGAATCGTGTTATAATTATATCATATTTTTCGACTCGTGTCATCAATCCCAAAAATTTTATTTTCAAGACTTTGAAATCCGCCTTATCATATTATAAAAACAAAACCTAGGCTTTAGCCAACTGATTGACAAAATTGTGGCCAAAAATCCACCCAGTATTTGTGTACTGGGTGGATTTTTGGCCACAATTTTGTGCATAAAAATATACTGTAATTATTTTACCTAATATCTCTACCTAACTCTTCGGAGATTACAGGCGTGTGTAGATAATATTGATGTGACTTGTTTTAGTTATTAGAAGAAATTTATAAATAACATTTGATAGGTATTGGGAGTTGATATAAAAAATACTATTTAAAGGATAACAACAATATGACTATTGCAAAATGGTGTTATTTCTCTTAGAGTATAGCTCTAAGGTTATTTCTCTAAGTATTTCTCACGACTTTCAGTTGCCAGCTTAAAAAAAAGACCGAAGCAAGCCTCACGATATTCTAAATCTGACTTTTGCAACACTGGTCCTGTCTGTGAGTGAATCAGGGTTGGTTTGGTCTGACAGGTCCTGCCAGTTGTCATCTTGTCAGTGAATGAGTGAATAGCTATGATTGATTAATGAAAACAATAGATAGTACAGGAGTTAATTTGTAATAATACTTTTTGCAAACATGGATAAATTGAGCAAAAGACGTTATTCATCGAGTTCCGACAGTGCTGAGGAGGACCGTTTAAAGGACATAAGGGAACGTGATGAATTTGCTAAGAGATTGAAAAAACGCGATGAAGAAAAAGTAAAAAAAGTAACCGAGTCTTCCAGTAAAAGGTCATACGAAGAAGCAGCTAAGCGTCTGAAGTTGGAAGCAGAGGACAGAGAAAAAATATTGCCCAAGTTGCGCATTCACTCACGTCGCAAATACTTAGAAAAGAGGAAAGACGACAAGGTTATTGAGTTGGAAGCAGACATAGCTGATGATGAATACCTTTTTGATGAAAGCAGGTAAGTTTATTTCTATACAACACTTATAAACTAGAACTCGATATGTACGTCTTTCGGCTGATTCTGTTATTATAGTGGCTCAGCTTAATCTTTTGTACTTATTCCCAAGTAACCTTAATTTTTTTTTAAACAACATACATATTTAAGGTAGTCAATGTTCCACCCATGCCTAGAAGCTTGTTTAGCACAACCTGTCCAACCTCACACTATTGTTAGCATTAGAAAATATTCATAAACACACTCAATTAATATCCATACTAAGATTAGACTTACTCATATCCCCTTATGGGATGATATTCCTAAAAAGATGTTTCAGATATGTTTATAAACAAAAGTGTTAATGACAGTTTCCATTTTTCTAACTCAAAATGATCCAACTTCCATACAAACTTTCATCCCTATTTAAACCCTTTAAGAATAGTCTTCAAAAACACTGTTATGATGAATTATGTCTTCTACTTGCAAAACAGAAGTTGTAAGTACCAATACCCATGATTCTAACTGCAGAAATTTCCCATTGGAAACATGGTGGATGAACTTCCATACAAACCCTCTTCCCTATCTAAATCCTTTAGGCATTAAAGGTAATATGCAGTTACCTTGTAATTATAGTTTAAAATTATAAACACTTTGAGGGACACTGAATGCCTATAGACATAATAACAATAAAACTTCTATTGTGTCTTGTTCAGTGTCCATCAATGGGTTAATAATTTAACAATTATTTTCAATCTTGTGTCTGAATATTTGTTTTTGTTACAGCTTAACTCAAAGAGAAAGGTTAGAAAGAGAACACAAAAAAACGATTTTAAAATTAGCTAAAGAACATGAAAAAGCCCGAGAGTTGGAGAATGTCCAGAGATATCATATGCCACAAGATTTAGGAAAAGATGCTAAAGGTTAGTTTCATGCAAATTATATAAACTTTCCAATTCTATGTATTGAAAATATTAATTAATTTATTTATTTACAACAACTTAAGTTATCATTACAGGGTTAACCCTAATGCAACACTTAAGACCTTAAATGTACTATTCTGTTTTAAAGGAGAGTGGGCAACGAACAATGATATCTACCTTACAGCCCAATAGCCATTATATATACCAATGAAAAGAGCCTTACAAGTAGAACCTTTGCTACTACTACAATTTTTTTATTTAGTTGTTTGGAGTTAGTTACTTGTGCAGCGAAGCTTAGTCAGCTTAAAATGTTCCCACAGCATCAGTCGACAGTCACTGTCATTTTCTCAAAAGGGAGTGACCATTAGTTAAATGTAATATATTGATCGAAAATGCTTATTAAGTCATTGACTGCCACGCAGCAGACACAATAGAAAAACTATTGTTCGCGGCTCACCGGTGACCGCGTTGGCGCTCAATGTGTTAAGGAGAACATTATTTTATTTTGTTACTATAATAACTTGTGTCAATTGTAAAACCATTTGGAGTAACATTAGCCCTTAAAATGACTAACTATCATCTTAATTCTCGTATTTCAATAACTAAGTAAAGCCTGATTGCAACAATAAAAGTTGCATTGTCTAAACATTTTTGAAAATGTTTATGTATATGTGGTATGTACCACATATACCTTTCGAAGGAACCTTTTCGTTGGTATATATCATGGCGCTTTTGGATGCTAGGGCAGATAACCCAATCCTCTTTTGATATTAACAAAATTGTGTGACATTACAGGTGAATATGTTGAAGTTGATGAACGAGAAAAATTACCTCACTCAGAACAACAAAGATGGGAACAGGAACAAATAAAATCTGCTTTCTTTAAATTTGGTGCAAAAGATGCAAAAGGCCAAGATGAATATGAGCTGTTACTGGATGAGCAGATTGATTTTATTCAAGCTCTTCAATTGGAAGGCAATAAAGAAAAGAAAGAACAAGAAGAGAAGTCTGAGTACCAGAAAATACGTATGACTATTGAAGAAACAAAGAAGTCGCTGCCAGTTTACCCTTTTAAGCAGTCATTGATTGAAGCTATAAAGAATTATCAAATACTTATAGTAGAAGGTGAGACAGGATCTGGAAAAACTACTCAAATACCTCAATACCTTCATGATGCTGGTTTCACTGAAGACGGTAAGAAAATTGGTTGCACACAACCAAGAAGAGTAGCGGCCATGTCTGTATCAGCTAGAGTGGCTCAGGAAATGAATGTTAAACTTGGAAATGAAGTTGGCTATAGCATTAGATTTGAAGACTGCACTTCTGACAGAACTGTCATCAAATATATGACTGATGGTACTCTGCATCGAGAGTTTCTCTCAGAGCCAGACTTAGCCTCTTATAGTGTAATGATAATTGATGAAGCTCATGAGCGAACGCTGCACACTGATATTCTATTTGGCCTTGTCAAAGATATAACTAGGTTTAGACCCGATTTGAAGTTGCTTATATCAAGTGCCACATTAGATGCTGAGAAATTTTCTAGTTTCTTTGATGATGCTCCTATCTTTAGAATCCCTGGCAGAAGATTTCCAGTTGATATCTATTACACAAAAGCACCCGAAGCAGATTATGTTGATGCTTGTGTTGTTTCTGTATTACAGATACATGCCACACAACCACTTGGAGACATATTAGTTTTTCTCACAGGACAAGAAGAAATAGAAACTTGTTTTGAAATGTTACAAGAAAGAACAAAAAGGATTGGTAAGAAGTTAAGAGAACTACTGATATTACCAGTTTATGCAAACTTACCAAGTGATATGCAAGCTAAAATATTTGAACCCACTCCAGAAGGTGCCCGTAAAGTGGTGTTAGCCACTAACATCGCTGAAACTTCTTTGACTATTGATAATATCATTTATGTAATTGATCCTGGATTTGCCAAGCAGAATAATTTTAATTCGAAAACAGGCATGGAAAGTTTAATGGTCGTACCTATTTCTAAAGCATCAGCAAACCAGCGTGCAGGTAGAGCGGGCAGAGTGGCACCTGGAAAATGCTTCCGCCTGTACACAGCTTGGGCTTACAAGTATGAACTTGAAGATAACACTATTCCAGAAATACAGAGGATTAATCTCGGCAATGCTGTTCTCACACTAAAAGCTTTAGGGATTAATGATCTAATTCATTTTGATTTCTTGGACCCACCACCTCATGAAACATTAGTGTTAGCTCTGGAACAACTTTATGCTTTGGGAGCCCTTAATCATCATGGTGAATTAACTAAAGCTGGTAGGAGAATGGCCGAATTCCCGACAGATCCCATGCTTGCGAAAATGTTATTAGCAAGTGAGAAGTAAGTGTCTTCTTCATCCTTAAGTTGTAGTAGCAATTATTATGCAAGAGTTATGATTTGGGATTGGGTAGCTGGATAGATTTCTGCATGGAGTCAATATTTATACTTGTACTAATACATAGAGAGACTGGAAGCGCACATTCTCTTCCAGTCTCATCAAATCCTACAAATGCATAATCGTGACGTTGTTTTTTAGTCGAGCAATCTTACCCAGAAATAACTTTTTTGAGAACTTATTTTTACGGTTGACAAAACCAATACTGTGCATTTGTAAATCAATACGTGTGTGGTCCGACACAAACTTTTAGACTTTATTTATGGCGGCCGAGCTTGCTACTGGTAGCAGGCGCACCAGAGGCGTAGTGACCGTTGCTCACAATAGAAAAATCACGTTTTAGCGGTAACTTCAACACTGTATCGTGATTTGGCGACTCGAAATTCCCTACTAAGAACTACTTGTTCAAATCTCAATTTTGTTTGTCTTTCACGTTCACTTAAACAGTAGGTAGGTAATAAAAAATATAAAAATTGACTAAAATTAGTAGATTTTGTGTCCGGCCTCTTAAATAGATAAGAAAAGGTTTAATAATAAACATAGAATAATTGTAATGCCCACAAAATAACAAAATTAACTTCACATATTCTGGTTCTTAGAAGGCTCTATTTTCAGATTTTCTTCTTAGGAGTAACCCCAAAGAAATGGTCATATTGAACAAAACCATATTAAAACTCTTTCGTTATACCACCCGGATACTTTCCGATAATTTTTTTTTTTTTTTTTCAGGTATAAATGCTCAGAAGAAATTGTGACTATTGCGGCTATGTTATCAGTAAATAGCTCGGTATTCTACAGGCCGAAAGATAAGATAATACATGCAGATACTGCCAGAAAAAACTTCTTCCATCCCCATGGGGACCACTTAACACTAATGAATGTGTATAACCAATGGCTTGGCTCTGAGTACTCAGTGCAGTGGTGCTATGAAAACTTTATTCAGTACCGATCAATGAAGCGAGCGCGGGATGTGCGAGAACAGCTGGCTGGCCTTATGGACAGAGTGGAAATTGAAATGGTGTCTAGTCTAAGTGACGACACTAACATTCGAAAAGCTATAACTGCTGGTTACTTTTACCATATAGCCAAATTTTCAAAAGGAGGCCATTACAAAACTGTGAAACATAACCAAGTAAGTCTGCGCACGCACGACGTTGACAAGATGAGATGTGCCGAAACTTACAACTCCGAAGGCCATGGCAGATCGCAAACTGCAGCGGCACACCGCCGAACCACAATGACAGACCGCAGCATCACTACTGGTCGCATGTAATTCTAAGAAATCGATTCCGTAGATGGCGACATTTCCGCTTGCTGCTGCGGTCGAGCATCGCAGCAGATGGCAAACCAGCAGTGTTATCCGTGATTGTCTTTAACAGTGTAACGTATTTTTTTATTGGACCAAATACTTTGGCGTAAATGAAGAGGAGTGCCGCCACAGTCGTTGTGATGTCACTATCGGAATTAAAACCGCAGCTTCATATCGCTTGCGGATATTGCATTTTATTACACATCGCCCGTGCAGTCTGTGGTCTGCCAACGGAAATAGTATACACTGCCATGAACACAGCTGAGTTTTTTGTTTTATCTCACAGAGCGTTTGGCTCTTGCTTTTCCAATTGCCTTTTAGCACTGGGTGGTACAAGGTAAAGTAATTACTGATGCACTAGTTTATCAAACATGTAGAGGCTCATCTCGTCGCGGGCTCAACGCTCAGCCAATAATTGCAACACCTGGCTTATAAAAGATATTATTTGCTATATTAATATAAATACTTATTTTTTTTCAGACTGTCATGATTCACCCCAATAGTGCTTTATTTGAAGAATTACCTCGATGGGTGATTTACCATGAATTAGTGTTTACTTCTAAAGAATTTATGAGGCAAGTGACAGAAATAGAAAGTAAATGGCTCTTGGAAGTTGCCCCACATTATTACAAAGCCAAAGAACTTGAAGATTCCACAAATAAGAAGATGCCTAAAACTGTTGGTAAATCTTCCAATCAATAAAAAATAACATGTACAATTCAAAATTGTATTTATTTTCCTAATAAGTCCTCTTCTTTAGAAAGAGCTAACAAACAATAAATAAGTACATTATGCACAAAATGTTCTAAATAAAATACTATTCCAAATAAACTTTAGCCATCTTCAATATACTTTCCTTAACCTTTTGACCGCCACGTCAAAAATGAAAAAGCGTGCCCTCAGCGCCAAGCTCCGAATTTATCCTTTAATTTTGTCACCCAGTCGCGACCGTGGCGTGCTGGGCACATTTTGGTTTGTCGTCTATACACGACTGTGGCGGTCAAAAGGTTAAACATTTTCTATAAGCTGTTATTGGTTTAACTTCAGGATCTCCAACCCTTGCTTAGCATTGAGACACTAGACTGACACAAAGTACTAGTTAGGCCTGACAGACCTTTAAATATGGAGAGAAAATGTACAGGTAAGTATAGGAAGATAAGGAACCTCAATGTTTCATTACCTAGGTATGCACAAAATGTTGTAAGAGAACAAATACTAATTTAATGGCATTCCTCTCCCCTGCCTCTGAACATAAAGGTGCGTACGGATTGCGCGTACCCTGGTACGCGTACTCAGTTTACGCGTATCCGGAACGCCTAGTCCATACCTGCAGCTACGCGTTCACTCTTGGGGTACGCGTACCGCGCGAGCCAAGTCGCAGCGCGAGCCACCGTCAGTCGGTTTTTGGTCGCGCGTCAAAGAGGACGCACGCGGCCGGCTACGCTATATTTGGACGGCAAAATGAATAAACACGCGTGTTCTTCGAGTTTCAATAATGAAAATATTATTAGATTGATTCAACTTTATGAATTTCACCGGGTCTTGTGGGATAGCACACTAACTGATTATCGAAATAACGATTTACGCCAAGATGCATGGAAGGCAATTTCAAATGAACTGAACATTCCAATAGGTGAATTAAAAAAAAAGATGACAACTTTATTAGCAACTAATAGAAAAGAAAGGAGCAAAATCAAAAAAAGTTTAGTAACAGGATCAGGTAAGTTTTTAAATTGTTTATTTACGCATTTTATGCATTGTATTTTCGCATTGTAAATTGACATATTTATAATACCCTATATACTTTTTTATCTTTTTTTTTTACAGGAGCTAATGATGTATATATATCGAAGTGGTTTGCATCTGAATATTTTACTTTTCTAAATGACAAGGACAAACCAATGCCAACAACGGAGACTACTGTAAGTAATTACGATTAGTTATTAACGTTATTATATTATATTATATATACGCCCGCTCCGCACGCAAGTAACGTTTCAATCGATTCCGCGGCTCTTGCTCGCTCCCGCCAAAAGTTTTGTTTTTTATGTATGTTAGAATATAGTTATAGTTCCAATAGTTGTACAAGTCACTGTGCGCTAATAAACTGTTTATGTACTCTAAGCGTAGTGTCTTTCACTGAGTACAAACCCACGCCACCACCATCATACATATTATTTTAGCCTACGTTAATCCGTGTAGTTAGTACACGTTTTATATAATATAAATGTCACATTAAAACTTAGTGATTATTTTGCCACTCAAGGGGGGCATTATTAACAAAGTGTTCCGCCAGATGTAAACGTATATGAGTAGGAGTATTGGGCGATCTCCTAGGTACACTGTCTAAAGGAAAAAAAGAAGTTAATTGCTGTTGGTCTTGTCGCCATGCACCTGGAACAAGCTCTCCTCGCTGTTCAGAGTCAAATGCATTCGTATGTGCGTAAATATTTGATAGTCTGCTTTTTCGTAAAAAATTGTGTAAATAAACAGTTGCCAATACAATTTTTGTAGCTTTTTCCGGTTCCAAAAGCATTGGTTTTCGTAGTACTCGAAACACCGAACTCAGTATCCCAAATGCATTCTCAACTACCCTCCTTGCTCTTGATAGACGATAATTGAATATTCTTTCAATAGATCCTCTTTCTGGATTACCCGAAAAGGGTTTCATGGTATATTCACTGAGGGCAAATGCTTTATCACACAGAATTATATACGGTACCTTCACATTGTAAGGAGTTTGTAGTATTTCAGGATTCGGTAAATTTAGGCTTTTGTTTTCAAGGTTCCGGTACAAGGAAGTGTTTTTAAAAACACCTCCATCTGATATGCGCCCTTGACATCCAACATTTACGTACATAAAATTGTAATCAGCGTCAACTAATGCTAACAATACAATGCTAGAATATTGTTTATAATTGTAAAATTCCGTTCCACTATTTAATGGTGCTTGAAGGCAAACATGTTTGCCGTCCATTGCGCCTATTGCATGAGGAAAGTTCCACTTTTCTTCAAATTCTTTTGCAACGGCCATCCATTGATTTTCAGTCTCGGGTAGCTGTAACAAATTATTTCATCTAAGTTAAAGTTTTTCTTATTTTATTTTTCAGATAACTACCAGCAACAACACACAGAATGTGCATGAATCTATATCAAATGATGAACAATTAGCCAGTGATTCTGCCTCAACCACGCAACAAGTACCTAGTGATTTGACTTCATCCACACAACAAGCACCTAGTAATTCTTCATCGTCCATACAACAAACACCCAGGAATTCTGCCTCAACCACGCAACAAGTACCTAGTGATTTGACTTCATCCACACAACAAGCACCTAGTAATTCTTCATCGTTCATGCAACAAACACCCAGGAATTCTGCCTCATCCACACAACAACAGCACAACACATCATTCAGAAATAAAAGGCGCCGTAATAACGATGACACTGCCACATTAACAGAAGCAGTGGGATTACTCAAGCACAGTGTACAATATCTATCCAAGGAAGAAGACTGTTACACTTCTTTTGGGACCCACATTGCGTATGAATTGAAAAAATACGACTCGCGAACATTTACACTAGTAAAACATGCTATCAATAATGTTATATTTCAAGCTGATATGGGCCAATTACCTGGTCAGTATGGGTATTATACCGGTGCCTATTCAACGGATTTAACCAACTCTACCTCACGCCAAAGCAATTACAGCGACACGCCAATTCCAGCACAAACTGCACCTACATCAACAGCGGAAACTCCAAAGGAAGCGGAGGATAATCAAAATGAAATTTCTGAAATATTACGTTACGTTCAAGAACAAGAAGAATAATTCAGAAAATTCTTAATTATAATTTAATAAAACTTCTTTAAGTACTTAAATTATAATTTTCTAAAATTTTAATTATCATAATAAATAAGCAGATAAACATAAACGTTTTTATTCATTAACTCACCTTCACATGATCCTTGAGAGCCTTGATAATTGCATCACATACTTCAATAATAATAGTAGATATGGACTGTTTAGATATGCGAAACAGATATTGTAAACTTGTATATGAGTCCCCGGTGGCCAAGAACCTTAACGTCACGGATAGCCTTTCTCTGGCTGTGATAGCTTCTCGAAAATTAGTATTCATTTTTTTTATTTCAGGTTCAACCTTTTCAAGAATTATTTCAAAATCTTGCAAACTCATTCTCACAAAATTTTTGTCCCCACTTTCTTCATAATTTATATCTTCCATTAGCCTATTTCCACACTGTAATCTTTCACGAAACAATTTTTTCATCCACCATCTAGGTTTCCGTTTGTTTCTCTTTTTTTTATTTAAAATGTGTTGAATAATGACTAACGCCGCAGCAGTGGTGGTGCACGCAACCGCTAAGTTTGTCGGAGTCATGGCGAATGACTGGGGCTCGCGGAGCGCTCTGGATCGATTGACCTCGCGTACAGGTTCGCGGCGGTCCGTACAGGAGCTGTACGCGTATCCAATGTACGCGTGGACAGTGTTTCCCAACTACGCGTAACACAGGAACGCGCTATCCGTACGCACCTTAATACAGCTTACACTCCAAACATCTCAATGAGTCCCTCTAACCTACAGTACTTTGGTGCCTATAATAATTGTGATTATTATATAGTATCATTATAATTTCATAGCAGTTTCTATTATCTAACTAGTACAAGATTAACAAAATTTCTTTAAAAATCGGAACATCTTCCCTTCCTTTCCCAATCTCCATATCGGGTAGGTTCAGGTCCCCTGGGCCCACCTACTTCTCCTGTATGTGGGTTGGTATCATTAGGCCATGGAGGAAAAGGTTCTTCTTTTTGAAATGGATGCATCATTGGTTGTTCCCCAAGATCTTCAATAGGAGTAGTCTCCCTCAGCTTTTTTCTAAATTCTGCCATTCTTTTGGACTGGGGCCTCTTGGATTCATCTGCAGCTTTTTCAGTTTGTTCTGCCTCTTCAACTGTTGTCATAGTATGAGAATACTTGCATAGTGATAAATTTACAGATGATAAATCTGTAATTTAATAGAAAGAGTTCATAGAAATTTCAGTAATGCAGAATATAATATTAATGACTCTGTCTGTAAATATCTTACATTTTATTGTCTGTGCACTCTCTGTTCTAGAACCACATTGATGATGTGGCTTTTTTTCCCAAGTTCTCATTAAATTTTTATATGTTAAGGTACACGCAATACTTTTACTGCAATAAGAGCTGAAGCAGTTTCATGGTATGGCCCATCAATACCAGTAACAATTTTATTGCAGTAAATGTATTAAGAAACAGTTTAATAACTGCAATATTTTTACAACAATATGTCCAGTATTTAGGTTTACATGGACAACAATGGCTAATGGAATAGTTACCCTATTACTGCAACACTTTTAGAACGAAGTTCCTTATCGCGCGAAAGGGGGGCTAGACGGAAAAAATTAAGACCAAAAGTTGTAACGACACTTTTTGCTATACTTAGTTGTAAGCCGTGTGGCGTGCGCGTGTTTCTCTGACTGTCTCTCTCTCTCCCTCTCACAGAAAGCAAGCGAATCGAAAGGAACTTCATTCCATCCGGGTGTACCTTGACACCTCTCAATTTTTTTTAAATATTTGATTGCCAAGGCTGCACTGAAAATATTGCAGCAATATTTCATTGAAAGTATTACCGAGCCTCACTTTAAACATTACCAGCAATGCTTGGTAGGTACACATTGCTGGATAAGTATAGCCCATTACATGTAAATTGCTACTTACCTTCTAATAAAAACTAAACGTCTTACCTATTAATAATCATGTGGCACTTACTTTTAGGAAGAATTTTCTTTAAAAAATGAATACGAAACATGGTTCAAAAAAAACAAATTCAGAATGAAAATCCGAAAAAGCGCAATTTGTTCTCTTCATAAAATGACACTACTTTGTTTTTGCTGAAAACTTGTCAATGACAAATGACAGCAGAAGTTTTTTTTTTATTTTCTGCCCAAATTTTAAGGCTTTGCCATCTGTCGTCATGTTTTGAAACTGCCCTCGGTTAGGGCCCGCGCCCACTGGTGGCACAGCACGGCAAGGGATTTTTATGCGACAAATAAAAATATAACGTAAATGTGTTACAATAAAATTTCAATTTTAATGATGACATCCAAGGACATTGCGCGACATGCCTAAGGATACTGCCGCATCGATGCCGTCTGAATGCGCTTGTATGTAGTGATGCCAAATGATATCTTGCGTGCCGTTCTGTCAGTAGACGCAGACCCTTACGCTTGTACGCTACGTATTCTATAATTATGAAGCGGTAACCAAGAAGTCCAAGAACCAAGGGGTATGGTATTACCCAGGTACTGGGTTGTGGAGGTACTGCCTATCTGTAAAAATGCCTATGTGTAAAATACTGGTATTGAGTTGCACCTGGTTAGACTGGCAGCCGACCCCAACATAGTTGGGAAAAGGCTAGGCAGATTGAAGCATCAATTCGAATCTAACGAAAAAAAAGTAACATATTGACAGTCCTATTTTGTCATTATTGATGACACTGACAGATCAGTCTTATTAAATTACTCTTTGCACTGACAGTGAAGTGAAAAACATAATGGCAAAATGAGTGACACTGTCAGGTCAGCAGTACTTAGCTTCAGCAGGTCTATCAGTCTATCTGTCGTTTTGTGCTTTTACACTAGAGCAGTAAAGTTTTGACTTCGAACTTGCAAGTTTGCAATTTTGTTTGTTTTAAAGTTTTAATTTCATAACAACTGAAACTGATTGTAGCGTCTTGTTACTTCTTCTTGACGGTGTTGGAGTTCGAAAAACTTTTTGGAAGATGTAATGATAGTTATTAATTTCCTAAGAACAAAATCCTTCCCTCAAATCGCACTGCTGCAAATCCATAAAATGGCGAAAAGTTCATTTGAGTACGTTAAAAAATTCGAACTAGATGACACTCTTTTGCCTAATAGTTGGATAGTCGTAAGACTTGATGGAAAATGCTTCCACAAATTCTCGCAAGAACATGAATTTGCAAAACCGAACGATGTCAGGGCATTGAAATTGATGAACTATGCCGCGTTTACTGTGCTTCGTGAGTTCAATGACTTGTTAATGGCTTTTGGGCAAAGCGACGAGTATTCTTTTATTTTCAAAAAAAGTACTACATTGTACAAACGACGGGCAGCAAAACTATTGACAACCATAAACAGCAAGTTTTCTTCATCTTACGTGTTTTACTGGAAAAAGTTTTTTGATGAAGTACCATTGAAGTACCCACCAACATTTGATGGTCGTATTGTACTATATCCCAATGATGAAAATCTAATAGATTACATGAAGTGGAGACAAGCTGATGTGCATATAAATAATTTATACAACACCACATTTTGGACTTTAGTTTTAAAAGGAAACCTGAGTCCATCGCAAGTGAGTTAATTCCAGCAACCTATTGAAAACTAAATGTATCTATAAAATATTTACAGAATCTTAAATGGCAGCAAGTTTTTACTTCTACCAACCACCATGGTGATTGGTATATTATAGTGTGAGTTAACATATTAACTAAAAAGACTGGGACTCAAGATACTTGAACTTCCAAATTTTAAAGTAATGTAGATAACAGTCTAATTGCATTTCATGAATTACATGTATTTAATACTAAAACTTCTATTTCAGGCTGAGAAACGTTTATGTGGGACAGTATCTGCAGATAAAAATGAAATTTTATTTCAAGAATTCTTAATAAATTATAACAAAGAACCAGAAATATTCAAAAGAGGAACATTGTTGATCAGGAAGACCATTTTCCATAAAAATCTAGATAAGCATAGTAATGTGATAGTAGATACACATGATGACATGCTCAAGGATAGATTCTGGAAGGAGCACTCAAGCTTATTGGCAAACAAGCCTAAAGAGAGTATGATGTATGATGGTCCCATCACAGATATTATTGAAGAACAAACAAATTGTATTATAAAAGAATAATAACTATTTGTTGTTTTAAGGCCCTACTTCCTTAGTTTTAACAGCTTCAAGTGTCATTTTGTGATCATCCATTACATATTGAGACCTCTCCGTACATCAGGAAGCATAGTTGTCCAAGTGTCCATACTATTGTAAATAATTATGTTCCTCTAACTAAACAGATGCATGTGCTGCTGGGGAGTTCCTTGGGACACTTCTTCCCAGGTAAAGCATGGAAACCTGGCTAGGAAGCTAAGCTAGAATAAATGACTAGCTATATGATTTTTATTATTATTTTGTCAGTCTTACTTAGAGGTGTCAAATTACAATCACATGGGCAGTCACTCCACATATAAAATGCAGGTATCCAGTTGCAATAATAATTATTATCATATATAAAAATCAATGCCACACTTTTCGTTGTAATTTTATAACTCAAGATCGGGCTCACCTATCCAAACCAAGTTTATGCTTTCTTTGGACTATTTAGTAGATGATTTATGTGAAGTTTGCACAAAATCAGTCGAGTGGTTCTTCATTTATCTCATTTTGAATCATCATCTACCTAGCCTTTCCCCAACTATGTTAGGGTCGGCTTCCAGTCTAACCGGATGCAGCTGAATACCAGTATTTTACATGGAGCAACAGCCTATCTGACCCCCACAACCCAGTAACTGGGCAATATGATACCCCTTGGTAAGACTGGCTGTAAGATTATCGGGCTTCTGACAACCCGTAACGACTGTCACAGATTCGCCTACAGAACCTGCTGAGGTGAGGTTCTACAGCAGACGGGAATATGATGTGGATGCGCAAAGGTAGGCCGCGAAATTCAAGTATTCTTGCTTTTTTTTGCATTGTGTGTCAAGTTGATCAAGATGGAAGTATGATTCGTGTGACCACAATAAATACCTATAAATTTACTTATATTAACGTTAGTCAATACATAGAGGTGTATTGAAGGTCTCGTCTTTCATGAAATCAAAAATTGCACAAAAGGGGAAAAAATCACGGGCTACTTTTTCGCATCTACTTCAAAATAGGTATTTAATAACAATCATAATTATTTGGATTATGAATACTTTAATTAACTATGTAACATTAAATAGGTGTCCAACGATTTTATTAGCTATACATTTTCAAATTAATTATCACCACGATTTTGAAGTAAATAAGAGAACATACTACTGTGCTAGAAATAAGAAGTATTTTTAGGCGGAATCGCCGCTTACTTTTTAATCAGCAACAGTATTATACCATCCATTTTTACTTTTACTAACAATATGTAATTAAATAGGGATAACATTATAGGTACATTATTTTCGTTATTTGATTTCATATTTTAATATAATTTTAATTAAAACAAAACTAAACGCAAATACCAACTTGTTAAAAGGCTTCCGCGAACCGGTTGCCGGTTGCAGCAGCTACGTCTTCGCAATTTTATGAAAAACGTCTTACAGATAGTTGTGTGTTGAAACTCGAGAATGCTCTATCTGCGCAGCGCCCAACTTGTGTTCGTGCAATACATTGTATTTTGATCTTTATTCCGACACAAGCGAAGTTTTTTAATTCAAAAACTGACTTCAAAAACTGACTTCAAAACCAAGCCTAAGATGACAATTTGTATTAAAGAAGGTTTAAAGATAAACCTTGTTTGCAATATGACATTTAATTATATTATGTTGATATAGACATCAAATATATTAACGTTAAGAAGTCCTCATCAATTAGATGAACATCAAATAGAGATTTAAAACTTTTAAATACTGTTTCAGAGATAGTTAATAATAATATATTCATTTCAATAGCTGAATTACAGCAGTGTACGCATAATACAGAATAAATGTGACTAACCCAATATTTACCTAAAATTTTGAAAATCTCATTCTACATTATACTGCATTTTGTATAACATAAGTACAGACAACCACATGTTGGTGGCAACTCTTTGACCTTGAGCTGGTCAAGTGCAGTATGGAGTTTAAATAGAATAAGGTGCCAGCTTACACTGGTTTTGGTACCACTAACATATGGCCCACTGTACTTTAGTTTGGCCTGATCGAAATTACAAATAGGGATTTACAGCAAAATAGTATTTATAGGGAATTATCAAAGTTCAGAATCTTACAGATAGACTGTTTAGAAAATGGGAATGTAGTTGTCAATTTTAGCACGATGCTTTTGCGCCACGCATTCACTTATCCATACAATATTTCGGCATTCCTGTTCCTTCAGCTTCAGGTATGAATAGAATACACCAAAGTGGAATTGTTGTAGGAATGCATGGACATTTAGGCTCACCTGAAAAAAAAAGAATATTTAAATAATGCTACGCCTACATTAAAATACAGGGTGAGTTTTCGATGAGGAGTAGTGATGGCCTAAACCCCTGGTAATATTGTAAAGAAATTAAAATAAATCACTGGTGTATTTACCAGTGATTTATATGATATGATAATGAAAAGTGGATTGGCAGAACCATCCCCACATGATGTCATACTATCCACATCCAAATTTATTTTAATCACTCATCAATTCCTTCCACTAAAAGAATAAAATTATGGTCACAATCAGTCTCAACAGGGTACCGCAGGACAGCGATTTACCCCATGATTACCTACCAGAATAAAATTTATAATATTACTATGTTCACTTAAGGTTGATGTTCCAGGGTAGCCTGCGAAATTCAAATTTTCCTAAGTTTTTTGCAATTTGCAGGCCAGTGATAGGTTGTATGTTGATGAACATTTGATTCGCGGCTGTAAGACGTATGTAGTTACAGAATTATAATCATCAAAATCATTAATACAACCCTCCGAGCTCATAAAGGTGTAAAAATGACTTTTTACAAGGTCAAAGTCATTCCGGCTGGTTGGAGGATTCACCTTAACTTCATCAAAAGATATTGAAAAAGGTATGAAATGAAATTATTTTAGTCCCAAAAAAGTAATTGAACCCCATAAAAATTACCTCATGTTCAAAGAACTTGTCTTCCAAAGTCTTGTCGCCAACATTGGAGCCAGCACCTTCAAATAATGCTTGGTACTCTGCATAGTACTCAGCCACAGCCTTGACTTGTTCATAATCATCTGCTCTAGCTAGAGCAGCCAATCCATCAGGATTCAGTTTACCACAGCGTGGGTATAGCTTTGCACGATCATCCTTAGACAACTCGGTCCCAAAGGAGTTGATGGTAATGATGATAGCACGGCGATCTGCTTCAAACTGAAAAGATAAAATCTATAAAAAATCTATACTACATTTGAAGTTATTATAAACAAGGTACACCACTTACTGCCAAAATTTCACACATAACATCAGCAGTAGTACCACCAGTCTGCTTGCAGAAATCATAGAAGGCTTCCAGGTATGCCTTGTACAGAGTGTTACGAATAATCTCAATATTCATCTCATCCAAGTCTTGCTCACTGATGCAGTCCACAAAGAATGGGGCCAGCGGGGTGTCAACAAGGACTGCATTGTACAGTTCTGCAGGGGTAGCAGCAACATGTATAGCTTCCATCTGCTCAAAAGAACCCAAGGGGTGGCATTTTGGAATCAACTCAGAAATGGGTCTCTGGTGTAAAGTACCAGTAATCAGCAGAATGATGTTGTCAATCATGTAACTGTATGTAATAAAATCCAAAAAGGTAGACAGGGGCTCCACTGAGTGATTCCTAAGATGTTGGAATTCAATGACAAGCTTCTCGCGCAGCTTATCATCGATGGTGGAGACAGCAAGAGGGCTGGGCTCATTGGCCAGGAAACTGCCGTAGTCGGTGCCCTGCAGATGAAGTTTCAAATCTGTAAACATTCATTAATGTCAAATTATTAACATATTCATTAATGTAAAAATGGGTATCACATCTGTTAATTTCTATCTCAAGTGGTTTTAAAAATGAACTAATTAACTCATATTATCTAATTACCTTCTAGTGTCTCGCATTGCACCAAGTTCAGGTAGTCTGCCTGCTTGAGGATACCACACTTAAATCCACGGCACAATCCCTCCAAATACCCAGAATCGATGTTAAAAATGCACCCCTTCATTCTGCTCGTGTAATAATTTCACTGAAACAGTTTAACTTCACACTGTTGTTGAAAATCCAGGCTACTCAAATCAGTAAAGAGCCCCAAAGAGACAGAATCAATTGAAGTGGGTGATCAATGATCATATGATGTATCCATAGACAAATCGACTTATATTTCTGAGTACAATCCATACTACCATAAACAAATATGACTACTGTAACTCTCATGGAATAAGTATGTGCTACTTTCAACGTGCTTCTCAGTAGCAGTGCCACACAAACCAATATTTTCCTTGTCAAGATTATTTTGTCGGAAAGCCATTGATGACCAAAATAAACAATTTTAATTTCAGGATTCCACCCGTGAAAAATGTATACCAAATTATAATCCATAATAAATTAAAAAAAAAATAATTATAAATGAAGAAATAGTTTACCTCGTTTCTGGCGCTGAATACTCCTTTGTCAGATTATGAATTATTATTCGGTTCCATGTTCCAGGCTTAGAGCATTTAACCTATGGAGATGGCATAGCTAAGCGTACCCCTCTGCCATAACCGTTTGGTCATACGGCCATACACGTTCTATAAAACTAGTTCATTCGCCAACCGCCGCCATTATGTATCGTATTGTGTCGCAAGGAAGTCCTCCTAAGAAATGGTTAATTGTGCAGTATCCTCGTGCAAAAAGCGATCTGCCACTTCAAATTTTCGAAACCATGGTGTTTCCTATCACTTGTAAATATAAATTATACATTAAAATATTTTTAATTACGTACAATGTCGAAGTAATCGTTATTGACGTAACGATAGAAAAAATACATTGGTACGTAGGTAGCGCTAAAGTAGTACAGGGGTAGGATTTGCATAGTGCTGAGACAACGCGAATGAATGATTTGCCAATTAAATGATTTTTCAGTCAATAGGTTCAGTAACCAGTTTTTTGTGTATGTATCTGGGCAAGTCAGCTTGAAATAAAAAAAAATAACTATAAAAGTTCTTTGTAGGTCGATTTAAATTATTTTCATTGTTTGTTTAGGATAATAAAAGAATAATAGTTTGTTCGTTTCGTAGTGAGTTTTTGTAGCTCATGCAATTTGAAAAAGAAACAATAATTATAATAGATAAATATGACGTCGAAATCTAATAATCCACCGCTGACCGCGATGGTGCGCTGTTAAAAAAACGTAGTACAATCGCCAGCACTGCCTCAAATATTCGGAATGTAATATGTACAGACGCCAGCACATCAAGCTATCCCTAACTGTCAAATTTTCCCAATTTAAAATGAACCTTTACGTCTTCGCAACAAAGTTGAAATACTATAAAAGAAATCTTTATAAAAAAAGACAGATTGGGGTAACTTGATGTGCTGGCCTCTGTACATACGCGGACGATCTCAAATTCTCTAGAGTTTCGAGTCTAGTGACGATACTGAACTTCTTCAAAGCGATATTGGTGTAACGATAACAAAATGGTACCTACTAAATATCAACAAATGTTACTACGTGAAGTACACACGGAAAAACAAAATAACAGAATTGTATTGCAATTAAATGACAAAATTTTAAACTCATATTAAAAGTATACTTTGTAAACAAGCTTATAACAAATTAGAGGATTATTTAGAGGATAAGGATGCTTGGAAACATACTGGTCCTGCTCCACAGGACAGTCTAGTGTCCAGGCAAAATCAAACTGGTTGCTTAGTAAATTAGGTAATAAATAATTTATAATGTTGTACCATACTACATATTTTAACATTTTGGAATACCTTTACCTCTCACATTGATTGATTAATTATTATTAACTTTTAGAATATTTGTAAATATATGAGCACGTTCAAAAGTGCCTTTCTTCTGCCTATTTGACATAAATGATGTGACTTTAACTTTGACATAGTATACGTAGTTTTAAAGATTTAAGCATACATAGGGATATAAGGACGGAGAAAGCGACTTTGTTTTATACTATGTATTGATATTGTCCCCTTTCTAAATTTTTGACACGTGTAAATAAATGAAAGCCCGTTTTAAAGAATGGGGTATGAATTCCGAATTGTCGACCCTAAATGCAGAATGATATGCAATCAATATAATATTATTGAGAAATAAGAAAAAAAAATTGACGATAAAAATAAATACAATCGTTCTTTTTCTATAGCACTATAAATTGTTTTGTGATTACTGGCGGCTACCTACGTAGTTTCGCAGGCACTAATCATTAAACGTTTATTTTCCAAGAAAAGAAAACAGAACTTTTTATTCGTTCATTCATGAAATGAAATACCACTCATTCCTTGTGCCTCAACACTAGTAGTTTGTGTTTGTTGTCGTAGAACAATTGCATAGATACGCACAATTATGTCAATGTGTATGTGTTTTTTCACTGTGTGTCTATAATTTCTTTGTGAGCGTTTGTAGCAATAGGAAGCATGTCTCTGTGTGTGGTTGTCAAATTTAAGAAGTGTGCTGTATGTGTTTTCCTCGCCCCCCGCAAAAAGTGGCAGAAAAAGTTGTTCGATGATTCGCCGCTTGCCATCTCCATAGGTTAAATGCTCTAAGGTTCCAGGACATCGGCGTCGGCAAACACGACACACTATAGTGCCAAGGCAGAACAAGCATCTGAATGCGTTAATACACTGCACTCGTAATGTGTTGTAATCTCGTAATGAAGCAGACACCTTATTTATATTTACAATTTGAGAGAGAAAAAGCACTTCTGATTTTAATTAGGACTAGCTTCTCCGTGGCTTCGAGCTTCGCTCGCGTGGATGACGGAAATTGCATGTTATTAAAAATACCAAATTTATTATACCGTCCCTTGAATTACTCTAACTATTAAAAAAAACTGCATCAAAATCCGTTGTGTAGTTTTAAAGATCTAAGCATTCATACATACAGACATTAGGACAGAAGCGGGAAGCGACTTTGCTATAAACTATGTAGTGATGCTTGGGTTCCTTGTTTTATAATTAACCAAAGAGCTTATCCAAATATATAGTACGTACATACCAATTCCATGTCTTTAAAACACATGATTCTATGGTTTTCAGCTGGCAAGATCTCATTAAATGAGATCTATTGGAAATTTTCCAATAGAAACACACCACTCACTGGTAATGTTGAGATCAAAGCTCAAGGACTCAATATCCAAAGCCAATAAATTGAAAAAAAAAACTAATGTTTACAATACAAATGAAGCTCTACGTGAGTACGTGTCATGCGGACATGCGAGGAGAATAATTATTTGGGGTGTCATGTCAGTCAATGTCAGTGCTGTTTTGGAAATAAATAAATAATTCGTTGATTGTATCGGCAAATACGATGGATTCTGCTTATAATAATCCTATAAGACAAAGAATAAATAAGATCTTTGACAGTCATATCCTTTCAGATAATACAGATGCGCTACATTCTGTGTCTGGCTTTTGTTCATCAAATTCTGCATACACAAGAAGAATAATTGTAAATGAAATTGAAAAACGGGATATGCTGGTCAACAAAGCTGTTTTATTAGAATATAGTAAGGTAAAGGATAAGCTGCAAGTGTTGCTTGATTCTTTGTCATCTTTAGATGTGGCAGTTAAAGATATGTCAAGCAGATTATCTGATTCCAAAAATAAAACCCACCATCTTATAACTCAAACGACTAAACTCAAAGATGAAAGGAAAAAAACGGAAAAAAAACAGACTTGGGTTAGCGCTTTTGTACAAGGATTTCAACTATCTCCAGAACAAAATGAATACCTATACAATGTTTCAGTCAAAACACCACTAACAATTGAGTTCTTTGGGACATTATCTCAAATAGAAAAGTTGTATAGTAACTGTAAAACACTTATAAAGTGTTGGCATCAGACTTCTGCATTTGATATCATGGAGACAGTGGGGCTGCAACAAGAAGTTGCTATAGAAAAATTGTATCATTGGACTATTGGAGCCTGCCTAAGTACCGATTCACCAAATAATGCACTAGTACCTACTGCTTTAGCTAAATTTCAGAATAGACAAGTACTATTCTCTAATATTATTGATGAGTATAGTTCGGCTCGCAAAGCAACTATTGTACAACTCTTTATTGATGCATTAACGAAAGGTGCAGAGGGCTCTAAACCTATTGAATTTTATGCCAATGATGCTAAACGTTACATCGGAGATATCTTAACATGGGTGTATCAAGTAATACCAGTAGAAAAAGAAAACCTTGCAACTTTATTTAGATATTGCAATATGCCTGAAAAGAAACAACTTATAATTGATGCTCTGACCAGTATCATGGAAGCTATTTGTCCTCTGCTAAAAGTTAGAGCAGAACTCATATTGAAACCTGATAAAGATCCCCTTGTCCTGTGGTCTATAACCAATCTAATAATTTATTATAAGGATGTCATACAGGCTGTTATTTCCAACGGTCATTTAATTAATACATTTGAGGAGCTACTGAAAAAAAGTGAAGAAGTTTTCCTTATTACTCTGGATAGTAAAATACAAAAGGAATTAAGCCATGGGGTCAAAGCTCCACCAGTAGATTTAAACCCTTCAATTGTTGTGACTGATTTGGTCAGTTTTCTTCGTGATTTGTTGGCCATAATGAATGCGTCCCATAATATTAATACTACTGATAGAAAAATGATAATCACACATATATTAGATCCCTTATTACATGCAATAAACGAGACTGCATGTCATTTGAGTTCTTCTGACATGTCAGTATATATGTTAAACTGTATTTATCATATTCAGTGTACCTTATCTCTGTACACAGTAATGGATGAATATAATGAAAGGCTACAAGCTCAATCTGAAGCACAAATTGATACTCTAACTTCTGAACAAGCTAGCTTCCTCGTTGCTAATTTAAATTTGGGGCCTATTTATACTATTCTTCAAGAAAAACTCAGTGGCCCTTTATCAGCTATACCTGGAATGGACACATCTACATTGAAGACATTTTTAAGCAAGTTTGATATGTTCTTAGTATCTCCAGATGCATACATGTTACCGCAACTTAATTTACTTTTGAGTCATACTCACAAGTCATTAGTAAAAAAACGAGCATTTGAGGTAATATTTGCTATTTATGCGCAATTGTACCAAGCAGTTCATGATCCAGTAAATGGATATGCTGATCCCCATACTATTGTTCGCAGAAAACCTGAAGAGGTAAATAAACTACTTGTCTAAAAATTTAAATAACATTTAAGCAGGTACAGTCAGCAACAAAATTCAATTAACACGTTTTTTAAATCTTAATTACTGAGCTAGTTATAGAATATAAACTCTCGAATGATATGATGACCCGAAGCTGAGAAATGGTGGTCCAAAGTAGCCATAGTAGGTACTATTTGTATGAGGGGTTACACACTATTTAGATCCGAACACTGCCCATTCAAAGAACATTCCTAATTTGAAATTACCCATGTTTGCAAATGAATAAATGATTTGATTTCGATTGAAATCTGATCTTGAATTAGGATTCGGGTTGGGTGCAGTGCACAACCACTCTTAGTGTTGTGTATGAAATGCTAAAAAGGAGATAAAGTATCAAATAATGTTGTATCAATAATTTAGATGATGTGTAAAAGTAGCAGTGTTAATAATCGACTTTTGCTGCTGACCTGTAGGTACTGTTAGCATAATAAAAGTGTAACTGTGTAATGTTCATGTTTACCTATTATTGTAAATTTAAAATACTGAATAATATTAATCGTGTGTTCTTCAATTGTTTTTTTTTTTTTAATAAACCACAGATAACCTACCTATTCCCTACAGCATTAAACACAGGGGCATTTCTTGAAAAAATATTATATTTGCCGGGTTTCGTGAGTTTTTGAAAAAACCCCGAAAATTGTTTTTTTTTGCAGCTAGGTAAATTTTACGCACTACCCTCATCAAAATAATGTGAAGGGCACAAAAAGAGTCCTTATATTTTAGGAGATATTAAGATTTAAAGAAGTTGACATGTTGAGGATAATGACGTTTAGTGTCGGTGAATGATGATTTTGATGATTGTAATGACGCTATGTTGCACCGAATGACAAACATTATTATTTCAAAATCAGCTTTGTAATAAACGAAATAAATATTTTCTTTAAAATAACATACCTTAATCTTATTATAACAATCGCTTTTCACTTATAATTTTAGATGATTTATAACTTCAGGTAGTTAAGTTACACAACATCTATGAATTTTGAATATATATATTGACAAAGACGCCTCACAATAACAGATTAAATTTAGCAAGTTCTACTTAGACAGATTTTTATTAGAAATCAGCTGTATTCTTTTTTTTACAAGAAAAAAAACTTACCATAAAGTAACATAAATAATACCTTATCTTTTAATACTATCTCTTCTAAGGAATAAAGAAGCAGAAGACTATCACAACAGCTTATAATTCAGTCTCAACAATATTCTTATTAAATAGCTTTGATCTAACCACCCTTTTTTTTTAAGGCTGAGAAATCATCCAATGACTGCTCCCGCTCTGGGTGCAGCGGAAGGGAGTGTCAGACTCTTACTGACTAAAACCCATCCATGTTCCTTCCGTAGCCCTTTATGTTCCGGGGTAGCGGTAACCCTTTCGGATAATCCCGCTTACCCGGCAGGCTTGGCCCTGAGGGCCCCTTCATTTGCTGACATCTCTTAAATATGAGGCGCGCGTGGAACATATACGCGCCGTCCGGCACGGGCCTGGTGCTGATCGGACGGTGAGTCACCCATTACTCACCGTCCGCAGGCCCGCCTACGGTGGCCGGGAGTCGTCACGTGGCTCCCGACGCCCGGGGCGTATCCCGCGGCGGCTGGGACGGGAGGACCTTTCTCTCTCCCATCCCGCCACCTCCTTCGCGAGCATGACTTTTTCGCAGAAGGAGGTGACTGCCTCCCACTCCCTCTCGCCCCGGACCATGGCCGGGCGCGAGAGGTCGCCGCCGCCGATCGCCTCTACGAGGACACGGAACACGCTGCGGAAACGGAGTTTCTCCCCGGTTTAGTACCACCGCGCGCCACTCGTACAGGCGCGTGAGTCATTCTGTGCTACAATGCGTCATTATGGGCAGAAACGATTTTACTTATAATGACGATACTAATAATGACGGATTGTACGAAAACACGTTATAACATGTTAACAAAGCGAGATTTGAAATAAAGATTCTCGCGTAAAGATCAATTCATGAGAGTATTATATAATAGTTCGATTATGAATAACAGTGCATTACACATTATCTAGATAAGGTAAGTGACACAAATGAAATTTTTTGTGACAAAAGTCGGAGAACTAGTAAATTATGACTTACCTTAGCAAAACTAGCGCGTCTACTCCCTTCAGCGTATCAGGCAGGACCGCCGAATGTGTCGCGGAAGGGGTGGGATGCATTACCTACTCACTTCATTCGTGTTTAATATCGAAAAATTCACTGCTCGCAAACATTGATGACACTAATGACGTTTTTTTTGTGACAAAGTTTTAGATTGATTATATACATCGTTTTTTTTTAAATTTATTTGATTTTTTTATTTTATTTTGAAGACACATTAGTTATTAGTTAAAAATTGTCGTTAAATAGTTTTTATTCAGTCACTTGAATAAATTACGACACCAATACTGTAACTGGTGGTGTTTGGAAACGGAGGTGAATGACGATTTACGTGATGTTTTGTCAGATTTCTCTGTTTTCGAGAAGTATTATGCATTATTGAATAATGCGATTAAAGGTTCATCCCATGACAAATTTTTATCCGGACGATCTCGGTGTTTAACTGTATTCAGAAAAAGCATATGCCACCGGAAAGTAGTTTTTCGCCAAAACGGAGAATGGCCCACAGACTAGCTGTATAGGAGTTTTATTCGGTATTCAGAAAAAAGTTGCCGCACCATCCTTTTCTCGAAGCAGTTCATGCCATTTTCGACCCCCTATAACTTCGAGGTCGGTAAAACTGGAAGCCTGATTTTTCAGTAACCAAGCAAGCGTTGTATAAACACGGTACCTATACATTCAGTCAAAAAAGTATCGGGAATGGATGATTTGTTTATGGTTCCAAATTCAAATTTTAGTTTTTTTGTAGTTGTTAGATTGGCACAACTGTTTTCCATTTTGGCGCGGAGTTTGAGTTGCATCTGTTATTTATATTATATACAGTGCTGGTTTTAGTTATATCATATATAGTGTGTATTGCGAATTTCATAATGGACAAAAATATCGAACAAAGAGTTTGTCTTAAATTTCGCATCGCCAATGGAATTTCGTGTTCGGGAGTCACTGAAAATGTTACAGAAGGCTTACGGTGAATCGACTTTATCAAAAACTCGTGCTTATGAGTGGTTCAAAGCGTTCAAAAGCGATCGAGATGTGATGGAAGATTTGCCTCGCTCTGGTAGGCCGTCAACGTCTGCAACTGAAGTTAACATCGCAAAAGTGAAGAAAATAGTGACTGAAAATCCCCATTCAACTCTGAGAGAGATAGCCGCCGAACTTTCTGTATCTCACGAGTCGATCCGTACCATTTTAACTAATCATTTGGGTATGAAACATGTTGCTGCTCGGCTAGTCCCAAAAGATCTGAATTTTCTCCAAAAACTCAATCGCATGAAAGTCGCTGAGGACATGCTAGAACGAGTCAGTTCGGACCCTATATTCATGAAACGCATTGTTACTGGTGACGAGACGTGGGTTTACGAGTTTGACATGCAAACTAGTCAACAAGCTTCGGAGTGGCGCCTTCCAACTGAACCGAAACCGAAAAAACCGGTGATTCGCGGCGAGAACTGAACTCAATTCCGGAAGCAGCGTTTAAAAAATGTTTTGATGAATGGATTATTCGTTGGCGCAAGTGTATGGTTTCTAAAGGAGCATACTTTGAAGGTGATAAAATAAATTTGGATGAATAACAGACATTTTGTGTATTATTGATCTTTTCCCGGTACTTTCTTGACAGAGTAGTATTTCTAATTTCATTCAATTCGTACCAGTAGTTTCCCGATCATAAAAACTTTACGACACTTCTAGCGGACATAGACAAGGGCGTCGCCAAGGGGGTGCAGCTGCCCCCCCCTGGAGATCAAATGTAGCTAGCCACAAAGCGACCAAAGTGGGAGCAATTGATTTCCTTACTTATTAATAAATTTCGCATCCAAATTCACAAGGTTTAATGTATAGGTATTGCAGAAAGTATTTAAATATTCAGAATAACATTAAGATTTTGACATCCGTTGACTATATCATAACAGTTGTTGATGTCCTAAAAGAAACAAATTCCTTCTTGCCCGAAACAGAAAAAGAATTGAAAATTTTGATTGCTTTACCATGCACGAGCTGTACAGTAGAGCGATCGTTTAGCAGCCTCAAAAGACTAAAACCATGTTTTTAGGGTTCCGTACCTCAAAAGGTAAAAACGGAACCCTTATAGGATCACTTTGTTGTCCGTCTGTCTGTCTGTCTGTCTGTCTGTCAAGACCTTTTTTCTCAGGAACGCGTGGAGGTATCAAGCTGAAATTCATATCAAATACTCAAGTCTATGGTCTCTTGGAGCTGTGAAAAAATCAAACTTCTAAGTCAACGCGATCAAAAGATACTCCCGTTTATGCCGCAAATTTTCGACACTCGCAAGGGAATCAAAACCTACAGGGTACTTCCCGTGAACTCAGAATCTTGAAATTTGGTACGAAGCAACGTCTTATAACACAGATAAAGGAAAAATTGCGAAAAGCATAAATTTTTAGTTACATCATATAATAAAAATATTTTTAATAATTTTAAACTTATTACCCCTTTACTCATGAACGCGTAGTGGTATTATATTGAAATTCTTAACAAATACTCAAGTCTATAATATCTTTAAGCTGTAACAAAATCAAACTTCTACGTCAACGCAATCAAAAGATACAGCAATTAAAGCCGCATATTTTGAAACTCGCAACTACTCGCAAGGGAATCAAAACCTAAAGGATACTTCCAGACGACCTGGAATCTTGAAATTTGGCATGAAGCAACGTTATAAAGTACACATATAGGAAAAATTCCGAAAATCTTAAATTTTTAGTTACATCACATAGTATATTTTTTTTAATAATCATAAACTTACTAGCTTACCCAGCAAACGTTGTTCAGCGATTAAAAAAAAAAAACAGATGTTGGCCGATTCTCAGACCTACCCGATATGCACACAAAATTTCATGCAAATCGGTTCAGCCGTTTCGGAGGAGTTTGGAAACAAACACCGCAACACGAGAATTTTATATATTAGACTTGCTGACCCAGCAAACGTTGTTATGCGATTAACAAAAACCATAACTTTTACTTATATACCTACAGGTTTGTACGGAACCCTCGGTGCGCGAGTCTGACTCGCACTTGGCCGGTTTTTTTAAGAAGAAGCACCATGGCAGAAGATAGCCTTAATGGTCTGGCCATGATGATTTTTTTGTTTTGATATTGGCATCTCGCAGTTAAACCATAGGGTTGTCTACTGCTTAACCGGACTTGCCTGTGGATGCCACAAAAGAATTGTACCCTCCAGCCAGGGCTTAAATAAGCGGGATTGTCCGAAAGGGTTACCGCTACCCCGGAACATAAAGGGCTAAGGAAGGAACATGGATGGGTTTTAGTCAGTAAGAGTCTGACACTCCCTTCCGCTCCGCCCAGAGCGGGAGAAGTCATTGGATGATTTCCCAGCCTTAAAAAAAAAAACAAAAGCCAGGGCTTAAAACAAACTTACAAACTAAGCGACTATACGCTAAGGGCACCCCCTGTGGGGTACGGACCTCGGCTTAGGGCGTCGTTGGAGGAGGACAGCAAGGGGCAAGCTGGATCGGGGGTATTTAAAACTACTGGCTCAGCGGTAACGCGGGCTGGCTCGAGCAAGGGTCGGGGGACGGGGATGAACAAGGCCGTCGCGATGGGCCTCGACGGCGAGGACGAAACGACGGAAATCGGTGCCTGTAAGGTTTCCTAAAAGTGCTGGTGGCCGGGTTACTCTCTTGAAGGAGAGTAGTGGCTTCGTTGGGGGCAATGAGGGAGGGTGACGGGGTGTATCGGGAGGCGGCCGCAATCAGGGGATTGCGGTGCTGTATAGCTGCAGTGTCAAAGAAACGCTTCGAGAGGCGTTTCATGAACGGTGGGGAGTTTAAAATCAACATGGAGGTCCATGTTACGGACGTAAAAAGGAGCACTTGACACCCTACGGAGGAACCGGTTTTGAAGCGTCTGCATTCGATGCAGATACTTGGGCTTGGCGTGAGCGAAGACAACGCAAGCGTACGTCATGGTGGGACGGATTACAGCCTTATAGAGACGCAGTTTGCACCGGAGTGACAATTTGCTGCGATTAATTGGATCCTACCGAGAGGGAAAGCGGCCCGCGAACGGACCTGCTTAATGTGCTCTGCGAAACTGAAATGTTGGTCGAGAGTGACACCCAGGTACTTGGCATGCTTCGCCCAAGGGATCGGCTTGCCGTACATGGTGATCGGACTAGGGGGGTTGGGGAGGGCCTTACGTATTCTCTTGAATAGAACAGCCTGGCTTTTGTCGGGATTGACCCCGATCCTCCATTTTCGGAACCAAGCGCCTAGGACTTAAGCGGAGTTCTGGAGAGTTTGAGCTGTACATAGCGGACTGGTCCCCGTGTAGTAAATAGCCGTGTCAAACTCAAACTCAAAGTATTTATTTCAAATAAACCAATTACAGGCACTTTTGAATTGTCAAGGTGTCGGTCAGTCAGAGAAATGAAGCTATAGTTGCCCATTCCAAAGGAGTAGGTACCTATGGAGAAGAACGGGCAAGAAACTCCATGGACACTCTTTTAAACAAAATATGGTTACAAAATATTGGTTACATAGTTCATATTAATATTATACATGTGAGAACGATGCCGAACGTTAAAAGCATCAGATATAAAATATGTAAAAACTATTCAATAATTAAATTAAAACAAGCCTTAGCCGCTAAGAGATGACCAGTCCCTACTGACAGCGCCCGTTCACGAACATGACGCATATATTAGCACCATTCAGCTCAACCATTTTGAAGGGACCTAAATGATCCAACACACACGCCACCATCAGCGAGACATTGAAGTGAGCATGGCATACTCTCAGCCGCCAGGGCACATTCAAGTCAATGAAAGACGTACCCAGTAAATGGTCGCTTTATAGAAGGTACATAGTACTCACAGTGTCATGGCGAATATCCAATTGGGCCTTTTTACTCTTGGGGATGTCGCTAGTGAACAGGGTAAAGATAAGGGGGGAGAGAACGGAGCCCTCGATGCGATAGCGGAAGGTGCGGTTCGACAAAAAGTCCCGTAAGATGAGCACGAGACGGTCGGGCACGCCGAGATCGTATAGCTTATATATTAAGCCATTGTGCCAGATTTTGGCGAAAGCCTTCGCTATATCGAAAAACAGGGCGCCAGTAATAGCGCCGCGCTGGAAGCCGGCACTGATGTGCGGTGCGCTTGCTGGACGCACGAGTGTTGGGTACGGAACCCGAACTGCTCGTCGGGGATCAAATTCTTCGCTTCGGTATACCTAGTCCTTGAAGCGCTTATAAATAAGCCTCTCGTAGATTTCTGGCCATGAAGAGTGTACACAGAGCTATATAAATAAAAACCTAAATAATTTTAATGATAAAGTAGTTGAAAGTTTAGCAAAAAATCCCCGCAGGTTGTGTTTTAATTAAATATTATTTTTGTTAAAATAAATAATTATTATTGTGTTTAAAAGTTTGAAGTTTAGTTATTGTGCTGTTGAGGGCTTCTGAAGTTTTATACATTGATATTAGAACCGTTCTTATTACAATCGTCATCGAGGCAAAGACTTCCAAAGTGTAACGCTTCATGCTCTCTGCCTTAATATTTTTTATCCTCCATAATATTGCCCCATTGCCCTCCCCTCCCCCCCCTTAGTCATAAGCTGGCGACGCCCTTGGACATAGAAGCTTCAAATTTAGAATATACAATTAGTGTTTAGTGTATATTATTATATAAATCAAGGAAAATCTAAAATATTTTTAATTTCGGTCCAGTTATAAACACCACTTTTCTTTTTTTTTGTTTCAACACACCCAACTGCATACATAACTTTGTAAACTTATATAATGTATAGGATTACAAAGTTACATTTGCAGTTAATGAATCAGTGTACCTGTTGTAATGGAAAAATAGGAGGAGTAGATAGGTACCTAGATATAATTCCTTATTGTTCAAAGGTAACTTGCAAAATGGTCAACGGAATGAAAAAGCAAGACTGGTATGTTGTTGGTATTCGAGAAGTAGGACTATCTACTAAAAGAAATGAGATGCCATCAAAAACAAAACTTGTAAAAAAAACAAAGTCTCGCAACTCAGTTCTTCAAAGTTCTTCTTAAAAGTTGTGAGATCCATGTTACACCAAGTAGGTATAATAAAGTTTCAATTACGATTTCATTGTTAAAAATATTTGAATTTGACTGGTCAATACGCCTGATTTGGATATGTCGGCGAGTTGATACAAATGTTATACATATATAGGTAGTCAGTAACTAATCCATGGTCCAAGTAGTCGTGCACATCATCAGGCGGGAGGAAACGCCCGAGTGTCACCACTGCGAGGATCGCCCAGAGGACACGGTAGAGCACACGGTGCAAGCCTGCCCCGCTTGGGCGGAGCACCGCCGTGTCCTCGTAGAGGCGATCGGCGGCGGCGACCTCTCGCGCCCGGCCCTGGTGCAAGCCATGGTCCGGGGCGAGGTGGCGGGATGGGAGAGAGAAAGGTCCTCCCGTCCCAGCCGCCGCGGGAGACGCCCCGGGCGTCGGGAGCCACGTGACGACTCCCGGCCACCGTAGGCGCGGGCCTGCCGACGGTGAGTAATGGGTGACTCACCGTCCGATCAGCACCAGGCCCGTGCCGGACGGCGCGTATATGTTCCACGCGCACCTCAAAGAGATGTCAGCATAATTACATGAAGGGGCCCCTCAGGGCCAAGCCTGCCGGGTAAGCGGGATTGTCCGAAAGGGTTACCCCGGAACATAAAGGGCTACGGAAGGAACATGGATGGGTTTTAGTCAGTAAGAGTCTGACACTCCCTTCCGCTCCACCCAGAGCGGGAGCAGTCATTGGATGATTTCCCAGCCAAAAAAAAAAAAAAATATAGTCGTACTTAGTAGTAAGTCGGGCTAAACTTTCCATTACTAGACTGGGATTTGAAAGTTCCATATGTTGTTTGTAGATAATACTCATAAATAGAAAGCAAGCACACAGTTTTTCTTGATGCGAAAATTCACGGTTTACGAGATATAATTTTTCAAAGTTTCCATACGAATTCTATTTTTAGGTTACTTATATTACGATGGTAGACGTGAATTTGCCATTTCACGTTCCGTTTACAGTAAAGGTGTATTTTATTTGACCAAATGTCATTTTTTTTACTTAATATTTTGCAATTGCATAGACTTTTTTACAACAAAAAATAACGAATTTTTGTTTACACTTGGAACGGAACGCAAAGTTGCCTCTTGTTTACCGCGTTTTATGTGTTGCTGTCAGTGTCAGTCATCGTTTGTTGCCCTTGCAGTTGAGATCGTGATCGTTTTACGTACTCCTGTAAGCCAGAAGCCTTACGTTTGACTACCATGGCGTCTCCGAAGCCCATGCTTCTGTGTCTGAAGAGTGTAGTGAAGTGCAAGTGTTGGACTCTAATGAGCCGCTTGTCACGGCCTCTTCCTCTTCAAGTAGTGCGCGAGTGATGGACTCAATAGAGCCGCTTGTGCCTACTGCGCGAGTGCAAGTGTTGGACTCAAATGAGCCGCTTGTCACGGCCTCTTCCTCTTCAAGTAGTGCGCGAGTGATGGACTCAATAGAGCCGCTTGTGCCTACTGCGCGAGTGCAAGTGTTGGACTCAAATGAGCCACTTGTGCTCCCCTGTGCGTCATCCATCTTCGATGAACCAGTTGCTGGTCCCAGCGGAGTAGCAGCTGGTTCTAGTGGTGGCTTAGCAGCTGTCGCTAGTTCTTCGGAGGATGAGGATGAGGCCATTGCTTCTGCTATGCCCCGGTTTACTGGGTCGTCTGGCAGAAGATCTAACCTTCTCTCGGATGAGTTAAGGTAAGTTTTGATTCATTGTATATAGCCGGCCCCTATTAAGAAAGTCAGATCTTCAAATATACAACTTTTCATGCGAGTGGTTTAAGGTATGTTTTGTTGATACATACTTAAACTCTCTTTCTTTTGTTTCAGATCTATGTGGAACTGGAGAAAGATCTTCAGTGAATTGGGAACGCATGACCAGTGCATTCAGTTTGCGGAGGAGAATGGACTCATCCTAAAACAAAAGTGGTGCTCATATCACCATTCAGAAATGCTATTGGTCAATGATTCTGGGCATTTTGGCAGGTTTAGATGCCGAAAAAGTAAGTGCCGGATAAAACCAGTCTCCCGTTCTATTGGGACATGGTTTCAAGATGCACGGTTGTCCCTCACTCTAATATGTCAAATGATGTATGCGTTTAGTGAGGGATTAACATACATTCAAGCCAGAAAGGAACTGACAACAACGGATGGTCCAGTAATATCAACAAGAATGGTAGCAGATTGGTACAGCTATTGCAGGGAGACAATCGCCATTTATGAATTGGAAAATCAAAGGGCCCAAGGGAAGATAGGGGGTCGTAATAAAATAGTGCAAATAGATGAATCGAAGTTTGGAAAACGTAAATATAATCGTGGCAGACATATAGAAGGACATTGGGTGATTGGAACGATAGAAGATGGCAGCGATGATCTACGGCTGGAAGTGTGTCCTGATAATGAAAGGTCTGCGGACATATTGGTGCCATTAATTAAAAAACATGTTGAGGAAGGCTCCATAATTCACACAGATTTTTGGAGAGTGTATCTGAGCCTTTCTCAACATGGGTATATTTATAAAAGAGTGAATCACAGTGACCCACTAAATAAATTTGTGGCACCAGACGGGATACACACCCAGCTTATAGAGAGCCAGTGGAGAGGACTGAAAAAACAGTTTTGGAAACAACAAAACAAACACAATTTTAGGGACTGGCTGTGCGAATATTCTTGGAGACATAGGATAAAGGTTAATCATTTAGATGCTTTCGAAGAATATTGTTAGTTGCTATAAGATATGTTTACAAATTAGAATAAATATAATAACATTAAAATTCCATGTGTTTTATTCTCGATTTATGAATATCCGAAAAATACCCAAAACCACCCGACTCGGACAGGTTAGGTTAGAAGGGGATGGTGGGGTCTGAAAGACCCCGCCATTCCCTTCGTGGTTATTTTTATTTTAAACCATTGAAAAGACTAAACCAAAAGACTACGCTTTTTGAGCAACTTTTGAGTTTCGGTCTTGAGAATTGGGGTAATTGTACTTTAAGAGATACCATATTTAAAGCCCAAAAACGGTGTATAAGAGCCATGTGCGGTATTAAACCAAGAGACAGCTGTGAACCCTACTTCAAGTCTTTAAAAATTCTTACGTTTCCGTCATTGTACATTTTAGAAATGGCAATTTTTGTTAAAAGCAACATAAAGCTATTTGCAAAGGTCTCAGACACCAAGAAAGGTCCCGTTAGAAGTCAATACAAAAATCTTTTAACTGTCAGCAGCTATAAAACTGCACTACTTAGAAAAAGTGTTCTTTGCATGGGTCCAATTATATTTAATAAACTACCGGACAACATAAAAAATGACACCCTTCAACAATTTAAAAACAAACTCATAAAATAATGCTCTAAGCAGTTACACCATGAACACTGTATTATTGACATTAATTTTATTTATAACTGACATTAAGTAGTTAGTATTGACATTTTAATTTGAAATTATTATATTAATTATTTTATTAGTTTTCCTTAATTATGTATTGAAGTTCAAAATTTAAATTTGAAATTATTAGATTAATTATTTTATTGGTGTTACAACTGCATTTAAATTTAAAACTTATCTTTGAAATTATTAAACTTATTTGGTGTTCCTTAGCATAAGTTGATACTTAATTTGTTCAATTTTGCATGCCAATACCCAGGCAGAATGTGCACGGGCCAATATATACTTTTTTTTACCAACTTTTTGTTAAATACCCACATTCTATGCGAATAAATGATTTGATTTGATTTGAGTGTTTTGAGGTTAGGTTAGGAAAAGTCATTTTTCTCGGAAATGGTGAGTTACCTTATCATGGGAGTGGTGCCAGAGTGGAAGGGGGCCCCTCCACAGGTACAAGGGGGGGAGGGGGGGCGGACATCCCCGCACCATAAATCGATGGAAATTTATGGATTTTGTTTTTCTAACCACAAAAACTTTAACCGGGTGGGGCTCACAAATTTTGTACCATAACACACTGGAGAGAATAACACACAATGTGACATGCAACACACTGGAAAATATTGTAACACACTAGAACTTTGTAAAGGCAGGTCTACATTGTACAAAAATATTATTATTAGGTTAATAAATTAAATGAATTGGTACGTATGTGACTTCTTTTAAGACACATGATCTATATACAACATGTCCCAAAATTCAACGATAAGCCGGCACCAGAGGATGGACCTACTAATGACTACTCGAGAAAAAAAAAGAAAAAAAAAATACCTCTACTTTTTTTTAAATTACTTAAAAAAAATGGAAATTCTTCGAAAATGTATACCCCTTATGACACTTTTAACTACCATGACCACAATTTTTCAAATTTTTCAGTTTTTTTGTTTGTATCGGCAACCTAAGTAGTACTACTATTCACCATAATCTTTGAAAATTACAGAATTTTCGTAGTTTTATACAAAAAAACAACCAAAAAAAAATATTTCCCTAAAATTTTGAAAGATTTTAACGTTCAGTACACTTTAAGTCATCGTAGTGTAAAAAAAAAATATGGGCACTACTATGGCAAGTTTTTTTAAAAATTAGCGCAACTAACCTAGATTTTAAAATGGTATAATACTTTAGGAAAACTAGCCACAAAAAAAAAATAATGACACTTTTTCTAATCAAGAACCAAATTTCATAAGTTGTTGTTAATAGTAATCACTTCTACTATGTGCCCAAAATAGATTTTTGTTGTTGGAAAATGTTGAATGAATGAAACAAATGGTGTCAATAAATGTAAATTTATTGCATTATTAATAATATTATAATAAATGTTCGAACTGTTTACCACCGGCATTAATACAAGCATGACATCGCCTTAAAAAAGATCGTTTTATTCGTCGTGCATATCTTCTACTATTGATATGATCCGCAGCCTGAGTGATTTTTTGGCGAAGGTCGTTCAGTGTTGCAATGGGTTTCGAGTAGACTCTGTCTTTGAGACAACCCCAATAGAAGAAGTCCAGGGGGTTTAGATCGGGTGAACGGGGTGGCCATAAAATAGGACCAAGTCGCCCTATCCAACGCCCTGGATACTCTTGGTTTAAGTATTCTCGCACAGGACGGGCATAGTGAGCTGGGCAGCCATCATTTTGGAACCATATGTTTTGTGGATCACTAATGGGCATGTCTTCTAATAATACTGGCAAGTCATTTTGTAAAAAGTTCAAGTAACTATTGCCATCCAAGTTTCCTTGTAATTCAAAAGGCCCAATCACTTTTCCGTTTAATATGCCCGTCCATAGGTTAACCTTGAATTGATATTGGGATTTGTCTTGTCTCATCAGGTGCGGATTTTCATTGCTCCAGCTATGTAGGTTGTGAAGATTTAAATAGCCATCTCTCTTGCAGGTTGATTCATCCGACCATAGAATATTATCCAAGAATTGGGGATCTTCTCTGTGCTTTTGCAGCATCACACGGCAAAATGCGACTCGTAGTGGATAGTCCCGCGGTAATAACGTCTGCACACGCCTGTAGTGATATGGGTGAAGTCTGTGACGTTTTAGGATTCGATGTGCAGTACTTTTTGGGATTCCCGTAGCTATTTCTATGGCACGTACCGAGGTAGTTGAATCATTTTCAATTTCATTGAGAACGTCTTCGTCGCGTTCCGATCTAGGTCTTCCAGCATTTCTCCTGTCAGATGGTAAACGGCCCTCCGAAAACGCTTGATGCACGTTAATAAATACTCGATAATTCGGGTATCTTTGAGCATTTGGGTACCTTTCTCGATATAATCTGCTAGCAGCACTACCATTGCATCGGCACTCTCCATAAATGAGGTGCATATTAGCGTATTCCAACGGTGTGTATGGTAGCGGCATGATAAACGCTAAACAGTCCAAAATACGCCAAAAGTCCAATTCACAAAACACAGTCCAGTTCAAAATAATGCCAGGTTAGTACAGTTTGCAGATCACTTAATCCAGTCCAAAAAGCCAAGCCAAAAGTCGTTAGTACGAGAGTCACATCAATTGAATACGAAACGGTGCACAGTAAACAAAGAAGCAGAGCGTACTGACTTTGTACTTTGTAGAGAACAGCAACATTCCTACCTGCCCTATTGTTATTTAACAACAAACATCTATCTATCTCTCTCTAACGTATAATCGCTCTCTATCTATCTCTCTCTAACGTATACTATCTATCTCTTTCTGACTTCTGAACTTCACTGACTACGCACATGTCCCTTCCAAATTCTAAGAATTTGCGAAAGAAATCTATTTTGGGCACATAGTAGAAGTAATTACTATTAACAACAACTTATAAAATTTGGTTCTTGATTAGAAAAAGTATCATTATTTATTTTTTGTGGCTAGTTTTAATAAAGTATTATACCATTTTAAAATCTAGGTTAGTTGCGCTAATTTTTTAAAAAACTTGCCATAGTGGTGTCCATATTTTTTTTTACACTACGATGACTTAAAGTGTACTGAACGTTAAAATCTTTCAAAATTATAGGGAAATAATTTTTTTTGGTTGTTTTTTTTGTATAAAACTACGAAAATTCTGTAATTTTCAAAGATTATGGTGAATAGTAGTACTACTTAGGTTGCCGATACAAACAAAAAAACTGAAATATTTGAAAAATTGTGGTCATGGTAGTTAAAAGTGTCATAAGGGGTATACATTTTCGAAGAATTTCCATTTTTTTTAAGTAATTTAAAAAAAAGTAGAGGTATTTTTTTTTTCTTTTTTTTTCTCGAGTAGTCATTAGTAGGTCCATCCTCTGGTGCCGGCTTATCGTTGAATTTTGGGACATGTTGTATACATGGTTAAATTTAAAATTTAGTATGTAGGGGTAGGGTAAGTAGAATAAGTATGTAGAGGTAGGGTAGGTAAGTTTGTAGGGGTAGGGTAAGTAGAATAAGTAGTAGTGGGTAGGATAGGTAGAGTAATTATGTAGGTAGGTAGGTAGAGTAGGTAAGTATGTAGGGATACGATAGGTAGAGTAAGTATGGAGGCAGGTAGGTGGGTTGATAGGGTACTTAGGCAGATTGGTAGGCAGGTGAGATAGGGTAGTCTGCATGGACCTAGATTTTTGTACCGATTTTCAGGGCAGGACAACGTCTGCCGGGCCCGCTACTTAATATTATAAATTCGAAAGTAACTATGTCTGTCAGTCTGTACCGGCTAAACTACTGAACCGATTTGGGAGAAGATGAGGAAGGATCTAGGCAACTAAAATACTAACTGTTACTCGCGATTTCGTCTGTATTTTTTTATTATCGCGGAGAAGTTGCGGGTTAAAGCTAGTTATTAATTAAGATGGGAAATAAAAGTGACATAAATTGTAACATTATTTATTTAGCTTTCATGTCAATCTCAGACATTCAGAATACTAAAGTAGAGGAACTTTGTTCACTTAACGTAAAAAATATTAAAATTATAACACAATAGTTATCAAAATGCTATTAAAGAATTATTTTCTCTCCATTGTCTTCGTAGTTCTTCCCGCTCTTCTGGTCCAAAATCTCCTATTCTTTTTCTAGTTTTTTTAGTCCTTTCTGCATTTCTTCGTTGCATTTCTTTAAATTTATTTGGGTTTTCATTTTTCATCTTCTCGCGATAATGTTTTTGCCGTTCAGCTGCGCTCAAAGGCATCTGTGTACAAAATAAGTTTTAACTCTAAATATATTTTGTGATAGAAAGAAAAAGAAGCTCTTGAACAAAGAAAATAATATTTTGTAGTTTTATGGTGTTTATATAATAATAATACCAGTCTATTATTGTCCCACTGCGGGGCAAAGGCCTCTTCTCATACAGAAGAATAAAGAAATAAAATAATTTAGCATTATTTTTACAAACGCTTGATTTCATTAAATACGAAAAATAAACATGAAATTTTTCTAAAGCAAAATAAACATTATAACCAAGGAAAGTATTATAACTACTGTTTATTACTGATAAAGAATTATGAAATTGTTGAAAAAAAATTAATGCCTAATGTTTACTTTCGGGTAACAGTATGTTGTGAACCAAGCTTAATATTATCCAGTGTGTTACGTAACACAACATGTAACACACCATAACACACTAGACCAAACACACCAGAAGATTCTTGTGTTCACTTGAACATAGCAACTACAACTTTAAAGATATTTTAGAAATAAACCCTTAGTGAACAAGATAAATACTATTATTTAACATATTAACTAATATAATAACGAATTATAAACACGTACCTTGAAAATTCTGCATTTAAAATCCAATATTTTTCACGACCAAAACGAACACCCCAAATCAACTCATATAAGTTACGAAACTAAAAAGGCTGACATAAAATTGACACATCATTGGCGTTGCCCTAGAGTGTTGCCACCCATTAAAAGTGGTTCTAGTGTGGTTGTCATTAAAATAAAAAAATTACCACGTAACACATCTATTATAACACACTAGAAGATTAATTGGGACAAATTTTAAAATTAATAGTTTTATAAGAAAATATTTAATTGCGAGAGATTTTTAGACAAAATGAATTACATGAACTCCCGTATTAACTACGAAGGCCATGAGAAATTATATAAACCGAATAAATATTTTGTTATGATACTATAACTGTCGAAAGACTGCACTGGGACATTTTAGTTTTATATGGAACAAAAAAATTTAAAAAGTTTCGTACACCAAATTATTTAGTAAACTAAATGTTATTTATTTTTATTTGGTACCATGTATTTTTGTCGTTTTCATATTATAATAATAAATTAAATTCTAAGGTATTCAATAAGTAAATAATACTAAATATGTGCGGTAAACAGGTGACCGAAATATTTTTTCAAAAAGTACAATTTTTTTGAGCCACACCCAACCATGGATATCTCCATAACCATGGAGTTTCGCGGTGTGGGGATGGTACAGGGGGGTAACCCCCCATCCCCCTCCCACCCCATAAATGCCAGTCCAGTAAAGGAAAGTTTAACCGTAAGTCGTGTCCTCCGAAGAAGACTCATTATTTTCGAACTAGGGGCAAGGGAAATCCAAACTGGTGGCAACATTGCCTTGAATTCCTAAGAATGGGAGCTAGTCGAAGAGTATAAAAAAGTATGAAGTCGAAATACTTGCTCCAAGTACGTATGAAGTATTATCTCAAATACAGCGGGTACGCGTACTCATCGGGTATCAATTGCACTCTCAAATGCATCTTACACACATCATAGTAAACTATATACATCATAATCATTGGAATTAACGGTAGGATTGGACTGCTGAAAATCGTCACTTAACGAAAAACTGTTATGCGACAGCGAAAGGAAAAAAAAACAAAAGAAAGTGTAAATTTAAAATATTTTATAAACAACTCAGCAAGTTTACGGTCAACAATCAAGAAGCATTCGATTTTACGAGTTAGTACGATTTCGTGATGATGGCCCGGTTGATAAGGTTTCGCCTTTCAAGAACGATATTGTGAGGGTCAATGTAACTTTTTACTATTTGTAACGTTACTTTTGTTGCTTTTTACTACGTGTAATTTATTTGAATGATCTCAATGACGATTAATCATCTATGAAGAAAAACATCGTGAGGAAACTTAGACTTATAATACATGTTTGAAATCACTAATCTGCCTTAAGTAAACGTGGTAATTTATGTTCGTGCCTTCTCTGTATGATAAAAGGCTTTTGCCCTGCTGTGGGCCATCTCGTACCCACTGTAGGGCAAAGGCATCCGGGCACTGTTAATAAGCCGTAATTGTAATATTATCACAATAATCGTGATTATCGTTGTTGTTAACTGAGTGCTATGAACTTAATTCACTAAATACTTCAATAAACACTCAATGAATTGCGCCCGGTATCGGATAAATATTTGACCAACAAATATTTGATAAATATTTGGCATATTTGATGATTGGCATCGTACATAACGCCATAAATAGTTCATAATTTTCACTAATGATAACATTTTGCTTTACTAGAAAATACTCGAACTAGTTGCGGTTCAGGCCAGACAAATCTTAAGACAAATACCCGTTGCGTGTACCGGTTGTAGTAAATACGCCCATCACTATTTCTAACCTCAATTTTAGAGATGGGTTGTAACAGGTTAAACACGATATCTGTTAACACTGTTACTGTTACACAAAAATAACAGATCCAAATATCTGTTATTAAATAACAGCCTGTTATTTTTGTACGGACAATAAATACGTATCCGAAGTATTGACTGAGGCAATTTGAAGTTATAGAGTTACGTTTATATACATTTTTATCTTTCGGTTAAACTAGCAGCCCCCAACATATTTGTTTAAGATTGATTGATTATTATTTTTAATTCGTAACCTGAATAATTTCCTTCGTACTTTATGACAGGTTTCCTACAAAAATCAGTAAAAGCAAACAATTTTCAAAAATTCAAAATTTTAAAATATTATGTCAACAAACAAATCGACAAAATTTCTTTCAATTGAATATCATCTTTATTCCCAATGCGATAAAGTCTAACATGCATGGAACTTATTTCGACCAATCCCGTCAAACGTCAAACCAAAGATAAAAAAGGGGTCCTTGGACGATCACTACAATTGTTTTTGGTCCCATCACAAATTTCCATAAATAAATAATAATTATAGTAATTTTTCTGGATATTATCCAACAACTAAATTTCGTCAAATCAAATCAATCGGATACGATTACTATTTTTTTTTGGTTGAATCACAAATTGCCATACAGAAAAATAAACAAATATAATACGTTTTTTGTATTGGTCTCTGGTCAGTAACAGGCGCGTAACATATAATACGACCTAATTTAGAAGTCACTATTTCCAAAATGTTTGTTCTTGTAAGACCACCAACTATATTTTAGGGGTAATAAATACTAAGTGCTTCTCTTTTTAGCGTAGTATAACCGCCTTAGTAAGAACGAGAAACAAACATATTTTGAAAAATAATAGGTGCTTCTCTTTTTAGCAAGAGTAATTCTTTAATGAGGAAGAGAGAGAAAATGATAACTTGCTATATCTGTTATTTTGTATAGGTGCGAGCTTATGCGTACGTGTGTTTCTGTGTGTGTAGGTAACAGCCGGGCTGTTAAAAAGTAACAGATAAGAGACGTTGGTAGGAACAATTGTTATTTGTTATTTCTAAATATCTGTTAGTTCTATCTGTTACGATAAATATGCCTCACTCCTACTCAATTTGTTAAGCTCGAGCTGTCAGTGTTATGTGGTTATTTAATGTCAATGTGCGGGATTTCGATGTTTTATCGAACGTAAATGAGTTGAAAGAGAAATTTAAAATTAAAACATGGGGTCCCGTCAAGTTATAGAGAAATCTCTCTCTATGCTTAGGTCCCTACCAAGAATATCACTTGGTAATATTCGCGATAATCCTAATTCAAAGAAACCTGTAAGTACTTATTTGCATATGTGTAGAAATAAGTAATAAATGTTTTTCCTACCCAAGATTTAACATTGCGTTTTTGCATTGCAGGCAAAACGGGGCCGTGGCCAACATGGTGGAGACAAACACGGGTCTGGTAATAAAGGGTCGGGACAACGGCAAAATTTTATGAGGCTCGGTTATGAAACTGGAAATAATCCTTTTTATTTGCGGGTACCTCAGGAACATTACTATAGGGGCCACCAGTAAGTCACTTAATTATTGGTTATGTAACCTTCTATTAACATAATAATCAATCGCAGCCTGCTGACTGCTCATACATCTCTGTAAAGTTTACAGAGATGTATGAGCAGCAGAAAAGAAATCAAAGGGTTTACAGTGTAAACCCTTTGATTTCTTTTCTATTGTTCATAGTTTTGTTTGGTATCCCTTCCAAAATCAAGTATTCTTTCACTATTATCAATTAATAGTACATTATAAATGAAGTTGATTGTTATCTCGTAATAAAAGAGGACGACCAACTGACCAAAAGTAGTTCAGAATTGCTTTGATTTTATTTAGTATTAATTCATTCAAATTGTTTTCTTTTTTTTTTCAGTTTAAGAAGAGAATATCCACCACTGTCCTTACACCAACTGCAGACTATGATTGATAAAGACCGTTTAGATATAAACAAACCTATAGATATTGCAAGTATTGTTAGGTCAGGCATTTACAATTTTTTCCCTGACCAGAAGCAGTTTGGTGTTCACCTCACCGATGAAGGAGCAGATCTCTTTGCAGCCAAGATAAATATTGAAGTACAATGGGCTAGTGAGCAAGTAATTGCTGCAATTGAAAGAAATGGGGGAGTTATTACAACTGCTTATTATGATCCACATAGTCTTTTCTTGCTCAAGAACCCTAAAAAGTTTTTTGAGTCAGGACAAGCTATTCCAAGGAGGATGATTCCACCACCTGACGCTATTGAATATTATACCAGTGCTGAAACTCGTGGATATTTAGCTGATCCCGAAGAAATATCCAAGGAAAGGCTAAAATTATCTCAAAAATATGGGTATAGTCTACCAGAGCTGGAAAATGAATCAAATTACAAAATTTTATCTGAAAGGAAAGATCCCAGACAAATATTTTATGGACTAGAGCCTGGATGGGTCATAAATTTGAAAGACAAATGTATTCTTAAACCTAAAGATCAAGAATTGCTGCAATTCTACAACACATAAATGTAATAAAGAATAATCTTTGATAATAAAATAGGTACATAGATTTAATCATTATTTTATTTAAACAAATATTGCTTGTCATCATACATGGGATAAAATAGATTGAACAAGTGAATCCCCAAGGTGTAGAGAGAATGTATACACGTGTGTATATACTGACTTATACCCCCCATTATGGGGGTTGGAGGATGAAAGTTTAATTCTTTATGCCAATCCTGGCCTAGCCTCTAAGTTTTAGAAAGCTGAAACATTCAGGCTCCATACATTCTGGAGCTTCTTTTGAAAGTAATGACAAAAATAAATGCTGTCTATGTATAGCTGCATCTCTTTCGCACTTTGAAGTAATATTAAAATAATGTATTAAGAAGTGGTGGTTCAGGAGCAGGCTGAACAAGGATTTCAAAGTACGATGAAACGCTTCGTGAAAAGATAGATAGATATGTATTGCCCATTGCTTTTTCCCAGATTTTGCTCGAGTTTGTTAAAAGTGACTGATCATTATCCGTGTCCGTTACCCTAGCAAAATCATGTCGAAAATTGCCATTTAAATCTTATGGATAATTAGTTGCCCCATATCTGTAATTGTTGCGCACATTTTTAAATTTGTTGCACTTATAGTTTTTTAGTTATTTAACAAAAACATTTTCTGCTGGGGTAACGTTACTAACGTTGCCCCAGCCAGACCTTTTTCTTTTTAATGGGAATATTGAAATAAATATTAGCTATATAATTAGTTGTCTAGACGAGGTAAATGTTGCACCTTATTTTGTATTTGTTCTTCCTTCGGCTGCGAAGTTATTCAAGATCCTGCTGGAGTAACGTTTCTGGTTTTGCTGGATCTCTGAAACGGGTAAGCGGATTCTTATCATCTTTTGTACATGACTTCTTAGGAATTAGTTCTAATTAGTTGTGTAATAATAAAACCAAAATAATGCACCGTTTAAAAGTTTTTTAATTAAATATAAAACCCTTCAATAGGTCCTACCACTCTGAATAAGAGCTCTATAGACTTACTTTAAGCGATATTCTGTAGCTTGTAACTGCCTTCAAATGTATGTGAAGTTTCATTAGTATACTTTAGGTAATTAACAAATTATGATGATATTCAGTTCTCCACGTTCACGGTCACGATGCGCGCGGAGTTATTTGGCCACCGATAAGCCTGCATGTGGATATTTAAACTGAATGTTATACCAATAATTAGTTGCTTACTTCAGTTTTATACCTGTAAAATTTCAGCATCGTACATACAATAATTAACGAGATAATAAAATAAAAGTCATTAGGATGATTGTGTAACCCAACCAAGTTACTACAGATACCATATTGTACTACGCGGTCGCTTTTTTGTAACCACTAAACTTGGTCGGGTTACACATCCTAATGACTTTTATTTTATTATCTCGTTAATTATTGTATGTACGATGCTGAAATTTTACAGGTATAAAACTGAAGTAAGCGACTAATTATTGGTATAATATTCAGTTTAAATATCCACATGCAGGCTTATCGGTGGCCAAATAACTCCGCGCGCATCGTGACCGTGAACGTGGAGAACTGAATATCATCATAATTAATTTGTTAATTACTTATAGTATACTAATGAAACTTCACATACATTTGAAGGCAGTTACAAGCTACAGAATATCGCTTAAAGTAAGTCTGTAGAGCTCTTATTCAGAGTGGTAGGACCTATTGAAGGGTTTTTATATTTAATTAAATAACTTTTAAACGGTGCATTATTTTGGTTTTATTATTACACAACTAATTAGAACTAATTCCTAAGAAGTCATGTACAAAAGATGATAAGAATCCGCTTACCCGTTTCAGAGATCCAGCAAAACCAGAAACGTTACTCCAGCAGGATCTTGAATAACTTCGCAGCCGAAGGAAGAACAAATACAAAATAAGGTGCAACATTTACCTCGTCTAGACAACTAATTATATAGCTAATATTTATTTCAATATTCCCATTAAAAAGAAAAAGGTCTGACTGCGGTAACGTTAGTAACGTTACCCCAGCAGAAAATGTTTTTGTTAAATAACTAAAAAACTATAAGTGCAACAAATTTAAAAATGTGCGCAACAATTACAGAAACGGGGCAAATCCACACTAATATTATAAATGCGAAAGTAACTCTGTCTGTCTGTTACCTTTTCACGCCTAAACCACCCAACCGATTTTGCTGAAATTTGATATGTAGATATTTTGCATTCATGAGAAGGACATAGGCGTATTATTTTTTGGAAATTCAACCCCTAAAAGGGTTACAAGGGGTGGCAAAGTTTGTATGAGAAAAATATTTTTATTGCACATTTTTGCATAGGTAGGTAGGTTGGGTAGGTAGAGCAGGTAGGTAGGGTAAGTATCATAGTTAAGACAGGACGTCTGTCGGGTCAGCTAGTTATCTATAAGATTTAAATGGCATTTTTCGACATGATTTTGCTAGGGTAACGGACGTGTGCGTTCGCGCAGCGGAATTTTGTTGAATTTAAAGATTTTAATTATGCAGATATTTAGTGTATGACGTCGTATAATTGTGTATGGTAAAAAAAAAATTGTGCACGCAGCCATTGTGGAGAAATTCACCAAAAACTGATTCCGCTGGGCGAACGTTGTCCTGGCGGAACTTTTTTTAATCCATAGACTTTAGAAGAAAAGAGATGTGTCCAAAAATTAGTGTGTATTTGTGTGTAATTGTGCATGTATGAATAAAATTTAGTGCATGCATAAACTTCGGAGAAATTCAAGTTTCCGCTACGCGAACGTTTGGCCATTACCTAGCTAGTTTTCATATAAAGCGCTTACATAGAGAGCTGTAGATTTTTACATACGTTGTTTTGAATTTGTTTATATTTGTTTAAAAAACAGATTTAGAAAAAATCGTAGGGCTTAAAAGATAAAAATATAAACGTAAAATACGCTTATTAGGTCTTAGTTCTTAAAGTATGCACTTTGGGGTCTAGATTTTCACGTTTATACAAATCTTGTAAGTGTCTGCAACATGTTGCCAAGTATCAATGATGTTCCGTTAGTAATTAAAGAGTTAGGTATAGGACACTTTACCATGAATAGATCACTGTTTACAAAGCAGTCAAATATCACGACGTTCTAAAGGAATTGCATGGTAAAATGTATGCCAATAATTAGTGTATTCATTCAACTATTCACATGCAAAATTTCATGTCATTAAATTCAGTAATTAAAGAAAAACAATTATAATACTGACGAAGCATCGAAAACCTACATAACTCGACCAAGTTCGGATAGCTACAAAAAAGCGGCCGTGCAATATATTTAGGTAACATCCCAAAATTAACAGTATAATACCGGTATTGAATTGGTATAGGTGATGATAACACAATTGTTGTTTCGATATAATTTATAGGTCATTTATTTTTGTACACCTACTTTTTTCAATGTATTTGACTATGACAGAAAGTAGGTATACTATTTACGTAGGTACTTTATTTAAGTATGCGCTTGAGACTTGAGATACCTATAATCTAGATATATTATTTAAGAAAAATAAAATTCATACGGCTTTTTTGTAGCTATCCGTACTTGGTCGGGTTATGTAGGTTTTCGATGCTTCGTCATTATTATAATTGTTTTCTAATTAGGTACTGAATTTAATGACATGAAATTTTGCATGTGAATAGTTGAATGAATACACTAATTATGTTTTTTAAATAAATATAAACAAATTCAAAACAACGTATGTAAAAATCTACAGCTCTCTATGTAAGCGCTTTATATGAAAACTAGCTAATGGCCAAACGTTCGCGTAGCGGAAACTTGAATTTCTCCGAAGTTTATGCATGCACTAATTTTATTCATACATGCACAATTACACACAAATACACACTAATTTTTGGACACATCTCTTTTCTTCTAAAGTCTATGGATTAAAAAAAGTTCCGCCAGGACAACGTTCGCCCAGCGGAATCAGTTTTTGGTGAATTTCTCCACAATGGCTGCGTGCACAATTTTTTTTTTACCATACACAATTGTACGACGTCATACACTAAATATCTGCATAATTAAAATCTTTAAATTCAACAACATTCCGCTGCGCGAACGCACACGTAACGGACACTCATTATCCTGCGGAAACTGGAAGCGCACAATAATGAACCATCTATCTGCAGCGCCAGCACCTTGCAGAAGATTGATATAATGGATAACCTTGAACTCGGCAAACTATTTTTCTATTGCTTGTAATAGGTAGGTAGGTACTGATACCTGTACTCTACCGACATCAAGCCGGCGCTGGCATGTGATTTTTGGTCTGCGTGAAAAACATGCGTTTCAACCTGAATGTTGGATTTTGACTGTTGAACAGTTACGTAGGTAATAGCATTTTCATAGGGGTTCGGTAACTAACAACGTTAGCACTATTATTACTAGCTGCTGCCCGCAACTTCGTCCGCGTGCACCCCATTTCTCTGAAATAAAAGTACGTAGCCTCAGTTACTCCTCTTAACGCAAACACTGCCATTATTTTTTGTAAAGGTCAGGTGCTATTCCAAGCTCAGTGCCTTCAACACGCATATGTGTCGCTAAAATCCCTACTGAGTGTGAAGCTTAGAATAGATCAAATTGTATTGGAACACACAGCTTTGGTCATGGGAGTATATGGGTTAACGTCAGCCACAGAGCACTTTATAACACTGACATCAGCATCTGAAAGTCCCGCAAATTCGGTCCACCAGTTACGGAGATTAGACAAGAACAGACACACAAAATATGTTATAAGTACCTATAATATTACCAGTACCTACCCATTTAGTAAAAAGCAGTTATTTTGTCATAACAAACAAACAGACACACAAACGTGCCGCCGGGCCCGTGGTGATCGTAAGGATAAGGAATTGAAATGAAAGGCATATTTCTGTTGAATATTATATATTTACTTTCTCTTAAAACACCCATACTGTTTTTTTATTTGTTAATTATGAAGTAAGTATATTAAAAGAAAATTATGATTTACAAATAATCACATCGGTGTATTCCTCATTAGAAATTCTTACGATCAAACAGGGTTTAGCTTATAGAAACAGTTTATAAGTCAAAATTCACAGATAGACACGATTTAATATCTGTAATGGTCTGGTTTGTATGGCCCTTCAACTGGGACGCCAATATATTTAGCTTGTTTCGGCGTTAGCTTAGTTAGTTTAACACCAAGGTGGTCCAAATGCAAGGCAGCTACTTCTTCATCTAATTTCTTAGGTAATGTGTGTACTCCAACGGGGTATACATTGTATTTTGTCCAAAGTTCAATTTGAGCCAACACTTGGTTAGTGAAAGAGTTGGACATGACGAACGACGAATGCCCTGTGGCACATCCCAAATTAACTAGACGTCCAGCAGCCAAGACAATAATATGATTCCCATTGTCTAGCTCATAGCGGTCAACTTGTGCCTTAATGTTTACTTTCTTAGCATTGTTTTCCAACCAAGCAACATCTACTTCACAGTCAAAGTGGCCAATGTTGCAAACAATTGCATCATCCTTCATTTTCAGGAAGTGTTCCTTGCAAATGATGTCTAGGCATCCAGTAGTGGTGACAAATATCTGTCCTACTTCAGCAGCTTCCTCCATGGTCGTTACCTGGAATCCTTCCATAGCTGCTTGTAGAGCGTTAATGGGATCGATTTCAGTGACAATGACTCGACCTCCGAATCCCTTGAAAGCTTGAGCGCAGCCCTTGCCCACATCGCCATAACCCGCAACCACGCAGACTTTTCCCGCGACCATTATATCTGTAGCCCTCTTAATTCCGTCAAGTAATGACTCTCTGCATCCATATAAATTGTCGAATTTACTCTTGGTTACTGCATCATTTACATTGATAGCTGGAACCTTTAATACACCTTCACGGAACATTTTATACAGATTGTGCACACCAGTTGTTGTTTCTTCAGAAATTCCCCTTATACCTTCTAAATATTGTGGGAACTTCTTATGAACCAAGTTTGTTAAGTCGCCGCCATCGTCTAAGATCATATTTGGAGGCTGAAATTAAATAATTAAATGTCAGTAAAACATGAGGAAGGAAATAAATTATTTATACATTTAATAAATGTACGCATAACATAGCAAATTTTTCTGCCCAGTCTAAGATTCGCTCTGACGCTCTGGCGTTCACAAGGTAAACGATACATTAACGGGAGTTGCTGTCTATTCTATAGTTTGTTAGAAGAGCTAAACAAAAACAACACATGTAATGTTTCTATGTTCTGTCTAGATCTAAGAAGCTTTATTACTAATTGTTTATTAACAAGAACAATAAGGAAAAAAGTTAAACGAAATTTTCCTCAGTGAAGAAGGTAAGTAGTAAAATCATAGCATAGGAAACCCCGCACTTCAATTACCTTTCCGTCCGGGAATATTAACGTTTGCTCAATACACCAAATATATTCCTCTTCGGTTTCACCTTTCCATGCATAGATAGGTATTCCAACCGCCACTAACGCCGCCGCAGCCTCGTCTTGCGTGCTGTAGATGTTACTGCTGGACCACTGGACCTGTGCAACCGTGTCAAGTTATTAATACTTTTGATTGTAAACTTGTAAGCCAAGTGATTACCGTAAAAACCGGCCAAGTGCGAGTCGGGTACCAGCTCGAAGGGTACCGTACCATTATTTATAAAAAAACTGCAAAATAATCACGGTTGTTGTATGGGAGCCCCCTTAAATATTTATTTTATTCTGTTTGTTAAGATTTACTGTTAAAGCGGCAACAGAAATACATCATCTGTGAAAATGTCAATTGTCTCACTATCACGATTCATGAGATACAGCCTGGTGACAGACAGCGGCGTCTTAGTAATAGTGTCCCTGTTTTAGCCTTTGAGTACGGAACTCTTAAAATGATACAGTACTTCACAAAGAGGGACATGTCTTGACATGTCTCTGAACATGTCCTCTGCGTTAATTTCGGGTACCTACATTTTATCCACTTACAAGCTGATTAACATGTCGCGGCTCGATGACAGCTTGCGGTAAATGCAGGTCTTTGTGTAGGCTATACTCTAGCCTAGACAAGGACTTCTACATCTATCGAATGTATAAATAGATTTTAATAATCATTGTTTGACATGCCACAGCCACTAATCTTCGAAAAATAATGTTTGTAAGCCGGCTACAGCAGAATATAATGTACTAATATCAATAATTTAAATACCACCATTGTAACAATATTCTGACAAATAAAATGATTTATTATTATTACCTCTAGGCTGGGGCCTAGATAAAGACTAACAGCATGTAACGAAGGATCGCAGAACATTTCTCAGTTCATTATAATTATTGTAACTAAAAATAATAAATAGTGACTAGTATTAGCATTTGAATGCAAATCATGAATTGCAAAAAAAAATTTCATAATAGTAGCACACATTTCAAAACAGATCAGGGGTTAAAGATAAAGAGGCCAACAGACGATGATACATATCAGCACAATTCTTACATGTACTCACAGAAATAAGATAACAAGTGATTATTTATCTTTGCCACATTTCAATATCCATACGAAATAACAAACACAATGTTACAAATATATTATGTCTAGAATATTTATACCGGTTTGCTATTTACCAGTACTTAAGAATTTTATTTCAATAATTAATGCCTTTATCTCCCGTATATGTAGTCGAATTTTGGTACGCTCTAAGAATATTCGAGTACATTCATAAGATTCATCATAATTCATTCTAAATTTTATTATATGACGCAACCAAAGTTTAGTTTAACCAATGGTAGGTAACTACTTATTTTTGTTTTGTAATCTATATGTATAATAAATAGATCGAGGTCACTCATTGATACATTCAATCACTGTTTTATCACAAAATCTCTAAAATAGAGTAGAAGACGTCAGGTAAAAAGGATTTTTGGAAACTCCCCCCGTAAAGGGGTGAAATTGGGGGTGGAGTTTGTATGATATAATTTAACATTGACGCGGGCGGAGCCGCGGGCAGCAGCTAGTAAATCATTTATGCTCTTCAGTGGTACCTATTATCAAAAAAAAAACTCAACAGATAGGGTAATAGACAGACCTCAAAGATTTCCTCGTGATCTACTAGTGAACCCTCGATGAGCGATCCCAACTCGCACTTGTCCATTTTTTAGGGTCGAATTCTGTACCCTAGCGGTCTAGCTTGGTAAGCGGGATTGTGGGTAAGCGGGATTGTCCGAAAGGGTTACCGCTACCCCGGAACATAAAGGGCTACGGAAGGAACATGGATGGGTTTTAGTCAGTAAGAGTCTGACACTCCCTTCCGCTACACCCAGAGCGGGAGAAGTCATTCTAGCTTACACTAATGGTTAGCAAATCCTACTCCTGGGACACAGGCCTCCTCTCGAAGAGAGGAAGTGGGTTGAAATCCACCACGTGGGCGGCTTCCTCACATTGTTTTCCTTCACCGTTTTGGGAACAGTGGTGAGGAAACAATGTATAAAGTGCCTGCTTGGCTTGGAACTCACGACCTACATTTCGTAAGGCGGGGGGCCGTTAGCACTGAGCCACCACTGCTTTAACTAATGGTGTTTATGTTGATGATGTTAGTACCATAACTTTGTCACTGTTATTTTTTCTTTTTTTTAAACTGAAAATCTAGAATTAATATTGTTGAGCAAACATATTTTCCCTTTTCGTGACGTTGTGAAGTTTAGACAGACAGTATTTTACAGTGATCGTGAACCATAATTTAAGAATTTGTAATAAAAAATAAATAATTACAAAGTCTGAAGTCAAGTGCGAATTTTCTTTAATTAAATTAGGAACCTTCTACCTCCTAAACTATAAATAATCGCTGAATATACGAAGCTTTTGGAGAGGCTTTTAAATTTTGTTTTGAACCTCGTTTCACGAGAAAGAGAGCCACATGGCTCTGGCTCAGCTCCTTCTTTTTCGAAGTCGGTTAATATTTTTTTATAAATAAGTAGGTAATTAATATTTCCACACCAGAAATGGTAGTATAAATGTGAATCAATGTTTGATTTTAGATCTTAATGTACCATATACTTAGAAATAAATATTATTCTATTCTTTTCTACTCTAAAAATAATATTACATACGAAAGCGACAGGATAGCAGTGGCTGTACCTTATGTTTATTGTTGCAAATAGTTTAATCAGACAAGCCTCAAAGATTTCCTCGTGATCTACTAGTGAACTCTCGATGAGCGATCCCAAAGACCATTTTTTCTATTCTTGTATATTAGGCACCATCAAGTCGACAGTTGGTCAGGATATTTTTAGAATGCGAGGTTGCGATACCAATTTCCATTCTCATATTTAAATCGCATTACTGCTCTTTCATAGTCGGCTGCGCCGCGGTTTGCTAACGCTCCACTAAACGTTACTACGCAAATCAAATCGTAGATAATATTATGTAGGTATCAGATTTCCTCAAACAAAAAAATTGTCAGATAACAAATGTAACAATTTAATAACCAATGTCGACATTTCAAGTATTTCGATAGGTTTATCAAGTTTATCACTGAGTGATTAGATCCGGATCTGATCTATACTAGCTAGATTTAAAGAGGTTTCTGTTTAGATATATTTCTGGCCACCAGGAACTTATATTAATATGACTGATACTTGCTTTTGCCCACTGCTTCGCCCACATAAAGGTTGAAATTTTCCTAAAGGAAATACTACCAGGATAAATAGTAACCTCGGTCTGAATCCGTAAAATTTTAAATAAGTTCCCATCTGCACGATCTATCCCAACTATTAGTTATTTAGGTATATGTCAGGTTGGTGAATCATTGGGAAATAGTAACTTGGTATAAATATTTTCCAACATCGGCTGTCTTTAAAATATTTTTTTTGAAAAGGTGCCTGTCTTTAAAATTCAAAATTGAAAACAGGTTAATTGCTGAAGAAATAAACATAACTTACTTCAGCTCCAAGCTCTATAAGTGTCTCAATGAGAACTGCGGTCTGCACGGTCATGTGAAGACTTCCAGCAATTCTAGCTCCTTTGAGAATTTTACCCGGAGCATACTTGCGGCGGCAGGCCATCAGTCCTGGCATTTCCTTCTCTGCCAGCATGATCTCTTTGCGGCCAAGCTCAGCCAACTTCTCATCAGCTGTAATAAAAAAGGCATTTCAAGGTTTAAATCTTTTTTTAAAGATTTTGAAACATTCAAATTACTTAATCATTTGTTATTCTTCTTACTTTTTCATTATAGAGAATATTTATAAGAATAAATTATTACAAGTTGCATAATAAAACATCGGAATAAAAAAGTTTAAAAGCCATCAATATTAGGCACTTAAGATAAAGAATTTTTTTATAGCTGTAGAGATACAACTGAAAATGTAAATGTATGTAAATTATACAGCTAAGTATTTTTTGCTAGGTAAGTCCTTTTTTAACTAACAAATCGTTTTAAAATTTATGATGGGTGGATTAAGTTATTGACTTGATAGATTTTACTATTTAAATGACAAAAACTTTAAGGTACTTTGTTGAAATAGGTATAATAGTGAAGAAATTACAACATGTATTAACAACTTCACATTCCAGTGAGTTTGCATTTCAACAATATTTTTAATATCCTTTAGGTACAGAACAGGCAAAGCCACATTCCAATTCCCATTTTACATTTTTTTGGTAGGTAACTGAAAATCGAAGAAATTTTATATTCTCTTTGGGTGTTTTCTAGGGAAAGAAGCCCGTAGGTAGGTCTTTTAAAATATTGTTTAAAACGTATCCAGGGTGCTTTCAAGTTTTCAACCACTTTAAATGCTCGCTGGATTAACTAGGTACCTTATAATGAGTAATGCATGAAGCACAAGGTACCTACCTACTAATTTCGCAGTTTTTATGTTAAGAAACCCCCTAAGGCTACCCACTGACCAAACTAGGTATTAATTGTAAACATTTTACACAATCATAGGTAATTACGTATAGCTATCATTTAATCGATGTAAACACTAAAGATAATAGGTCTCATCAGAAGAGCAATAATTGCTGATAATTTGATAAGAAACATTATCGTGAATTTAAAGTAATAAGCAGTATACAATAGCGCCGGCCTGTCTCTGAAGTCGCATGGTTAAGATAACCTATAAAATATATGTATTGTAAATGAAAATCAATACTTTGCAAGCTGTATTTGGAAATCATTATTATTTAAACTCATTTTTCTCCCCCCTCAGACATTAATTTCTATTCTAAAAGACAAGTAAATTTACTTACCGATTTTGTATGGTGGCTTCATGGTGAGATGAGTTCAAAATATTAGCAAAGTAATACTGTAATAGTAGCTTCACTGGCTACTTTTTCAATCTCTGTTTTTTTCAAATTTCGTGGTGATTTTGTCTTATAAAGACAAAGTTTATTACCAAAGAAGACAACAAATTAAACTTGATCACTTGCAAGACGACCTAGCTTGACCACAGACAGATCGAAATAAAGAATTGTGATCAAAGACTACAATATGTATTGTTGATTGTGATTCTGTGCGACGACAGCCGTGAGCCGACAGATGATCACAGATTCAGAATAGGTCAGGTACAGTCACGAGCATAATACTGTATACATTATACGGCAATACTAGCCAATAATAACTTGACACACTAGTATTGTTAGCTAGAAGAGGGTCAAATTAAAGCATATCTAAATAATACGTTAATACTTTTATTTCTTGGGGTATAACAACTGCTCGTAGTTTATTAACAACTGGTGGAATCTGTAAATATCTCACCGTGAAAACATGGGTGAGCGGTTTTGACAATTTTGACAGCTCATTTTAAACTCACTTCACCTACATTTTCACGGTGAGACTTTTAGAGAATAGCTTTTCAGTTACCGTAACCAAACACACGAGTACTAGGTTTGAGCTATAAGTACAGTCGCCAGCGCATCATGTTACCATAAACTGGCCAATTTTCTCAATCGATTTTGGACTCAACAACCAATGTTTTAAGGTTTATTATCATTTGGAGAAATTTGACAGTTTGGTATAACTTGATACGCATACGACTGTACAAAACTGATGCGGAAATGAAAATAGACTAGTTATGTGGGTTATATTATTTATTTATTTTATGTTTTCTGATTTACTTTTCTTGATTATCTGACAGTTTGGGTAGTACTTTATGTATCCTACACAAATGTCCTTTCTTTGGTATTGTTCGTCGAATCAACGGACTCCCTTAAGTTTTGTGTTGAGCTGTACGATTTATAACTGTCTGTCCACAAAATGCGTGCACTGACTGGACAGGCCCACTTAATTTGTAAGGTTCTTTCCTCAAAAGGCCATTTCAGACACCAACCTTCATGGTCTTCTCATGATTTGACCAGGATTATGTCTGTACATTAAAAGAGACTGACCTCTCAGTGTGTTTCGGCCTTTCTTGTCAGGGTAGTCAGTTAGGTAACGCCGGCCTCATATAGTTTTAAAAAATATTATTGACGAGTTTGTGAAATGAAAAGGAACCCATTAAAAAAAAAAATCTCGCCCAGGGAATGATTTTCAGTCGCCCCCGCGGGGATTGCCACCGGAGGCAAATGGGAATAAAAATTCTCAGTCGCCACCGGTGGTTTTTTTTTTTTTTAAGGCTGGGAAATCATCCAATGACTGCTCCCGCTCTGGGTGGAGCGGAAGGGAGTGTCAGACTCTTACTGACTAAAACCCATCCATGTTCCTTCCGTAGCCCTTTATGTTCCGGGGTAGCGGTAACCCTTTCGGACAATCCCGCTTACCTGGCAGGCTTGGCCCTGAGGGGCCCCTTCATATGCTGACATCTCTTTGAGGCGCGCGTGGAACATATACGCGCCGTACGGCACGGGTCTGGTGCTGATCGGACGGTGAGTCACCCATTACTCACCGTCCGCAGGCCCGCGCCTACGGTGGCCGGGAGTCGTCACGTGGCTCCCGACGCCCGGAGCGTCTCCCGCGGCGGCTGGGACGGGAGGACCTTTCTCTCTCCCATCCCGCCACCTCCTTCGCAGGCATGACTTTTTCGCAGAAGGAGGTGACTGCCTCCCACTCCCTCTCGCCCCGGACCATGGCTTGCACCAGGGCCGGGCGCGAGAGGTCGCCGCCGCCGATCGCCTCTACGAGGACACGGCGGTGCTCCGCCCAAGCGGGGCAGGTTTGCACCGTGTGCTCAACCGTGTCCTCTGGGCGATCCTCGCAGTGGTGACAGCCGGGCGTTTCCTCCCGCCTGATGATGTGCAGGAACCTCCCAAAACATCCATGTCCGGTGAGGACCTGCGTCAGGCGGAAGGTGAGGGCGCCGTGACGCCTCTCTAGCCACTCCTCAAAGAGGGGCCTTACCGCCACTATCGTGGCGTGCCCTACCGGTGGTGACTGGGAAGTCATTGCCCCCACTTCAGTTTCGCTATACATTGGTTTGTTTCTTGTGAAGAATAAAATAATAAGGAAATTTATTCCAAACCTGCATCTATGTAATTGATGATAACATTGAAATAAAGTTTACAAAATAGACTTTGTTATTTTACCTTTTAAATCAGGCGTATCTAAATGTAAAATGAAAATATAAAATAAACAGCGACTGGGAATGAACGCGCCCAGTGGCGCCAAACCAATGGCGATATAAAATACCACTTGCTCACTTGAAATGTCGCTACTATCACTAGGCTGGAATGTAACAGCTGTCATTTTTTTTGTAAGCAAGCGAACTATTTTGCTCATAATAAATTAATATCACTTCCTTATAGCATTTATATCACTTCATATGCACCGATACACAGATTAGGTAGAGATGATCGGTACGGTATAATGGTATGTACGAAACCCTTCAAGCACGTCCGACTCGCGCTTGTCTGGTTTTTTAAGGTACGCGATATTTCCAGATAAAATGTTAGATAACTATTGTTGTTTTATAATATTTTATGCTAGTGACTGTACAATAAATGTCAGACTGATTGCTATTTAGCGCTTCTTCAGATTTTATTTCAGATTATTCGTATGATGGGCATATGCTCATGGTGGCACTTAACACTCTTGCTCTAAGTTCACACTCCTGTTAGTGTTCGCATATTCCTCGTATTTGCCCAAATACGACCATGTGAAGTTACTAAATTCGCCTATTTTACACGAAGTTGCATAGTAGCCCGCGAAATTCAAATTTTTCTTACGATTTCTGCAATAACGTATTCTCTACAAAAAAGATAAATGTAGTCTTCTAAACTTTTTTTGTTGAGTTCTTTGCAATAGATGGCGTTTTACTAAACTTCTCCTGTCTGTAACTAAAATAATTCAAACATTTTTTTTTATCTTGTACGTTACATAGACAAAAGAATTCTAAAAGAAGTTTTTTGTACTTAGGTACTTATTTATCACTTTTATTTTCATTTTTTATTCCTATTACCTACGCAAACTTCTAGATACCGTTGTTCTCTGGCAATTAGTGGGTCGCTGATGCTGACAACTGTTGAAAAATATTCGGCGGAGTGAATGATGACTGTGTGGCATCCGGACAGACGAACATGATGACACCGTATGTGTTCCGGTTTTGCTACCTATTTAGCTGCGGAACTTTAAAAATAAGGCTATATTCAAAATAATCTTAACCAAACAGGTTTATAATTATAGCAAAATCAGAAACCAATTTAACTTCTAAATTGTTTAATCGCCATAGAATAGTTTACAGGGTAGCAGATAGTCATAGTCAAAACTAATGAAAATATACGCCGTAACAAAATAACTAATTGATTTTAGATTCGCGCAGGAAAAGTGGGTGGTATTCATTGACTCTATGCCTATGATTCTAAATCAGAACCTTTCATGGCATGGCACTAGTCCTCACATATTCTCCTATCATACTTAAATGTACATACGTAACTTGTATGACATTTGGAATATTTTTTAGAATATTTTAATATCCAAATTCTTTACTTTTTCAAATATATATGGTATTTATGTAAAACGTAAAACAAGTAAATGGTAGTAATGACACACTTCACGTAATAAATTCTTGCATAATTCGCGCAAACATCATTCCTATCAGTGATGCTCACAGACTAGCAGACACTCAACACGTCAATTGAAATTAAATAACTTATAGGGTATTTCCAAATTTTAGCACACGTAAGATTTAAACATGAAAAGTAGTAGTATAAAAAGAGTTCCATCCGAGTTAACGGAACGAATTGATTAAAACATTAGTCACGGCTTCACGAGTACTGAAGCTGGACATCGATATCAGAGTTAAGAATTATTTCTCGTCACGTCAAAGGCACTGGATAGTCAACATAAACGCGAGTATGATTGACCAATTATCGGAACAAATATTTTAATATCATACGAGCCTATGTTTCTAATATTATTATTAAACCATAAATAGTTATTGCGACACGCGAACTTATATAAGCTTTTGAGCTAGTCGACATGGATAAGGCCTCGGTAGTTTTATAACTTTAGAAGGTAACGCTAAAAATGGCAACAAACTGAAAGTAGCTGAAATGCCAGAAACGTTTCAATAAATGTTATGTTAGGTTTCCGCGATAAGAGATTTTGTTTAATAAAATAGAAAGAAAATATAATGATTACAAATGAATATTAGAAATAACATCATTCTAGACGTAACAATACGTGACCGTGGAAACAATAAATAAAATTAAAACGATAACACAAAAAAACGGAATAAGTTTAGTGAAATATACCCATTTGCAATATACTTAGTTGATGTTATCGAAATACAGGCATTTGATAACAATATTGCTTTAACATCCCAATATGTTTTAACAAAAGGTCCGCTTGGTCTTTCGCCTTTTAATTTAATTTCAGGGCATTACTATTTTGCCATTTCGGAATATCATGAGAAAAAAAACGCTTTAATTACATATGTACAATAATGTGATATTGAGATCAGAAGGCAGAGACACTTTTCATTCATCACAAAGGAAGATTTGACCAAAGATTTCGTCCATATGAGCTATGTAGGAGTTACTCAGTACTGATGGTAAGATATACTAGTGCAACATTGTTTATCACAAACACTGCCACTATTTTTTGTGCTATTGTAAGCGCAGTGCCTTGAACACACATACGTATTCGTGGCAGAGTATGGGTTAAATTTGCTAAGGGACTATTGTTGTACTAACTCATCAATGTTGTTTCAATAAAGAAATAACAGACTGCTGCACTTTCTTAAATTCTACAATAATTATAGTACATTTAATAATATTAGGGAATAAGGACAACGGAATTTATGTTACTAGTAAATGTTTACCTATTGGTCATAGTTTTTATTTCTCAAACTTCGCTAAGCGGTGTCTTCAATATTTTTGTTGTTAACCTGAATTGCGATGAATAAAAAAGAATCGTCGCCAATATGGCGTCCTTCAGTCTCGAGTAACGTCGACGGAATCTTAAACATACATTAATATACCGAATTTTCATTATGATCGACAATGCCTAAGTTTATAAAATATCCGAGATAATCATGCACGCATCTACACATGCATTCTTACCCATTCATAAATTCTTTCATACATCTTACAAAACATAATAATAATTTATAAAATTCATAATCCCTTGCACATGTGCATGCCTAAAGTAACATACATCGTCTTTCATACATCCCTTTCAAACTATCACTTTATCTCCCATAAGTAAAGATACCACAGCCACTGTCTGTATTTATAATACCAAATAGGAAAAATGCTTCAACTTTAAGACAATTATGGAAAGATTATGGTCAGGCATACATTTAACAGTTTCAATAATGCTACGCTAAGTGCATTGTTTGGGGCCAAAAATCACTTAGTGATCTGAAGAAAAAGCCATAACCAAATAAGCACTTTTCTTACATGCAAAAAAAAATAGTTAATATATTACATAAAAACATTTCACTTGCTTATAAACATTCATCCACTTTTGATTTGTTATTTTATTTTAGTTTTAACAAAATTCACAGACTGTTTGTCATGGTAATACGCTTTGTAAATTAAACACAGAAATATTTCCAAATGTGACTATGCTACAATAATGGTAACATGTTACTAAAGTAGACAAATATTTATATAATATCATAGATAATGTAATAATATTTATTTATAAAAAAGGCCAGAGTGTTAGCCCATGAACACAAAATAACTACTATATAATTATTGAAGATAGTTTAAAACAATACAGGCCTCTAAACAAATGCACCTAACGACTTATTAATACGGACATAATATGCCTGCCAGCACAGTTGAGTTTACTAGCAGCAAGTTATCTGAAACTGCATTGCATCACTGTGGCAGTGAATTTTTTCAAATCTGAAATAAAAAGAAAACAATTAAAATATTTAGTCGATATTCGAATGTGTATAGGTAACCCAAACAGATTCACCATATTACGAAATTTTAGTTTCAATCTCTCGATATAATGGAAAAACTCGTATACCATTACACTTGCACAAAGGAATGCTATGTTTAATACGTACCAGCTAGTGAGAGGCGTCTGTTGCTTGAGCTTGCGGATCTCCTTGGTGGCCCAGTTGGCGAGCGCCTTGGTGCGCGGCGTGCGCGAGCGGCGCGCGGCCTGCAGCAGGTCCAGCAGCGGCCGCGTCTCCAGCAGCGGCAGCACGCGCTGGCCGAACACCGTGCACAGGTCACCCGTGAGGCCCGCGATCACCGACATGTGCCCGTCCGTGCGCTCGGGCTCGCACGCCACTTGCATCATAAACGTCACGATTGCCGGCACGTGCGGCTCGACCAGCGTCACGTCCGAACGCACCTGCCACATTACACATGTTATGTTTCATCATCATAACCCACTAAGTCAAAGCTGAATTGAAACGCTACAAACCTCGCCCGTTGATCCTTTCAAGCCTTGGATGATACCAGTGTAAGCCTCCAGCACGCTTTCGCGAAGTTCACCTAAATATTCGACCATATCATAGTCGTTACGATCTACTTGAGCATTGCTTGCCTGTAATATAAAAAACATTTAACGTAAAATGTATGGTCATTTTGATTGTACTTATTTATAATACAATATTGTGATTTTACCTGCAATAACATCTGCATCACGACGTCGAAGTATTTAGCAAAATCAGGACCAACGCTAAGGGCAATATCACCAAAGACAGACAATATCTGTGGTTTTACTGAGCGATGAATTGAAGGATCACCAAGATTTTCCAATAGCAACACTATGATTTCATCACAATAAGGTAGCACCTGTAACAATAATATTTTTATATATTTTACATAATTCTGTGTGAATACAACACGTCATGGTCAGTCTCGGTTTTTCAGAGGAATTGATATATAAGAAAATAAATAATCATTGTAAAACTTACTTTGCTTTTTAATGCACGACAAATGTCACCAGTGAGCCCAACAGCCGCTATACATACTTGATATTCCTGATGATTTTTAAGTCCAACGTAAAGATACCTCTTAAAAGCATCCATATATTTTAAGAAACCTTCTCCTAAGACCTCAACTAAAGTTGAGACTGCCATCAGAGCATCTTCTTGAACACCACCTGCTTTGCCCGCATTGCCAGCAAACATAGTCAACAAGGCAGTCATAATAGCATCCGATATTTGTGGTGCATCTTCTTGAGTTACCTTACGAAGTACTGATTGCAGTGTGGCACACAACAGACTTTGAAGGTCATTGAACTGTGAACGATCAGCTTGACTTGAAATATGATTTTCCATCTGTAAAACTTGTTGAAGCCTCTCTAAAATCACCATAGTTGTTTTTTGTACAGTAACATAACAATCAGTAGGAGAATTTTTAACCATTTCCATGAGAGCTTCATATGCAGCTGATCTTAAATTATGTTGTGCAGCATCTTGGCGATCTGTTGTTTCAAGAAGTCTTTGAATAATAAAATCAAAGTATTTTGACATGCAATAGGTTTTAGGTTGATTGGAATCTCCACAATCGGCCGCTTCGTAAGCAGCCTCTGCAAGGCCTGTGAAGGCCCAGCAAACATTAGCAGCTACGCGTGGTTCAGCTTTTAATCCATTAACAAGACTTTCTAAAAGTGGTTTCAGATATGTTTCGTTAATAGCTGCTTCAGGAACAATTTCACAAATCCTTCCAAAAGTCCAGGCAGCTGTGTCTCGCACAGCAACACTAGAATCATACATGGCCTCAATCAAGGTTGGCATAGCCTTCTCCACTAGTGGCTTCAGGGTATTTGCTTCAAGTCCACCAAGAATAGAACCAAATGCCATCAAAGCAGCCTCCCTGTATCGCCAGTTTTCATTTTTAATATTTGAATTGATGAACGGTAATACATGAGGGACCACTTCATCTTCACAGCAGTTTGACAAAAGCATTAGACAAACAGATGCAGCTTTCGAGGGATTCCATTCCAACTCATCTTCAGTATCATCCTGTTTTGTCAGTTTCTGCATGAGAACAGGAGCAAGGTATTGCAATGCTCCTCGGGCGTAGAATCTAGACGTACGCGCTGGAGGTCGTCCTGTAAAAAGAAGCAGTTGGACATGAAAAAACTATATTTATATTAAAAATTATATTTATCTCTTTGCAAAATATAAATTTAAAATTTCCATCATACCTGCATCAGCTGCCTCTACCTCTTCAATTGCAAGATCAATCTCTTCATCACTAACGTTAGACCAGAACTCAATGCCTTGAAGTGAAATTTCATCCACATCTGACTTCATAGCCTCTAAAGTGATAGGGAATAATGCTTGACCCATGTAAGGTTCCATGTATTGGTAGTACAAAGAGAGAATTTTAACCTGAAATTAAAATTAAAAATCTTATTACATACTCTGTACAAAAACTAGGCATAATGATATAAACAAACATAGACATAATGTAATAAGAATTTATTACTAAATGGTTTCCATCTGGGAGCAGAATTAGGATTTTATTATTGACATTTAAATGTCAATAATAAAAAGCACTACTAAGGACATAAATTTATTTCACCAACCAGGAAGACATCAAACTCAAACTCTAGGGGGTAGGGTAGGGTTGCAAAAAAACGGTTTTTTTTCTGACTTGATAAAAAACCTGAAAAAAAACCGTGAAAAACAACAGTTTTTTTTCTGGAATATGTTTTTTTTCATAGGTACGGAATCTCAAAATTTGCAAGGCAGTTAAAACTTTTATACGGTTTCTTAGACTTTATGTTAACTACTAAACTAATTTAATTTAACAACTTTAATTTCTGGTTTTATAAAAATAACATAAATTAAATCTGTAGTGGTAATTGTCGCCATTTACTGTAGGCAACACCACCGCCTCTCCACGCCGCATCGGGGACTCCCCAATAAATATTTTTACACTGAATGGTTATCGAATTAAAATGGACGTTATTGCTGATGGATGAAACAGAGTTTCTTTTGTAAGTTATACTTCTCAAAACAAAAACGTTATTGTGTTTATTTAGTCGAAGTGAAGACTTGCTCGTGAATGAACAATTCATATTTTGTGTTCCTTTACATATTGAGAAAGTGAAGCGATACAGTAGTTTTAACACAAAATATAATTATGCCTAAAAGGGTTGGATCTGGTCGAAACTTAGTTTTAAGTTACTTAAATAAATAAATCGCGAAAATTCTTTATTGTCATATTATTTCTTCGTCTGAAAAAAAACCTTATTTAGAAAAAAAACAATGGTGCCAGGTTTTTTTTCATAAATTTGAAAAAAAAACATTTTGTTTTATTTCTATTTGCAACCCTAGGGTAGGATCAGATTGTTGTTCACCTGTCAACATCGGCGACGTGACTAAGTAACCCGCGCACGAATTATGAATTTAACGCGAGCCCCCCGCCCACCCCTCCACTCAATGTTATTAGTACAATAAATTCAAAATTTAATTGTAACTTTTAATTGTAATTGCACTGCATGCCCTTTTTTTTGTGCCCTGTATTGTATACTTACTAAGCACTGGAGAGCTGCAACACTGATTCTCATATCACTGGACTGTGTGGCTTCACATACAACTTCCATTATAAAATTCCTTTCGTTTTCTTTATCAAAATTAGCTTTAGTAAATTCCAATGAGTTAAGTAGAGCTTGAGTGGCAGCAAGCCGGACGTGGTTGCTAGTTTCAATAGATCTCATGCCATGAATGATAGCAGTTAAAATTGGGTTACTCTGTTCTGTTAACACCTCAGCATCAATTTCTTGGCAGATGTAACCTGAAGAAAGAATTAAAAAATATCAGATTGTATCAAATCAAGCAAAATCTTCATCAAATTTTGTAGATTATGTTTAAGGTGAAAGCTATAGAGCAATATTAAAATTTTCTTATGTTTTTTTGCAATTTGCAGGTCAGTATCTATTTGTATGTAGATCAAAATATGGTTCATGTGAATATTTCATGAAATCATCAGATTTAATGTCAATTCTTACTTGAAACAGAATCATTTAACCCATTGATACACCATCAATGAGTACCTACAGACAATAAATGTGTGCCTATTGTGTACACATTTGTTACAGTCACAAATTATATTTTGATTAAAATAAACCTAACATGGCCCTAAACATAAAAAAATTATAATATTGTGGGCTACTTCATTGCCTCCCCCTTAAAGATTGATTAAATATGTTACAAACCAATTGCTTCTAATGTTGCTTCTTTTTTAAGTTCTGTGGATTGAGCATTGACAACATTTTCTACAAGCATGGGTATCAGGTCATTCCACTGCCCAACTGGAAGCTCTGCTACTGCTACATAAGCTACACACTGGGCAGCTGAACTAGGTCTGCTGTTCTCTGTTCCAATTGCTGTTAGAATCTAAAAAACAAAAGTATAATATTAAGTTCTATTAAATTATTTGTAAGTTATGAGAATAACAATAAGAAATACTAAATAACCTACATTTTTCTTAATATACAATCTGATGTCTTCAGGTAGTGCCAGCCACCTTTGTTGGTATTGCTGTTTCAGGGTAGGGTCTTTAGAAGTCAGGTGGTTTTTTAGCTGTAAACCTGCAGCCATTCTAGCCACCTGACTGTTCCCCCCCGCAACCAGAACATCAGACAACATTTTGATAAATGTTGTGAAATTGGTAACAGCTGCATGGTCAAGGTAGGTTTCTGCAGCTTCCAATTCAATTCGATCTGAAAAATTCAATTAAAGTGATGAAAAGAAGACAGAGTAGAACATATAATAATTATTTACACAATCCTGCACAGCAGTGTAAAATATTATCATCAGTAACATAAGCAATACTGTTGTTATAATTAGGCAGAATTACTGATATGAGTTATTTTAGATAACTGTAGCACAAAAGCAGTATCTCTATAATAAGAACAAAGAGTTGGATAATAAGGTACATTGATTTTTAATACTACTTGTATACTGTATGTATACTGTGTTGTACAACCAATCCTCCTGTCAGGTTTACACAAACATATGATTAAATTCAGTTTTACCTAATGCTTGTCTGTAGAAGTTGGTTGATTCCTACTATATAGTATGTATTTATTAAAGAATGATCTAATGAAGTGGTCATATTTAACTTGATAAAATAAATCTTGTAAAAGCCAGCAGAACAATTAGGGAGGTTTTAAAGTTATGACTTTTGACAAAATAATAAAGTAGGTACATGGTATAGTTAGTCCTTTGTAAGGACTCCAGGATTTGCTGTTAGTTAGATTTTGTGATCACGAATGAAAATTGGAATGTCAAAGTTGTGAAAGACTGTAGATTTATAACCTTCAAACCTTGAGAAGATCACCAGTCATCAAGGAATATACCAGTAAACGAATGGAAAATAATTTAAAATGTGTGTCAAAATGTCAAGTTGTTGCACATTGCCGCGTATTGTAAAACTTGAATCGTAGATGAACCTAGAATTTTCCTTACATGACAGTTAAGCATCTTTGTCATCCACATTCTACCAACGGTTATTTATTAGTATCCCGTGCTAAAATATAAACGATACGATAGCAGGATTGCTTTCTGAAGACTGTTTGAACAAAATACAATTTAAAACAGTTACGTTGGGTGATAAGTCGGTTGACGACCTGAAGCGCCATACATGAACAGTTCACAAAATGTGATTTCTTACCTGGTGATACAGTCTTTTCCAATATTTGTATAAGTGTTAATGTCGTTTCTGTATGCATTGTGTTCACTGTTACTTCAAAACTCTAGATAATAACTGGAATCCGTAATAAAAATTAGAAACCGGCACACCACCGACGGAAGAACACTCATTGATGAAATGTTACTAGTTGTGAAAAATAAATACGAATGAAAATGTGGTCAGTTATTTCTCAAAAAAAAAGATCAAATTTTCCAATAAACAAAAATCCCTGGGATCAAAACTCTACATTTATGTCGACCATGAATAGATTGTAGGTTGTAATCGAGCAACGTGATAGCAAATGCTTTCAGACTGCAATGCAGCGACATGCGACAATGACTTTAATCACCACTCAATTGCTGGTAGATTTTAAAGTCAAGCGACCAACCAAAGTGTGTATCTAGCGTAATGCTAAATGCACCATTTAGACCATAGACGTAAGCGTTACCTTCATTATCCACACTAAGTACCCAAGGAACATACTTAAGGTATTTACTCTAGGTACACAAACTTATAATCTAGGAAATAAATTTATAACCTAGGAGGAAACTCTAAATAATGGAGATAGTAACCTTTACTTGATAAAAAAAACCTGCATTTAAAATTTTATACATTTTTGAAAATTCGCTTGCCACTCGCAAGTCGAACCGGCAAAAAAACCGAAAAAAATATTCCTGTTCCTACACCCTAGGGATGTCCGAAATGCAATAGAGTATCGATATTTATTTTGAAATATCAATATCTATATTATATAGAAAATATCGATATATCGGTATGATTTGACAGAAAATATTGGTGCTAATAAATAAACATCATTTGTAATCAACCAAGGACAACTATTAAGCAATTTTAATTATTTATTAATCAAACCAATATTTATCTGATACAGAAATAAAAAAAAACTCTTTGATAACGTAGATCTTACTTTAACGTAGATTTACAGCAGATGCCACTCTCTCTGAGGAAACCGAGGACGCAGGCAACATCAAATATTTTAGAGCTATGTCGGAAAGTACTAAAATGGCGACAATGAAACTCCAAAAACAAAATTTTAAAACAGCAAATCGAGCGGAATAAAAAGAATAAAAACAAAGTATAATTTGTTAAAAAGTTTTTCACAGCTCCAAGGGACAGTAGACCTGAGTATTTACCTCCACGCTTTCCTGAGAAAAACGGTCTTGACAGACGGACGGACGGACAACAAAGTGATCCGTTTCCGTTCCGAACAAAGGGTTCCGTTTTTTCTTTTTGAGGTATGGAACCCTAAAAGTATTCCTTTCTAGGACTTTTTAATCTCAAAACTTATAAATGTTTATTGGTCTGAAAAAATATCGATTTTTATACCTTTTACTTGGAATTTTATATCGATACATCGATATATCGAAGTATTAAATATCGGTCAAAAATATCGATACATTGAAAAAATAATATCGATATATATTTCAGCAAGCTTATTACACCCTGTAAAACAATATAACCTAAAATAACTGTTGTGATAGAATTTTTGTGAACTTGGAATAAATACGTTTAGTGATTTTTGAGTGTTAGTTGTTTAAAATAATTGTACAATAATGGGCAAAGTTTCCGTTGTAAAATGATGTCCAAATTGCAAAACATAGAAAATGTTAATTGTCCTAAATAAGTAATCTGTCTTATAACTTTTGACGCTTTTTTTGAAATTCACTCTTTTGATTCTACAGCGCCACTCTAATTTTACGCATTTTAACGGACACTTCATACACGAAGATAGTTCTCCTTTGCTATTACAGAACAATATTACCCTAACGGTAAACTTAGGTACCCTAACGGTAACCCTAGGTACCGTAAAACGGGGTGAATAGCAATGATTTTCAACGTTGTCCTAAGAATTTGTTGTCTGTTACTTTTTTTTTAAATCACGGGTTATTTTTATTTCATGTCCGGTACCATAAAGAAAGAGCTGAAACAATATTCTTTTAACTTTAAGCAAAGGTTTTCTAGATTTTTAATAAAATATGTGTCATTTCTATTCACCCGACGACTGGGGACAATAGAAATGCGTAAAGGGGTGAATGGAAAAACTGTTAGGGCTGCCAAAAATGAGTTATCCAACATGCAAAAATGTAAGTTCGTGTATTTAAAATTTGTTTTGATTTGTAAATGCTAAATTAAATTCAAAGTTTGTGATTTTAACTACTTATGTGTATAAACATAAATAATTAAGGATGTTTGTATTATAATCCATTTTTTTTTTACGAAATTTTATCTTTTTTCAATAAATCACACAAGATAGGTACTTCGTATTCGAATTTTTATTTGAATTAAATAAAATAACAAAATTAAAAACTATTTTCTGAATTAAAAGTCGCTTGTACACAAACTTTCTTATATATAAGGTGTATCTGTTCCAACACGAAATATTTTAAGAGCAACATCTTACGGTGGTAAAGATTCCATAGAAGCGAAAAAAAATAATTTATCTAAGTATTTTTTATCTTACGTAATTATTTTAATTTTAAAACTGCTTGACCCTTTTGGTATGAAACCTTCAGCGGCCGCACGCGCGCTCGGTGCGTCTCGTGACCCTGACCGGTAACGGCTATCTATTCTGTGTCGAGCAGCGTGTCAGGGCGGTAGCGTTCGCATGCATGTCTCCGGCCTGCGCGCGACCGCGCGAGTTTGGTAATCATTTCGCGTCCTACTGACGGTTACCGTGCTCCACATACTGTGTGCTGCCGGACGCAAATGCCCTCACCTCGTATTACATGGGATCTAACAATATCACTGGTGACCTGTGTCGGTCGTACAAAAATACAGCACTGCCTATCTCTTCGCGGAATGCAGGCGTGATGATGTTAAAAATAAACCAATTGTAGACTTCGTAGCTGGTCTTGTAATAGCTTATCGCTTCCAATAATAATAAATGTCAAATTAAAATACAAAACCTAAATTAATAAATTCCTTCCTTAAACTTATACGAAAAAGAGCCTAGATGCGATTAAAACAATACCTACACACATGTGGAAACTAGGTAAATACTAATAAACAGCTGACGGGTGAGTGCATCTTGAGTTCACAACGGTTAATGACCTGTTTGTGTAGATCGGATTTATTTGATCGATAGGCAGACGTGAACGTTTTAAGGTTCTCTCGAGAGATAAATAGCTTGCCATGTTATTGTAGAATAACATACGGCATTAAAACCTATTGAATGATTAAATAACTACATTACGTTATGATTATAAGTTTTGTCGAGTAGTCTTTTTACAGGCAAACAACATTTTTATTAGATCCGTGGTTGAATGGTAGGTATGCTATTTAACCCGTTAGGATAATAGTGTTCTGTGTAGTCAATGAACTCAAGACTTTTAATGATTGGTAGAGTTTAACTTAATTTATTAATACCGAACCTAAGTAGTATCTACTAGGCGTAATCCGACGGACTATCTGCAGTCTAGGTCTGTGGTCTAGGTACAAATCTACACTACTTAGGTACCTACCTATTGATCCTTATTCCCCATCACACTTAACACACACATACACACACACACCACACATGAACACTGAACCGTGTCTGGAAGTGATCCGGCCGGTATACCCATCATTGTTACGTTCGTTGCCCGAAGCCCGACGCGTGTTAACTAATGCGCGTGCGTTGCAATACGCGAGTCGCTTGGCACTGAACTCGGTGAGTCAGGTGCGCGCGCGGCTCGCCTGCCGCCGCCGCGGCGCCAACGCATTCTATTGTTCCGCGCGCCGTCTAGTCTCGCCGCCCGCTTCAATGACGGTAGGTAAATACAACGTATGGTTTAGCGTCATGGATATAAAAAATGAGAAGGAGCCAGTATTTTTATGTAAGTCAAATAATTTGAAATTATTAAATTTTTAAAATAATATATCCTTAGATATTTTTTTTTTCCTTTCTATGGAATCTTTACCACCGTTAGATGTTGCTCTGAAAATATTTAGTGTTGGAACAAATACACCTTATATATTATACAATGAATCTTCTGAACTTAACAATTATCATTTCAAAGTTATTACTTCTTCCAGTTTTGCATTTCTAGAAGATGCGTATTCTTCCACAGCTTTTTGTATGATTTCCAGGTTATATTTTTTATATCTTTTTTTGGTAGGATCGGGTCTATATACACGCGGCATAATACCTTTTTTTTTTTTTTTTTTTTTTTTTTAAGGCTGGGAAATCATCCAATGACTGCTCCCGCTCTGGGTGGAGCGGAAGGGAGTGTCAGACTCTTACTGACTAAAACCCATCCATGTTCCTTCCGTAGCCCTTTATGTTCCGGGGTAGCGGTAACCCTTTCGGACAATCCCGCTTACCCGGCAGGCTTGGCCCTGAGGGGCCCCTTCATATGCTGACATCTCTTTGAGGCGCGCGTGGAACATATACGCGCCGTACGGCACGGGTCTGGTGCTAATCGGACGGTGAGTCACCCATTACTCACCGCCCGCAGGCCCGCGCCTACGGTGGCCGGGAGTCGTCACGTGGCTCCCGACGCCCGGAGCGTCTCCCGCGGCGGCTGGGACGGGAGGACCTTTCTCTCTCCCATCCCGCCACCTCCTTCGCGAGCATAACTTTTTCGCAGAAGGAGGTGACTGCCTCCCACTCCCTCTCGCCCCGGACCATGGCTTGCACCAGGGCCGGGCGCGAGAGGTCGCCGCCGCCGATCGCCTCTACGAGGACACGGCGGTGCTCTGCCCATGCGGGGCAGGTTTGCACCGTGTGCTCTACCGTGTCCTCTGGGTGATCCTCGCAGTGGTGACACCCGGGCGTTTCCTCCCGCCTGATGATGTGCAGGAACCTCCCGAAACATCCATGTCCGGTGAGGACCTGCGTCAGGCGGAAGGTGAGGGCGCCGTGACGCCTCTCTAGCCACTCCTCAAAAAGGGGCCTTACCGCCACTATCGTGGCGTGCCCTGCGCTGGGTTGCGACAGTCGCTGATTCCAGGCCGCCATGAGATCGTGCCGGAGGTCCGTCCGCTCCGCCGCAATTTGCTGCGGAAGCGGAGTTTCCCCCCGGCTTAGTACCTCCGCGCGCCACTCGTACAGGCACGCGAGGACTATCGCCTCCAGATCCCACGGCGGCAGTCCGGCAAGGAGGCTTGCCGCCTCGCCCGAGATCGTGCGGTACCCCCGGATTAGCCGAATGGCTACCACCTTTTGGGGCGCGTTCAGGTAGTGGGCGGCTCGCCGCCGCAATGAACGCGCCCACACCGGGGCCCCGTAAAGGGCCATGGACCGCACGACTCCCGCGTAAAGCCTCCGGCAGGAGGCGTAAAGCCTCCGGCAGGAGGCATAATACCTGTAAATGAAAATTATCACTTTAAAAATATTATTTATTTATCAATCACTAAATCTACAACTCTTATCTAAATAATGCGGACTTAATATTAATTAATACAGAAACTTTGAAAGTAAGTATGTAGTTATTTAGTTTTTGACAACCCTATTTATTTATCTCTATTGACCCCTCATTAGTTGCTATTCACACATGACATTAAGCGTTTCTATTATTCCCTACTAGGTTTCCATTAAACCCATATTACAGTTCTATTCACCCTTCAATAGATTCTATTGACCCCTTTTATACAATAAATTTACACATACTGTGATTTTAACATTTTTTTGAACTTTAATAACGGATTCTCACTTACCTTCACTGTATTTTTATAATTTATCGTACACCTGATGAGATAAACACATTAAATAGCACAATTCACAAGTTTTTCAGACCTAAAATCAAGAGTTTCGACAGTTGAATAAAACACGTTCACAGTAGGTAGACTTTGATTGAATCACAGAGTACTTTTTAATATATGGGATTGAATACAGTTTGAATTGAAGGAAAAATGACGATTTTGACAATTAAAAATTGTTGCCAACGCAAAGAAAAAATGTTGATATGTTAAAATTTAAAATTCTACCAAAATTCTTCAACGCAAAATAATAAAATGTTAACCTTGAAAACTTTCCCGATATTTTTTCTATTCACCCCGCAATTTCTATACACCCCGTTTTACGGTACATTCTATAAAGTTAGAGATACAAGATCAAAAAATAATTGGAATAATTAAATTTATAGAAGAGACACCTACGAACTACTGGCCGCAGATTCACTTCGTCTCACATAAGAATATGTAGAGATTAGATGCTTCGTCTTTTTAAAAAAACTGTCAAGTTTTAAGTCGGTCCATTCCATTCGCCATGTATATGGTTCATGGCAGCATGGACAGTAAACACTTGTCATGGAATTAGTATGTACTTAAAAAGATGAGGAGCAGGTAGCCCTCACAATATAACATCGTGAGGATTATTGGACATACAATTAGTATATATTTGAAATCACTTGTCATGAGAGCAGTCGTGCTGATCAATACTCATATTATTACATACACATACACCTCTTGTACTATCACATTAATATGTATTATATTTAAGCCACCACTGCATCGGTGTTAATACCAAGCTAGGTTACAGACACAGTGACTTTCGTGGGTAACTTGAAAACCGGTGGTGACTTGAAAATCTACACAGGATAAATAGTATAATGCTAAATACGCACTTATTGACAGCGACTTCAGTAACCAGCGACGATTTACTGGTGTTTTCAAAATCTTGCGGGCCTCTGTACAATTTTTGACTGCTTATTTCTCGATAGCGTATTCGATTTCGTTCGTGGGTTGAGAGCTTTAGTAAGAACAGACTGTCCGTTAAGCTTATAGCATTTAATAGTTAAGTCTTGCTCACGTATTACAAGACAAGATTGCCAAGAGCAAAAATAAGTTTTGTGAATTGGCAACTCTTGAAAAATATTGTCAATGTCATTCTTTTACCCCATGAACCTTTGTTGTTAATGGTGGTTGACTAACCAATATTTGCAAAAATGGTAATAATCTTATAATTTCCAACTAATCATAAAGTCAAAATTGGAATTTAGTGATTGAATGTGATCTTGTATTATACATGGTGCGAGTTTTCTCAATATTTTGCTTCAATCGGCGTTATAAAATGAGTGTCAACTTTGTTTCAGTCGTTGGTGATTCCAGACAAGTTCCAACATATTCTTCGTATTATGAATACGAACATTGATGGCAAACGTAAAGTTATGTTTGCCATGACCGCGATTAAGGGTGTTGGTCGCAGGTACTCTAATATCGTACTCAAGAAGGCCGACATTGATCTTGACAAGCGTGCTGGAGAATGCACTGAAGAAGAGGTATGTATATTTTTGGTCGCTTCAAAGATATGATATGATTAGACGGGTATTTGCTTTTGTTTCTAATCCTACTTACATTACGGTAGTTAGCCACTGCTGTTTTTGTTGTCATTTCAAAGCCTATGAGAATAACGCAAGTGCATGTTATTGTAACAAAAGCAAATTACCTAGTTGTAATTCCTCACATGTATGCATGTTCATTAACAAATGTCACTCAGTTCTCCATTCTCAAAGTAAACATGTAGCATACTTCTATTATATCAAACTTCAGTAGTGTTAACATTTGTCTCGGAATACAAAATCTATTTTATTTTTCAGGTTGAAAAGATTGTTACAATCATGTCCAATCCCAGACAATACAAAATCCCTGACTGGTTCCTCAACAGGCAGAAAGATATTGTTGATGGCAAGTACAGCCAGTTGACATCTTCTAACTTGGATTCTAAGCTTCGTGAAGATTTGGAGAGGCTCAAGAAAATCCGTGCCCACAGGGGTATGCGTCACTACTGGGGTCTGCGTGTGCGTGGTCAGCACACAAAGACTACTGGCAGGAGAGGAAGAACTGTTGGTGTATCTAAGAAGAAGTAATCTAAATAAATAAAATATAATTTCTGCATCTCAAAAGTTTTATTTGATACTCCATTTTGATCTTACTTTAAGTATTAAGTTACAAAGCACAATATATTGCTGCAGTTATTTATCTCATTCTCATAACTTAGAAAAATTGTGAGGTATCCCATGTAATACATCTGTAAAATCACAATAGATTTATTCTAATAGACAATATATAACTCCTAAAGTTAGCACCTAGAGATTGGTAAGATGTAAAGATTTATCTGATATTTATTATTTACATCACTTTCTGAAGATAGATTCATACTCAACACAAAAATAAGATAAAATCAAACAAAAGTAGACAATTGACAGTTTTACAAAAGAATAATAAGTTTATTAATGTGATGTTTACTGATTTATTGAAAAAATTGAACAATGTAAATATATTTATAATACATGTCACAAAAACATACACTTACTCATACTGTGCAATAAGTACCATCATGTAAACTCCAGCCAATAGAGCTACTATCTCTTTGACAGACTGAGAGAACTTGGTTGAACTTTCAAGAAGTTCAGGTATAACAGACACAGTAGCAATATAAATAAAACCACCAGCAGTGAATGGTAAAATAAGAGATGATACAAGGCTATCTCCTGAACCTCTGAGATATATAGACAAAACTGTGCCTGATATTGCACCAAATGCTGTGAGCAACTGCAACATCATTGCCTTCCTTCGTGAACAGCCTGATTGAACAAGAATGGCAAAATCTCCAATTTCATGAGGGATTTCATGTAAAAATATTGTTACAGTTGTAATAAGGCCAATGTTTTGACCAGCAATATATGATGCACCAATAGCTAACCCATCAGTAAAGTTGTGAGTAAAGTCTGCGGCAAGGTTTAAATATCCAGCTATCTTTATATCTTCTTTTTTGTCCTTTCCCTTCTTTTTTTGTTTATCATCAGATTTCTTCTTTTCTGCTCCGTGAGAATGGCCATGTCCTCCATCAAATAACCGGACAGTTTTCTCGACCACTAGGAATGTGATAATTCCTCCTAGCACACCAAGCCCAACAGTAATGTCATGTGGTTCATGTTGCTCACTGTCATGTGAGTGACTGTGGCTGTGCCCTTCAGTGCCGCCACTAGACATGAGCGCATGCGGGATCAAGTGCAGAAATGCATCGCCGAGAAGACCGCCAGAAGCAAATGACAGCAAAATCTTGAGTAACGGTTGTTTCTCCACAGTACCGTCAATAGGTATAAAGAACAGTATTAGAAACGGCGCTATACTTATAAAGAGTGTTGAACTCAATGCTCTGACGTATAAGTCGTAATCTGGTTCAGTTATCACTTCTTCGTTTTTGTGTTGTTCGTTTGCACTTTTGGAATATTTGAATGAGGGTGGTTCATTTCCATGAGAATGGTCATGCGAGTGGCTATGACTATGTCCTAATGCCACAATTATAGTACATGCTAGAATAAGACGCAGTAACAGCGTTTTACTAGGATAAAACATTTTATAGAATATTGGAATTCCCTCCGACAACTGTACACACAATACACCACAATGCGAATGAATGACAGAATTGACATTTCACAAGGAATGACAATTTGGCGTGACAGCATTAGATATGGTATTAGTATGTACTTTTGCAATGAGAATGAGGAAAGAGTATGAGGATCTGTGTTTGCAACCACACTTGTATACTTTAATACAGTGGTTCCTAACCTTTTAAATACTGTAACCCCTATGACTTATAAGGAAAACCGACTTTACCCTGACCTTAAAATGTTACCAATACAAGCAAATACAAATATCTTTATTAATAACAAATTGGACATCAATCTTACATGACGATGACGCGACGGCAGCTAGAAAGAAATGCTACGAGCGCGCGGCGCGCTTACTGCGCGGCGATATAATTTTATTAGATATTAGGTCTTCATTAAAAGGTGCCTCGTTACCCCCACAATAAAGCCGATTTACCCCCGCTGGGGTAATTACCCCCAGGTTTGGAACCACTGATTTAATAGATCTTACGAACCTGGCTTATCTCTGTTGAGATTGGCCGCAGTGAATTTGGTCATGGCCTTTGTTGACCCACTCAGGACTTCTAAATTCTTATTGTTTGCCAGGTTAGGTGGAATAATTGCATCATTTTTTTTGCAGCTGTTACCTAGGAATCACAATAGTGTTAAGTTTTTGGAACGAATTTCTTTAACACGGATTGCGATATTACATACGAATGGAAAAAGCGATAATGTGCTCTATGCGACTTAAGAGGAAAACACTTTCTCTTTTATAAAGTCGGTAGGGTAGGTACCTACCTACCTACCTAGGTAGGGTAGGTAGGTAGGGTAGGTAGGTAGGGTAGGTAGGTAGGGTAGGTAGGTAGGGTAGGTAGGTAGGGTAGGTAGGTAGGGTAGGTAGGTAGGGTAGGTAGGTAGGGTAGGTAGGTAGGGTAGGTAGGTAGGGTAGGTAGGTAGGGTAGGTAGGTAGGGTAGGTAGGTAGGGTAGGTAGGTAGGGTAGGTAGGTAGGGTAGGTAGGTAGGGTAGGTAGGTAGGGTAGGTAGGTAGGGTAGGTAGGTAGGGTAGGTAGGTAGGGTAGGTAGGTAGGGTAGGTAGGTAGGGTAGGTAGGTAGGGTAGGTAGGTAGGGTAGGTAGGTAGGGTAGGTAGGTAGGGTAGGTAGGTAGGGTAGGTAGGTAGGGTAGGTAGGTAGGGTAGGTAGGTAGGGTAGGTAGGTAGGGTAGGTAGGTAGGGTAGGTAGGTAGGGTAGGTAGGTAGGGTAGGTAGGTAGGGTAGGTAGGTAGGGTAGGTAGGTAGGGTAGGTAGGTAGGGTAGGTAGGTAGGGTAGGTAGGTAGGGTAGGTAGGTAGGGTAGGTAGGTAGGGTAGGTAGGTAGGGTAGGTAGGTAGGGTAGGTAGGTAGGGTAGGTAGGTAGGGTAGGTAGGTAGGGTAGGTAGGTAGGGTAGGTAGGTAGGGTAGGTAGGTAGGGTAGGTAGGTAGGGTAGGTAGGTAGGGTAGGTAGGTAGGGTAGGTAGGTAGGGTAGGTAGGTAGGGTAGGTAGGTAGGGTAGGTAGGTAGGGTAGGTAGGTAGGTAGGGTAGGTAGGTAGGGTAGGTAGGTAGGGTAGGTAGGTAGGGTAGGTAGGTAGGGTAGGTAGGTAGGGTAGGTAGGTAGGGTAGGTAGGTAGGGTAGGTAGGTAGGGTAGGTAGGTAGGGTAGGTAGGTAGGGTAGGTAGGTAGGGTAGGTAGGTAGGGTAGGTAGGTAGGGTAGGTAGGTAGGGTAGGTAGGTAGGGTAGGTAGGTAGGGTAGGTAGGTAGGGTACCTACCCTACCTACCTAGGTAGGGTAGGTAGGTAGGGTAGGTAGGTAGGGTAGGTAGGTAGGGTAGGTAGGTAGGGTAGGTAGGTAGGGTAGGTAGGTAGGGTAGGTAGGTAGGGTAGGTAGGTAGGGTAGGTAGGTAGGGTAGGTAGGTAGGGTAGGTAGGTAGGGTAGGTAGGTAGGGTAGGTAGGGTAGGTAGGTAGGGTAGATAGGTAGGGTAGGTAGGTAGGGTAGGTAGGTAGGGTAGGTAGGTAGGGTAGGTAGGGTAGGTAGGGTGGGTAGGTCGCAGGAGACGCCCCGGGCGTCGGGAGCCACGTGACGACTCCCGGCCACCGTAGGCGCGGGCCTGCGGACGGTGAGTAATGGGTGACTCACCGTCCGATCAGCACCAGACCCGTGCCGTACGGTGCGTATATGTTCCAGGCGCGCCTCAAAGAGATGTCAGCATATGAAGGGGCCCCTCAGGGCCAAGCCTGCCGGGTAAGCGGGATTGTCCGAAAGGGTTACCGCTACCCCGGAACATAAAGGGCTACGGAAGGAACATGGATGGGTTTTAGTCAGTAAGAGTCTGACACTCCCTTCCGCTCCACCCAGAGCGGGAGCAGTCATTGGATGATTTCCCAGGCTTAAAAAAAAAAAAAAAAAAAAGGTTGGGTAGGTAGGGTAGCTAGGGTAGGTAGGGTAGGTAGCTAGGTAGGTAGGGTAGGTAGGCAGGTAGGTAGGTAGATAGGGTAGGTATCACAATTAAGACAGGACAACGTCTGTCGGGTCAGCTAGTTTAAATATATTTTAAAATTCCTGAATTCTGACTTCCTTAATAAATACACTCGAGAGCAATGAATCCGGGTCACTTAAAGAATCCTAAAAATCTCGGAAACTAAAAATGCTAGGTTAATGCAATAAATTGTATTTAATAGACAATGTAATACTCCTTAAATGAAGGTATTAAAACTTCTTAGTTTTTGTAAAGTTATATCATAAAAAAATCAAATTTGAAAAAGGGCCACTTTCGAAGATGGAACTACGAAATTACAGCATTTGGTTTTGCTTTTGTTTGTAATCTGTCATTTATGTGGGTACATAAACCATGTTGATAGTGCTCTATATTCATTATTCAAGCTGAAATTATGTCGCTTACGCCTGAAGAATGCACCAGAATACTTACAATGCTGGAAACCGGCCGGAGTCAGCGCGATACAGCCAGGACTGTCGGTGTGTCGCTGTCAACAGTACAAAGAGTTCTCCGACGTTACGAAGAAACTGGTTCTAACCTACGCGGACCAGGAACGCGCAGAACCAGGTGTACCACAGCACGAGAAGACCGATACTTGGTGAACACCATGCTTCGAAATCGCTTTCTCACAGGAACTGAACTCACAAATCAGTTTCGACGCCTCGGAGGAAGTAACCCAAGTGCATGGACAGTAAGACGTCGGCTTGCTGAATCCAACTTAAAACCCCTTAGACCTGCAAACGGCCCTAAACTGGAGCGTGGGCATCGTATTTCAAGACTAAGATATGCCCAGGGCCACGTAAATTGGAGTATTGAAGATTGGTCAAAAGTTATGTTCTCCGACGAATCAAAATTTATGCTCTATAAGCACGATGGAAGACACAGAGTGTATCGAAGACCAGGGGAAAGATTCAAGCAAGCATGCATCGAAGAAAAAGTAGCCTACGGTGGTGGGTCTGTACTTGTGTGGGCCGGAATTTCTTCTGAAAGTCGCACAGAGCTGGTGATCATAGAAAACGGCTCTTTAACTAGCGTAAGATATGTGGAAGAAATCCTCAATGATCACGTTGGTCCATTTATGGTCAATTTAGGTGAGGATGCTATATTTATGCATGACAATGCCCGACCTCATACAGGTAGGATTGTGAATGACTACCTTCAAGAGATGAACATTACTCGTATGGAGTGGCCAGCGCGCAGCCCGGATATCAACCCGATCGAGCATGCTTGGGACGAGCTAGGCAGATGCGTAAAACAACGAAACCCTCCCCCAATCACGCTTCGTGAGCTCAAAATTGCTCTCACAGAGGAATGGGAGAATATTCCCCAAAATCGTATAAGGAACTTGGTGTACAGCATGCCAAACCGCGTAAACGCAGTAATGGAAGCACGAGGAGGCAATACGAAGTATTAAAATTCAATAAAATCGTAATAAAGTTCAAAAATTTCATGTTTCCTATTTTTGTTTTAAGGAGAGATCAGCAGTTTTTTTCTTTATGTAATTTTGTGTTAATAAAATGTATGGTGACTCATATTTTTTTTACTTTCATTTAAGGAGTATTACATTGTCTATTAAATACAATTTATTGCATTAACCTATCATTTTTAGTTTCCGAGATTTTTAACATTCTTTAAGTGACCCGGATTCATTGCTCTCGAGTGTATTTATGATTAGTAATAAATGTCAAATAATTGTAACTCAGTTTATTAGATGACGATGTGATCACAGAAATGAAGTCATATTTATGACGTCCTTTCTGTGATCTTAACGTTAAGATTTTTTTTATAATTTGTTTATTACGGAGATAATTGTACTTGATTTCGGGCAATGAAATGCTTTATTGCTGAGATATCGGCTTCAGTGTCCTCTTGGTAGTTCTTAAATAATACTTTCTTTACAATTTCATCTGTATGTGATATGCTGCAACATTTCCGTTATGAAGTTTTTATAGGTAATAATTGTTGTTTCGTTGATTGTTGACTGTGTATAATAATTTTATTGATTGTTATTGATAAATGTGTAATGACAATAAAGGTAAAAAAAATATAATATACTCTTTCTTTTTTCTTTCTGAAAGTAGAATCATACATGTCCAATCCGTCAATATATTTTTTTTTTAACTTTATTACAAAATCATAAGGTTCATTTTCAATTGGGAAAAATTTACAGTTAGCAAATTTTCCCAATTGATAGATAGATAGATTTTCACGGATAGCTTGATGTGCTGGCGTCTGTACCTACGTCCAAGCAGTGTGATGCTGTTGTTCGTATCACATCCAATATTTTGTTAAAATAACTGAAGACTTTAACTTAATAGTATGTACCTAACTAACGTAACTTTAACTTTCTAGTTCTTTTTGTTGTGGGTTTTAGATTTTTTCACTAAAAATTAGAGATGCACCGGATCCTACTTTTGCCGGGTACCCGGCAACAGAGTACCCGGTGCAAGCTTATGCCGGGTAGCCGGGTACCCGGCAAAATTACCCGGCATGAAAAGACGTACATTCCACTTCCCTGTTTGGGCGCGACAGACGATAAGTCAAGCGGTTCGCGCCTCGCGCGTTCGTGCCGGCCGACAACAGAACAGATAAAGAGGTTAGAAGGGCCTTGTGGGCGGGACAGGCGCGCCACACGTTTGAGCGGGTGCTCAAAATTCAATCGAAATTAGAATCACCGGTCAACAATCACGCTCTTATTGTGAAAGCGTTTAATTCTCCGCGGAAAAAACGAATTATGCCGTCTTGCGCAATTTAACACTCATCATTCTCCTGCCCTTATTTATTATATTCCGTGTGGTGCCGGATAAAGAATAGCACCATCCCATTTCTTCCCGTGGGTGTCGTAAAAGGCGACTAAGGGAGTTTGAGACCTAGTGCATACAATTTAGCACCTTGGGTCACCCGCGCGGTGGCGGGTAATCCACCCACGAAAGCATTCCCAAGGAGGGTTGGTGTCAGGCAGGCGGCCGACTGTAAAACTATGCCAAAACCTATTGCAACATGGATGGTATGATTGGAATGCGCGATAGGGCTAGGGCGTACCCCACAGGCGACGCGCAGGGGCAGCACCCGGCTCCTGCGGGAAATGGACAAGGGTTGTCGCACCAGAACGGGCGGGTGCGACGTAAGACGCAAGCTCGGAGTGTGAGAGAAGTAAGATTGAGGTGCGCGAGCTGGAATGTAGGTACGATGACTGGAAGAGGAAGAGAATTAGCAGATGTTTTAAAAAGGCGACGACTGAATATTGCGTGTCTGCAAGAGACAAAATGGAAGGGTGCAAAGGCTAGAGAGATAGGGGAAGGATATAAGTTTTATTATTGTGGATCTGATGGCAAGCGAAATGGTGTGGGTATAGTTTTGGATAGTGAGTTGAAAGAATGTGTGGTAGATGTTAAAAGAGTGAGTGATAGAGTGATAGCTGTTAAAGTTATTGTGAAGAGTTTTGTGTTAAATATAGTTAGTGTGTATGCACCCCAGTCAGGATGTGAGGATAGTGTAAAAGAGAAATTTTGGGAGGCCTTCGACCGTGTGATGATGGATGTACCAGAGAGTGAAGAAGTGTATGTGGGGGGTGATTTTAACGGGCATGTAGGAAGACAGAAGGATGACTATGAGAGAGTGCATGGCGGGTGGGGATACGGCGACCGTAACACTGATGGCGAGACACTGCTGCAAGCTGCTTCTGCCTTCGACCTGGCAATAACAAATACGTGGTTTCAAAAGGAAAATGTACACCTTATAACCTATAAAAGTGGCCGCCACGCGACACAAATTGACTACTTGCTGGTTAGACGGAACAGCCTAAAATGTGTCAAAAACTGTAAAGTGCTGCCAGGCGAAGACTTGGTCTCACAACACAGACTTTTAATAATGGAGGTAAAAGTCAGTGTCTCGTCCAGTAGGAACAAAGAACGGCCCCCACCCAAAACCAGATGGCGTATGATAGAACAAGAGGAATGTGCAAGTATGTTTAAGAGTCAAGTGGTAGATAAAATGATTGAAATGAAGGATATGGAAGGGAAAACTGTGAACGAATGTTGGGAGGAGATAGCGGATTGTATAAGAAGAGTAGCAAAAGATGTGTTTGGAGAGTCGAAAGGGAAAGGTGTGATAGAAAAAGATACATGGTGGTGGAATGAAGACGTGCAAATGATGCTAAAAGAAAAGAAAGCTGCGTTTAAAGAATGGCAGGGTGTAGAAATCGGGAATAATGATTTGAGAGAAGATAAGAAGCGAATCTATAAAGAATGGAAGAGAAAGGCGGTAGCAGTTTCCAGGGTTAAGGCGCAGGAGGAGTTGTATAACTCACTGGACAGCCCAAGAGGCCAGAAGGAGCTATACCGGATTACAAAAGCAAGAGTAAGAAGAACGAGAGATATTGTGCAGATTAAGTGTATGAAAGACGACGCCGGTAAGGTTCTGTCTAAAGATGACGAAATAAAAGAACGATGGAAGGTGTATTTTGAAAAGCTAATGAACGAAGAGAATGAATGGAATGGTGTGCTCAATGAGGTACAGGCAAATATGGGTTTGGTAAGGGAAATTAGCATGGATGAAGTAAGAAAGGCAGTTCAAAGTATGAAGAATGGAAAGGCCATGGGTCCAGATGATATACCAGTAGAAGTATGGAAGTGTTTAAAAGAAGATGGATGTATGTGGCTGACTTTATTCTTCAATAAGTTGTTGCAAGAAGGAGTGATCCCACAAGAATGGTGCAATAGTTCGCTAGTGCCCATCTTCAAAAATAAAGGTGATGTACAGGACTGCAACAACTATCTAGGGATAAAGCTCATGTCCCATAGTATGAAGGTATGGGAGAAAATAATAGAGAAAAGACTGCGAGAGGAGAGCGAGATTACCCCAAACCAGTTTGGGTTTATGCCAGGGCGAGGAACAATGGACGCCACCTTTGCACTCCGCCAATTGTGCGAGAAGTACAGACGTGCACACAAAAACTTGCACATGGTGTTCATTGATCTGGAGAAAGCGTATGATAGGGTACCTCGGGATGTCGTGTGGTGGGCCTTGAAAGAGAAAGGTGTGCCCGGGAAGTATGTAGAGTTAATTCGTGCTATGTACAGCCAATCTCGTACATACATTCGGTCGGCTGCTGGCAACACCGACAAGTTCAATGTGGCGGTAGGCTTGCACCAGGGGTCGGCTTTAAGCCCTTACCTCTTCCTTTTGATTATGGCGGACATACAGGAAGAGGCACCATGGTGCATGCTATTTGCCGACGACATCGTTCTTGTCGGTGAAGATGGACCTGAGATCCAGAGCAGACTGGAGAAATGGCAACGGAAACTGGAGATTGTTGGCCTGAAAATCAGTAGAACCAAAACGGAGTACATGCTCTGCGATTTTGGCGGTCTCTCCAGTTCGGGGTCATAGCGCTTGATGGCGCGCTTCTCCCAGTTTGCTCCGACTTTCGGTATCTCGGTTCACTTGTGCAAAGCGATGGCGAAATAGATCGGACTGTTAAGCATAGAATTAACACTGGGTGGATGAAATGGCGGCAGGTCACGGGAACAATTTGTGACTCCCGCATTCCCCTTAAACTCAAGGGGAAGATTTATAAAAGCATGGTTAGACCAGCCGTCTTGTATGGATCAGAGTGTTGGGCCACAAAAGGAATGAATGAAAGACAATTGCATGCAGCTGAGATGAGAATGCTAAGAGGGATGTGTGGTGTTACCCGAATGGATAGAATACGGAATGAGTATATAAGAGGAAGTCTGAAAGTGACACCGGTGACTGAAAAGTTGTGTGGAAATCGGCTGTCATGGTATGGGCATGTTATGCGGAGGAATGAGGAAAATGTTGTCAGGAAAGTTGTGAGCATGAATGTGGATGGCTATACAAGTAGAGGGAGACCAAAGAAACGATGGATGGATTGTGTGAAAGATGATATGGCTAGGAAGGGAGTAACTATCGAGATGACGACTAATAGAGAAGTATGGAAGAAAGAGACATGTTGCGCCGACCCCAAATAATAAAGAGTATTGCGATTAAATATTTACCCACTCCCGCCAGCTCCGTATAAAGTGAACGCCTCTCTTCGGAGGCTGGTAATATCTATGAAAAAAAGCGCAACAGACTTAACCCAGATCGTGCTGAACAGCTTGTATTTCTTCACCATAATTTACCTCTTTTGAATTATGCATATTAATTCTTCTACTGATTCATGTTCAATTAAAATAAATGTCCGTTTTTGCAATAACTTTTTTTAAATTTTTACTAGACCTAATTACCCGGCAGTGCCGGGTATCGGGCGCCATTACCCGGTACCCGGCCGGATCCTGAAAAAGTGCCGGATCCGCCGGGTACCGGATCCACACCGGGTAGGTACTCGTCCCATCTCTACTAAAAATAATGGGGTCATAGTCCTATACTAGTAGCTACTGTTGGATAAAGGCCTTCCCCAAGCACTCCCACTTCGACCGGCTTGGTGCTTTCCGCATCCAGTCTACCTACGGCCTTCAAAAGGTCACCGGTCCAACAAGTACCTATCTGTGAAAATATTAACAAATAATAGTCAGATGGCGTAGTATTAGCAAAAGAGCTCCGTTGTGAGCCATGAGGTGGAACCCTAAAAAATACGTCGTTAAGTTCCAATTATTTAATTTTTTATTCTTAAAAGTACGTAGATTTTAAAACCAGTATGTCATTTTCATATTTCCATCGACATCGCGCTGCGTTTCAACGATGCTGGATTGACGGCGCACGAGTTTGCGCATTGAATTGCGCCTTATGTCTGGGATGTTGGGAACTTCGTCTTCAACTAAAGGTGCCTGTGTGAGTTCCAGTTGATCTAAATTTTCATATGACTCCGCATCTGACAGTTTTCTGAAAATAAGTAAGTTTTTGTTCTGAGTAACCAAAAATAAGTTTAATTTAAATATTGCCCTTTCGATTGTCACTAAATGGTAGTTCTCTAAGCGTGCCAAAGAAATAGACAAATATACAAGAGCAAGGTATATTTTGTATTCTATCTACCTTTTAAAAGCATATAGTCTTCATTATTTTTACTCTATGTATTTTGGTTTTACGTCAAAGAAAAAAAATATAAATTTCTCTTTAATTTACCTATAGGTAAATACAACTTAATAAACCTATCACCAATTTTGACCCCACGCCAGTAGATCGGTCTACGCCACTTACTGTATGATAACATCGGTGGAGTGAGTTTAAAGTGACCTGTCGGTCGATTCTGTAACTATCTCACCGTGAAAACGTAGGTAGAGTGAGCGCGAAGTGAGCCGTCATTCCACATAATGCTAGGGATTGACACTATTGACAGTTCAGTTTAAACTCATTTCACCTACGTTACCACGGTGAGATTTTTACAGAATAGCAGCTTGTACTTGTCAGAGACTAGGTGGTCCGAAAGAGCTAATGCTACGAAGGCACTACGTTGTGGAGAACCGATACATAGAAGAGAACCTATAGATAACAATTAAACGTATTGAGAATTGATTTTTTTTACCGTGTTGTACATAAGGACCCATAGCAGGCCAAGGGCCCCTGGATATAATTTGCTACGGACCCGCGCTTGTTTAATCCAGCACTGGCACCAGGGCCGGACGCGACGCTGGTGTAAGTTATTAGGGCCTCTACGCTTTCGTAGACAGAATCGTAGCACTTTGTAGCTGTCTTAATAGAAGGTGCTACGAAGTGCTACGATTATTGTTTAGGTCTTGCCGTATTTTTAACGTACTTCATATATCCAGGATAACAGTACTCTTTGTGTTTCTTCCCATTACGGTCCCAGACTATTTATCTATACTAATATTATAAAGAGGTAAAATTTGTAAGTTTGTATGTAGGGGGTAATCTCCGGAACGAATGATCCAATTTCAAAATTTTTTTCACTGATAGAAAGCTACATTATTCCTGAGTGCTATAGGCTATAAATTATATTTATATCATAGCATACATATTAGCCGAGCTATCGCAATTTTCGTCTAGCAAGTCGGAAAGAAATACCTCCGAAAACAGAATTATTTGCATCCGCTGCCTAAACAGTTACAGTATATCGCAATTTTCCGCGGACAAAGTCGCGGGCAGAAGCTAGTCTGTTATATTTCATATTTAAATTGCAGAATGTATTTTTTTGGGATTTGAGTAAATCTGTAATTTTTGGTAAAATACCAGCATTATTTTCAGAAATGCCGTAAACTCATTATAGACGCTTTTGATTGATGTAAAAAATAAACCTATGATTAGTTCTTTGAATTGTAAGCACCTACCTATTATCTACTGATAGGAATTAGGATTTCGTATCTAATATGTAAATATGTTTTTGACGAAGATGTTGATTTTGTTGCTTTTTAAGGTTTTGTACCTCAAAAGGAAAAAAGGAAACCCTATAGGATCACTTCGCTGTCTGTCTGTGTGTCTGTCACTCTGTCAAAACCTTTTTCTTTGGAACACGTGAAGGTTCAATCAAGTTGAAATTAATATCAAATAATTATGTAGGTCTACGGTCCGTCGAGCTCTAAAACGCAATAAAATATACGCCCATGTATGCCATAATTCGATACTCGCAAATAAATCAAAGCCTATAGAGTTCTTCCCGTTGACCTAGAAAAATGAAAGGCTAGAAGCAAGCAGCACAGGTAAAATGTCCGAAATTTGTTAATTTGTAGTTTTATCATATATATATTTTTTTTTGTGATAGCAAACTTACATTTTCTGTTGGATAATTGACCGTGACGAATATCAATGTATGGGAGAACATGCTTTTCAATTACGGAACCCTTCATTGTGCGTGGTCAGTTTTTTTACCGTTTAATGCTCACCTTTGATCACCACAAGCCATGCAGTCAGCATAAGTCCAATCCTTGCCAAACTGTTCTCCTTCCTCAGCCGTTTGTGGCAGCGAAGTGTGCAATGTTTCAGGCAAGCGGAGCGCGCTCAGCCCTCCCACAACTGAAACTGCGCCCATCACTACCAGAGGCAGGACGAGGTTACTTGAGCCCTGTAGAGGAGCACATTTACGATGAATTTTGTACGTAAATCCATTTGTAAGTAAGCAAAGTAACTCTTACCTCATTGTAATAAAGTATAAATAAGAATGATGCCATTAGTTTTAAACCTACAAGTCCCGACAATCAATCTTATTACAACTTTATAAAAAACCTTGTGAATGTGCCTGTGTGTGTGTTCCTATACCGTGAAGGATCAGGCAAACTAACAATCTAATTCATAGTGTTGTTATTATCTATGTTGTTGTTATAACCACATTAAGCTGGTACCTACTCTATTTATCTTAACACATAAGACAAAAGTGGCCCATTTAGACACGAATCACGAATCTTCAAGTGGAGTTTCGCTTATCTTGATTGACCTAGATAAGTTTTGAGACCTGATGCTACAAGATTATCTTTGTTATGTTTATTTTTCTACACATTTCCTTTAATGGGTAGTATTTGCGTAATATTATACTGAATAATGGAAGTATTAAGCACATATGTCAAAATAAACTATGCATATGTAATGTAAAAAATGTCAAAGTGGAATTTTTCGCGATACAACGCGTATTGTGAAAAATGTCGCGTTTATCAACCTACCGAGAACAGTCTACACAGGTGGCAATTAAAGCAAAATAAATACCTACAATTATTTGAATGCTACATCTATAATTATTTTTTAAATTTGTTTGGCCTAAAATTCAGCAACGCGAATACCGTTCACTGACGCAGCCGCGACTTAGGCCCTCACGTGTTCATGTGACGGGGCATGTGGTGCAAGATGGGAGGTGAGCCAAAGTCTGTAGGGAAACGCCGCACACATCGCAGATCGTAGACATCGGATATCTGAACCGTCTATGAACACGTACGTCTATTACCTCCACAAGTGGGACACTTGTGGAGGTAATTATATGTAGGTATTAAATACTTATGAATACGATGGATCTCAGAATGGAAAGTGTTGTGAATAGCTTGAAAACTCAATACGTTCTTATAGTATACGTAATTAAAATACATACTTATTAAATTGTATCTACCTAGCCTTTTCGGCTTCCGGTCTAACCGGATGCAGCTGAATAATACAAGTTATTAAATATAGGTGATTAATAAATAGAGACTAGGTAAAGTACAACACGCTTGGGCAGTTTTTAGATATTGAAACGATCGTGAAATAAAAAGGCCACTTACATAAGCATTCTACTGTGATTGCGAGCAGATACCTGGACATTGTTATTTTATTTTTCTAGCTCTGCCAAATGCTTGACTAGGTTTTAGGTCTTACCAAGTAGTTTATAAAAGGTATTATGATCAAACCCAAGCCGCCAATGTATGCCGATGTTCCGATACCAACGCCTCTCAATTCCGTCGGGTATAATTCTCCGGCATAAGGGTATATTATTAAGAAGGATGCAGATATAAAACACTTGGATATTAAATAGAGGATTAGGGTTTCCATTCGAGCATCTGGAAAAGTATTTCGGTTCTATACACATAGGTACCTATTTACAAGGGTAGTTGTTACATTACAATAGTGCTTACCGCTGGGGAGTAATACAGTTACGATACAGAAAATGCCACTTATAACCATTGACAAACAGAGTGGCCATCTTCGTCCAATACGGTCCATCAACACCCAACAGACAAGGTAACTTGGTATCTCTACTGCTGACGACAGGAAAAAACTCATGTACTGGTTTTCACCTATAGCTGGTCCATAATAGCTGAGACCCACGTACACCATCTCGGATGCGCACCAGTTTAGAGTTATCAGAAATGTTTTAAGTCTCATGTTCGGTGTCCGACACAGAGCGAACACGCTCACAGTTTTAGTCTCCGTCACTCCCCTCTCTTTTTGTTCAATTACCTGTTTTTGAAGTTTATTCGTAAACTCTTCTGGTAATTCCTTGCCATTGACTCTTGCGATCGTTTTTAAAACGTTGTTTGCTTCTTCCAGCCTTTCACGCATGAGTAACCACCGAGGGGACTCTGGTAGTACGAACCAATATAAATAATAAAAAAAGAAAGGTACTGATGTAGCTAAGGCGAGGCTTCTCCAGTCTCGCAGCAAGTATGTGACGATGGATAATAATATCAAACCCAACGTGTAAAAAACGCAAGTCATCACAGTGACAAAAGATCTGTAGTTAGGACCTGCTAACTCCAAAGCTGAAAGGATTAAAATTCATATTATTTTCTCTTAGTATGGATATATATTCATAGATCCTTTTATCCTTCACGAATACTTATTAACTTACAAATAATGAAGGGTATCTGATAAACCGCAGGAATAGTAAGTCCTACGATGACTCGTGCCATTGTCCAGAACCAGAACTCGTGAGCATACGCAGTCATTAAGCTTCCAAGCAGAAGTGTGCTCAGACAAAGAAAGAAAGATTTCTTACGTCCTATTCGATCATTTAAAATACCAAACGTGTATACTCCAACTGGCCCTCCAATATTTAAAGCAACCAGACCAAGAGTAGGGTAAACGTCGTACTCGCAGACTAGGTCAAACTGAAATAATGAAAGAATGTAATCATATTATATTATTTTTCTTTGGGACATACCCATGGTAAAATTTAAAGTAAAGGTTAAACATCTCTATCATTTTAATAGCTGGGGAAGACTAGAGAAACGATGGATGGACTGCCTGAAAAATCATATGGCTAGAAAGGGAGTGACTACGGAGATGACGATTAATAGAGAAGTATAGAAGAAAAAGATAATATTTTATCTTTTTCAACAATTTGTGAGAAAAAAAATCTTTATGAGGATTAGCATGTCTACGCTCACAACTTCAGGAGGATTAGCGTCTTAACCTAGTGCGCGATTCCACCCCAACATATGTAGTTGAAAAACTTATAAGGTAGGCATCTAGCTAGGCCTAGCTTTTTTGACATGGGTAATAAGGCACTTACATCAATAACAACAGATGATGTTACTTCAGAGGTGTCGTATTCATAGCCTTGAACACATTGTTCGGTAGGCCAACTCTCATTGACTTCTATGTTTCCACCCATTTCTATTATTTCTGTCCAGTTTATGGCATATCGGGAGCATTTTTCAAAGGTTGTATTGTCCTGGAAGATAAACAGGTTTAGGTCAATGAAATCACCGTGATTTCATCCACTGCTGAACATTGACATTTAAGATGCGTGATTGTTGAACACACTTTGTTTTTAAAGACAGGAATGAGGACACTGCGCTCTTCCTCTGGACGTACCTATACATATAATAAACTGCCGGGGAAAAAATATATCTATGGTGCAATCTATACGCGTTGCAGACAGTCAGTATTTCTATTTTATTAGATTATTGTCACTGGGAGCTTTATGTTCAACTTTAGATAAAATTGTGATTTGCTATTGAAAAATATGGCACAAAATAATGAAGCAAGCATTGGAGAGTGAGCAAGAAACGAGATAATTACTGCATTCTTGGAACCAATTTGACTACATGGTGATTGGGAGGCCTCGTAAAATACAAAGTTGTACTAAATAATGTTGCAAGCGTGCCAATTAAAGTGTCAAAGTCAAATCTAAAGAAAGATACAGAATTTTAAAATAATCTCTAATGGCATTTCGTTAATTATTTTCGCTGAAAACGCCTAGTTGCTTTTGCAATTTTTTATTATTGTTTCGGGTAGAAACGGCCGCGGATGTTTAAAAAAGTTTTTTATATATTTGCCGTGTCAATAGTAAGTATGTGGAAGAAAGAAGAATTCAGATACTCTTACGTTGTTTGCAGAATAAAAATGATTAAATAACAACTCTCTAAGTAAGAATTGACCTAAAATGTCAAGATTTCATGAAATAGTCATTCAATAGAGAAATCTGTCCTTCGAGGGTTGTATTGATGATTTTAAAGCTTATAATTAAATGCATTTGTTACAACCGCGAATCATAATTTGATCATCATACACTCTGACACTGACCCGCAAACAGCAAAAAAAAACGGAAGACACATTAAATTTCGCAAGCTACCGTGTAGTTTTCACATTATTGGTTGCAATTTTTTTTGTCCTTTCTTTAACATTTGACAATTGTAACGTGCTATTGGTAAAATAATGGTATGATGAAATAAAACTGATAAAAAAGATAACGACTAGTTCCTCTTGTATACCTTTCGTGGAATTGATAATATTTTACGTTGTTGTTGCGTAAGATTGAGTAGCTCTAGTTCAGGAACTCTGCACCAGTAGTCAGGGACGTCTGTCATGAACAGCTGGTTAAACGCACAGAAGCCGCAGGGTAAACAGGCTGGTAGGCAGACGAGCCATAACAGAAGCTTCTGATACAGACCAAATTCCCCGATTTTAGGCAGCAAGTCGTCCAAATCGATGGCCTCATGCGTTTCATCCGCCTTAAGAAATTATTACTGAATATTAGGTTACTGTGATAGTTTTTCGGGTCTGAAATTAGCATGAAAATCCTTCTGTAGACAGAGGCTAAAAAATGTAACTGGGGAAATAGCTAACTTCACACTTGCAAAATATCTAGGTAAATTGCAACATGCTATGCTATATACGGTTATGCGTATTAATTCTGAAAATTTAATTAAATTCAACCGTAGCCAAACTGTGGATCAAATGTTACTAAATTGAATTTTGATTGCATTAGTCACACGCTTCGTACGCGCATAAAGAAGTCACTATGTTTACAAACATATACAAATATTTACAATACAAATACCGATAGTTTCTCTTCTGTGCCGTAAGTAGTTGTGTTACTGCCATTTTTCGTCATTACACTCAACCACTCACTATACACAGTATGGCATAAATAACGCGTGTAAAGATGGGTACCATTCACGTTCTACGTTACAGTTTGACAGACTTTTGTGGAACGGGAAGAAGCCATAAAGTATTAATTAAATTAATAAGAACTTACACACGCATGCGATAGCATTGTACTATCGTTCAGCTATAACGTCAGCCAAAGTTAATGCTTAGGTACTTACCTACTTGCTGAATCAAACCAATTTGTAGGTCAATACAGGGTAAGTACTTACGTTCTAATACCGTTGCAATGGTGTGTATCCTGCTTCTGACAGCAGTTCATGTGTAATCTCTGCTGCTTGCAGTGTGGTAGATTGGGTATTATCAGCCCGGGACATACACAATATTTACCGCCCGTATTTAGGAATTAATAAAACTTTATTTTAACTAGTAAACCAACATTCACGGATAAACTTATATTTGGAAGTTTGCAAATCACGGCAATTTAAGAAAAATAATCTAGCGAGCGCCAAAATGTTGGCACCTCAGACAGGTTCATACAGAAATAAGAAATACTTTGTCGACTTATGCAGAAAAGTAGGCTGTAGGAGCGGGCAAAGGGAGCTCGATAATGTTTGCCCTCCGTCTCGGATTGGTAAGATTTTTCTACGACCATTTGTGGTATGAATTATGCGGATAATAATATAATACATAAATGTAAGAAGTTGTTTAGAGCAATCACGAGTCACGAGCGAGCACAGAGACGTGTGTGTCGCCTGGGAGGCCGTAATATAGGCCTTAGCTTTATGTTTTTCTTGTTGAAGAAAACTGCAATAAGTGCAACCCTGGTCATTTCGAATGATCAAAGTTGAGACTCATCCGCGTCTGGTGCAGAAGTGAGTTCAGTGGCAAAAGCATAGGATTGGGAACAAGTGAAAATAAATATCGTAATTGTTTTGTTAAAATATTTTATTTCTGAAACGTAGATAAAATCGATACAAGTAATTAAAATTCTTAGAGACATAACTTATATTCTTTACATAATAATGAAACTGTGAAAATTGTCTTACCAACTGTATATATACCCTAACAACGAATGTGCGCTTTCAATAAGTTTCGTTGTAGGTGTATATAATACGTATCAACAGTCTCAACGCACGCTTTCCATGCCAATATTAATAAAGTATCTAACATACCATTTATATAGTATTAACCATATAAACAATTCGATTACGAGAGAATTGACTTTATAGGTATAAAATGAAGATTAAATCTTGTATAAAAATTCCAGTATTCATCGCTAGATTTTTACAATTTTAATAGAATAGGAAAATAATGCACATGCATTTTATTTTTTGTCTTGTACATATTGCAAGCATAACAACGTATCTACTTATAGGTAGGTATGCGTACTTTGTGTAATATTTGTAAAACTTTAATTAATATCATTATTACTTATATACACTATCGAAACAAGTAGATACCTATATCTAAAATATTTTGTGCCTTTATTATCACTCGGGGTACGTAATATTTCAATATCTTAATAACCAGCACAAACTATTAAAATTGACAAATATAATTTATTTATTATTTTAAACTTTGACTTAGCAACAATAACATTTAGTAATAATAATGTCCCCATACGACTCACTAGTGGCGGAAAGTTTTCTGATACCTAATTCGGTCAATCTCTACAATCTGAATGGAGTAGGATGCTATAGGACCGCCAGCTCTCGACAGCTGCTGTGGCACGTCGTGAGTGCAGTGTCAGTGTAGTGAGACAAACGACTTTCTCGGGGCTGTCATTATTATGATTTATATATAGATATATATATATTTTTTTCCTCCCACATGAACAAGCAACCATGAATTCTTCGAAAACTCTCTGCTTTCAACAACACCTCAGCTGTTAAAATTACATTTAAGGCGTTAAGCTTCATTTTAGAAGGCATAATAAACCTACAATATGCAGGTTTATAGAACAATTTGCTCCTTACATTCGAAGTTTCCGATTACCGGACACAAAACAGGTTCAATTCACTCCCGCACAAAACAAGTCGAAATTATTAGCTCGACGAAATATTTGGATAATGTTTTCACTCTTATATCGTCATTCTTTGCACACTTTCACAACGTCAAAGAAAAGTACACTAGCAGATTGAAGTCCTTATTGACAAGTACATACGTTTTCATTGGATGTGTAAATGTAACTCGTATTGAAAAGGAATAAAGAATAAATGTTATTTTAAACATTTGTCGCACATCAAATAATATTTGGACTATTTCTGGTTCAAAAATTACAAATATTTACAAAAGTGTCGTTAACGGCATCGGGAAGAAAAGGCGCAAGTGCGCCACGCGCCGATGCTACGTGAGCAGCTTGAAGAACATGATGCCCAGAGAGATGTTGATGAACAGCACTAGGATCACCAGCTGCTGCCGGGAAAACCAGTCCTGCGAACAGTATACAACTCATTTACATAGATATAAGTACGAAGCAAATATATGTAAGTGCATTTAGTGCGTCGTAGCATTCGTAGGCATTTCGTAGCACTTTCGTAGCAGTTGAGTAGTGTTCTCCATTTAGTTTATTGACCTATAAAAGTGGTAAAATGAGTGAGTTTCTAACCTTGACTTGCGGACTGACTAGGTAGAGCAGAGGGTTGGCCCTCAGCTTCTCGGTCTCATCGTGCATGCGGCGCACCTCCTCGCGCCGCGCCGAGCCGAGCGCCGACACCTCCTCGCGCGACATGCCGCCGCCGTCCGGCATGCGCGGCATGCCCGCCACATCCGGCAACGACTTTTTACGCTGAAGGGTCTGCGGCGTGCTTAGCATCTGTACATAAATATAATTTAATAAACTACCTAAAATCATCTATACTCTGTTCGATATAACATTAGACAAATAACGTTTATCACCCTTTCGTTATTTCTATATAGACGTATATTAAACTCCGTTATTTCACGTTACATACGAAGGAATATTATCTATTAACCATTTACATTAAAAAAACAACTGTAAAGTGCAGTTATGTCAACAATATTACACAATAACTGTCGTTATTTACCCTTTTTTTTTCGAATGTTATAATAAACGGAGTATAGGTAAGGCGGTCTTTGTTTTGGGGCACTATATCTCAAGCAATACTACTGTTATGTACGTATAATTTTCCTTAAAGTTGTGAAAACATGGCTACATATTTTCATTTCCTGAAATAAGCTTGAAGACGGCTATTTCAGAATTCATCAATTCATTTAATTCATTATTCAGATTTCACAATAAACGGCTTAACGGATTATAAGCCTTTAACATAATACGGTATAAACTAGTAAAAAATATAATGATCCGGATTTAAAATTTGAATCAGGAGGATGGAAGAGCAAAAATAAATGGTTTTGTTTAGATTTGCGCCGGAGATCGCGACGGACGACAGACGTTTAGAAGAAACAAGTTGATTTATCTGACGATATAGACAAATATAATACTGCCCGCTGGATGCGGACAGCACAGAACCGGTTGAAGTGCGGTGCTTGGGGGAAGCCATGTCCAGCAGTGGCCTATCGACTGAAATGATAATAATGATACACAAACAAATCCAATGACCTTCCCACTGAAAGAAAAGCGTGTATTTGCGTAGTCTCCAATATATGTCTGTGCGGATGCATACTCTTTGACCTTTAACTACTGCAGGTACGAGTATAGCGCACCTGTTTAGCATTATGTCATTGTAATTGATATGATTAGAGTACAGCGGATAGCAAGGGCTACATTTTATCACTGCTAAGTTTATTATGCATTACTCAAAGTACCCGTCACTAAAACCATTATGCAAGTAATTTTACCTCCACGGGAGGTACGTTAATCCAACTCTCGGACGCGCGCCGGGCGAGGATCGCCGGGGAGCACGCAAGGTCCTCTTCATCATCTTCCTCCCCTTGGTACCACATTTTCAATTACACAATTTTATACAATTCTACAAATCACGTCTCACAAACTTTCAACATGTTTTTCTGACTTATATAAAGAGTACAGTAGTAGTAGGTACTGTGGCACCGTTTTACGTTACGTATTGATTTATCATTTTACAATTAAACGCGAGTAAATTGGTCTTGTGAGTATCTTGCAAAGTATTTTTTTGAGATTTAATGTATTTCAGTTATATATAGCGAAGAGGTGATACACGGAAAGCGGCAGCGAGTGACTGTCTCAATTTAGAAATAGAACGGGCTGAGCGCTGCCCGAGCCCCGCGCGCGCGCCGCCCGCCTACTGCCGTGTCATTACTAAAGTTATTGCAATGCCGTTCGCACATCCATCGCGTTTTGACATGCATTTATATTGTTTTTCATTGATCTAGCTTTTTAGTTCATCTTTCAGCTATAAATTTTGTATATTTAGGCCTAAACACTTTGTTCAACTGCTAAAGCTGTCAATAAATCTGAATAAACTTACGATTCTCTCGCATATTTGTGAAATTTATCTATAAACAGACGTTTCCCATGAAATACAACATGTTTCGATATCCCATTTAGCTACACCGTATTTCAGTGCCTAGTTATTTGGGTGCGTAAGTATTGTACAACTACCTGGGTGACCTTGTTCTTACATTGCGCGTGACGATTGGTTAACCCTACAGCGGTCGCAAGTATTACGATGTAATCTGCGAAAACTACAGATGGGGTCTATTGAAATTACTAGTACTTAAAAGTTGATAATCTTAGGTCTCTAGGAAGTACTCTGTGAAGTACACGGATTACTATTGTTATACACGCGACTCATTAGCATTACGTGAATGTTTTTGCCAAACAAAATTAGAATAGTTTAATTTTATTTTTGTAATTTGGCCATTCTAAGTAAATGTAATCGATTGTTTAGAAACCAATGGTTTATTGACTTGATTTTTAATGGTTTGATCTGAATTTGAAACCAATGTATCTCTTGGTCTTAAAATAAGCAGGAGTTTTTTATTTGATTATTTTGATGTATTTAGTACTTAGTTGTTTTCATTTTATAATAAAGAATACTAATGCATGCATTAAAAACCAAATAACTCTGATTTTATTATCACAAAAATATTAATTATTTCTGCTTTTCGCTTGATTGAGATACCGCTACGAGTGAGCGTAGCCTCCACCGCAGAAGTCAGAAAATAATCTAAAGTGATGTGCATAATGGCCACTTATTGCTGACAAATTATACATAGGTACTGTTACAACGACTCTTGCCTGATATGTACTACACAATGCGCTTGACGTTAGACTCACCGATTGCATTTAACGATCGCAACCGCTACTAAATATAAAAAAAAATTACAGCTGGAGATTACGTTTCGACGGGACAACAAAGACACGTATTTCAATGACATTTTTTAGTAAACTTGTTATTAAATAACTGACTTACAGACGACTGCTACATCACGGTAGCCAGTAAAATGTTTCGAAATGCACATTCATGTTTGGTCACAATAGCACGTGATTTTAAAAATTACTTTTCTTGATGCATTCATCTCTAATTTAATAGTATCACAAGTGAAATTTGATCCTCTTAATTTCAATCCATATTGCTGAAGTGGATTCATCTCTAAGGCATTCAGTCCGACTCGTCACTGTTCTGTAACCTAAACTTTGTTTAAATATAGAATAGTTTTTTTGAATGCGATTTATTAACAGTGACATTTGCGTGGTTTGGCTGGCAGGTAATACATAGTAAAATTTTAATATGAATTGTAGGTCAATTACCTTGTAAAATAACCTCAGAGTACCAAAATTTTCCGCTCTCTAATAATAAACTCATCTATTACAAAGTGTGGAACCGACGAACTTTCCATTGAACGTTGATCCCTTTTTATACTACTTTAGGGGATTGATCAGCCATCCCGTAGGTTTGGTATTGATGTTGGTCTCACCAAATAGCCTAATCGATATTTCTCATATTTTATTAATTTGGTGACTTGCTCTGTTGATACTAGCGTTGCCTTACCCACGCTTATACTTATATTTGTAATAAACCTACCTTTCGGCCTCCTCCGCCTCCACCGCCTCCACCTCCCCCTCCACCTCTAATCGGCGCGGGCGGTGGTGGTTCTGGTACTGGAGCCACATACAAACTTTCAGTACGTTTGGGCTGGTAAGGTGACGGTGATATTTCCTGTCCGAGCGTCCGTTTTCTCAAAAGTGAGTCCTCAAATGGTTGAGGTTCTCGCGAACCCGCACGAGATGATACGGAGCCGCGGCCAGAAGCTAGGTGCCCGTTGCCTGCTGGTGTTGCGGCTCGGGACGCCGGCCGAGACGGCATCGTCGGCTGCGGAGCCACGGAGCCTGCCCGGGAGCCCCCGCTCGGAGCCGCCTCCACAGACGGTTGCCGCGACCGCCGTCCGTAACGATCGACACTTGAGTCTCGACTAGGGGGTCTTTTGTAGTGATCGAAATAGTCAATGGACGGGCGAGGTCCTGCTGGCCGAGCTCCGTTGACAATATCTTGTTCAGTAGGAGCGCTGGGCCTATATCCTTGATCAGCAGAGCCTGTTTGTCGATATGCCTGATTGTCATTCGGCAGCTGTCGATACATATGATCTTGCGGTTGGCCGTACCCTTGTTGATCATGCGGTTGTCTATAACCTTGGGAATCGATCGTTGGACGATAGGATTGCTGATTCGTCGGCATTGCTTGTCGGTCGAGAGGGCCCTCAGAGTGTACGGTACCGGTTCGAAGCTCATTTCGTCCATATGCAGAAGTGGGTTCAACATACGCGTTACCCTGGGCGTCATAAGAAGGCTGACCGAGCACACTCTGTCGTCGGGGAGGAGCTTGAGGGGGGTTCCATTCTTGCTGTTGGGGTCTTTGGTTTTGTTGTTGTCTGTTAACCGAGGATAGTCGCCGATCTTGGGTGGCGTATTGTTGGCCACTCTGGTCCATACTTGGTTGGTTGAATCTGTACGAGGAAGCTTGCTGTGGTTGCTGAGCGCCTTGTGAGATAGGTCCATATGGATTTGTTTGGTCATTTGGTAAATATGATTTTTGGCTGTCGGGTGAAATTTGAGGCGTTGTATTTGCTGATTTCCAGTTATCTTGATTTGACGAATAGTACGGATCGTGTGGAGGTCCAAGATTTCTATTATCTGTATTGTAGTTAGAACTGTTTGCGAGCCGTGGATCTACGGATTTCGGGTATTGCGTCGAAGGTCTCCTGGAGGGTACTGCATTTGGAGCTCTATTATTTTGAGGAATCTGTGAATGCATCGGAGGGATATGATTTGGAATGCTCTTTCCATCCAAGATCTTTTCAGATTCTTGTGATACGTTTGCTGCAATTTGTGCATCGTAAACCTTTTGTCTATATTTTTCTCTTAATCCTATTCTGTCAAAGCCTGGGTGCTTAAAATCTGGAGCGAACTGCTTCGCAGTAGCTTGCGCTATATCACAGTCTTCTTTTGCTTGGTCTGCCGCTTCGTCGGCTTGTTCAGCTTTCCCTCGAGACGTGGCGGTTCTGTAACAATTATAATAAGTGTTTTCTCAGTAAATACTATACATTTTTTAGGTGTATTCTAAATTGCAGCCTCTATGGACATATATCTGATAAACACTAACCTGGAGGTAGCTATATCAGCCTTTTGTAATGCTATTTTGGATGCACGTTGCGCCGCGTTTACTGCTGAGTCAACACGTTCCCGAAATTTAGCGGACCGCATGAGGAACAAATGTTTTCGTTTCTGGCTTGTTATAAGTACGTTGTTCTTATATTTGCCTTCTTCCCTCGTACCGTCTCGGAACGTTGTAACGCCGTATCCATACTTTTTGTTCGCCGACCACTCTCCCTCGTACCGAAGGCCGTCACTGCGCTCGCTGATACCGAACCCAGTGCGTTTATCGTTTTTCCATTCGCCCATGTACGTTTCTGTGACACTCGCATCCAAATGTTCATCCTGCCAAAAGAAAATAACTTTTTAACTAACATTCCTGCACAATTTAGAGGTACCGGTAATTTTGTATGTCCGACAATGCCTCATGTATTGGTTATTAAACAAAACCAAAACGCAAAATATCAATCCCCAAATATCAATAACATGCTTGTCGAGTGAAATTGATTCAGACGAAGATTATATAGCATCGCCTCAATTATGTCTTAAAATGAGTAAATTGTCTGTCTCCTCAAGCTAATAATCATGTAAATGCATTAAACACATTATGCCGTCGTAAACCTTTATTTACGGAGCCTGCAGTCTATGAACATTAACGTATCTGGCTCAGGATTTTCCATTTAGGATGTAGAGAGTGTCATTGTTAATAAAAATATAGGTTTCTGAGTTAGAGATGGTGTGTCATAAGGATGACAACATGTTTATTTTAGTTAGGACTGGATCTACACGTACTTATTATGTGTGAGCAATTTTTGTTAATAGGTTGGTTTGGTATAGATAATTTTGTTCGTGTGGAGACATGCTAGCGAGGGATCGGCCCGGGGGTGGAGGGCATCAAGATGGCATTGCATCAACATGCGAACGATTATGTGGGTGATCAATTTGTGATTTAAACCAAATAAGTAAAGTCCCACCTCGACAACGAAACTTGCGTTTGAGTTTGTGTGCAAAGAGGCATGGGTCATAGCGGAGTGGGTGCTGTCTACCGAGGAGACCCACGAAGAGCCTGAGCCCCCCGAGCCCCCGGAGTGGACCGAGCCCGTGCCGGTGCCGTCCAGCTCGCCGACGCTGCGCTGTTTGCGCCATTTCTGAAAACATTATACGTCGTCTTAGTAAGTGGAGTAGCTTAGGCAGTTTTAAGGGATCTACTTAATCATTATTTTTGAATTTTGGTTTTGTTTATCTAGGACTAGGTGCAACCCTACAATAGGTACTCATGAACGGACCCCATTATTTCCGTATTTATCTCTTTATACTTAAATATTATTTGTTAGAGCAGCTTAACTTAGATTAAAGTACGATGGGATCACTTGGTAACATCCTTAAAATTATTTATTAGGACAGCTATGAATATCTTTCGAGTTAAATACTGTGCAGCAACAAGTGACAAGAAGTAACGTCACCTGCGAAAAAGTACCTTCTGTACTCACGATCAGACTACCCTGTCCACCAAGGTGTTTGTGAGAATTTAATATCTCTTTCGAGCAGTGATCCGGTAGGAGACAGCAGAGAGAATGATTACAGACTCAACTTACATGTAGCAGTCCTTTAGGTTTTCCGACAAGCGATCCGCGGCGTCCGGACGGCTGGTCGGAGCGGACCGTGAGCACGAAGCCTCCGCGCGCGTCGTCCATGCGCGTGGTGCGCAGCTCGGAGGGGTCGGCGCCGCCTTCGTTGAGCGATGACAAGGAGCCGCGGTGGCCGCGCGCACCGCCCCGGTAGTGCGACGCCAGCCCGAACGGCGCTGACGTGCGAACACCGTAGCCGTGCCGCAACCCGCGCATCCATTGTCCCTGGTATGTGCCTGGAATCATATTCGATGGTTTCATCATTTTGACCTGACTCAAAAAATCTACGACTCACCACCGTACAAGATGAGAAAAGAAATGGGCCAAAGACGTCACTGAATCGTATTCGAAAGAAGGGAAGAGAAAAAGAAGATGATCGGTGCGTAGGTTTGAGGATGACCTGAGATCGGGTCAGGTCAGAGACAGCAGGTGCGAAATGGAGAAGAAAAGCGATCGATAGCTGTGGGTGGATCTGGGAGAGGCTTATGCTGGCAAGCATATGCTAAAGCATATGCTAGCTATGCTATATTTACAAAATGTTATTCGTACAAAAGCATGTATATCTAAGGGGCGTGTTTGCTGGTGGCAGTACTACCTTGTACTCCGAAGTCAGTATGTAACATTGCGAGCTTATTTTCACTAATTGCATAACTATTGTAACAGGGAAAAACATGCATGATAACTAGATAAGCACCCGAAGTCGACTACTATGTACTTTTAATGTTGTAGAGATAAACCACTCAAGTGCACCAGAAGCCTGACAAGGGTTTTATCATAAAACCATTAGCTAGATGCAGTTGAAAAGAGATAAAGGAAATACTCATCGCTCGCTAATCTGTAATCGCACCGTAATGGCATCAACGTTGAATAGCAAATGCGATGTAAAGACGTCATAAGTTCGAGTCCGATACTTCTTTAGGATTAGAATTTATATGTATGTGTATAGGTCTTTAAATATTACGAGCAAATTGTACACGTCAAGAGAAATGCTTTTAAATGACGCGTTTATTCCAAAAGGTTTATTATGTACTATCTATCTATAGTATACCTAATAAATTACTCCTGTAAACGGTTTTTGTACTTTAATCGAAGTAGATTAAGACAGAAAAAATGTAATCAATGAAAACCATAATCTAAGAAAATAAGAGAGAAAGAAAGAGGAACAGTGGTAGCCCAAAACATGTGTAAACATGTGTCGAATTTTAGCTCTAAATCAAATTAAAACATGTTTTATAGTGTAAAATTGACTTTTAATGTTGCTCTGCATCAATCATTTGAGAATACGAATGAAGTTACTTTATGGCACGACTTATTTCTCATACTCAATCTCGCTATCGTCAATGTTCAAGCACCGTATGACGTCAATGGCATTCATGAATGTAATGTCTAGCACGTTTTCCGTGCTCAAAGGTGTAAAACTGTGTCAAATTTTACATTTCCTATGTTTATAATGTCATCCCTATCCCTATTTTTGCATTTTAAGAAAAAAAATCAAGCATCAAACCGTTTCTAAATGCCTGTCAATTTTTTTCCGAACACTTTTTAAAGTTTGCAATGTTGCGACTTGTAGAAACGGTAGTGACAAGACTGACGTGAACTCTGTTTGGGACACTAGTAAGTTACGTAAGGCAATGTAGAGATATGACTCTACATATAAACGGAAAATGATGTCCGTGTAATTAGAGTGTGATTGTATAGTTAATTTTTGTAGTGCCCAGTATTAAATGAGTGGTCGACATGATTGTGTGTCGAGGCGGTGCGCGGCGCGGCAGGCGTGCCTGTGCTAAATTTAACCGGCGAGGGCCGCGGCCGTGCGTGGCGCGCAGAGCACAGGGCCGCTTCACTCCGATCATTCATCGATAAAACTACTGAAAACTTTCATTGCATACGAGTAACTGGGCTACGCAAAGTTGATAGAGTCGTTGGTAAATTCAAAGCAACATGTTTATAATTTATAATACGGCTCTAGGTATAAGATGTCTCTATGAGTTAATGTTAACGTATGATCAGTTCAACTAAATTGCTTCCAAGTGTGCCAGAACTCAGAGTAGGTAAATTATAAGGACTAAGAATATAATTATGTCTACGGTACTAAAATTAATGAATAATTGTCTGTTGTTTTCGAATATAGGTCTATCACTACATAAAAAGTTCACTCAAAGCTTCGGCATGAACTAATAAAAAATAGTCATAATATGGTTATGGTACAAATCACTGAATTCATCATTTTAATTTTATGAATGACAAATCTTTGTTGAGAACATGAGTCAACGGGATGTCGTCAGAAAACATGACGTTTGTCGCACACAACACACGCAAACTATTACCTACCTAAATGAAGTCCAACTTTGGACTTAGGTATACTGGGTAAATTATGCTACCATTGATTGTAATGATTGTCTGTCACTTGGCACAATATGAATTAACGACATACGAACGCGCAATACACGTGATGTGGATATTGATAGGTGCATGCGTAATTGAAAATAAGAAATAAAGCCATATAAGTCCACTTACGTACACATTTTATCGCGTGCTTTTTTAACTCGATATAATAAAATCGTAGCTACAAATTACCTAGTATACTTTCCCAGGTATGTTTAGTAAGAATTTATAACCCTGACGGTGTGTTGTTTACAGATATTAAGTATTTTCCAACAGCAAACATTGCGCACGCAGAAGGGTTTCCTTCCTAGTTCACGCCATTATAATCTGGGTCAGGAGGCTAACAGCGCGTACAACAAATAGTTATGAAATTAATTTATTACAAATAACTATGCAAGTAGCGTCTCGGACTAACCCGGATTTCAAGAGTTTATTTTCGGATTAAAACAATAGCTTTGGGTGTTATCATCAGATTAACAATAATGTATTTTCTCGTAACGAACGGATCTACCTAGCGAAGAATGCCATGGCCATGTAAACGTAATTTATTTTCGTCTGAATTCCAATAGTTTGGCAATGAAAGAAATGAAATAATACTGACCACCATCAGCGTATGTTTCGGAGCCGTATCCGTCTTGGAGTCCATTGGCCCAGGTGCCCTCGTACTTGGCGTTGCTGATAGTACTCTGGCGCACGCCGTAGCGGCCCTTGTACCCCTGCGTCCACTCGCCGCGGTACAGCCAGCGGTCGCGCGTCTCCACGCCCAGGCCGTGCCGCTTGCCATTCTGCCATTGACCTTCGAAGGCGCTGCCACTGTCAAGTAAATTATTTCAGCGTTAATAAGTTAATAACAATAACAAACATTCATAACGATATCGTGTAAGTTGTCGAAATTGTATCAAATAAGCCTTCGCTATTGATCGTCTCCATTCAAATGATAAATTATACTTATTTTCAAAACTTTTCGGCTCTCATCTACATTTTTTTTAATGTATGTAAGTTTGGTGTTCCTTAACCGACTACTCTGATAAAAAAAGTCCGAAACAAACGTAAGTATTCATGTCATTGTGTTTTAATAATTTAATCATCACGAGTCAAATTGTAGGTGTATGAAAAAAAAAATTGAATAAAACAACATACAGTATGTTGAAATTGGATCAGCTCAATCCCAAACCTTTCTGTTTTAAATATAATATTTAACAGCATAAAAGGAATGCTGGCATAACAGACGTGAATAAATAAATTAATTTAGGCTTAGAACTTGAACGTGTCTTGGAAGTTTATTAATTAATTGTCATTTAAACGACGAGCCACCTATTTTCTTGAGCAAACTTTTTTTCCTAGTATAATATTATGGAAATAATTAAAATATATTGAGAAGACACACTCATTACATTAATATCTTTATTTTTTTTAAATAAGGCAAGTCATTCACAGAAATAAAAAACGAGAAAGGACCAAGAATTGAGCCCGGTGGAACTCCCATTACTACTATAGATCTGGGAGATCATTTTTCATTAACGTCAACGCTCTGAATCCTATTACTCAAGAATAAAGTAAGAAGATCCAGAACGGTGTACCGGATCCCGTAATGGCGGAGTTTCCTGATTAACGTTTCATGAAGACGCAATCCAATGCCTTGGACATATCACAAAAGATGCCCAGAGCATCGCATTTATCTTTCCATGCATTATAAATATGTTCTAAAAGGTCAGTAGTTCAACGACCCCTTGTAAAACCGACTCTTTGCTATGCAATAATTTGCGTGTATTATAACATAATCTTTGCGATTAGTTATTTTAGATTTATATTAAACTTCTTAAGAATTATACTACAGGTAGTGTTGAAATAATTGTCTATAAATTGTGGGGTCTGATGTACTAAACTAAGGTATTATTTTACTATTTTTCATTAAGTCAGGCAACGCCCTGCGGTCGATACAATTTATTCATACCAGAGCTAAAGTAGGTGCTACAATGTTAATAATAGACTTAGCAACTTTCTTTTTAACATTTAAAGTGTTAAAGGTTGTATTATATCTCTATAACCTAATATGTCTAATAAATTAAAAATTTCCAATCATAAATATTGACACTTTTTAAAGCAAAGATTCAGCAACAGAAGCCTATAATTTATTTTTAACTTTTTTATATCGAGACTCCTTTGTCTGACATTTTTAAGATAGTTAGGTAACGATAATTAAATGAGCCACCATTTTTTTTATTACTTCATCCATACCCTTCATTCAGTCGTAACTTATAAAATAAATAATAATATTCAACATGGTTCGCATATTTCAGACAACTTGCATTCTATTCTGTTCTTTATCGAGTAGGGTAAAACTAAGAAAAGTACGGGTCTAGGCAAGTTGCAGAAAAGTATGTTTGCATTTGTAAAAGATTATTTTTTCAGTGTAAAGTTAAATATTTATCAAAATAAGTAATGACGTACCAGTTTTATCGATTATATTTAACAACTTTAGTATTATTTAATCGAAATAATATGAAAGTGTTACGATAATCGAATCTTTAAGGCAACCACACGTTGTTGGCAATGGGTTAAGTAGTGAGTCTATTTCTTACGTCCAAAAATAACTCAAATTAAAGAGTCGTTAAATTCGTTCCGTGGGTAAATCATGTAAAAGAATGTTTGAAGAGAAGCTGTTTCTGTGATTAATAAAAGGATCCTTTCATAATTGTTGTTTTGGGGCATATCCTCATAATTATCCTGGCCTTAGATATCCCTATTTCACACCGGGTGGGTCAAAACGGGCTGTGGAGGTTGATCTACCCATGTTTCAATCAGTTTTACAAACGTATGAAGTAGTAGTAGTAAGACATTTTTGAAAAGTCGCTAGCCTGAGCTGGGAATAGAAACGACGCAAATGTGAAAAAAGGATACTACATTGACATAAAAAGCATGTGTCTAACCACACAGCATCATGCAATCCTACAATTAGGTACCTACTTTCAAATTAAATCGGCGCCAATATTCATTGAGCCCACTTCATACAATTTTAGAATAACTCGTAACTTGCTATTAGGTAGTACTTAAAACCAAAAATAAAGAATTGCGTGTATCAGCGTTTTTCGAAAATTAATCCCTAGCGGGGGAAAAGAAGTTAGTACCAAGGAAATGCATGCAAACGAAGTCGCAGGCAAAGTGCTTATTACACATTACAAACGAACCTAAGTTCTCGATTTATTTTCGCACGCTATATACGTTTTTTATAAACTCGAGGTGGGCCGTCTACGAAAATCGTAGCGCAAAATGAAGCGTTCTGCGTAGAAACCACGTCGGGTACATATGTGTGTAGTGCAGGCGACCCGGAGGTTACACGTAGCTATTGTTCTCATTTCGACATACGACAGTTGCTTTGGCGCCACTTAGCATTGAAATCAGAGCCAGGACCCCAGTTTAAGCCTATGCGTAGCTTACCCGCGTGTAACCTGGGTCGTTTATGTCTTTTCTCATGTAGTGTAAGCCAAACATGCTGCGTAGCACTCATGTTGCCTTAAGTTTGCTACTTTTGCACATCGTCAAACACAACACACTTTTGCACATTGACACCAAACTATTGAATGCATTGTATATTGGCAGTGATGTATAATAGCTAAGATTTAATTTGTTTTCATTTGAATCTGTTCCGATTTTAATTTAACATTTCTAGGTTAATAATTATGATTTTGAAAACTGAAGTGATATTCCACCTTTGTCGCGGACTGAACTATATGTGCATGGACGCTGCACAGTGTCATGCAAAATACCGTGTGCTGCCCATACAAAAGTTGGCCACGTATCAGCGAGACTACCCACAAGAAAGACACAACCGTAGGAAAATGCCGTCTATAACCTGGCTCATTAAAACAGTTTATCCATTACACCAAAGATGTAGTGTAGTGTATGATAAAATACAAGCGTTATCAAATTGCTGCATAGCTAGGAAGAAAAACAGAGAAGGGTATTATTCCGACAAACGGTAACGCGTACTCCGTACCAAATTTGGGTCATCCTTGTTTTCTTTTACGTTTGGTATTGCGTTAGACAAACGAATCGAATGCCCCACCTGAGGGATAGGTATTACCGCCGCGCCGCCTTTATCACCAAAAGGGCTACCAATGCGTTGCTGTACTGACGACGGTAAAAAGTTTAAAAACCCTGTAATACTCTTTAAGTCACTGGCTAGTATACCCACTATTATACTGCATTAATTCTTATCGCAGAAATAGGGTTGGTAAACATAAACCCTCCGTGGGTCGGTGATCACGCCATGAGGTCATCCGTGAGAAAACACATTTAGGGTACCTCGTATCGTCCAATGAGTCGTCCTCACACTTGTCAAATACTAACAATAGAACAAATCTTTTCCCGGTGAAAGACAAACCGATCCGCTGCCAAAGCTATTTTTTTATAGAATCAAAAGTTGGTAGCATTATTGGACTAGAGAATAACGTAGGTACATAGATTAGATCGTAAGTTCCGTTGCTATACATAGTTGAATATAACATTGCAACAATCAACACATGTCAGAGGTACTGAAATTCCTTTCAGTTTTTATTAGTTGCGGTAAGATAATGGATTGGTCTGTTATGCACATGACTACGGTCGGAACAACTCGAGCCTAACCTCTATTTATATCCCACGTTACACGTACGTTCTGCGGTAACGTAACTGAATATTACAAGTAAAACCAACAGACTTCACTGTAAAGAGAATCGACCTTGAGCACACAAATGAGGGCCGGTCGCTAAACCTGTGTTAATTTTCCAGAGGCAACATTTATATTTAATTGAATATAATTTTGTCGATGTCGTTAAACTGTTTGTACTACATACATACTTAAAGCAAAATATTAACTGTTCGACCACTAATTTGATATCGATTGAATCACCCCTCCCATTTAGTCAGAGTGAGGAATAATTATGTAAAAAGTATTGAAATTACACTTACGACTCAGGTTAACGTCTAAAGGTCATTATTATACTCGTATTTCTACGAATGTAGTATGTAGTACTCCGAACACGTAAGTAGTAGGTATGATAATTAGGTAAACGTGTCCGCTCGAATTAATTTCGATCAAAGAGGCTTGGTAGGCTGTAGTGAAGCATCGTTTAGAATAAAATCAAAAAAACCCTCCTGTCCATAAGGCCTTAGTATTTTTTTAAAATTCTATTTAGAATCATATCTTAATTTATTATTTACATAATTAAATAGTTGATAGACTTGAAATATAAATAATAATTAATAATTATGTAAAAGTACATATAATGGGAGGGGGAATAATAAAAGGGCAAAGGTGTTCATCGTGTAGTTCTTAGCTCTTTTCTTAATAATTATTCTGTGAGCTATGTCGACAACTTTGGATCTCTGTTCACCTCGTTCTGGATTCTATCCCTCAGAGAAACTGTAAGCATAGACCGTTCCATAGCTCTCTGAGCGGCCTTGAATTTATGGACCACACACAAAAAATCGCTTTTACCACCTATTGTGTAACCAGTGTAACCTTTTATAAATTTCTACATTTATATGTTTAACGGGGGTGATTGGGGGATCTTTGACAGTCGTTACTGTTAGTCAGAACCTGAAAGTCTGACAGCCAGTCTTACCAAGGGGAATCGCATTACCCAGTTACAGACTGGGTTATGGAGGTCAGATAGGGAGTCGCTTCATGTAAAATACTGGTATTCAGCTGCATCCGGTTAGACTGGAAGCCGACCCCAACATAGTTGGGAAAAGGCTAAACAGATTGATTCGTATGGTGTACCTACATAATAAATAGAATTCTAATTTTATTTCCCCGTAAAAAAATGTTTCAATTTAAAGAATTATTGGACTAGTATAACTGAATAGCTAAATTACACCTGCCTAGGTACCTATGCGTCACTAACTTTCAGTAGCTCTGGAGAGAGGTTCGTGGATCGTTCGCTTTGCAAATGTAATAAAAGCTCGCTACGCAGTTAGTTCAGACCATTGTTATGAACAAACGTGGTCGCATTTGAATATACAAACAATAACTTTGTTTACAAATTAAGGCGAATAGCGCGTATATGTATTCGTGTAATATTTTCTCACGCAGCCATTACTTTATTAACAGTGTCTAGTAAAAAAAATGGTAATGACGAAAATAAGATGTTGCTTTTCTGATCTGATCTGCGGAAATATGGGCCGAAAGCGCGCATTGGGAATGGGTTTTAGATGCAGATATTAGTTTCGTGCGTACACAGGTCACAATAAGCCACAATATTTTCTTGAAATTATTCGTGAGATACCAATGAATCAATTCTATAATCGGTTGAAAAATCATTAGCCAATTGCATACTCACAAATGTAAAAGATTAAGCATAATACTTTTGAAGGTTACGATTGTTACGTAAACGGATTTTGATTTGACCTCTCCGTAAATATTATATTAAATCGTAAATAAAAACCGGCTAAGTGGGTGTCGCACAACGCACAATGAAGAGTTCCGTAGTTAGTATGAATTTATCCCAAAAATAAACTTAAAACCCATGCGTTCCTGAGAAAAGCAGTCTTGATAGACTGACAGACAGAAAAACGGGCAGCGAAGTGATCCTATATAAGTTCCATTTCTTTCTTTTGAGGTACAGCAAAAAGTAATGATAGTTAATAATATCTATTTGATATGGAATAATAACTAATGAATATGAGAAGAAGGAGCGAGTTTATGTATCTTTAACAAAAACAAGCACGATGAAAGGCTGTTTCAAAACGCAATTTGCTTTTAATCAACTGTGTTAACTTAGTACGTAGCATGTACAAAGACATGGCAACCGGAACCGGATAATTGTTAAATTCGTTACGTAATATCCGGCATAACCTTTATTACGCTAGCTGATACTCAGAACGAATGTAGTCTATACTTAAACCGTAATGTATGATAATACTTACTACTAAAGCACATAATTTACCACTAAAAACTGCTTTTATTTAGAAATAAATTATACCAGTTGTAAAACTAGACAACTTTAGTGAGGAACTTTTACTTCATGAAAACGATAAAAATCTAAATACAACATACGGCTTTTGAACTGGTGATGGTGGCGAGTTTCCATTAATTAAACTTACAGTACATACAAGAAAAATAAGTTCATTTCTGTAACACAAAAAGGGTACCGCGAACATAACATTCTTAGTAGGAAACTAGGTTCGTGACTGCTGTACGTTTGCCTGGTTCGCCTTAAAAACAACGGCCAAGGGCGTGTTGGACCACGCACTATCAAGGGTACGGAACCCTTTAGAATGAATTTTATCCCAAAAACAAACTTAACATTGTGGTTGAAAAAAAAATCTCCCATACATCGATATACGTGACGGTCTATTCGCCAACTGTCTATGTAAGTTTGTTATCGCTAAAATATATTTTTCTATTATGATAAAAGCCTTTTCCGTCACTTGTGATGTGAAACCTTCTAGCTAAACATGAGTTCCGTTTTTTCATTGTTGTTAGGACCCCTAAAAATTGGCCGGACAAAGTTATAAGATGCTTATTATTTAATAGCATACTTTACAAACTTGTATTGTTAGTCACGAATTTATTAAAATGTCTGCAAGCTGACAAACTAGGATCTATGTACCTACGTCGAACTATTTCATAAATTCTGTGAAATAAACGTTTTCTTATCGATATTATATTTATAAGAATTATCCAAAATCAATAATCATGTCAACCTTTCAGCATTAACTATGATCTATGAATTGAAAATGGCTCGTCATCCCTTTTTTTTGTTTTTTAGAGACTCCATACTCATGGATGTGGAATGAATAATATCACCTCTTCGGAGAAAGACAGTTTTTTCGAAGTAATGGTATGCATGGAGCGTTGATTGGAAGTGTCACATTTAGTCTGAGATAACGCTTCGGACTTACATCAACAATAGGCAGTTATGAAGTAGATTCGCCATTAGCCATAGAGTTGATTAAATAACGTACAGATATTTACTTTGTAAAACCGTCCTTTGTAAGAAACTCTACCCTTTTATATGTTTTTGTAGCCTTCATTACAAGATGAAGCCCAATAAACTTGAAAGTGAAACTTCGTTGTTTTCATAATTATTTGAGAAAGTTTGAGTTCTCGCAAATACTTTATTCATCCAAATGTATTATTCTAATGAAAGGAAATTGTTATGTAAGAGGGTTATTTGAATAGGGCCAAAGATTTTGTATCGTGTTCTTTTGTTTGCGCTTTTGCGTAACAGAGTTAATAAGAGTTGTGAAAAAAATATACAGAGTGGAATTTTGTAATGCCACCTGAAGGGAAAGTACTCTTAGGGCACGCCACGATAGTGGCGGTAAGGCCCCTCTTTGAGGAGTGGCTAGAGAGGCGTCACGGCGCCCTCACCTTCCGCCTGACGCAGGTCCTCACCGGACATGGATGTTTCGGGAGGTTCCTGCACATCATCAGGCGGGAGGAAACGCCCGGGTGTCACCACTGCGAGGATCGCCCAGAAGACACGGTAGAGCACACGGTGCAAACCTGCCCCGCATGGGCGGAGCACCGCCGTGTCCTCGTAGAGGCGATCGGCGGCGGCGACCTCTCGCGCCCGGCCCTAGTGCAAGCCATGGTCCGGGGCGAGAGGGAGTGGGAGGCAGTCACCTCCTTCTGCGAAAAAGTCATGCTCGCGAAGGAGGTGGCGGGATGGGAGAGAGAAAGGTCCTCCCGTCCCAGCCGCCGAGGGAGACGCTCCGGGCGTCGGGAGCCACGTGACGACTCCCGGCCACCGTAGGCGCGGGCCTGCGGGCGGTGAGTAATGGGTGACTCACCGTCCGATCAGCACCAGACCCGTGCCGTACGGCGCGTTTATGTTCCACGCGCGCCTCAAAGAGATGTCAGCATATGAAGGGGCCCCTCAGGGCCAAGCCTGCCGGGTAAGCGGGATTGTCCGAAAGGGTTACCGCTACCCCGGAACATAAAGGGCTACGGAAGGAACATGGATGGGTTTTAGTCAGTAAGAGTCTGACACTCCCTTCCGCTCCACCCAGAGCGGGAGCAGTCATTGGATGATTTCCCAGCCTTAAAAAAAAAAAAAAAAGGGAAAGTACTCTTAATACTGTAGATAGCATATTTTACTCAAAGGAAACATTCCTTTATTTTTGAATAGAAAGAAAACTGCATTCAAAGATTTTCAAAAATTCGCTTGCCATACCAGGGACCTTGCCATACCATATGGCAACCGATTTTTTTTTTAAATCTTTGATTGCAGTTTTATTTCTATTCAAAAATAAAGGAATGTTTCCTTTGAGTAAAATATGCTATCAGATACAGTATTAAGAGTACTTTCCCTTCAGGTGGCATTACAAAATTCCACCCTGTATTTCCTGGGATTACTATCAGCAACATAGTGCCCGACCACAGGCAAAGTAATAAACGTTTTATAAACATATATAAAACATAATATTAATTTGAACTTGCACATAACTAACATAGCATCACGCCGGCATTCCCCGAAGGGTTGGGCAGAAGGGTAATGTAAAACATCTGCATTCCGCCAATCAAGTATTTGAACTTACCTTTGTATATCTATCACCATTTAATATACTCAATATCTTTATTGCTTTAACATAATGTGTTATTTGGTGGTAATTTTATAATTTAGAACATTGTGGACCCTGTAGGGCACAGTAAAAGGGTAGGAGAGAGGAAGCCCTGTTTTAGGGGATCAATAAGTTTTAACTTAGCTACATAATATATAATCAAAGTCAGGGGATAGCGCAAAAGATACTTACTAACATTTCACTTAAATATTACTTATGTATTATTTTATCTAAGTCCTAATTGAAGTACGAGTATTACCCAATCATTTTAAAGCAATTTTCTTGTTAAACGTTGAACTTCAGAATTACCACAGCCGTTTTCGACGTAAAATGCACAAGACGCAACACATACCTACATACTGACATGCCTTCCATCTTTACAGTGATGATTGAGGTCGCATGTCTACTCATACACTCTTTCCTTACAACACAAAACGCCAACAAGATAACTTCATTTTTATTCAGGATATTTCATAGCATTTAACAATAAAGCTGTTACAAGTTTCTTAAACTGTATTGTAACACTCCATCGCCAAGTATTGAGAGATTTTCAGCTTCCAGTGCAGAAAGCCGTAAGAATGAAAAAAAACGTTAATGGCTGTGATTTTGCAAAATAGGGACTGCGATTAGGTATTAAATAAAACAGTTTTATTTCATCTATTCAGGGCATCTCTCATAATTAGAAAATATGGAAATTAGCCACTCAAATGGCATCAGGGCAATCGTTAAACTGAAAAATGTACCTACTACTGAAATAAATTTTGCTAGATAGGTATATTTCGTGGAACGAACTGATCGTGACTCAGCGATTTCACAATCATTTGTGGTCAGGTATTTCGCCATTACCACCAAGTACTGAAATATGATGAATGAAGAAAATAGGTAGGAAGTTGATACATAAGAAAACAAGGCAACGTAAGAAATAAAATAGAGTATCAACAAAATGACATGTTAAGTATCATATATCATTTTATTGGCCTTGTTAAAATTTGCTTGACACATCCCGTGTCAGGAAGAAATGTTTCAAATATTATCTTGAACAGAAAACTTCGAGGTTTCATTGACGTAACAATATTTACTGATATACGCGCGATTGATGTATGTTTAGAGTGTACATAGATACATATTTTACGTTGTAAACGACTGAATTGAACAATGAACCAGCGATTGGGCCAATAAAACATAGTTTATGGTTTGATTTGCATGACGCCATTGCGTGTTTGTTACTCACAGAGATGAAAGAAAACTGAACGGAAAATCCGCATTTAGTAATGTAAGTAATCTAAGATTGTATAGGGCTAATATTCTACATTCTACCCTGTAGATATTTGTACGATAGTATGTATATATATACTGAGTCACATTATATAAAAACAACGGCTCGTTAGACCAATTATTGGGCAGAGTTCCAAATGCGGGTTAAAACTAAAGATGTTCTAACAAAATACCAAATTGTTTTACTCTTAGACCAATTAGATCAATACAGCTAATTTAATTAAAAAACCGAGTAAGTGTGTGTCGGACCACGCACAATGAAGTTCTGTAGTTGAGATGAATATATGATAAAAACAAACTCATTTTTGTTGCAAAACATGTTCTCCCATACATTAATATACGCCACGGTCAATACGGCTGTAACTACAAATTAAGATTTTCGAAATTTTTCCTTTACTTGTGCTGTGATACTTTTGTGCCAAATTTCATAATTGTAGGTCTACTGGAAGAGTACCCTATGTTTTGTTTTCAGTATATGTTTTCAGTTTTGAGTATCAAAATACGTCGCATTAATGGCCGTATTTTTGTATTGCGTTAACTTAGAAGCTAAATTGTTTTTGGACCTCCAGGGCATCGTAAGCCCACGCATTTGATAGATATTTATTTCAACTCGATGTACCTGAGAAAAAGGGTCTTGACAGACTGACAGGCATATGAACAACGAAGTGGTCCTCTAAGGGTTACAGTTATTATATTACAGAAAATCTTCATATTCACAAACATCTCTTTGTCATAAATAGCAGTCACATACAGTCCAGTCCACTGTGGAGAGCCCGCATGATGGGCGACAAGACACGAGGCTTCTAAACTGCCAGGTGGTGACCACATACAGGGCAAAGTACTTCAGTAACCCAGGTACCCTCCGTGAGATTGTCTGTAATATCAAGGCGTTGCTGGCATTCCTTGAGGAGCTGGGGGAACGAATAATCGATCGCAAGCCGTACGCAAAATAAGCACTTGACGTGGAATTGCGTACACCAATCCGTTGTTATAGCTATTAAAACCCCTCATATAGACAAATAAAGATAAAACTGAGCGCATTTAACTACTTGTGTGTACTACCTATTACATAACTTTTGTATTAACCTAGTGGGTGGTCCTATTTTACAGCATAGATATTAAGAAAGAGCAACTCAAAAACTGGCTTTTTGTCTATGCCAATTTGTTACTGCTTTGGGTATAGAAGCCCAGACAATGTTTAGCAGTAAAAGTTCATTTTGAAAAACATGCACGTTTTAAATGGATGCGAATAGAATAAAATTATGTGATAAATTATGTCAAATAACCATTTTTTTCTTTCTTTTTTTGTGTGCTATTTTAAAAGGGACTGCAATGTAGCCTATTGCAGTCCCTTTCGAAATAGCACCAAATAGACTAAAGATTTGTAAATACGAGAGCTATACCGAATACCTTGCCATTTCGACTTACTCGAGAAACATAGCGGTCCTTATAATCGGTGTGCCTTATCTTATTTTAGCTTCGCCTCTCAATCCATCAAACGTACCTCTCTCAACTCTTCACACCTTAAGAGATCTGTCGTGATGACTTCACTGTTCTCTCTAGAGTAGACACACTTTGTCCGTAAATCAAAAACCCTATTCCTAAAGACTTAACAAAAATATCTTTTCAACTAGCCAGCCAACTCAAGTTACTTTCTATAATTAATTTTATTGATTTGAGATAAAGATTATGTTCAATTTGGAAAACAGATTTGCCAAAGACAGGCTGGAATTAAATGAAATCCCTCGGGATATTCGTAAAACGTTAGAAAGGATCAATATCTTCATACTTGGACAAAAAGAGTAACTTACGTATTACCTACGGATCGACGTGATTTTTTGTGTATGAATATAAGATTACCAATACAGATTCTTTGGGACTCTGGTTTGGCGTGAAATACTGATTAATATATGCTTAATTGAGGGCGATGTCTTCAAAAAATCAATAAAATACATCCATTTTTGTAACAGGATTATATGAGACTTGATGTTTGAATAGTATTTTAATAAGAAACTCTAAGTTTTTATCTGAATCTTATTGCGATTTGAAAGAGTGCTTTATTAAAACACCAAAGTTCAGCGCCTCAAAACTATTTTATGAATCAAATTAATGTACCTAAATATTTAAAGAAGATCGCGAGGAATTAGTCAGATATAAGACAAAACAATGAGTAATGATGCGGAGGGAAGTGAGTACTTGTATGGGCATGTGTAAACCTCAGTCATATTCCGAATAAAATGTAATTTGAGTGCAAGCGCATTAGTCATCATTACGTCTTTAGGTAACTATTAACGGTCATTCATGCCCCGTTAAAATAAGACAATGTTGTGCCTATATCGCTCATTTCTTTGGGCAGTGAGTTATATTTCATTTCTGAAGAATTCATGTTCATACGTATGAATATCTAAAGTTTTTTTTTTGTTTTATGCAATGTAAAATAACATTATATTACTACTAATAATCTTATTGTGCTAAAGTTTGGCGAAGGAACCTCACGTAAGGTTCTCGCTCTAGTTTATGAAAATACAAGAAAATGGGTCACCAAGGAATTGTCACACAGGTATCTACTACACTACAGTACTTTTGTACAGTTTATAGTTGTGTGGGGTCCTTTACCAACATAAAGTTGCGAGTGTCTTAATTACTTTAACAAACTGTAAATGCCTTGTCCTATTCCTAGTGAATTATCCACCTATCGCGTAAAATTCCATAAAAAAAATGGGTTTAAACTTTATTTCAAATAAAAATTAGTCTTACTTTTGATAGACTGTTCATTGCACTTAACATTTCTTCATGTCTTTTAAATAGTTAATGCCCATTTGATCTGATTATTTGGGTCACACACTCGTAGGATTTATATAAGACGAGATACACGACTTAATTATTCAAGATAATTTCATGCTATTTCTGAATATTACGCATCAACAATGACTTCACCATCAAGATGTGAATGACCAGAACTTTGTCAAACATTCCATTAGGTACGGATCCAAAAATATGTGTTTGTAGAAAACTCACTTCGATGTAGAATATTTCTTGGTTTTTACCTCAAAAGTGAAGAAATCGATCCCTATTAGAATCATTACGTTATCCGGCTGTCTATCTGTCAAGACCGTTTTCTCAGAAACGCCCATGCTTCTAGATCTCCATAGATATCGAGCTATAATTAATATAAAAACCTTTTGGAGCTCTAACTACTTAGTCAATGGAATTCAAAATATATCTGCCATAATTATATCGATACTCGCAAATAACTTAAAACCTATAAGTGGGGTAGGTACTTCCCGATAACCTAGAATCATGAAATGTGGCAAGAAGCAAGGTCCCACAGCACAAGTAAAGGAAAAGTTCGAAAATCGTTAATACGTGCACTTGGGTTTTTTAGTGTCACGTACAGTCAACAGCAAAAGTAGATGATCAAAATAAGAAATTCAGTACTAATGGACGGAGTTCACGAATATATGGCAGCTGTACTAGCAGTAAATGTTTGGTATAATTTCCAATCTTTTGAATCACTCTGACGCCACACAGGTCTGACGCGAACTCCGTTATTTAGTATTCAATTTCTGATTTTGATCATCTACTTTTGCTGTTGACTGTACATAATTATATCCAAGTATGGGAGAACATGCTTTTCAACCACAAAGTTAAGTTTGTTCTTGGGATAATTTTACGGAACTCTACATTGTTTTTTTTCTGTTTTGAAATAGCTACTATAATTTAAAAGAAATGGGCTCAGGTATATAATACCTGCGGCACCTACCTAATTAGCATAATAAATTGAAGTCTGCGTTCCAATTACTCCCTAAAGAGCTTTTCCATTTTATTAACCTTGCCAAGTAAAGCTACCTTATTTAAGAATATTTTTTTAAGAATTTTGTCAACAAAAATTTATTTTGATTATCTTGTTTACGGCTGTAAGTGCCTCCTTAGAAAGGTTTCAGGAATTTACAGGACTCCAGAATTGTTTGTAAGTAGTAGGAGAACCTGAACGAATAGGAAAGAATATGATCAGTGATCACGTAACAGAGTTTTAAGTCCACTTCCCTGTTTGAACGCTTTTTGAAGTACCTATTTGAATTACCTTTAAAAAGTATCTAGTTGAAACACCAGCTTCCAAGTCTGAAGGGCTGAAACTAAATAAAGATTGTACGAATGCCTACAGCGATTGTGATTTAAATATTCAATTGTAATGCTCACTTCCCACCTACAGCCCAGTTCTTAAAAATATATCAGATTAAACTGGAGATTGCTGCTATCGCAGGACAGTAAAGGAACAATATTAAAAGTTCCACTTTTGACTAGGTATGGTAGTAAACTAGGTATCAACCTGAATAAAACTGTTAAGTGTTAAGGTAAGAAAAATATTCTATAAGTTTAAAAAAAAGGACTGAATATTTTCCATAACTAATCTATAGTATCAAAACTCTTCCGACGCTATTGTGAATTAGGTACTGGCTGAAATGATGCATGATGTGTAACACAAGGCAAAATGAAATGCGAGGCTGTTGCCAGACCTTCCGGTTATATCAGAGAAAACTTGTCCCAATGCGAACTTTCATTAGGTCAATGCACCGACGAAAAAGGATACCTCTGTCCTATTCTTATTTTCTTTGCTTCATATTTGGTACACACGATTATCGTTTCATTCACGATTCACAAGTCAGTTTAATAAAATTAATTAACCTGACTCGTATCTTCATATTGCGTGAACATCAGTAACTTGAGTGTTCTAGTTAACGAGACCGCTTGATGATCTTGAAACATGACAGTTGATACATTGACGTGTATTCATTTACTCCTATTTGATTGCATTGCAAGACAGTTATGGAAGAAGGTGTCGAGACCAATTTATTAGTGTGATTGAAATTTATTAACTGTCATGGCGTATACGTTGGTCTCGGGTACATTTAGGTACCTACTTACCCAAATTATTTTCGTAAAGTTAGTATGTATTCCTTTAATGAGTCAACGTAATATGATAAATTACTTAAATAATATAATATAGGTACTTAGATCTCCTAAAAGCATTATTTTCATTAATTTATTTTAGTTGATTATGGAATTCAGAGTTCCTAATGACACATTTTTAGTCTGGAATTCCATCTAAAATAAGAGTACATATTATAAGAAGTCATAAAACGGTTAACTGTAAGGTTAAGATGAGAATGAGGTCGACCGACGGGTTAAGTCGCGGACATTGGCTATTGCTTATTGATACGCATAGTAACACTTCTGAGACCGCCACCTCCTCGCGATTCTCTAATGTACGTACACACCTAATCCCATTATATAAAACAATTAAGTCGTTACAATAATTTGTAAAAGCGATGGCTATCGTGAAAGTACGACCACGTGAACGTCGTGACACCATAAACTCTTATGAGCAGTAGTAAGTGTACACGTACCTACTCACATTGTTTATAATGGATCATCGTATTTGTCTTTTGGAATATTTGTGATTTGCGTAATATTTTCATAACAAATTCTTCAGACTCTAGGTATCATTTGCTTTAAATCACTGTCGTCTAGGCAATTGCGCTAAATTGTTTCAATCAAGGTTTATGAAATGGCGTTTCCTAGTCTTCAATTCATAGGGTGTCTAATGGATCTGTCTCCAACAATGACAAGTCAATCGACACCAGGACTTGACTATGATATGATACTGTTATCACGTGTTGTTATCAGCGTCTACCGATCGATATGAGTATTTTCGCTGAGATTGGGCCATGAGGCACTTTCACCGCCGTTACACGCGTTTTCTAGCGAAACACCGAACTCAATTATTAATAGCAGCCTATTTTTGGAGCGGCTTCGGACGCGGATTTGCGCTCGGGCGTGTGCGAGGCCCGGGCGAAGTCACTATCTCACCTGGGCCAGGTGTAGACACCGGAAACTTCAAAGCCGTAGTTCCAGGAGCCGGCGTAAGCTCCCTGCGCTTTGGGTCCAGTACACACACCGTGGCCGTGGGCTTTGCCGTCTTCCCATCCACCACAATAAGTTCCACCATCATCAAAGTCGAAACGGCCACCGTTGAGGCCACGCTGCGGGGGGTTTCCGCTAGCGGCGTGCGCGGCGTCGGCTAGCTCGCTCGGCTGCATCACGCGGAACCGTGGTGCCGCGGAGGGGAGGGCCTCCCGCGCGCACCCTCCACCGAGCTCGCGGTATAAATAAACATCAGCTGGGCATGTCGCGCCGTGGCGCGCCGCCGAGTGAACACCACTCCGGTCCTGCGCGAGGAGCACTGCGCGCCGGCGGTACGCGCGCCGCCCGCCCGCCGCGCCCCGCCCGCCCTGCGCACTGCGTACTCAACGCAGCGCAGCCCGCCGTCGCCGAACCCGCTGCTGCCGCCACATCGTCGCCACAACAACTTACAATACTGCTTTTTAGATTATTTGCCCCAAATATTTTTTTACAGCTGACACTTTAATGTAGAAGATACCTACTTCGGATGAAAAATTGGACGTTACTTGTGGGCTAGGGGCGTTACCTCCCAGGCTAACATAAAAATCTTGTTATAGGTATATCCTCACCAAAACCTTAGATACATTTTTTTGACCCTCAGACAAAGCTCGCTAGGGCTCGCTTATATCACTACCTCCGTTAGTAGGTCAGTTAGTAATTTGTTACCAAGATCTGTTCCGTGCCAAGATCTGTGAGTGTGGGAGTCCTTAAATGACTCCTCCCGCACTGAGTGGAGCGGAATGGAGTGTCGACTCTTACTGACTAAAACCCGTCCATATTCCATCCTTAGCCTTTTATATTCCGGGGTAGCGGTAATCCTTTCAGACAATCCCGCTGACCACCTGCTTCACTTGGATTCCCCTTTATATTTACTTAATTTTTTTTATGGTGTAATTGGTGGCTCATATCCACCCATCCGTTTTTGTGGATATTACCATTCCATTAAGGAATTGTCAAAAGGTTGGGCAGTATCATCCTATATCAACTAATTACTAGTACAGATATACAACGAGAACGCAATCCTTCAAAACCATAGTTGTTCTGCCACTGTTTTCATCTCGCCCATGGTGAAGGCTCGCCCGATCGGCCACCTTCTATCCAAAATAATCTCCTTATTAAATATAAATTCCAACATTCCAGTGATACTGTAATCACGCCGGAGGCCATTTACATACGTAAGACAAGAAAATGGCGAGCATTATAAAACTAATAGTCAAGTTAAGTCATTGTTCGCCTTTCATGTAGCCTGGTGTTTGGAAGCAGTAGACAATTTATAGTTGGTTCCAAAACTTGAAGGTACTCTTGCAAAAGACTTGAGCGTGGTGACCGTCTTGATCACGTGAAAAAAAAAGGTTTATAAAAACATTTAGAGAATGATAGACTTGATCAATTGCCTTTTAAAGTAATTTAATGGCGGCCAAGCTAAATCGCACAGCGTTAATCCGAAAAATACGACGTACAGTTGGAGGTTCATTGAACCTACGTATCGTACCTACGTTGTTGAGGTGAACTAATCTCTGAGTTTAGATATTTGAAAATAAATGGGTAGGTATTTATTACTTTTTTTCACCTACACGGTAGTACCAATCAAACAACACGGTATTTACGAGCAGTCTCGATGGGCATGAAAGATCCAAAGGAAAAAAGAAAACCCGACCTCCGACGCTATCGCAAGCAGTGACATTTATGAGAGCATGACGAACTTGCTGCCGGCTGCTCCGGTGGAATCAAAAGCTGAGGTCGCAGGCTAATGCGTTACTACTCATTAAAAACATTGTAATGAGTGGATTACCTATGACAATAATAGAAATAAGTTGACATGTACAGTCAAATAAGATTATAATATAATATGAACTCAAGCTTTGTCCCAATCCCAGTAGGTAAGCTAATTCTGAAGAAGAATATAAATATTGTCTTGAGTTAATCACAGCCGGCGACCAACTCTTCTTATCGTATCTTAGACGATCATAGATATGTAACTAAGTGACTATGCCTTGGAACTGATTTTACTTAAACTTTAAACTGTAGCACAGAAGAGGGAAGCTGGTTATCAAAGATTGGTACCAAAAGTCCAGCCCCGGCTTCACACGGGTGCCATATAGATATTAGGTACCACGCGGGCCCTGAAGCACGCAACTGATGTGGTAGCCGCGAAGATTTCGCACGGATAACATCTACACATTGATGCCTATTAAATAAATAAGAATATTTATTAAGCTTGAGAGCTTGGTTTTTTCTGTGGTTGCTACCGAAAATAACAAACGAAATTCTAATTAAAAAAATAATTTTCTCGGAAAATAAAGGATCCAACAATAGCCCACAAGCATACGTATGTCATTCGATCCTCACTGCCTACTCCGCAAAGGTAAGTTCATAGATAAGTAGTATTACACACCTAGTTCCTTAAAGCTAAAAATATAACTAAAAAGTTTATTTTTGTACACCTAATAACATTACAAAGCTTTTTCTAAGCGAGTTTTAACCTATTGGATTAACATGTCCAATGACATTTTGAATGGAATTTTTACAAAATATTTACCATATTAGTTTTTATTGTTTTGTAGTAAACTCAAACTCAAAACTCAAACTCAAACTCAAAGTATTTATTTCAAATAAACCAATTACAGGCACTTTTGAATTGTCAAGGTGTCGGTCAGTCCGAGAAATGAAGCTAGTTGCCCATTCCAAAGGAGTAGGTACCAATGGAGAAGAACGGGCAAGAAACTCCATGGACACTCTTTTAAACAAAATATGGTTACAAAATATTGGTTACATAGTTCATATTAATATTATACATGTGAGAACGATGCAGAACGTTAAAAGCATCAGATATAAAATATGTAAAAACTATTCAATAGCTAAATTAAAACAAGCCTTAGCTGCTAAGAGATGACCAGTCCCTACTGACAGCGCCCGTTCACGAACATGACGCATATATTAGCACCATTCAGCTCAACCATTTTGAAGGGAGCTAAATGATCCAACACACACGCCACCATCAGCGAGACATTAAAGTGAGCATGGCATACTCTCAGCCGCCAGGGCATATTCAAGTAAATGAAAGACGCACCCAGAAACTGGTCGCTTTATAGTAGGTACATAGTACTCACATATGTGCTAAGCAGTTAAGTATACAATATTAAGAGATTGAATTTATACAATGCAAAGATGTTTATTTTTTGTTGTTGCAGTTGTTGCATCTTCCGCAGCTCCAACAGTTTTCAGTAGTCTAATAAATTAGTTGATGTGCCCTTGTGGAGCTGTACTAGCATTGACCCAAGCATTTTTATCAGCAATGTAATCTCCCAATTTATAATACGCTTGGCTGCATAGTGTGCGTTTTATACAAGTTTTAAATTTTGTTTCATTAAGTTCAAGAATGTGGGGAGGTATTTTATTGTAACATTTTAAACAGTACCCCATGAAAGATGAATCTACTTTAGCCAGCCTGAAACCTGGTTGAACTAATTGGTCCCTATTTCTAGTGAAATATTTGTGTCTTTCGCCTCTTTTACTAAAAAGATGCAGATTTTTCCTTGCGTACATGATGTTTTCATAGATATATTGACAAGGTACAGTCATGATGTTAATAAGCTTAAACCGTTCCCTTAGAGAATCGAGCCTACGAAGATTATAAATGGCTCTGATAGCTCTTTTCTGCAGAATAAAAATAGACTCGATGTCTGCAGCTCGTCCCCAAAGTAAAATACCGTAAGACATAATACTATGAAAATAACTAAAATAGACTAGCCTCGCGGTATCTACATCAGTATACTGACGGATCTTTCTGACAGCATATGCTGCAGAACTTAGCCGTCCTGCAAGAGATGTTAAATGAGGACCCCATTGTAGCCTTGAGTCGAGCGTGATCCCCAGGAAAACAGTTTTATCGACAAATTCTAATTTCTCTTGATTCAATACTATCTCACAATCACTACTTTTTACATTTGGTAAAGAAAATCTAATGCACTTCGTTTTTTTTCCATTTAATACTAAATTATTTGCAGTGAACCAATTTTGGACCTGCAGTAGGGCGTTATTTACGTCGTCAAAATTTTTTGCACGTCTATCTATCTTAAAAATTAAAGAAGTGTCATCAGCAAATAACACCATTTGTGGTTGATTTTTTAGTAAATGGAGAAGATCATTTATGTATACTAAAAAGAGGAAAGGACCCAATATAGAACCTTGTGGCACACCCATTTTTACTTTTAAACCGTGTGAATTGACACCTTTTATTTGAACTTGCTGTTGTCTATCGTTTAAATAAGATTTTACCAAACTAAGCGCAAGTTTTCCAAGTCCGTAATGCTCTAGCTTCAACAGCAAGGTTTCGTGATCAACGCAATCAAATGCCTTGGAGAGGTCACAAAAGATTCCGATGGCGTCTTGAGCCTCTTCCCACGCATTGAAAATGTGTTTTAATAAGGTCACACCAGCGTCAGTTGTACAACGTCCTTTGGTGAAACCATACTGTTGATCGTTAAGTATTTTATTCGTGTTAAAATGATTAAGCATTTGATTAAGCATTATCTTTTCAAAGATCTTGCTGAAAACCGGCAACACGGATACGGGTCTATAATTATTGGTGTCTTTACTGTCCCCGGATTTGAAAAGTGGTATTACCTTGCTGTATTTCATTAAATCCGGGAAGATGCCTTGATCCACACATAAATTAAATATGAAGGCTAAACCTAGTAGCTACCTAGTGTTTTATTTTTAAAAAAACCAGAATCTTATTAATAATAAAATTATTACATGCTAAAACAATTACTTAATATATACAACCTAAAACTAAAAAATATAGCCATTATGTAGGTACAAGTGGTAAAAAAGGGTAAGAGCTCATAGGGCGTCAAAAAATTCATCCCTATCGCTGTCAGTGGGAATTGTGCTCAAAAGGCTGGCAGCGTTGCCACGTTGGATGGCAATGCTGATTCTTTGGCCAAAAAAATTACCAGCCCTCTGGTCACGTGTAGAGTCGACCAAGCGCCGGGCAATATCCCGAAATACTAGGCCCTAGTGTTTCAACCCCAAACGGCTCGAACATATAACTTCCAATAAGGTTGTTATACTTGCTCCGTTTGAGGTTTTCCGCACCTGCAGCAGCCGCCCCAGCACAGCCCGCCCGTGCTAGGAAGATGGGATGGCGCAAGGGTGTCGACACAGGTTGCATCCCACACCAAGCCGGGTTGGCTTGGTGTGGGATGCAACCTGTGTGATGCAACCAACTTCCAAGGCAATAAAGTCATTCCGTCTGGCCTCTTACCATCGTCGCGTGCCAAGCCATTAGGTTTTAAAATATCTGGCACCCTGGCAGTGACAAGAGCCCGACCGATGATGTCGTTAATACTGGCGTGTCTTGCCTACCGACCAGCGCTTTTACTGCAAGGAAGGTCATGGTGCCCAAGGCGGTCGACTGCTTCACCGCACTGACAACGATGTGGAGACCAGCAAGAAGAGCCCAGACGCAGACTTGTAGCGAGCCGGAGAGTTGTGTCACACAGCATAGTTCCTATGTTCGTTGACGGTAGCGCCTGAAGCCAGAGGCCCGACTCCCACTCTCCCACAGCCAGTAGCCGGGCACGCTTAGCAGTATTGGTGGACGTATTAACTAGATTATTCCTTATCAACCCGCAGAGTGGCTCATCCTACTGTCTCTGGGAGGACGGGTTCTCGGGCTGCACCGTATCCGGACAAGCCACCTTCCAGGCGTTAAGTATACTACAAAGACACACAATCCAACGAGCCAGAAGTGATCTGCGACTTGTTTTCGAATTTCTTCCACTCCGTTTACGAGCCTGCGTCGCCACTCTTGTCACAAACCCACGGAAACTTCCTCATCTTGTGATATTATATCTAACTTAAACTTTGACGAAAGCAAGATCATAAAAGAACTCAGATCTCTGGACCCCGCCAAAGGTCCAGGACCCGACGGCATACCTGCCTATTTTCTACGCAACACTGCTGCTCACATCTGCAAACCGTTAGCTATAATTTATAATAGGTGCATTACTGAGGGAGTATTTCCAAAAGAGTGGAAGCGTGCAAACATCACTCCCGTTCACATAAGGGTGGGTCGAAGGGTAATGTGGAAAACTACCGTTCAATCTCGATCCTCTCCACTTTGTCAAAGGTATTTGAGAGACTCGTCCATAAGGAGATATATCCAGCCCTACATAATGTCATTATACAACAACAACACGGCTTCGTTAAACAACGATCTACTACTACAAACCTCCTGTCTTTTTCAAGCTTCTTATTTGATAGTTTTGACAATGGCCTGCAAGTAGACGCTGTATACACAGACTTTTGCAAAGCCTTTGACATGGTGGACCATGAGCTGCTGCTCAGTAAAATTGCCTTTAACGGAATTCGTGGCAATTTACTGCGGTGGTTCGCTTCGTACATTTCGAACCGCTGTCAAAGGGTGGTAATTAATGGATACAGATCAAATACCATCGAAGTCACATCTGGTGTCGCACAAGGCTCCATCCTAGGGCCGCTCTTATATAACATATTTATAAATGACATAGGTTCCTGTTTCCGCAACATTGAGTTTCTGTTGTACGCCGATGATCTGAAGGTTTTCAAGTCCATCAAAACTGTAGATGATTGCATGTTATTCCAACAAGACCTTGATAGACTTACAGACTACTGCCACCGGAACAAATTAAAACTAAGTTTACCAAAGTGCAGCCACCTCACATTTACTAAAAACAAGCATAGTATTAAGTTCGCCTACACCCTTTGTCATGTGCCTCTATCTCATTTGAATTCAATTCGCGACCTCGGCGTTACACTTGATTCTAAACTGTGCCTAGATTTGCACATTGATAAAATTGTCAGCAAAGCTTTCAAGCTATTTGGTTTTATTATGCGGCCCACCCTTGACTTCAAGAGAACATCGTCATATTTACATTTATACAAAGCTCTTGTTCGTTCTCAACTAGAGTATGCAGTGTCAGTATGGAATTCTTTCTACAAAAAATATTCTGAAATGGTTGAAAATGTACAGTACAAATTCTTACGTGCTATGCACTATAGATGCCACAAATCCTACTGATCTTATTCTCAATTGCTCAGCAAGTACAAGCTACTCCCCCTTAGCTCTCGAAGAAATTACCTCGAAGCCACAGTTTTGTACAAAATTGTCAGAAACAGGTTTAACTGTACAAATCTGAACAGCATGATTTGCTATGCTTTACCAAGAACCATTCACAGACGGAAGGTACGCGCAGGTACTCTTTTCGCTTTGAACACTTGCCGAACTAATTCAGGCCTGCGCTCACCTGTCCGCCGTATGGTTGACACATATAACAGTACCTTTGTAAACATTGATATCTTCACTTGTACAATAAGCAAATTTAAAAGCCTCGTTCGCAAAACGTTATTAAATATAACAATTGCCTCTAACTAATATATTATATATATATATTATGTTGTTATATGTTATCTGTTTTTTTGCACTTTCATTTTGAACATATTTTCTAATAGTTGTTATTACTTGTTATAACATTACATCCATTTAACTGTAACGTTTGCTACACGTACTGCTATCAATGTTCCTAGCGATTAGTTTTAGTTTTTTTTAAAACATCTGTCTACTTGTGTACAACGTTGTGGGTTACGTTATAACCAAATTGCTATTTTATTAAACTAGTTGTAAGTCCTTATAGTGTAACTGTTTGTTGTTCCTTTCAATAAATAAATAAATAAATTAATTGCATCGGTCAAACACGGCACTTCAAAGTTAACCTGAGAATGAGCTATGATTTTCTGCTCTAAGATGATTTTAGCGGTTAACTCTTTGGTGCTGTGGACCGAGGACAGGAACACAAGTAAGCTTTTTAGTACCTACGTCAACTACTAAATAAATATGTCGATTCCACAATTCCCTTAGAGCATTTAACCTGCTCTAAGACAATTCCACAAACGAATCCCTGGAAAAAAAAATGTCTACCCGCACTATTTAAAAAAAAGGAAATTTTAAGATTTTATTTCTTAACTTTGTGGGCGTGATTAAAAAGTTCACCTTTTCACCGAGTGGAGGCTTGTGTCCCAGCTATAATAGGTTGATTACGCTATGGTGATTATGTAATTATAATAATTTACAGTTGACGGCACGTCAGTGGAAACTGGCAACACTTTGACCTGCAGCTGGCCAAGCGTTGTACGGGGCTTAAATAGAATATGTATGTACACTGTACAGTACATCGCCTTACGTTAAGAAGGTGTACATCAAGCACTAATTTACTGATAACTTAATTATTTATTGATCACGGCATGGAATTAGTAAATACGTCATCATGACAGATCACTGACAATGACAGAAATTGACATTGACAAATTGCCTTTGTTGAATGTTGACGTCTCACTCTGTTGACGTGATTTTTTGTTATTAATCATTTCTCATTCATCAAGAACAAAACACCATTGCATTAGCACAATCAGACGCCGTATCTCCCAACATTTTATAATTATATTTGTGATAACCGAGTAATACCTACATTGGGGATGAAAACGGAATAATGTGACTTTTTAACTATAATTTCCGCGTAACCTGACAACTTTTTTGGACCTGGAAATCGTCAGATATTCTAATTTCCTAACAACTGTCCGAACAAAATTACGAATACCAGCTATCAGTTTAGCACTCTCACAAGAGAAACATACCGCGCAGTGGAGTAAAGATTGCCTATTACACTGTTTCCGATCAGTGAAATAAAGTCAGCAGAATGGAAGCCCCAGAATCTGGTGGAAGCAGCCGATCCAACATGGTGCAGCCGACATCATGGTGTCATCCAGCAAACAGAGTGCATCGATTTTTCGCACTATTACTAATGTGCTTCCTTTGTTTTGGTAAGCTAAAATAAAATAGTTACTGTTGTATGCAGAGGCTTGACTATTACAAGAAATAAACTACTTAAAATGTGGGTCTATTGTATCACACACAATAGGCCCACATTTCAAATTAAGTCCAATAGCAAATAAAGAAGCAATCTACATCCATACCAATATTTTGTTTGTAAAAATAAGTCTGTCTGTCTGTTACCATTACAAGTGTTAACAGCTTAACAAATTCAATGAAATTTGGCTCAGTAGTAGACCATGATTTTGGCACAAATAGTATTATTGTCATCCTGTTTGTATATTCCTTATGATCATTTCTGACCTACTAGCAGGTGATGCCACAAGAAACTGCAAGTACCTCTTAAAAATTAAAGCATTTATAAGGCTTATGACTATGCTTTAAAAAACAGACAAAACTATATAACTAGATTTGGTACATCTTTTAAAATTACTAAATAACTTTGGTTTTATAATTTTCCTGTTTCAGGTTCCTATTTTTGTTATGATACTCCTGGAGCATTGGCTGACAACTTCAAGGATGACTCACACTTGAACACATCCCAGTTTGCATTGCTTTATTCTATATACTCATGGCCAAATGTGGTTTTGTGTTTCATTGGCGGTTATCTCGTTGATAGGTATGTTTCTACATAATTAGTTGCTTGTTTATCAGTTCATTATGAAACCCAACACTATTTGCCACAATATAATGGTGTAATGTTAATAGTATTTACATTTCTTTGTATTTTTCTCTTAATTGTTTACTTTAATGAATTGTTTCAAATATAGAATTTAGTAACGGTGGTTTTCAACTACATTCTTTTTCACTACATAAATAATAATCGGTCTAGTCATAATTATTTGTTAGGTAACTGTAATGAATGATATTTTTTTTCAACTGTTGCAGTTAACAAAATCTTGTGGCAAATCATTTTATAATATATCCAATTGATAAATTAACAGAAGAATCAATAAGAAACCTATGAGGAATACTAAACATACAATGTTGTCTGTTCTGACAATACAAATTGCATTTTATCATAATGAATTTAGATCAATATGCTCACATAGCATTATAAATACTTATAGGTAGACCTCTGCACTTGATACGATGTTAACATTATCTGTGACCCTATTTAGTCCAATTATATAATTAAAACATTGGGAATATTATATTATAATTGCAACGTTATTAAATTCTAACATGGTTGGGACCATGTTACTAAATATCATTTTTTTTTCAGGTACTTTGGTGTAAGACTGGGCACTGTAATTTATATGACAATTGTATTTATCGGAGCTGTAATATTTGCATTTGGAGTATACATTAATGCATTCTGGCTGATGATACTCGGCAGATTTGTATTTGGGTAAGTATGGAGGTACAACATGCACATAAAAAGCTAGAAATGGAATGAGAAACAATATCTGAGTATAGACAGAAACCACATAATGTATGCTTGGATTATACTTCCCTGATTGTCATATTTAATATATTTCAGGATTGGAGGAGAATCCCTACAAGTTGTTGTTAATAATTATGTAGTACTTTGGTTCAAAGGAAAGGAACTCAACATGGTCTTTGGACTGCAACTATCATTCTCACGGTTCGGAAGTACTGTTAACTTTTGGGTCATGGAACCAGTGTACAGATGGGTATCTACATATTATGGAGGATATGAAAGATTAGGAGTTACATTGTTCCTTGGTTTGTGTTGTGTTATTATTCAGTGTTAGTTTTCATAACTCTTTGTTGTCTCCTTATTAAAATAATCTATCTTTTCAGCCTCACTAACTTGCTTCGTATCCCTTGTTTGTGGCGTGATTCTTGGCTGGATGGATTACAGAGCTGAAAAAATTCTTGGAAGGCAAGATGAGCAAAGCAATAGTGAACCCTTCCATCTAACAGACATAAGACATTTCAAATCAGTGTTTTGGCTTTTGTCTGTAATTTGTGTGGCATATTACCTAGCCATCTTTCCGTTTATTGCGTTAGGAAAGTGAGTAACTGCCTTTTCCTATTTTCTATGTTCAATCCTATTCATAAACATTAATGTTGATCTAAATTCTAACTAACAAACAAGATTGTTAAAATTTCTTCTTATGGTGTTACAGATTATTCTATGAACGAAAATTCGATTTCTTGCCACAAGAAGCAAACAATGTAAATTCTATGGTTTATTTGCTATCAGCAGCTCTAAGCCCATTCTTTGGTATTCTCATAGACAAGACAGGAAGAAATATGACATGGGTTATAATAAGTATTGTGACGACGATTAGTGCTCATTTTATGTTAGCTTTCACATTCTTCAGTCCATATGCTGGAGTGGTAAGAAAATAGGCCTTTGTTATTTCAATACCTAAGTTATAATTGAACATCTGTGCTAAAACAAAACTTTACTCTTTCAGGTTACACTGGGCATCTCTTATTCCCTGCTAGCCAGTGGTTTATGGCCACTTGTGGCTTTAATGGTTCCTGAAAACCAATTGGGTACTGCATATGGAATGTAAGGCTTTGAGGTTTATTTATGTCTAAAATACTCTTAATGCTACGCTTTACTAATACGCCAGCCATAAAAGCCTTACGCGACATGGGCTCCGATGCGGTAGGAACACGTCGCACAAGGATTTTTTTTACGGGTTATCCTGCGTGAGCTACGAATACGATGCGACGCGACGCGCGACGCTGCGAACACGATCAACTCAACGGCATACCCTACTGGCGGCCTATATGGCAGTCTGCGGCGAAACGCGACGTAACGCGTCGTTTTAAGGGCGACCAGATGCGACACCACGAACTAAAGCAAAATTGTTATGTTCTTCTCCATGATTCGAGACTGAATAGCCAAAATCCCGTAGGACGTTTGTGGCGTGTAGCATCGCGTCGCATTGCATCGTGTCGTGTGGCGTCGTATTCGTCACTCACGAAGGACACCCTGTTAGAATTTATCAGCGGGTATATTAATAATTAATAGGTCTTATCCTAATAGAAAAAACGGTTAGTTAATTTAAGTCACAGCAAAAGCATCGCGGCCGGCGACTATCGGAATAAACATTCATCATATTATTTCATTTAAATTTTTATGTGCCAGTCACGCCAGATTTCGGGCATATAAACTTATTTTGGAAAAAGGAATGTGGATCTATTGAGCTCCTACTCTTTCGGGGAATAGGTACAACAGGGGCAAAGTTATGGTAACATAATCACTTAGGTATAAATCACATGATTACTTAGGTATAAATTCTCTACAATACCGTCCGCCGATGTGCCCCAAACGCGTAGCATTAGCATCAAGATAGCAGTCATTCTGAAGTGCGATACTTACAAGTTTTTGAGGTCCACTTCTTTTATTTTTTCAGATGTCAAGCCGTGCAGAACATGGGCCTAGCTACAGTAATTATCTTCGCTGGAATGATTGTTGATAAATATGGATACTTAATGTTAGAAATGTTCTTCCTGGGATGTCTCTTTGGTATGATTCAAAATCATAATACGAAGAATTATGTTAACGGTAAAACAGGGTGCATAGGGTTGCAGGGGTGAATCGGAACGAAACTTATAAATGAATTTTAACATTGAAAAAATATAGTTTGTTGCCAACCGGAACCATTGATCATGAATTATTATACAGTAAACACATAACGAGTCATTTTTGGCCACAAACTATATTATATAATGCTTAAATCGCTTTTAAAGTTTCGTCCCGATTCACCCCTGCATCCCTATTCACTCCGTTTTACGGTAGGTACTTAAATATTTGTTTTTTCTAGTGTCCCTAATTGCTGCTGTGCTCATATACATTATTGATTCAGCAAACAATGGTGTACTCAATATGTCACCAAGTATGAGGGACTCGACGAAGACGTAAGTTTTGCCTTTTTACTAATATTTTTACTCAGTAAAATGCTATACAAAAATGCCGCTGTTCTGGACTCTAAAAAGATGTTTAACAATTTTTTTTAGTAATAGTAGCCTGTCGATTTTAGAGGTCCTGAGGCGTCTAGAATTTAAGGGTTTATATTTTTATTTTCAATGATTTATGTTTATGGTAATAAAAGCTGTTGTGAATGCTAGTGTTCAATATACTTATTATAAAAATATAGATAATATACACTCGGCGTCACAAAAATCGCACCTCTCCGAAAATAAGTTTCAAGCATGTCCTGCCATTGATTAACGAATAAATTAAACCCAATTTAAATTGTTATCAAATAAAACTATGTTTAATGACATTTAAATTAACAGTAGTTAGAATTCCTAAGCACAACACATCATAACATCTCATCAGCACGTAACGTTAAAAAAAAGTTGTTCATAAACGCCTGACGTTGTTACCTTAATAAGGTCCATGAGGGAACGCATGGAAGCAGTCATCAGGGCTAGGGGGGTAACACTAAGTTTTAAGTTGTTTTTAAGGACTTAGCTGATTTTTTCTGTTAAATTTAAAAGTTACGTTTTAATCTTTTGCATTTGCTTGCTTTTTTTTTATTCCCTGGTAAACAAAATTCAAATCTATTGATTTATTCTAAAATTTAAATAAATTACCTTTCCAATGATACCTTATAGTCATATGTCTTCCATTGATTAATAGGGCAAAAATGACTGAAATATTTTTTCAAGAGGTGCGATTTTTGTGACGCCGAGTGTACATACTCTGATTACACAACTAAGATGTTTGCACATGATCACAAATGACTCATGGCGTGTTTAAAGGCGCGGACAATGAACCTGTTAATATACTTACAGTGGTTTAAAATTTCAAGTGTAGATAACAACCATATATTTGTTGTGTTGTTGTGAATCAGCATATTAAGTTACCACAAACTGTCAAATTTTCTGAATCTCTTTTGAACTCAACAATCAATGTTATAAGCTTTAAAATCATTTGGAGAAATGTGACAGTGTTTGGTTTATCTTGATGGCCTTGGTGACCGTGCTTTAAGTTTTTTTCACAATACGATTATGAAAATAATTCCAGGGTTAAAGAAAATGACGAAACTGCAAACCTATTAGACCATGAGGATTATACGGACCAAGAAGAAACTGACTCGAGGAGGCCTTCGGAGTCGCTAGATCAGTCTATTAACACGCGAGACGTCGCCCAAGAACAGTCTGATAGAATACGCAGTAGATACTTAGCACAAATATTGCCAAGCGGTAATGTTTCAGAAAGACAGTAGACAACCTGATATAATTTTGCTATGATTGGTACCTGTAAATAATTATTCCTAGTATGTACCTACTTATTTAGATTTACAATTAATTGATTTACTTTTTTATTTAATAATCAATCAATAATAAAATAAAATATCAAATTGTAAAAAGTTTACTGCGTCGTGTAATTTTCAAGATAATATTGGTAGGTATATTATCGGAATGTAACAGTTGTTTTGAGTTTAGCTTTGCCATAGCAATGACTTTATTTTTCAGTTTTCTAATTTGAAATATCTACTATTAAATACGAGCTAAAGCTGTCGATAAAACCAATATTATACATGACTAAAGTTCATCCTTTTAATCCCTTTTACGGAACACTGCGTCCGACACACATTTTAATGAAGTTGGAGACCAGTTATGGGCAGGTAAGTACTACAACAGTAAAAGTTGAACTCAAATACTTACCAGAAAAAATAGGGCAAAACTGGTCAGTATTTAAAAATATATAGGTAATATACTCTACATACAGTTTTGAAAAATAACCGAACAAAATATTCTTCTTATGTCCCTATATCCCTATGTATGCTTTTTTTTTTTTTAAGGCTGGGAAATCATCCAATGACTGCTCCCGCTCTGGGTGGAGCGGAAGGGAGTGTCAGACTCTTACTGACTAAAACCCATCCATGTTCCTTCCGTAGCCCTTTATGTTCCGGGGTAGCGGTAACCCTTTCGGACAATCCCGCTTACCCGGCAGGCTTGGCCCTGAGGGGCCCCTTCATATGCTGACATCTCTTTAAGGCGCGCGTGGAACATATACGCGCCGTACGGCACGGGTCTGGTGCTGATCGGACGGTGAGTCACCCATTACTCACCGTCCGCAGGCCCGCGCCTACGGTGGCCGGGAGTCGTCACGTGGCTCCCGACGCCCGGGGCGTCTCCTGCGGCGGCTGGGACGGGAGGACCTTTCTCTCTCCCATCCCGCCACCTCCTTCGCGAGCATAAATTTTTCGCAGAAGGAGGTGACTGCCTCCCACTCCCTCTCGCCCCGGACCATGGCTTGCACCAGGGCCGGGCGCGAGAGGTCGCCGCCGCCGATCGCCTCTACGAGGACACGGCGGTGCTCCGCCCAAGCGGGGCAGGTTTGCACCGTGTGCTCTACCGTGTCCTCTGGGCGATCCTCGCAGTGGTGACACCCGGGCGTTTCCTCCCGCCTGATGATGTGCAGGAACCTCCCGAAACATCCATGTCCGGTGAGGACCTGCGTCAGGCGGTAGGTGAGGGCGCCGTGACGCCTCTCTAGCCACTCCTCAAAGAGGGGCCTTACCGCCACTATCGTGGCGTGCCCTGCGCTGCGTTGCGACAGTCGCTGATTCCAGGCCGCCATGAGATCGCGCCGGAGGTCCGTCCGCTCCGCCGCAATTTGCTGCGGAAATCCCTATGTATGCTTAAATCTTTAAAACTACGCAACGGATTTTGATGCGGTTTTTTTAATAGATAGAGTGATTGAAGAGGAAGGTTTATGTGTCTAATTTGTCGACATATTATGCGGGCGAAGCCGCGGGCGGAAGCTAGTACACAATAAATCAAAGTAGGTACCTACCTACGGTCCGTTCCAAAATTAGTATCTGATGAAAATGTAAACAAATGTATCGTGAAAACGTACCTGTGACTGATTACGTACTGGATAAGTACCAATTTGTAGTGCACTTATAAATTGAATGCTTTAATTAGATTATTTAAAAATAGTTGAATCCAAAATTCTTATTTTAATCGCCAAGTTGTTTTTCATTTGGCAATTCAATTTAATTTTAAAACCCTCATCTATGATATCAACCACAATAACTATAAGAAAAGTGGTGAGACATAATTTGAAACTATTAGGTACAGATAAGTATTAGGTACCTACTGATAAAATGATTCCCTTGAGTGATTGTGTTTGAATTTAACCTGAACAGGGTGTTTACATTTTCATTAAATAGACAATACCTTTAATTAAGGTCCAAACAAAATACCAGAGTACGGGCTCGCCAATTATCCAGCAGTATGATGACTAGAGAACGAAAAGCGCGATTGTCAAGTATCCATAACTTGAAACAATCAAACCTTTCGTTTATCACAGCCCAATTCATACTTTATGGTAGTTTGGAACATGGGGCGAGTTGCCGCGCAACGCAATAACAAATTCATTTGCGCGTAGGGGTGAGAAGTGGGGTACTGCGCAGCTAGAAGTTCACTTCAGAGCCGCCTTAAAAAGTTTGAAGCGAACTATAAGAACCTAAGCCTTTTTTTTTTTTTTAAGGCTGGGAAATCATCCAATGACTGCTCCCGCTCTGGGTGGAGCGGAAGGGAGTGTCAGACTCTTACTGACTAAAACCCATCCATGTTCCTTCCGTAGCCCTTTATGTTCCGGGGTAGCGGTAACCCTTTCGGACAATCCCGCTTACCCGGCAGGCTTGGCCCTGGGGGGCCCCTTCATATGCTGACATCTCTTTGAGGCGCGCGTGGAACATATACGCGCCGTACGGCACGGGTCTGGTGCTGATCGGACGGTGAGTCACCCATTACTCACCGTCCGCAGGCCCGCGCCTACGGTGGCCGGGAGTCGTCACGTGGCTCCCGACGCCCGGAGCGTCTCCCGCGGCGGCTGGGACGGGAGGACCTTTCCCTCTCCCATCCCGCCACCTCCTTCGCGAGCATTACTTTTTCGCAGAAGGAGGTGACTGCCTCCCACTCCCTCTCGCCCCGGACCATGGCTTGCACCAGGGCCGGGCGCGAGAGGTCGCCGCCGCCGATCGCCTCTACGAGGACACGGCGGTGCTCCGCCCAAGCGGGGCAGGTTTGCACCGTGTGCTCTACCGTGTCCTCTGGGCGATCCTCGCAGTGGTGACACCCGGGCGTTTCCTCCCGCCTGATGATGTGCAGGAACCTCCCGAAACATCCATGTCCGGTGAGGACCTGCGTCAGGCGGAAGGTGAGGGCGCCGTGACGCCTCTCTAGCCACTCCTCAAAGAGGGGCCTTACCGCCACTATCGTGGCGTGCCCTGCGCTGGGTTGCGACAGTCGCTGATTCCAGGCCGCCATGAGATCGCGCCGGAGGTCCGTCCGCACCGCCGCAATTTGCTGCGGAAACGGAGTTTCCCCCCGGCTTAGTACCTCCGCGCGCCACTCGTACAGGCGCGCGAGGACTATCGCCTCCAGATCCCACGGCGGCAGTCCGGCAAGGAGGCTTGCCGCCTCGCCCGAGATCGTGCGGTACCCCCGGATTAGCCGAATGGCTACCACCTTTTGGGGCGCGTTCAGGTAGTGGGCGGCTCGCCGCCGCAATGAACGCGCCCACACCGGGGCCCCGTAAAGGGCCATGGACCGCACGACTCCCGCGTAAAGCCTCCGGCAGGAGGCGTTTGGCCCCCTCAAATTGGGCAAGAGCCGCTTGAAGGCGGCCCCAGTCCGTTCCAGCTTGGGGGCCAAACGTCGGAAATGCTCCACAAAATTCCATCGGCTGTCGAGGACCAGGCCTAGGTATTTCATCGTGGTCTCGACGCCGATGTGAACCCCTCCTACCGTAAGTTGGGATCCCGATGGTGGCCTATTCCGAGGCCCATGAAAGGACATGGCCTCGGATTTGTGCAATGCCACCTCGAGACCCAACTGCCGGATCCTCTCAACGACTATCGCAACCCCGCGTGTCATCGCGTCGGCCGCCGCCTGATGCGACCTTCCCTGCGCCAAGACCAGCGTGTCGTCAGCGTAACAAATTACGCTGACGCCGTCAGGGAGGTCGGCCCGCAGCACCCAGTCGTAGCCGATGTCCCACAGGTGCGGCCTCAGAACCGATCCCTGTGGGACACCGCACGACATCTCTCGCCGGTTCCATTCCCCATCGCGACCGGGGTAGATGACGGCTCTGTCCGTCAGGTACGCCCCGACTATTCGACGGAGGTAGGTCGGCACCCGGTGATACCGGAGTGCTTCCCCAATGCAACTCCAGGGCAGGGTGTTGAAAGCGTTGGCGATGTCGAGTGACACCGCCACGACGACCCTACCCTGGGACACCGCGTCCCCCGTCGTGAGGGCTCTAACGCGCATGATGGCGTCCACCGTCGAGCGCCCCTTGCGGAAGCCAAACTGGCAGTCCGCAAGGTCCGGCCCCGTCCTTGCAAGGTGCCCGGCAGAAAACCTCCACGTGTGCCCGGGGACTGGAGTTCCTTTCTGGACACGTCCGGGGGGAAGGCCAGTCTTTGGGCCGGTGCATCCTGGGGTGCGGGCAGCGACTTCCCATTGGGGCTATTTCCCAGTGGGTTCTCGCTGTCCGCATGCTAATGTTCTGCCAGGAGGATCGCTCCACACCTGCCGCTCTGAGTAGCAGAGCGGCAACTGTGGTGGAGTCAGAGCGGGCCCGGTGTGCACTTACCCTGCCGCCGGGCAGGCAGGAGGGGTAACCCTCCTGTCACCGCTATAATCTCGTAGCCCCGGAGACAGTTACGGTCATGTCTCTGACTGTTGAAGGGGGTCGAGGGTCTTGGCTTAACCGCCCGGACCGCGAGGAAGATAACCTCTATAAAAAATTCCCCAAACCCCTAAGCGGCAGCGCACCGTGAGAGGGGTTGCAAGCTTGACTGATGGGTAGCTAGATTCAGTCGCTAGTGCGGACCACTTAATTTGAGCCAGTACACAAAGTTCATACTCGTGGGACTAAAAATGGAAATTGACAACAAAAAACAAAAAAACCTAGACGAAAGGAGGAGTGATGCGGAATCGGAGTCCGATCCCGCATCTGGCGGTGCGAGCACGGGATGCTCAGAGAGCTCCCGTCGCGCCAAGGAGTTGGCCGCTGCAGCGAAGAACCGAAGGTTCTTTGCCAAGCGGCCAAGGTCAGAGGACGGCCAGGGGTCGTCTTCTGAGGGAGAGCTGGCCTCAGCTCGAAAGATCCCCACCAGCAAAAGGGGGGGGGGTCAGAGAGCGAGGCGTGGGGAGGGGGCTCACTGCCCGGGAGGCTGCAGAGCTGGAAGAGGGTCCCCAAAGGGACGCGGAGACTGGTCAAGCGGTCGCCTCGGGGCCCTCCAGCGACGAGGCGGGGGCGGCTGGCGGTCCTAAGGCGGACCGCACAGACGAATTTGCGGCGGTTGTGGAGGCAGCCATCCGGGAATTGTCCCTGAAGAGGGTTCGGGCCTCAAGAAGTAAGGCCATAGTCTCGGCTACGGCCTCCATCATGGCGGCGGCTAAGGAGGCCGGGTGCGCCGGGCCTCCGGCCAGTGAGGTGGCCGATTTGCGGGCGGAAGTGGCACGCCTGTCGGCCGCCTTGAAAGATCTCCAGGAGGAGAATGGAAGGCTCCGCGCTGACCTGGCTGGCCTGAAGGCCACCACCAGTCACAAGGCCCTCGTGGAGGTGAGCCGCCCGCCACCACCGCCACCGTTGCGGCAGCAGCTGAAGCAGCAGCAGCAACAACAACAGCGGCAGCAGGGGCCAAGCCGGCCCGAACCGGAGGGGAACCGGGTCCTGGACCTGGTTCGCCTAGGAGCTAACCTCCTTCCAGGCGCGGTTCCAGGAGCGATTCTCAGTTATAGAGGGAATCGTCCTGCGCCCGTCTCTGGCGCCTGGAAGGACGGCCACAGGCCCGAAGCCGGCCTCGTACGCAGCCGCTGCGGCGGCTGCCGCCCCGAAACCCGGGCCGTCAGGCACAGCCTTGGCGCCGGCAAAATCGGCGGCGTCCGGCAAAGCCTCGACGCCGGCCCGGCAGACCAAGGCCAAGAAGGGCAAAAAGTCCCCACCGGCGCAGGTGGATAGGGTCCCAGAGCCCTCTCCCCGGCGCCCGGGGCCTCCCGCGACCGATGGTGCTTCCGTTGTCACGTGGGGCACCATGTCGGTGTCCAGTGCACCTCAGAGGTGGACCGCAGCACGCTGTGCTTCCGCTGCGGTCAGCCCGGACACATGGCCGGCTCTTGTAACGCCGCGCCGCACTGCGTCGCATGTGCGGCCGCTGGCAAGCCGGCCGATCACCGGGCGGGGAGCAAGTCCTGCGCCCCGCCCGCCGGGACCAGGAGGAGAGGCAGGCCCTCCGCCGCCACCCCCACCGTCGCCGCCGCCGCTGCCGCCACTGTCGCCGCCGCCGCCGCCACCGACGCCATTGCCGAGGGCCCCTCGCAGGGGACCCAGGGGGAAGTCAACATGGAGGAGTGATGGCCCCACTCCGCTTCCTCCAGGCGAACATCAACCACTGCGCCTGTGCACAGGACCTCTTGCTCCAGAGCATGGCGCAGTGGTCGATCAATATCGCCGTGGTCGCTGAGCCGTACTTTGTCCCGCCCAGGGATAACTGGGTGGAGGACCTGAGCGGCTCAGTGGCCATAACTTCGTCGGCCGCCGCCGGCACCCCGTCCCTCGAGGGTGTCTCGAAGGGACAGGGGTGCGTCGCAGCACGGTTCGGAGAGATTGTGGTAGTGGGAGTGTACTACTCTCCGAACCGAACTCTCGCCGAGTTCCACAACTCTCTCACAGAGTTGAGTGTCGTCGTCTCCAGAAGCCATCCCTTCCCCGTGCTAGTGCTCGGGGACTTCAACGCTAAAAGCCTGGCCTGGGGTTCCCGCTACACGGATGTGCGGGGTAGGATGGTGGAGGACTGGGCTCTGGAAGCAGGCCTAGCCGTCCTCAATCGGGGTTCTGTTCCCACGTGCGTGCGGATGCGGGGTGAGTCCGTTGTGGACATCTCGTTCGCGAGCCCCGCTCTGGCACAGTGCGTACTTGACTGGCGCGTAGTAGAGGAGGTGGAGACCTACTCCGATCACCGGTATATCCGGTTTGACGTCTCCACCCAGACCTCAAGCGCGCCGGTCCGACAGGCCCCGAGTGGTCCGCGGTGGGCGCTGAAGCAGCTGGACCGGGAGCTCCTCCTGGAAGCCTCGATCGTGCAGGCCTGGGTATCATCACCGGTCAGGCCTGCCGACATCAACGACGAGGCAGAGTGGTTCCGGGAGGCCATGTCCGAGATTTGCGACGTGGCAATGCCCCGAGTCCGGCCAGGATGCGCCCGACGTCAGGTGTACTGGTGGTCGCAAGAGGTGGAAGAACTTCGCAAGGAGTGCGTCGAGGTGCGCCACCTGTACACCAGACACCGCAGGCTCCGCATCCGCCCTCCGGATGCGGCAGCCACGGAGGCGGAGCTGTACGAGGGGTACAGAGCGGCGAAGACCGCCCTCCAAGAAGCTGTCCAGCGGGCCAAGGACTCGGCCCGCGAGGAGATGGTGGGGACTCTGGATAGAGATCCATGGGGGCGCCCATATAAAATGGTGCGGAACAAGCTCCGCACCTGGGCCCCCCCTCTGACGCAGAGTCTCCGCCCCCAGCTGGTGGAGGAGGTGGTGAGCGCTCTGTTCCCCTCACGGGGGGAGCATACTCCCCCGCCTATGGCTCCGCCCGAAGCGGACCACGAGAAGACGACGACATCCCCGAAGTGACCGAGGTAGATCTGAGAGCGGCGGTTGGAAGGCTCAAGGCCAAGAATACCGCCCCAGGACCCGACGGCTTGCCTGGTAAAGCCTGGGTCCTGGCCTCAGGGGCTCTCGGGCCCCGACTGGAGGCGCTCTTTAGCGCATGCATGGAAAGAGGCCAGTTTCCGCTCCGTTGGAAGACGGGGAAGCTGGTCCTTATACAGAAGCCAGGGCGCCCTGCGGACTCTCCGTCCGCATTCCGGCCCATAGTGCTGCTCGACGAGGTCGGCAAACTCTTCGAGAGAATTATTGCGGGCCGCCTCGTCGAGCACCTTGGAAGAACCTAAGCCTGCGGCTCGCTTTTCTAATAAAACAAAATTCAGTATAGTAACGAAGAAAATGTAATAAATAAATAATAATTACAAGTTAAGTTACATCATCACACAAATAGTAGGTGGTCTCACAGGGAATACGTAGTGCTTCCGTTGATTCCTCGTGACAGATAACTGTGGTGCTCATTGGTGGTGTCACCGGAAATTAACATACATTTTACACTAGTGAATATAACCTACCTATTATACAACTTTATGTAAAGTCTAGTAGGTAAGTATAGTTAAAAGTAAGTCCCTACAATAGGGATGATGCCAGGGTAAAAAAAGAAATTTTAATTAGTCCGTCAGTCAGATAAAGTTAGGGCGCTACGTCACAACTCAATATAAGAATGACGTCTAGCTATGTATCGACGTAGTCTTTTGATTACGTAAAAAAAAAATACACGATTATTTTTTAAAAATCTAGCTGACGGACTAAAAAATAAATTTGGTCAGGTAATGAATAGATTTAAAATAAGCCCATTTGTGCTTTTCTATAATAATATTTTATAAGTGTATAATTATTGCTATTATATTATCAATACTTAACTTAATAAGGCATTGCATATCACTTTGAGGTAAGTAATTTCATAAGAGTGTAGATTCACCAATGGTTGATATAGCATCATTATAACAACTTGTATGTTCATGAGCCACATTGTTTAATACTGATTAGGTATGAGACCGAATTAATTTCGTTGTGAGATTTCGGAAATTTCCATCTTTAAAATGCTTAATGAGTAAAAGATTGACCCTGTATTTACTGTATTCACAAAAACTTATCAACAAAAAAAACAAATTTTCGGTCAAATTAAATCCTGTTTTCTTTAAAAAATATTAATAAAACATGCTATTGCCTCCTATTTTGGCAACCCATAAAATGCTAGTGGCTTATTTAGAAAGTGGCTTTCTTTAACTAGCTGTTTGACTTGTTCTAAAGTATAGACATACACCAGCACATCAAGCTATCTCAAACTGTCAAATATTCCTAATCGAACATGAGTCTTATTCCTTTGTAATAAAGTTGAAAATCTTTCAAAAAAAATTGTGAGGTTGGGATAGCTTGATGTGCTGGCTTCTGTTCAAAAATACTTAAGTTATTTAAAATTACAATTTGGTCTGTTTAGTTTTAAAATATTGGGATCTAATCAGTGATTTACAGTCTTTCCGTTTGGTCATTAATATATTTTGCACTTATCTTGTAAAGGCCACTCAATACCATTTCCCGGTAATTGACTGGGAATAAAAGGGGAAATCCAAGCTAAGTACCATCTAGAACCAAATACTTCTATCAAATTAAGCTTCCAGCCTCTGTTGTGAACAAAATCTTTAGTGTAAATCTTTATTTCAGGAGATAATCTACCTTTCATTGTGTTAATAAAATGATAGATGAATAAAAACCCAGAAACAAATCCAATTATCACATTTAACTCTATTAAGGCAATATAGATACTTTCCTCACCAAAGTCAATTACTATGCTAGCAAGCGGACAAATAAACTTAAACAATACAATTCCATGGTTCCATGTGATGTTCAGGAGTAGAAATTTAATGTTATAGTAGAAAGAATATATCATACCCACAAAGACATAAAATGTGAACAAAATGAAATATCTATAGTTAAAGTACCCAACACAACATGCAAGAAATGTACAGTGATGGTCCCTTTTTAAAACACAAATATTACATATGTCACAATGCCAGGCACGAGGGGGTTTCAAGCATTCACACACACTACATAAAGACCATTTCTCTTTATTAAAACCTTCAAGGTTTCTGCCTATAATTGTAGTGTTTGTAAACATTCCATATATCATATTGCCCATTATATTAAGAAACAGAAAGCTTGCACAACCCAGATGACAGAAGAAGGCTAAGCTCCACTGCTCTATCAATGTAGGTAATACAACACATAATTCAAACACAAATGCAGGTATAAGTAGCAAGGTGATGCCAATATAAATGCTATGTTCTGAAAACCTTCTCAACTGCTTATTTTTAATGAAATTTAGCTTCATTAAAAGCATTCTTGCTTTTAATTCATTGCTGGTCCCCTGAAAATTACTGGACGGAATTGTCTGAAATAGAGCAAAAATATATTAGAATAATAAAAATATATTTTTAGGAGCATGAGGTGAGGATTCTCCATATCTGGAGTATTCTGCGTCATTAAAGACTGGTAGGTCCGACACCATTTCACTGAAACTTTAGATTGGGGCTATAATTGATGTGTTACCATCAGAGATGACCTTGTGATTTTCACAAAATATTTTGATGATCTCCAATAAATGCTACTACACTTTGTGAAACTTCTTTTAAGCTTTTGAACACCATTGTCACATATATGTGACAAACAAGCGCATGCCCCTGTATGCCAACAAAACAAATATGTGACCATGGCAACAACACTATAACACAAAATAAACAGTTAAATCATTACTTTTGTGAGATATCATAAAAATTTAAGCTCTCGTATTTAATAACATGAAACAAATTAAAAAATAACCATAGATATTGGGAAATTCATGATAAAAAGAAAAAATAAATTTATAGCTGGGTGTGGAGGGCACACGCATGTATTTATGCACTGGCGTTCAAAAGGTTAAGGTGGGACTCAGGATGAAAATGGCCAAATTTTAGAAAACATGAAGATGTTGATCTTTAACAGCAGGTTTTACTGTTAAAGACGGAAAGGAAATGTCGAAAGTGGTTGATCAGTTTGTTGTATCTTGGCTATATTATGGTATTATTTGGCAAAGAGAATCAACAAACAGATATTATATTCAGAAGAATACAGCTTGGGTTTTAAAAAGTTCAACATTCCACAATGTTTGAGCCTCTACAACTAGTGTGTTCTGCCCACCACGACGTACGGTGCTGAGATAGACGCTTACGCAGGAGGCAGTTTACAGGGTGAGAGTAGAGGCAGTATACAATTTATAAACCGTCGAGATTCGGAGCCGTACGAAAGTTTGCGTTATAGGGAAACGAGTTATACAACTCAAATAGAGTAGGGTAGTGACAGCGACTGCGGCGTCCAAGGACTGGAAGACGAACTGTCGGTCGTCCGGATTGGCACGTGAAAAGAGAGGCTTATATTCAGCAGTGGGTGAAGTCAGCCTGTGGATGATGGTGAAGATTAGAACTCTACATTATTTACTATACCTACATTTATCATCTATGATATGTATCTATATTCTGATAATCATGAAACACAATTTAAAATGTTTTTGTTGTCACATGTCGGCACACAATCACAAAGAGTATAGTAACTTTAGTAACTACTTATACCAACCAAACAGTATTTCAGGCAGCAGTCTTGCTTGTCAAAATTATGTCATGTCAAATTGTCGACTTGACAAATGTGACAGTTCATGGGTCCGTTCAATTAATAGGCTTGGTGAAATTCGAAGACCTATCGAACATTATCGTAACCATCACGTCTATTTTTCTCCGTAAGGATAGTCAGAGTCGCAAGCTATGTACAGGGCACTAATCCAGACTCCGGGTTGACTACTGAGAATCTCCAAATGGAAAAACTCAATTTAACACTTTGGCCGATCCGAGCATCGAACCCATTATCTCGTGATCAGTAGCTTTTGCGACCACTATACCTACCTACATATTCCTTTTTTAATCTTAATATTTGGGTGTGTGTCAATCACAAATAATCATAATGTATATATTATAGTAATGATACATTTAGAATACATAATTATATTCATTTATTTACCACTGCTTTTTCTACCACACATCATGGTTCGTTTAGGGGGCGAATCGAGCGGATAAATTAGAAGTCGGAATCATAGACTAAGTAAGTAGTACTGTCAGACCGCTCAGCACGTTGCATTAAGCTGTGAAAATTATAGGCGGTAATTGTAGGCGGAGGAAGACCATCATGTGACTCAAGTTGGCTGGACAAATCTTCAAAATAGCTTGCATTTAACTAGGTCAATAGGTCAAATTGTGGAAATTTAAATGATCAATATCTTTGAAACTACGCAAAGTTTCTCCGTCACAATTTCAGGTTATCATTATCGTCCCCGTCGCAACATTTTGAACACATTTCGAAGGTCGTAGATCATCAGGCAGTGGAGATACATGTGTCCAGCCATCTTGAACTCAGGTTGGCTGGACATTAAGTTTTTATTGATTTCTCGTAAACCCTTACATGTGACGCCATAAATCAAACGTTATTACTGTCACACATTGCGTCACCAAGTATTAGTAAAGGAACCATATTCGAAAACGCCCTCGTTATTGAGATTCGGAAGTGCCAGCCATAAGTTTTATACGTAAATTCAAGATGGCTGGACACAGATTTTTGCATTTTTCTACTAAACCACTGTACTTATCACAAAACTTTTAGCTCGGTGCCAGTCACAAATTTATGTGACGCCCGTTGAAATGCAAAAAATCTACAAAATCACTTCCGTTACCGAGATTGAGAGACCAGCGAAAAGTGGTTTTCAAGATGGCTGGACACGTTTTCGATCGATTATCTAAGATTCTGTAGCGTCACAAATTCTGAAATAAGGGTGTTTAGCCGTCACATAAAGTGACCTATTGACCTAGTTAAATGCAAGCTATTTTGAAGATTTGTCCTGCCAACTTGAGTCACATATTCCATCTTGGGACATAAAACTGAAAATATTAACAACTTGTTGACATGTAAGTACTCAAAGCTTTTAAAAATTACTTTCCTCTATGGGTTAAACGCTCTAAGACTCAAAGAGCCTCTCAATAGTTTCTAATACTGGTCTCAATATATATATATTCAAACACTACAATTTCCAAAAAATTAGGTGTATCTCTATGGTTTTCATTTGACGTCTTCACCCGCGCCCGCTTCTTCCTTCACCCCCTTTAACTCCCCATATCACGACGAAAGTTTAGGTTCAAAGTCTGGGTCCAAAATTATTTAATTAGTTAATTCTTTTCATCGTTTATTTAGTTTTTGTTATTATATAAAACTTTCAAATATGTCGAACAGTAAGATATTTAATGCACTTAAGATCTTAAGGACCCGCAAGGATCTGAAATATTTAACTGGTAAGTATTACTACAGTGACTTTCTCGGCAATTTCATTTGTCGACAAACTTTATGTAAATGATTTTCTTGTGAAAAAAACGATTTTTTGTTCTCTAGTTTAAGTGTAATGGTCTTACTAAGTTTTTCATCATCTCTATTTTAGGTTCACAAAGCAGAACCTATGCTGCTGCAGGTAGTCAAGTTCATACCAAATGTAAAAATGTCAATGGCATTTATGTGGTTACTCTTGATTCCCCCAATACAAAGGTAAGTTAGATACTTCTGGTTTAGTTACCAACACCTACAAATGCTTATTTTCAACATATAGGTACCTACCAAGAATAAGACTTATTTTAAAACAGTCATTATAGTTTACTTTTATAATTCCTATTATACTATAAGTATCAATTTATTGCATAGGTCAGATCGGATATACATTGTCAGATTGAATAGGCCTGGTTGATGGTGTATTTACTCATACAGTTTTAGTTTGAATGATTTTTTCTTTACTTGTTTTTGATAAATTGATTAACCCTAATAATGAAGTGATAAAAAAGAATTAAATCAAAAGTCTAAATTACAAAGATAATCGAATCCACTTGTAAAGTCTGACAAGGGAGATATTCTCACTGAGATTGTTTTATTGATAAATATCTGTCTAAATAAAAACCTGCTATTGGTAAATCTAAAAATAATTCAGACCTCATTACAATGCGTCATTGAATATGTTAACAAGTAAACATATTCTTCAACTTTTCTTTTTCAAATAAATAATCATTACTGTAGATTGCGGGTACAAAAAAAAAACCTTAAAAGCTAGCTTACCATTAAGTCAATATTTTTATGAATCAAATAATAATAATTTTAGTATTTGTCCATTTCTGTCTTAATCATTATCCTCAAACAAACTGTATGCAAGATACCTTGTATTGACATGGAGCTGCAGACAGCAGCCAGCCCAGTGGACCAGCTCATATTACTTATTCCTCAAACAAAGTAGTGAGAAAGGGATGTAATGGATATGGGAATTTGCTATTTGTAAGATCAATATTATTATCATACTTTATGAAACAAAGTACATTAGGGAAAACTAGTCATTTCAGTACCACTGTATCAACATGTGTTTACAAGTTGGAATTTACAACCCACCATTTTTTATTACTAAATAGTAATAATAGATTTGTTGTTATTTAATCTTCAACTTATCACCAAACAACCTACCAGTATTGAAATTTGCAAATCTAAAAAGTAGAAAAAGGTTTTATTTTAGACCACTTTTAATTCGCATGACAGGTAAAAAACCAGAGGCCAATAAAAACATCCATACATGTGTATGTTTATTCTATTTAAATAAATAAACAAATCTATATCAATTGTATGCAAAATCCAAAGAGAATTAAGTCCTAATCTTTCATTTACTAGAAATAATTGTTTGTTGTAGGTGAATTCATTAAACACGGCTGTTATGGATGAGGTGAGTCAGGTTCTGAATGAAATTGAATCCAACCCCTCAATCCAAGCAGCGGTATTAATATCAGGCAAGCCAGGATGTTTCATTGCTGGAGCTGACATAACCATGCTAGAAGCCTGCAACACCAAAGAAGAATTTGTTGACTTGTCTAAGAGAGGTTAGTACTGCTAAAATATTATGAGTATTAACCCTCTTGTATGCTGGATTGTAGCTCTACACAAGAGATAATAATATGCATGTTTTATTAAGTCTGATAATGGTAGACATCAAAATCGACCCCAAGTTTGTTTGGGAAACCCAGCATTTCTTAAGTTACGTACTTAGGAAGGTTCAAATTAATGCTTTTGGCAAGTGATAAAGAATTACGTGTTTTTTTTTGTGAATTTAAACCGTCTGTACGGTATATAAACCTTAGTTTGATTTAATTATATTGACAAGTACGCAGACGCACCGCGGTATCGACCGATACGATAACCGCTTGCATGTCTCAACGCCAATGACAAAAATATGTGTTTGTTTTATATAAATAATTACTATCTAACTATTATCTATCTCACCTATGTGACGCTTTTAGCGCTCATTTTGTTTAAATTTATATACATCGAAAATGTAATATCCATGTTTTTGATTTGTCTCGGGAAAAAAAATCAAAAACCAATTTGAGCATTTGTCCCTTCCCCAAAAAAATTGTGATAACCCTAAACATAACATAACTGTCGAAATGTGAGTGAAGGTAATAGTTAATACCTCTGCCTAACCTTTTGGGGAAAACAGGCGAGATGTTGTTATATTTTATTGAATATTGAATTATGTAGGTAACAAGCAATAAAGAAATATTAACTATACTGTACTATTGCTACTGTATTATGTTAATAGTTTAACGTTTTAATTATACTTACCTACACTAAAAAGTTTTAATGCTGCATAAAATTATTCTATTAATACTATAATAAAGCCAAAAATTCTTGGAATATTACAATTTTTATTACCTATTGTATTCTTATTCATCTTTTTGTCATTCAGGTCATGGAATATTCCATAGGATTGAGAGGTCACGTAAGCCCATCATCGCCGCGATCCAGGGCAGCTGTCTCGGTGGTGGCTTGGAGACAGCCTTGGCCTGTCATTATCGTATCGCTGTTAAGGACCCTAAGACTGGTTTTGGACTTCCTGAGGTTATGTTAGGATTGCTGCCCGGAGGAGGCGGAACACAAAGGTAAAATAAAATTGATATAGTGTGTATTTTCTAATTACCACATAACAGGCAGCGCTTTCATTGTATGCGGCCTTCAAGACTCAATCAAAAAGTTATTCTAGATAGCCAAACCTTATTCCGAAAAAAGATCTACAATTTTAAGTTACAGACAAATGGAAATAGAAAAACGCTGAGAATTACGAAACTTTATGTAATACCACTTCGTCGTAAGGTGAAAATTTAATTAAAGTGTTAGTTCTGGTCGAAAAGTACCTGCGACTGCGATGTTGCCCCGATCAGCGAAATTGTCCGCGCGACATTCCGCTAAGATTCGCTCCTAGCCTAAAAGTCAATGGATATAACTTCTTCAGCTGGAAATGATAGCAACAATAATAATAATAAGCAAGCAACCATGACCTGGGTGGAGATCATGATTGTTATACAATACTTGGCAATGAAATAATATTCTGTGCAAGGTTGCCAAACATTCATAAAATCATTTATGTAACTAAGCACTATGTGTGCTTATATTGATGGCACAGTACATTTACGTCTAAACATAAATGTTCTTGACAATCAGTTCATAAGCGGCTATTTTAAATTAGACCAGGTCACATGAATGAACTCACTGACCAACTATGACGATATTGTTCTACGCTGTTAATGCGAAAACGTTAGGAATGAAATGATGTTTTATTTCCAGAATGCCAGTACTGACATCCATACCTACGACTTTGGACCTAGCTCTCACCGGCAAGACTGTGAAAGCCGATAAAGCCAAGAAGTTGGGAATCGTTGATTTGTTAGTTTCCCCTCTTGGTCCAGGTAAATTGTTTTTTTTTTTAAATTAGCCTACCCTGTCCCACTGCTTAGCAAAGGCCTCTCTTAGAGTGACCGATCTCAGAATTGAATTTATGTCGAAGGTTAAATAAGTCATGTCAACAATTATGAAGAAAACTTACATTTTGTATCGACACAACCTTTAAATTTAGTACGCATATAGTTTGGTAGTTTGATTTATGATTAGTTTCCAAAAATTCGAAAGATTTTTTTGTTTCTTTTCCATAGGCTTGAGTTTACCAGGAGACAGCACAATGAAATACTTAGAACAGGTAGCAATTCAAATTGCTAGAGACATTGCGAATGGCAAAATAAAAATAGATAGGGAGAAAAAGGGATTAGTACAGAAAATCACTGCCAGCATAATGCAAATGGAAATGGTGAAGAACATGATCTTCAAGAAAGCCAAGGAGCAGGTCATGAAAGCTTCTCGTGGTCTCTACCCAGCGCCACTTAAAGTAAGTTGAAAATTAATGCTATGGTTTATTAAGAGGCCAGTTTTATACATATTGAATTGGGTGGACATGGCTCCCAATTTAAAAACTATCATGCTAGAGACGTTTTTGGCTACTACTAGAACCCAGTGTTGTAACATGAAAAAAACATCTTACTTTCAGATCCTAGATGTAGTAAGAACTGGTGTTGACAAGGGCCCCACTGCTGGCTATGAAGCAGAAGCCCAAGGGTTCGGCGAGCTCGCCGTCACACCTCAAAGCAAAGGTCTTATTGGACTGTTCAGAGGACAAACTGAGTGCAAGAAAAACAGGTTTGGAAAGTCCAAAGTTGATGTCAAAACGGTGAGTGTATATGAAGGCATTTTTAATCATGTTTTTCACTGTATGTTATTTAGCTTTACTTTTATCATTTTGCTTTTTTTTTTCAATACTACATCAAGGAATACTATAGGTACGAAACATTTGTAATTCTCAAAAACAGTAGTAGTCGAGCACATATTTCAATATACTAAAACAGTCTTTAACGTCTTACTAATAATGTTCATATTTGCATAGATTGGAGTGCTCGGCGCCGGACTGATGGGAGCCGGTATTGTGCAAGTGTCTATCAACAAAGGTTACCATGTAGTCATGAAAGACGCCACCAACCCTGGTCTCTACAGAGGTGTGGGTCAGATCTCAAATGGACTAGCTACCGCTGTTAAACGGAAGAGGATGTCTGGGTAATTAAAGAAAATATAAGATATAATTTATTTGACACAGGTGAATGCACATAATAATACGCTAATGTAAACTTGGGCCTTTTGGCCCAATATTGGCGACACATAAAAATAGTATATAGTTAGGTGAAATCTACCAAGTAGCCCGCGAAATTCTATCATCAATAAATACATCTCTCTAAGTTAGATTTGTTTTCTGTTAGTCAGTTTCATATTTTGATCAAGATGTAACCTGACACTGACATGCAAATTGCAAAAAACCCTAAAAAGTTTAATTTCATGGGCTACCTCTAAACATTCACCAGAACAGTTTATCAGTGTCATAATATGTCTATTTGCAATCTAAATGTGTTGTAAAAATTGTTTCTTAGGAAAAACTGAGTTTATTCGGTTGTAGGAGACTGGACAAGACACAATATGAGTTTTATTGTCGCGTCCTAAAGGCGTTAAATGTGTGCTCAAAGTGTTCATCTGAAATTTGTTTTTATTTGCAGCCTGCAGAGAGACAAGTACTTGTCAAACCTTTTGCCGACTCTAGACTACGAGAAGATGAAGAACTGCGACTGTGTCATTGAGGCTGTGTTTGAGGACGTGAACATCAAGCACAAGGTCATCAAGGAGCTGGAAGCTGTGATCCCGAAGCACGCGATCCTCGCTACGAACACCAGCGCTATCCCCATCACCAAGATCGCCGCCGGAAGCAGCCGTCCCGACAAGGTTATTGGTAAGTTACAATACGACGTGTATTCATAATTCAGCGTTTTTTTAATCATGATTTAATCTAAAATAGTATTAATTTTCTTAATCTTGAATGTATTTATATAATTAGAACGAACAATCTAAAGATGATCGGCAGTCAAACAATAGGTTTGTAAAACTACTTGGGTTTCATGGCAAGCCAACAACCGACCGCAGTAAAGCTATTATGTATAAAAGTTATATTACCAATAAAGTTATAGTACCTGAGTTACAGGAGGTTATTTCATATAACTTAGAAGCTTGCTGGTCCTTCTCTATAGGACCATGTAGCTTCTAAACAAAATCAAACTGGTTCATAATTTAATTACATGAGGGGCGATATACGATTATGGATATATTCCGGGATGGCGGGCAATAAAATGACGCCTAATCATTATGTTACCGGAATTAGCCGAAATAGTCATCACTCGAAATATGGGTGTAATATCGTAGCGCACTGTAATTTAAGCTCTGAAGGTTTTTGAGAATATGCCGGGCGGAAAGTTGATAGCTGAGTAGGTGCGGCAAGATGTCAGGTCACCGAAAAAGGCCCTTGGACCTCTGCGTACTTAAATAACGAATGTACCTAAAATATTCTAAAACTCTTCTCCGTACGAAACTATCTTTTGGAAGGGGCAAATAGAATACATTCTATTTTCTTGTGGTGACATTCAAAAGTGCCCTTTATGAGTCTTATTGATTGAAATCTTCTGACTGGCCATCCGCAGGCATGCACTACTTCTCCCCCGTGGACAAGATGCAGCTGCTGGAGATCATCCGCCACCCGGGCACCAGCGACGACACGGCGGCCGCGGCCGTGGGCGTGGGGCTGCGCCAGGGGAAGGTCGTCATCACCGTGGGCGACGGGCCCGGCTTCTACACCACGCGCATCCTCTCCACCATGCTCAGTGAAGCCGTCAGGTACATTTACGCGAATCAATAGGAGCAAAAACTCTATTTCAGTTCATTCAGTTTAGACTAGCTGCCTCAAGAGATGTTGTACTGTGCTTTCAATAATAGATTGTCCAACACTGGACATAACAAAGAGTATTGCAAAATATAAAGTTCGTCATCATCATTCTCCTGCCCTTATCCCACATTATTTGAGGTCGGCGCAACATGTCTTTTTCTTCCATACTTCTCTATTAGTCGTCATATCGGTAGTCACTCCCTTTCTAGCCATATCATCTTTGACACAATCCATCCATCGTTTCTTTGGACTCCCTCTATTTGTATAGCCATCCACATTCATACAAAATATAAAGTTCGTCATGATAGCGATATGAAAAAATGAAATCTCGTGAGCTAAATGAAATCATGCGGTAGCGAGCCTAAGCGATGAGGGTTCGCGTTAAAGGCTTCTGACTGACTGGCAGGGACTGGCCGATTCATAGTTATTAGTTCTAATTCCATACCGCAATATGAACTTCGAGATTGTAGTGATGATTTTAATGATTACAGTTCTATATACACGTACTTACTACGGCCGCGAATCATATTATTGCAAAAAAAACATCAGTAAATTTGAATTTCCCGGGCTAGCCTGGAACATTGACCTTAATAATGGACAGACATGCCTAATGGCCGATTAGTCTCCTTTAATTTTGTTCGGGAAATGGTTAAATATTAATGTTATTTTTGTTATGAATGGCAGGTTGTTACAAGAAGGCGTGGACCCCAAGACTCTGGACAGCCTGACTAAGAACTTCGGTTTCCCAGTTGGTGCCGTCACATTGGCTGATGAAGTCGGCATTGATGTCGGCTCACATATCGCCGTCGATCTAGCTAAGGTTCTGTTTAAATCATTTGATATTCAATATGCTGTAAATCGAGTTAATAAAGTCGATTTTTAACCGACTTCAAAAAAATGAGGTTCTTGTATATCGTTATCTTTTTCGCTCTAAAGCTTGATTTGTCATATTTACGGACGATCACTGAACTATCAATTAAATGTATTGTATTTAAAAAACTCGGAACATGTAGTTTTCACACACACATTCTGAATATTTTCAGGCCTTTGGTGACCGCTTCAGCGGAGGTAATTTGCAAGTCATGCCCGACTTTGTCAAGGCTGGGTTCCTGGGCAGGAAATCAGGCAAAGGTTTCTACATTTACGAAAAGGGATCTAAGAGCAAGGAGGTCAACCAGGAAGCCGTCAACATCCTGAAGGAGAGGTACCCGTTGGAGCCCCGCGGAGCCAACACGGCAGAGGACCAGCAACTGCGAATGGTGTCTAGGTAAGAACTTAATGCTACATAACTATTTTTCTAGAAAATTGTATTATAATTTTACTCGTATATTATAATCGTAATAATTATAAGTGTTTACGCTCTGTGACCACTAAATCATTACTTGTGTTATTTTTAACTTCAGATTTGTAAATGAGGCTGTTCTCTCACTGGAAGAGAAGATTCTGCACAGCCCTCTAGAAGGAGATGTTGGTGCTGTCTTCGGCCTTGGATTCCCGCCGTTCACCGGTGGACCTTTCAGGTACATTTCATAATAGACTAGGCTGTATCAGCAGTATGGTTTGTTTGTGCAACAAAGATAATGACGTGTGTATTGTCGTCTTCCAGATGGGTGGATCAATTCGGTGCTGATAAACTGGTTAAGAAGATGGAAGAGTTCCACGGTCTGTACGGGGCACCTTTCAAACCCGCTCAAACCCTCGTGGACATGGCCAGAGACGGCAAGAAATTCTACAAGAACTAAATTTATCGAAAATTTGTTGAATATTTTTAACTTGTTCAAAAATTCGTGGCCCTTTCCTGCGTGGCTGTCTATTTATCCAATTGGTACTGTTTGATATGTATTTGTAAGAATCAGTGATGTATGTAAGTGTTCCAATCACCATCGTAATCTGCAATTATGCCACTTGATATTTATCACTTTTTGTTTTGTGTGAATATTTATAAATCATTTTCATTCATAAGAGTAAGTGATTATTACTTATAGTAAGTACATAGATATATAGGAAATAATAAAGAATCATTTTGATATGTGAGAGTTTTACCGGTGTATGATATAAATTTTAATATAATTATTGTTGAAATCCTGATAGAGATTGCTTGAAAATTACTAAAACTGCCTTTGTAAAATGTATGTACACATAGAAGGATGTTAACTTAATAAATTATTTTATATCAATATTTATTTTATTTTATCCTAGTTTAATCTAGTTTACCATAAATAAAGATCTGCATTGAGAATATCTAATACTAACTTTTTCGGTCTTTATTAGTATGAGACAAGAACTAGTAAAATTCCCACGCGACGCGGTGAGACGGAACTATTTTATCCCCTTGTAGTTTTGACCTTGTAGGTAACGGGAATAAATAGTGTTGAGAAGAAAACGCGCACGTTACTAAGAGTCGAGAGTAACGTTTGTCACACAAGCTCAAGGCGTGCTACTTACGAAAAACGAGCTAATTGGCCGTCCACTTTCTCGTTCATATCGTCGCCTTGCAGATAGTAAAATAATTAATCATCTACGCGATCGATCTACGTACTGAAGTGGTAACACTGCATAGAGATCCGAAGTCCGGCCTTGCTCCTACGGCCATACGGCTCCTAACGGCCGTCGGACTAGAGACCGCATACTGTGCTCTCTCTACAGATATTTAGCCTAGTGATTTTTGTCCCACTTCGAAGATTATCCTGGTCGTTTAGCCACGAAACTTCAACAGGGACAAATTAATTGATGATTAATTGTGGTTAGCGAAATTTCGCCGACATGTTGGGTGTCGATTGTATCTAAACATGATAGAAAAAAACTTAAGTTATTGATGATATTTTTGAGGTCAACGTAGATATCAGTTAAGAAAATAATTTACTTATCATAAACATAACACGCCTTGCACACGCAAATCCCGAAGCGATAGGGAGAGGTGTTCCCATAGTAGGGACACCCACATTTCGCCAGTTATGTTTCTTATGTGCCTTTTATGTAATAGGGGCGAGCTTATTGCCGTCAACTGGAGACAAAAAAAACATCAAGTGGGACATGTTGAGATACGTATCTACATGATTGTGAAAGTGAAATCTACTAATAAAAAAAAAAATAACTGTTATTTCAAGTAACTACACTACATATAAGCACTCCAAAGCAGACTCCAAAAAATATCATCAAATAGGTACATGTTTTTGTTTATTTAATCACGTTTAGATATTACCACCACAGCTGCGGAGATACGCTGACTAATTTTGAAACTGCGTTTAACTAATGCAGTTCTCAGTCTGCATAAAAAAAACAATAAAATATACCTATCCAATAGTTTAGTCACTGTAGCTAGTCAAGGTTGGAAAAACCCGTAGTCAGCCATCGCTACTATTCAGTTTGTTCAGTAAATCGCTTTTTCACCTCACAGGCTCGGAAAGAGTCTGTTTGTCATTCGAAATCTGAGCTCAAAATTGCATTTTGGTCGCTAGCGTGGAAAGAGTTTTCAAAATTCGAACTTTTCTATTTAATAATTTTCTATACTGCCAGTCCACTGAAAATGCATGACACGGTCTAAAATAAAATATTAAATAATACCGCTCACCTTAAAAACTTCCATCACAGTACAGAAATTAAATATTTTGCGAGGATACAATTGTAAAATTCGAATAAATGTTAATAAGTATTCCATTTGATTTAAAAAATCTGTGACGTCACATTTGAATATGCCATAAAAATACTACCCTATCAAATACCCAATTGTGTAAGTAAATTAAGTTTAATCTATACATATAATAAAACAGTAAAAAACTGTGTCTGTACATTGAATATATATTAAAAAAAAATTGAGGGGGGTTTAGAAACAGTTATAGAGCACGAATCCAAAACAAAATTTTTGTCTGTTTGTCTGTTTGTTTGTACACGCTAATCTTCGGAACTACTGGACGGATTGGAATGATTTTTTGTTGTATAGGTATTAAGTCTGGGCAACATATAGGCTATAATTTATCTTTGAAACTTGAACACCTGATGCAGAACCGCAACAGACCAGCTAAACTATAAGAGATACAATAATGCTACCATAGCAAAAATTGTTCCACGTGATGAGCATTTTCTGCTGAGAGAATAAATTTGAAGATCTGGAACACTTGATGTGGAACTCCAAGAGCCCAGCTACACTATTACATATATAGGAATGACGTCTTAGCAAAAGTTGTTCAGCCTGATGAGCACTCTCTGTTGACGTATAAAAATTGAAGATCTGGGACACCTGTTGTGGAAATCAAAGCTATCTCTAATTTTACTGTGTAATTATAAAATAACATAAACTGGGACTACCTGCACGCGGTGAAGGCGGTAACAGTTTAGGACTGATTTTCGATGACGATGGTATATCATTGAAAATTTGACCCTACTGGCCAAAACTGCTATTTATTTTTTTATTTTATCGTATGAATATGCCTTCGGGCTTATGTTGTTTGAGTGTTTAATTTCCTTTTCCATTTATCTTCGTGACACGCTAGCCTACCCGGTAACGCAGGGAGCAGTCATTTTAATTTAGATTTTTATTGATCAGGTATCTTCACAATAAAACTATGACCATGCCTAGAAAGAGGTCAAATCTTTCCCAATGTTCCAAGAAAGCTAAAAGATTGAGGATCATAAGATCCCAAGAATCTATCGAAGAGCGTCAGGAGAGACTTGATGCTGTTCGAGAACATTAGGCTGCAACTCGCTCCGTGGAAACCTCTTCGGGTCGCGAAGCACGCCTGCGTTTTCAGCGTAATCATTAGGTCTCTAGAGACCAGTGAAGAATGTGATGCGCGACTGACCGCTGATCGCGAACGTCATGTATTGTCTCGCGAGTCAGAGACGTTCACGGCAAGAGAATTGTGCTTGAGTTCCAACCGTATCTACGCATTGACTTCTAGGTCTCTAGAGACAAGTGGGGAATATAATAATGCGGTTACCAAAATGAAAACGATGACAAATGGACTGTATGTTTTGGTGGTTGTTGGAATGAAATAAAACTGAAGCTCAGTGTGATAAAAGATTTAAATGGGAAAAATGATAAAAAATAACATAAATGGCGACCCCGTTGTCGCTGGCATAAGCAACAGGGTCCGCGTACGAAGTCGCGGGCAGAAGCTAGTTTTTTTAAATAAAATAAATACTAATATGTTATTTAACCCTTTGCTTGGCAAAAATAAATATGTATTCAATTAAATTAGTTAGTTATTTGTATTCAATTAGTTTTTTTCTTTCATTCTCCTTAGAAAACAAGTAGGATATAGAACAAAATACAGGGTATCTAATTTTGGAGATATTCTATGTATCTCATAAGATACATTGCCAAGTATCTGTTATTTTCTTCACATGAGTCAATGTATCGGAGACGCTCGAACAAAATAAAGCTCAACAAATGTTACCTTGCACCTAGCAGTTTCCTCGCTGTAGTTTGGTGAAAAGTTGTGTGTTGCGCTCGGCAGCAAAGCTTTTCTACGTCTCGTACTTTTGAAACCTTCGCTACGCTCAGGTTTCAATACAAGTACTCGCGCCGAAAATCAACTTTGCATAACAAGTAACTATTTTTATATTCTTTGTTAGGGTTAATTGGATAGTTCTCTTAAGCAAGGGTTTTAATTTTGTACTAGAAAAAAAAATCTACAAAACAAAGCTGTTGTAAGGAAAGACAATGTAAGACTGGGCTGATAGTAAAGCGAGTAGAGATATTTCATGTTTACGCACTATAGATACGTCATCGTAGTAAGTAGGTACCAATTTCAGTTTCAAACCGTATTGTCCATCTTCTTGACTTAATCTCTCAGTCGCCATTTATATACCCACGTCAGAGATGGAGAGAGGGGGGTGTGTGTTGCCCTAAATTAGTTATGCTATTTTGTGGGCAGGAATTAATGTTAGTAGGCTATAGGTATGGATCACCCTTACCTCCAATGACTGCTCCCGCTCTGGGTGGAGCGGAAGGGAGTGTCAGACTCTTTACTGACTAAAACCCATCCATGTTCCTTCCGTAGCCCTTTATGTTCCGGGGTAGCGGTAACCCTTTCGGACAATCACCCTTACCCTGGCCCTTTTTTTTCGTCATCTGTATCGTATATTAATAACGTACCTCTATTTCAGTCTACGAAATACCTACTTCGAAAAGGCTGCTCTACTTATAACATAAAACTTTCAGAACAAGTCCCTGTTACGAAAAGCTGAGAATAAATGTCGTGATAAGTCCTACTTGTTGCAATAGTCAGCCTCCCTGCTCAGTAACCATGGATACGGTGCGACCGACCACCCTATTTTCTACCCGCCCACCCCCGGAGACCTCCCGGCCTCTTGTGAAGTCGAGAGCCGAGAGAGCTTGCGTCATCGCGGGTAATTACACATCTAAAGCTTTTGATGGAACAGAGCTTTGTAGCTGTAGGGTCCGACGCTAAGGCAATAATTCATTTCCGTTACGGTTACCGATTTCTCATGACTAGGAAATTGTTTTAGTAAAGTTTTGGCTCTACTATATCATTGAAATTTATGTGTTTGTGAGTCAATTCGCCTTAATAGTTTTAAATAGCGATTATTAGGGGAGCCTTGGTTGCATTTGTGCAACAAAAGGTTTCTAGGTAGATATGTAGGTACGTATCTAATTAAATCAGTCAAAGACTACTGATTTCTGGTTAATTATCTTCTACTATATGAATAAAAACCAAACGCCATTTGTATGGTAGGTTACTTGAGAACGGCTCGACCGATTAGGCTGGTTTTTTTTGTTGTATTCATAATTGTTAGGACAAGTTTTGTCTATTTATTAAATTTAAGATTAAATTAAATAAATTGATCTTAAGTGGGTAGGTTGGTGCACCGTAATACTAAGCTTTGTAAAGCCTGGCCAGATAAGTGTATCATGATACGGGTACGTAGTAACGCGGGTTCGGTTGGCAAAAGATTTACCTTTATTTGATAAAGGTATACAAAATACTGACATAACGTCAGCAAGACCCTACTCTACAAACATCTTGGTCAAAATGTACGGCTTGGCCATTTTCGCGGCCGGCGCGTGCGTCACACAGATATGTACGTCTGTAGGCTTGATAAGAAATTAAGTCACTGCTATTTAAGAGCAAACTACATCTTATCTTACCGAATTTATCAGATCATCGAAGACACGGACAGCATACCGACTTAATTGATAAACATCGTGAGAAAATTACGAGAAATTGTTTGGATTCGCGTCAATAGATGTAACGATTACAGTGAATAAAATTACTAAGTGGTTTTCTTAAAAGTCTTATTAAGGTTGGTGTATATCGATTACGATACAAGAGATTACAATTGAACTATTTTGTTTTTATTAACTTTTAACGGTTTAGTAATTGTTATAACAAACCTGTGGTTGTTTTAATCAATAAACAAAGTGTTTTTATTAAGTGAGGTTATACTCGGATCGGTTCAGTATCTACCTACATTGTCACCTTTAGGTAGGTACCTACTTATTTTGTTAGATAACGGGTAACCATTTCGGCAAGACGTGATATTTACTACTAATACTATTATTGATTGAAAAATACGCATAAAATTTGCAAAGGACCATGCATGACATAGACAATAATATGAATATTAAAGACAAAAGGAAGAATAAAAAGTGTGTCAGAAATAACAAGGTAAATTGTTATTGTAAAAAAAACTCGAGTGAACATGCACATACTGTCAACATTAATGTTAAAAATGTTTTATGAATGGGAGAAAGAATCTTATGTTGACTTTTTAACTTCGCTCTAACATTTCAATAAATGGGACACTTTTCCAGCAGAGCGGATTTTGTCGAGTCCTCGCGTCGGGGTTAAAAGGAATTGAATCAATTCAGTGCTCGGTCCCGGCGAGAGAAAATGGAGTGGGTGGGTTCCTCGAGTAGCCCCTACTCCTTTCCTATTTGCATTTTGAAGGAAGCGACTTCCTAAGGTTCCGTACCTCAACAGTAAAAAATGTCCTGAAACCCTTTTATGGTCTCTTTGTTGACCGTTTTTTGGTATCAACCTGAAATATCAAAAACCATGGCCTGCTTTAGACCGATACCAACCTACCGATAGAAGATACGATAATTTATGTCATTTATAAGGATAACCTTTGAGGGTTGGTAGTTCCCGTTGACTTTGAATTAAATTTGGCAAGAAGCAAGTCTAACCGTATAACTAGTCAAATAATAAAATTTACAGGCATTTAAAAACATAACTCTCATATATAATTTTTATAGTATGTAGGAATGTGTTTAGCCTAAACCCCATAGATACTTGTCGGTGACATACGGTTTCACAGCCGTTCAGTGGCACTGTGACAGTTACTTAATTATGTCTTTATTTGGTTCCTATATTTATATTTAGCACAAATTACAATTATGATAAAGTAAGAATTATTTGATATCCATTAACGGCAAATGGCAATTAAAGGCTATACCTATATCGTGGTTTTTTTTAGAGGTAGGTACACTCGTAGAGAACTTTAGATTGAAATAAAACACAGTTTTTTTTATAGCTAATTTTTATGTATTACATTACACATTAGGTACTTTTTAAAAAATAAAATGGTAAAAAAATAAGATCGCGTCAACAAACTTCCCAAGAAAACATTTTACTGTCTTATATTTAGATTTCAAGTTCTCCGTCTATAAACATACCTGTGGAGTGTAGGTACTTAACAGAACCGGATATCCGACATTGAAACTAGGCTTAGGACCGTGTGAGGTCGTAATAAATCTAACTTACGACACAAAGTATGTAACTTAGATATTATTGGATATTGTGTCTCGTGTTAAGTAAAAAGATTATAAGTAGGTATAGGTGTAACTGCAATTACAATGAATGAATTTCAATATTCTAGACTCGTTACTGACACACGAAAATCTTATTTTTCGCAAGTGTAAGACAGACTAACCGGAACAGGTAAAGACTATAGCAGCGCAGATCGGTTTAGTACCTGAACAAAATACCCAGGCATCTACTGAGTTTGCCATACCAATTGGTTGTGGTAACTAATGCTGTAAGTTGTTTGTCGACTGCCGTCCTCAAGTCGTGATTATGAGTCACACATATTTACTTCAAAGTTTTATTTAATACTAGCATCTGCCAGCGGCTTCGCCTGCGTGGATGTTGGAAATTATCCCACGGGAATGTACCACCGGAATGAAAAATTTCCTATGTGCTATTACAGAATCTATCTCTAATTTGATCTAGTTCCGTTCTGAAAAATAACAAACATCGATACGGTTTCACAAACTTTCACCTTTTTATATCATTAGTTGGATTGCCTTTTCTATTTGAGGGCCCACCTCAAAGTTCAAATTGAACATAACACACATACATAAACATGTCAACACGCCTATAATCTCCAAAATACAAACAAACACACACACACACCATGTATAAATCCAAATGTACAAATACATACATACAAATAAGTACACATTTACGAACTAAAAAAGTATAAAAAATTGTAGTTTCTCCCAGAATTATGTTCGTCTATAATTCTTTTACAAAAGTACTGTGGTTTGTGCACATTCGGTGTGCCTGCTCCTGTGGTTTGGACGCACTCGGTGCTCGGACAGCTCCTGCGTTGAATTTGCGTAGGCGCGTCGTAGCAAACGCGTTACGTTGCGTAGGGGCGCGGCGTCGCAGGAGACGCGTAGTAGCCGTGCTACGCTACGTAGTCGCTTCGTAGGAGTTCCGTAGCAGCCCCGCTACGCTGCGTAGTCGCGTCGTGGGAGGTCCGTAGCAGTCATGCTACGCTGCGTAGTCGCGTCGTAGCAGATGCCCAGTAGCCTCGTTACGTTGCGTAAGCTTAATAGGAGAGATAAACATAAATGGTGGATTCGAGTTTTAATTCCGCGGACATTACGATTTCTTTGCGATATTTGCCTTGACAATTTTGGAAGCAGTTTTAATTAAATAAATCGCGCAAAGTAAAGTACATCACTACCTGGGTGCAAACCCATCTACTGACTACCTATACAATCGTATGTAGAAGACCAAGCCGTTACTACTGGGCTACTACTGATCTGCGCGTGCGCACTGCAGCTGATGCTTTTTAATGCATTAATGAATAACAAAATATTGATTCGACGAATATAATATCTTTGTTTTCAAATAAGAAAAATATACATAACTAAAACGAAAGGAGAGAAATAAATTTAACAATTTATTTCTCTCCTTTCGTTTTAGTTATATTTTTCATGTAGATAATGGCTAACAGCAGTTATGCTGTTAGCCATTATCTACTTTTGGGATCAATGCCTGACTGATATCACATTTTTTTCAAATCCCACAAGACTTTTAAGAATTAATATGCTCTTCATAGAACTTTAGCTTCTTGGTTTCTGGGTTTCCGAAATAAGTATATTGTTTGTTTATGCTCATTTACCTTAATGCCTCATTCAAGCTCTAAAAAGTACCTATTCAATTTTATTTATTTATTTATTAGCTTTATTTCATCCCTTACATTTTTAGATTTCTGTTGTGACTTATATATTTATTTGTTAGTAAATGTTAGTTTTATACTTAAATAAGGTTAGTATTGTTAGGTGTAAGGGCCGCCTTTTGCGGTGAAAGCCTCCTCCAAACCATTCCAGGTGGCTCTATCCTTTGCTAATCTCGGCCATAAGGCTCGGCCTATTTCCGTTATGTCGTCACTCCATGTTTTAGAGGGTCTACCTTTCCTTCTTTTTTTATAAATTGGAAACCAGTTGCAGATTATTTGTGACCATCTTTCATCCCCAACTCTCTGAATATGGCCTGCCCATTTCCATTTTAGTGTCAGCACCTGTTTGACCGCATCCCTCGCCTTTGTTCTTTTCCTTATTAGTGAACTTTTTACTCGGTCTTTCAGTTTGGCTTCATAGAACTTTAGCTTCTTGGTTTCTGGGTTTCCGAAATAAGTATATTGTTTGTTTATGCTCATTTACCTTAATGCCTCATTCAAGCTCTAAAAAGTACCTATTCCGTGTTACACAAAATTGTAAAACGGGTTTCCTCGTGGTTTTTGTACTAAAAAAACTATTTTGCAATTAGTGTTAACAAAATCTTTTGTCTTTTATCTGTGTACAGATTTATTTTCCCAATTGAAAATAAACCTTATGCATTTGTAATCAAGTTGAAAAACTATCAAAGAAATTTGACAGATAGGGTTAACTTGATGTGCTGGCCTCTGTGCCTCTCGACACATACGAACCTATTTCAAATCCGGGTCCCGCCACAATCTGCAAGTCCAACAAGGGCGCAGCTCCTAGAATGTTCTAGAAGCCGTATGAAAAACAAAGGACGCGCACCTTTCATTTGACATTTATAAGCGGTCTGACATCCGTCAACTAGGCTGCGCCCCGAAAGAGGGTTTCTTTGAATTGACGAAAACCTCTATCTTGGCCACACACCACATAAAATATTTATATTATTGCAAATAAATCACTTACATACAATAGTTATGTGTGTGTGTTAAAAACATTTGTAAAAATAATTACGAGACAACAAAACAACCCCAAACAATTACGAAATATTTGATAGCTTGGGCAATTATGTAAGTCGAATTATCTTAATTTGTATGGTTATCGCCACGTAGATGTACTTTGCAACAATCTCTCGTACATATCCATACTAATTTTGAAATTGCGAAAATAAGTTTGTTTTCAGGCCTTAGTCATGGAACCTATCGTTACGAAGTTTAATGAAGAGATTCCTGGGACTTGGAGAAGGCATAACGCTACTTTTCATCCAGGATCGCAAACGAACTTGCGAGCAACAACTAGTTGTAAATACACATATAGGTACCTATGTGGCATATCTATTCCTATTTAATAATCATATTACACATAATCATTGCTATTGTCTTTTCAGATTTAATATACTGCGACGGCTCTTCATAGCATCCAAGATTGGCTAGTTGTTCCACTATTCCTATACTAGACGATATCCGTAAGGCTCGAATGATAGATTTATACATAAACTTCTTCTTAGTGTGTCGATGGCAATCTAAATAGAATCGGCCCAGAATTCGACTAATAATGCATTATGAACCTACATACCTAAAAACAAAAAAAAATCTTACTACTCTTATTCAGTTGTTCTGTTGTTTACGCCTCATAAATGATATTTTATTCTAATCTAACCAGTTTAGTCAGGCGTAATAAACTTGCCGATTTACAATATGGGGCCAGCCATTAAGAAAGAAAAATCTTGATTGAAAAATGTAATATCAATTTGATCGCGGCGCGCTGGGAATGTAACCCAGGACCTCACGTTCAGCAGTTCCGCTTGCGATCTGTAGACCGACGAGACAGTCATGCTCGATGTTTGGCAGACAACGCCTGCTTGTGTACTACTAATTACTTACTACCAATTCCGGTTACTGATTCTGCCTCAAACTCAATGTCACCAACCCAGTTATTTCTTAAGAAAACACGTCACGAATTTGATACTTCAATATCACTGACGCAGTTCTTAGCTGCCATTTTATCACATTTTACTATATTGCATATGGTTGGGCCATCGTTAAAGCCTTTGTAACTTCTAAAATGTAGTTGCCCTAATTGACTTGGTAATGCTCCCGTTCTCCGTTGCCGAGATTTAGTGCAGCACGTCATGAAATATTGTTTGGAAGCTCATCCTTCCAAACAATATTTTCATGACGTGCTGCACTAAATGATGATCATGTTTGAGATTGATTGGTGTTTCTATTAATAAGCTTGGTGGGATACTCACGAATTTAGTCTATAAATCCGGAAGTAATAATTCAGGAACTTACTAAATTCATTAATTGTCTGTGGTCCGATAAGTATCGAGGAAATCCTGCCCTTAGTGGGATGCCCTTATTTTAAGCGCTATGGAATGATGTACGAGTTCATGTTAAAATGAATCAATTAGATTTTTAATTTATCTCCATAAGTTTGTTACCATGCATTTCATTATTAATATAATTATTATTATCAACTCGATTAACATTGAATAAAACAGAACGTAGTCCAGAACTAAAATAAAACGTAGGTCAAGGAGTGTTTCTCGTCTAATCTGATTAAATCAGGGTCTAACAATAATATATTGTTACCGTTTTTATAATACCTACTATTGCAATAAGAACCTACAACTTAGTTTAACCTGCACATGAATTAAAAAACTTTAACTTCAAATTATTTTATTCATGTCGTTTATCACGTACCTATTGATAAAGACACTTGGCGTCATGAACGTTTATAAATAAGTATGAATCAATCATTATCAATCAATGAAGACTACTAAGATCAATTTAATTCATTGGAGTAGAATTGTCACGGAACTCGTCAGTTACTCTGTCAATACAAAAAGTTTTAATAACTCGATATAGCTCTTACAAATTGGGTAGCTTTTGTGATTGAAAGTCCCTTGAGTATACGAAGTACTTCACAGGTTCAATTCTTCTATTAGCATTCGGCTGACGGCTCATGCGCCGCGGGTAATCTTCTAAATGGAGTCAGCTACATAGTGAACAGTGCCCTCGTATCGTAGCTACGAGTATATAAAGGTTGCGAGAGTGGCGGCGGCGGGCGTAGTCCGACGCAGGCTTTGATTTGGACGCACCGCTTTTTCGCGAACACACAGTATCGCGTAAATTCACGGACATTATCCAAAAGAAAATTAGTAATAATTAAGTAGGTGACGCTGTGTTTTTTTTAACGTCTACTGTTTTTGTGTTTTAAGCTTTTTTATCCTGAGACAATTGGTAAGTGTTTGAAACGACAATGGTTAGAAATTATTTTTTTCCTAACTTTTTTAAACAATGATTGCATTATCAATATTGGGTTTTCTTGATGGCACAAGGTATTTATTTTAACAAAACTAGTATTTATACGTAATTGGGATGGTGTACTTACATACACTAAGTTTTAAACTCCGCTCGTATAAAACTTACTAAATGATTCTAACAATTAACGAATTCCTTCGTATCGTATCTAGAAACAAGTAATATTTTTTATCGTGAAATATTAAATTACACAATATGGTCAACCGTATCATCAATAATAAAATTCGATAATATCGTACACACAACGTGCGTTTTTATTTGAATCACTATGTAAGATACCTTAATTGTACTTACTTTATATCAAACGATCCAAATGAACTAATGCTTCACTATTTTATGTAGGTATTACATTAGAATAAAGGCAGGAGAATGTTGAGCGATCTACTTAATAATCATTAAAAATTAATAAAGTAACAAGGTAATTGTTCTTCATTCTTGGCCTTGTTGTAATATTCATTTTCGAACTTTCCCAACCTCGCCATGACATTCGTATGACATCAAGGTAATGTCAATAGTGCACATATTAAAGTAGTTTATTTAGTACTGAATTATCTCTTCTTTAATCTCGTACACCATTTACAATCTATGACCATTACAAATGGATAATTATTTACGTTGGTTCGTAAATAGCAAGCTAATATTTCAAGAGACAAAGTAAGCAACAACAATTTTTTTTTTTGTAAAAGTGCAACATCTGAAAATTAGTTATGGATCGGTCTTAAAGATTTGACTAATGAGATAAATCAGAAAGATATACTTATGAAGATTTTAGTTTAAGGCTAAGAGAATCTTTCAAAATGCTCACGAACCTACTATTTGAAATCTAGGCTATAAAATAACTATTTTAACTTATTTAATTTTGCAACAAACCCAGTAACGAGCTTGCAATTCCAAATTTTGTTATTCCAAAACCTGTTACAGTACTAACACCGTCTAAGTGCTTGTAAAACAAACATGAACTACCCACTCTATTTAAATCCTTTGGGAGAACCAAAAAAACAAAGATTCCGACAGGTGGTTATTTAAAGAAATCCAGTTTTATCGTGCTCTCCCGCTGCGATAGTAAGGACTTTATATAAGGTAGATGTACATTCTTTGTCGCATCAGGTCAGGTCAATAAACTTTATTTATTTCTTGTTTAAAAAAGGACCTCCGCAGCTATGGGTTAATTGCATAGTTCCTCATCTTCCTGGCGTTTCAGTAGCACATTGATTGAATTACCTGATGCGATTTCTTCACAGTGCAACCTCCGTAACTGCATCAGTTCCAAGTTACTTTCCGCTCCTTAGCTGATTAAGTTGGCAAAATCGTAACTACGTCTTCTTTTTAGGCACGGGAACTTTCGAATAACTAAAAACAAAAATTACATAACAGCTCTTGATTTTATCTAATTGACATTTATTTAATCACTGATAACAGAAGTTAAGTTTACAACGCTGTGCCTCTAGTGAACGTTGATTTTGTAACTTTAACTTAGAAATACATAAAACTAACTAAACATAGGCTATTGGTTTACAGCAGAACCTTGTTACTTACCACAGTTACTTAGTTTGCATGATTTTTACGAAGAGTTGCCTTATTTTCATATTATTCTTTTTCTTCCAGTCTCACTTACCTTTCTATTGTAATTTTTATTAATTAGCCAATTACTTAGTTCAATGTCTCTCTTTTGCTGATATTAATTAGGATAATAAGTTAGCGTTTCATCATAACTCTCGGTGGTCATTAACGAGCCCTTTGATACTAGTGCCGAGGCCGACCTACTAGCTCGATAACTGGAGCAACGAGTGACTCCTGAAACATAGTTAACTTAGATCAAAGACAATGTTAGAAGTCCATTATGGGCTCGTTATTGTTTCAATGATCGACTACTCTGCTAAAACATCACGTCAATTTTAAAGGCAATGATTTGAAATCTTAATTTGGATTCGGTTGGCTCGGACATTCGAGGATGCGAGGGCATTGTTAGGTGCAATTGGAGAGCTCTACATAACACTCCAATTGATGGCGACCTGAGTCCGAACCACACTTGATTTTCGTATTGCGATTTGTATGATACGATAAAAGCGTGTGGTATTTTACATTTCTGTCAATCTTTTAAGAGCTACATCTGTATAAAATTATTTGACTAATAAAAGTAGTTTATTTTTAAAGCGGAGAACTTTTAATTGAAATATAACACAGAAAAATGTTTATTATCTGTCAAATAAACGCAATTTTAAATATTAAAAACGTTATGTGTTTCAAATCAATTTAAAGTTCTGTAAAAAACAGCCGATAAAAATGTTTCTCCCGGTCACGAAAACGAAAATAAAACCTCTTCTATCTTTGCACATTACACAATACATTAATCAAAAACAGTTTGTTTATTCAAGACAACGATAGAGATAAGATTCAACGTTATTTTCGTTTCATTTTTTTAGTTTTTCTTTACGGATGTTTTGGTGTCACGTTAATTAACTTTCCATACACAGGAAAACACCTTGAGGTTCAGCTGATTCATTCATTCTAAGTATGAAGTTTTACTTCGTCGATTACCTGCTGCCACAAAATCAGGGATTACCCGTTTGGGAACTAACCGGTATGCAGCGTCATAAAGAGGGTTTTTCCTCAAACAGATTCCGCAATATTTAACATAAACTTTAAAAGAGGAAAGTTAGGAGGAGAATATGCATCTCTTAACTAATCATATAATCATCTAGTATGTATAATGTATTGGAGAGGTCAGAAGCGGCATTGACGTCACCGAAATTATGTCGAAAAGTTTAGAGGTCTCGACTTTTTTAAATTGTTGTTGTCTGTATTTGGTCGAAGACTTCAATTCTCGGAATGCGACATTAATTTCCGTTGATTACTGCTAAGTGATTCAATGCAACGGATTTGCTATATGTGTTTGCTTCGGAATTACTTGAACCGTACAGTAGGTAAATAATGGGCTTTTGTTGGAGACCGCCGTAATATTGTGATCTTCATAGGTTGGCTCAAACTAATCGTTCTCAATGTTGTTCTGGAGTACTTTCCGAGTTCTCATTGGTCAGGACCAAGGTCCTATAATCTTGGACGTTGCTATCACGTAGTTATGGTCAACCGGCGTGCTTGTATGACCAATAGTAAATGGGGTTAAAGGAGTATATATGTAAGAATCTTCATCAAATCAGAATCAGGTGGTGTGGTGTTCTGTAGTTTCTGCCTACCTGTACCTGCATGGAAAGAACGCAGGAGTTTATGTATGTACGTAAACCAGTTATGTTTAAGTGCGATAAACGGGGCATACCTATAGAGTCCGGGTTGATACTGAGTTTTTAATAAAGAACCCAAGAACACTTACTTAATTATCCAAGCTGATGATAGGACCTTGATCCTGAGCTTGGCTTGTACAGGTAGGTCATATAACAAATAATTAAAAACACTTGTTCGATTTACACCTACGTTTTTAAGTCAATTACGGAGTTTAGATTTAATCACGAAAAGGTGGATATGAATAGGTATATAATTGCCTAAGTATTCATAGAAAGTTAAAATCAAATTATTGTAATAGGCTATTTAATTTTGATAATTGTACCACACATTGAGCCTATTAGCGACTTGCAAATAATACTTAATTTATAATTTAAACTAATTATAAGGTTTAGAACCGTAACATCCTGTTTCTACGCAATACTTCCGCTGGTTTTATAAAGTATTTATTATTTTGTTTTGATACGTGACAGATGTGACCTTGAGTTATAAACTCGTCTACCACGACAATAATGTTAATGTGATAATGAATGATTGAATTATTAAAGCATAGAAATCGAGATCTTGGAAATGTCTCAGTCTTGCATTGATTTGAGTTTATATAGGGTTCCTTAGACAGAAATGCTTCACTGAAAACCCTTGCACTAGAACTAGTAAACTCTATTACTGTTTTCTTGGTACTAGTAAAACAGCATCCAGCTGGTTTTCAGTGGTCTTAAAAATCAACTCCATCGAACCGAGTTTCGAAACTTAGAATAAGTACTTCACTTCTTAAGCAATTTTTTTTTGCACAATATAGCGGTTTCTTATCCACTCGTCTTATAACATACTCTGAGTAATAGGTATGTAACATAATGAATGGACTCAACCTAATAGAGTTACCGCACAAAATAAATGACCTTAGCGGAATCAGTGGTAATGAGCGAAGCGCCCGCTTCGCTAACTTTTTCAGCGATCGCGTGAGTGTTGGCCCGCCTTGGCCCTAAACCTAGCGATCGATGCCGTGAATCTGATACGTTTCGATGAATTAAACATGCTGTTGAGGGACTCAAGAAAAGATAAAACTAGTGGAGTAGTGAATTATAGCCACCATCTCATTGACTAAGCAGCTAAATAAATTCCAGCGTTGATTTTCGCACGCTCTGCTTTGCGAATAGGTAGGTAGGTACTTCTATTGACTATTCAATTTTACGCTTTTGTGTTGTGGATCGGATCTGGTATAAAGTAGCACCTAAATAATGTGTATTAGGTGTGTTTATGAAGCTGACTTATAAGGGTCTCGGCCTCCGTTCACTCCCTCAGTCGCTGCGGAAAGGCATATTTGTCTGTTACACGGATATGAATAAAATGAATATCGACCTAGTTACTAGGTCCTAGTAGATAGTTACCAGGTAACGGCCTCGACTGAGTTGTAGATCTGCTCTTTGTGGTGAATTACGGCCCACTCCCACTCACCTAGGTGTGTCCCAGCAGTGGTGAAACTAGGCTGATTATATAGGTAGGACCTGATATAGGTTGGTTGGTAACACGGAGTTTGGTAAGTACCTACAATATATGAGCTCAATGCAATAATAAGTACTTGAATTCAGTGAAAACAATTTTCTTCTTGAGGAGAATAGTCTAAAATAATCAAAATCAATCAATGAATTAGTAGTTTAAATAGTAGATATTTTAATATAATAGGGATGACGAAAAAATATTTTTTTTAGTCCTCCATCTAGGTTAGTTAAAAATATTGGACACGTATTTTTTCTTTCTAAAATGTGGCACGACGTCACGGTCTAGTAGATTTTAAACTTAATTGTAACGTCGCGAGTATATATATATACATAACATACTTATATACATATATATATGTATGTTTTTATTAATACGATAAAACTATATATTATTACGATACCTAATATTTTTTCATAATCTGACTGAAGGACTAAATATAATTTATTTAATTTACCTGTTGTCATCCCTATTATCGATCGAAATGCTCTTAAATTTATATTACGTTTGCGTGAAATTAATTTAACTATTTTAACAGCCAAATCGAATTTACTGACTCGAATTTTAGATTAAACTTAGGGAACAATAGTACTTACCCAGATAGTAAAATTAGCAACAAACCACTCTCATAATTATGACGTTGTATTGCCTGCATTCGCCCGGCCACTCGGAGTTACAGAACACTAAACGGCTCCTAATAAACTTGAAGTAGGTAGGTAAATTCTTACCTACTTAGTTCGTGAATATCGAATTGAGTTTAAAATAATGTATTGTTAAGATTATTTTATGGAATCAAATTATCAATTAACAAGGCCAGATCGCTTCGCAAGACATCAAAGTATATGTCTGCCTTCTTTTACAATAACGAATACATTGAGAACATAAATATTTGAATCCTCTCTGTGCAGTTAAGTTTCTTATTTTGGAAACATCGGAAACAATTTGGTTATTTGGTAGAGTTTGGCTTTTCATTTTGAAAGGATTCCTGTCCTAAGCGATAACGCTATTAGAAACGGGTCAGTAACGGGTATTGTTGGTCGAAGAACGTTTTAGTCAAAAACTGTTAGTAAACACAGTCAGTGGAGGCAACGAGGTCCATGCATAACCTCGCACCACTTGCTCGCCGGCGCACGCTCGGCAGCTTGCGCAAGCGGCCAAGCGCACGGAGCGCCTGCGCCTGCGCCGCTCTCTCGGCATTGAACAAGGACCACCAATTCAAGTCTACACGCATTATTTACCTGACAACCGGTAGCATTTCACACTGACATTGAACGTGTGACATAATTAGTCTGATGTAATATTATGTAGGTATGTGTTATTGATACGGTCAATGTCACCAGCAGACTGGTAGGACAAGATAATACTAATTAATCGTTACTGCCATAGATCAGCTAAATGAGTATTATTTAAGAGTAGGTATTATTGATCCTGATTACTTAATTTGCCTATGTAAAAGCCTCTAATAAAATGAATGATAAACCAACGACAAGCATATAAAATATTTTGCCAGTCTGCAGACACTATATTAGGTTTCTACTAAGGTACTGGTCTCTACATTTCCTCACTGTTTAAATTACTAGTCCTCCTCGTCATAGCCTATAAATACCAACTCAATAAGGATTTACGTATAACTTGACTAAGGGTTCTTACAGACGAACGGCAAGTTGTGAACGGCAGAGGCTACTTCAGCCGTCGCCACCTGTCGACGACAGTCGTCAACGCGTCGGCGGCAGCAGTCAATACGTCGACGGCTGCCGCCGACAGGCGACAACGGCTGCCGTCGACAGGCGACAACGCTTGCGGATGAAACACGCCACAACTGCAAGCATCGCCACCTGTCGGCGGCAGCCGTCGAAGCGTCGGCGGCAGCAGTCAATACGTCGACGGCTGCCGCCGACATCCGCAAGCGTTGTCGCCTGTCGACGGCAGCCGTTGTCGCCTGTCGGCGGCAGCCGTCGACGTATTGACTGCTGCCGCCGACGCGTTGACGACTGTCGTCGACAGGTGGCGACGGCTGAAGTAGCCTCTGCCGTTCACAACTTGCCGTTCGTCTGTAAGAAACTTGCCGTTCGTCTGTAAGAACCCTTAATTGACCTCAATAATTTCAATATGATCTTCTCTTTCTAGCTGCCACAATGTCGGATCAGGATACAAAACTTAAATTCGGTTTGTGTTTAAAAAAATGCATTGAGTAAATGTTTTAAATAAAGCTATCTCATGTTTAATTTGCATAATTATCGTTATTCGCAATTTCAATTCCGTTTATTCTACAATACTATTATTGTTTCTGTAATACCTACATGTAACGTACATGGTACGCGACGTATTGGTTGGCCTGTAGGTACTTAAATTGTACACATGCTTCAAAACAACTTGCTTGTAATTTATTCACTAAATGGTACTTAACCAAGCATTATTATTGTGCTAAACCTACTACTACTTAAGATTACTATTAGGTGGGCTCAGTACATAGGTACTAGGCTTAGTACCTAACTTCTTAGACTCCCTACCTCAACCCACCGAGTATATTAATTGAACTCATAAGCTTATTCTGTCTTATTTTCTTATGCCTATAATAATTTCTGCTTGGGAATGTTATAAAAATAAAACCTCAATGATAATAGAAATAATTCATGAATCACTGAGCTTGGACTTGCTTGAAAGTGTTTGTTATTTAACGCTTCGTGTGACTTATTGAACTATGTAATGCTGAGAGTACTTACCAGACCCTCTTTCCCGCATTGACCCAATAATTAAATATACTTACAGCGCGAATGAATACCCAGGTAAGTGATCTATAGCTGATGCTGTGAACGAAATGATAAGCCGTTCAAGGTCGGTAGCAAAGCGGGTTATCTTCTTCCAAAGACCCCTTAAATAGTATTGTATATTGCTAGAGTTAACGCAGTTACCATAATGATTTATTTTAATTATTTCAGAAACGATGGAGTCCGGAGATTTCAAAGATTTCGCGAAGGCGATGACTGATTACATTGCAGAATATTTGGAAAACATCAGAGACAGGTAGTTTTTCTTTTTCTTAAAACAGCTATGGAATGGAATTACACTACATGGAATTACAAACCCGAATGGAATTAAAAGTAACTACTACATTTTGTTCCTTAAATAGGAAAAAGATACTAAATAAAATCGGCACCTTAGCCTTTAGCCCCTGAACATTGACTAGAGATGCATGAAGGTTTAAGAATATTTATTTATTTTCCAACGTTAATTTTTCAGGCAAGTAGTCCCGTCGGTGAAGCCGGGCTACTTACGCCCGCTGGTGCCGGAGCAGGCACCTGAGAAGGCGGAGCCCTGGACCGCGGTGATGGCCGACATCGAGCGCGTGGTCATGTCCGGGGTCACACACTGGCACTCACCGCGGTTCCACGCGTACTTCCCCACCGCTAACTCCTACCCCGCCATCGTGGCTGACATGCTGAGCGGCGCCATCGCCTGCATTGGATTTACTTGGGTAAAGTTTAATTCATACTCAAACCAATAAGATAGTATCGCATATGTTCCCCCCATATAATTCAAGTACAATTATTGTTAAAAGTTAATTTTACTCTGCCCATTCCTAATAGGATGCAATTCACCATTGGTTCTGCGCACAAGCCAGTGTCAATGTCACATAAGACACGTAGGTAATTCGAACAAGGAAAACCGGTTGCATGTCATATTCACTCGTGAATATTTTTTGCGTAAACAGAATAAAGTACGCGGTAATATATTATAGAGATACCAGAACTAACGAAAATGAGTAAAGTTGCAACACGTATTGTACCTATTGTTTTGATTCGATTATTGTCCCAGCTGCACATTAGCGAGGTTTGCGGCGGCTAAGCGTCTGGCCACCTGCCATTGACTTATGTACTATTCCTACCAAAGAAACTGCTTACAGAAATCGCGGAGGGTATTGTTTTTTCCATAACCCAAACCTGAAAACTTTAAAGTTACAAACAAAACACAATGTTGTGCGTGGTAACATTAGTAACATTGTAATAATGGCTGCTTCGTTAGTCGTTTGTCACGTAATAAAAGGCAACTGCTCAGCGTATAGGTAGATAGGTACCTACCTAAACTTCTGGGTTCAATTCAATATTCAGCGTGCCGGACGGCGCGTACATGTTGCACGCGCGCCTCAAAAAGATGTCAGCAATTGAAGGGGCCCGTAAGAGCCGAAGCCCGCCGGGTAAGCGGGATTGTCCGAAAGGGTTACCGCTACCTCGGAACATAAAGGGCTAAGGAAGGAACATGGATGGGTTTTAGTCAGTAAAAATCTGATACCCAGCGCGGGAGAAGTCATTGGATGATTTCCCCCCCTCAAAAAAAATAAAGGTCGGACAGTGTTATTGGACTTTAATATTAGGACATACTCCGTAACAGCCTTTTTTTACTGACTAAAACCCATCCATGTTCCTTCCTTAGACCTTTGTGTTCCGGGGGTCACCCTTTCGGACAATCCCGCTTACACTCTGTAGCAGCTTGGAGTCTGATTTTTTCGCGGTTGCTGGCATAGGCTCGCCCTCTCTTATACCTTATAGTACGTAACTGGCAAAATGAGGGTGTAAGCGTATTCCTCGTCGTTCTCTCTATTGCGTAACCGCGTGCTAATGATAAAACTTCGAAAATTCCAGATTGCAAGTCCAGCGTGTACAGAGTTAGAGGTGGTGATGCTCGACTGGCTGGGCCAGATGTTGGGTCTGCCCGAGTCGTTCCTAGCTCGCTCTGGAGGAGAAGCCGGCGGCGTCATTCAAGGCACCGCCAGCGAGGCCACGCTGGTCGCTCTACTGGGAGCCAAGACGCGCACTGTGTTACGCGTCAAAGAAGAACATCCTGAATGGACCGACACCGAGATTCTATCTAAACTCGTCGGTTATTGTAACAGTAAGTCGTCCCTTTTAATACTAAAATAGTTGTGCTTCCAGTGTAACTGTACTTTGTATGGAGCGATCTCTTAACTGACCCACACAATACCTACAGTTAATGTGTAACAGGATACCTTTGGTAAGACTGGTTGTCTGACTTTCTGCCGAAGATCCACGAATGGTACTCAAAACCAACGGCTTAACGTGCTCTCAGAGGCACGGAGGGGTCTCGGTATGTAACGGATGGAGATTCATCCAGGAACCGGCTGTTATTACTTAGCCACGAGCCCTTATATGATATTATATTATAGTAAGTATATACCTACATAGTAATTGAGCTTCCAAAAGAGATCCTGTTTATCTTTGTAGCTAAAAACTAATCGCCAACGAAAGTGTTGAAATCCGTCAGTCTGGCAATACTAATTATTATGTTTTATTTCTATTCACAGAACAAGCCCATTCTTCTGTGGAACGTGCTGGTCTCTTGGGGGGTGTGAAGCTTCGCTCTTTAAAACCCGACGGAAAGAGGAGCCTTCGTGGAGATACGCTTAAGGATGCCATAGATGAAGATATTCGCAAAGGCCTTATTCCATTCTATGTATGTTTTTATTGCTTTTTCGAAATCCCATACAATAAGACTAGAGTAATAATTAAATTATACTTACCTGTAACATCATTATTACAGGTCGTGGCTACCTTGGGTACAACATCCTCATGCGCGTTTGACAACTTAGAAGAAATCGGCGAGGTGTGCTCCTCGCAGAATATTTGGCTGCACGTGGACGCAGCCTACGCCGGATCCGCATTCATATGTCCTGAATACAGATACCTCATGAAGGGCGTTGACAAAGCAGATTCCTTTAATTTTAATCCGCATAAATGGTTATTGGTTAACTTCGATTGTTCCGCCATGTGGCTTAAAGAACCGCGTTGGATTGTCGATGCCTTCAACGTTGACCCATTATATTTGAAACACGATCAGCAGGGATCAGCTCCTGACTACCGTCACTGGCAAATACCATTAGGACGTCGTTTCAGAGCGCTCAAGTTGTGGTTTGTCTTACGTCTGTACGGCGTAGAAAATCTTCAGAAACACATCAGAAAACACATTGCATTGGCTCATCTTTTTGAAAAACTGTGCAGTGCTGACGAAAGGTTCGAAATCTACGAGGAGGTTACTATGGGACTGGTCTGCTTTAGACTCAAAGGCGATAACGAGCAGAACGAAGAATTACTTAGGCGTATAAACGGCAGAGGCAAAATTCATTTAGTTCCATCTAAAATTGATGACACTTATTTCCTCAGGGTAGCGATTTGTTCACGCTACAGTGAAGAGAGTGACATTCATATATCTTGGGAGGAGGTAAAGGCTGCCGCTGATGAATTACTCAAAGGCCGTTAGAAAAATTTTGCATTTTAAAAATTCAGCAATAATCCTAACGTTTGTCAAAACAGTTGCTAATTCCAATAAAATAATTATTTAATTTCCGCTTACAAAAAAAATTGTAGCTACTATCTATCCACCATGCAGACGAGTTGGGGCGGGATGTACGCGATTTGAAACGCATCGTGTGGACACTAGTGTACAGGCATTAAAGGTGCTGATAAACCTGAGCATTATCGTAAGTCTTGTAACAGAACAAGCATTCGATTTGTAGAGCATTGGTCGATCAATATGGCGTACGTAAAAAACGTTGATCTAGGCAGCTGGTTTACTTGAAAGCTCCTTTTCGACCAAATGCTCATGTCTTGTGAAACGAAAAATGCTCACACAACACAACTTGAGCATAGAATGCTCATTACAAGTCAAGGTTCAGTGCTACGGAAAGGTAGAGACGCCTGTATTAACTGGGCACTCCTCACTCATACTATAATTAGGTACATAAGGAAGGGGAGTAACTAATTAGTGTAGCCCTCACAATAAATGTTTATGCTTACCTATAAATTATGGTCATTGAAATACTGATCTATATTTTGTGTGGACTTGATTATATTAGAAGCACAGTATAACTATAATAGCTGTGATAGAAGTGTTTCTTGAAATATTAAATTGCGGTAATCGACAATAAGTCCGTTAGGGATAAAAATTATTATGTCTGATGGATGTGACTTCTAAGAGCAAGAAACACAACCCGCCTTAGACTTTAATTTACAAGTAAAGTAAGCTTCTCATACGAATATGAACTTTCTTTGTTTGGATATTAATAGTGATATTCGTACGACACGCTTGCTCACATTCGCTCAAAGGAATGCTCGAATGTTAACATTATAAACATAACATCACGCCTATTTTCCTTATATTTTTTTTTTTATAATATATTTCGCCAGTATGTTTATGAATATGAACGTACAGTCGCCAGCACATCAAGTAACTGCAAGCTGTAAAATTTTCTCAATCGATTTTGAACTTAACTGGCAACGTTTTAAGGTTTAAAATAATTTGGAGAAATTTGGCAGTTTGGTATCTCTTGATGACCTGGTGACCGTACATAAAAATAAGGTAGTTACTTGTAACAATTGGTAACTTAGAAAAGTAAAGTCAAAGTGCGTTCTGGGAATCTTGCCCTAACTTATGCAGTTATAAGAGGATTAAGTACTGTAGGTAAAGCAAACCTGCCGTCATTTTTTTAACTAGTTATCTTTATCAGGCCCACGTGTTTTAAGAACAACCTAATGAAATACTTCACATGGTAACACAACTCTCAACTGTTACCTATATTATGCTGAGAAACAGTTTATCGAGCAATTTAATTTAGTTGAAATTTGAAATTTACAATGTTAATCGATTTTTATTGCTGACCGTACTCTTGATTATGTCATTTTGACCATCTGTTACATAAAAGCAACAGAATTTGTTAGATCGTCACTTTCTTAAACGTATTAAAATTACTCAATAGTTATTGTTACTGTAATGTCGTTTCTTGCCTATCGATTGAGTTGTAATAATTTATTTAGAATAGAATATTTCATTGTTAATAATTGGAAGACCAATGCGAACAAACGTGGTACTCTTATTTTAGAAATAATTCAGACATTGTCTACAAATTATATCTTGTTCGTGATACGACGACACGAACCCGTGGGTGAGTACAGTCAACCGTACATCAGTGTCAATTTGACATTAACAGCGCCTTTACTTCGTAGCAGTACCTAATGACGTTTTTCCAAGTGTTACTACTTATGTGCGGCTGTACCTATATTAAGGTGTCGTCAAGACTCTTTACTTTTTAGCTTGTGGTGTCTTGTCTATTCTTCAAATAAAGGTACCTACAACATAATCTACTTTTTGTTCGGCTAACGACACGTCGTTAACCCACTTTCCTACTTATTGTTAGATATCTTATTATGTATTTATTAAAAAAAAAAAATGGTACCAACCCTTGAGTATTTGTGTCGGTGTAAAATGTTTAAGTAGATTACGATTACCTATTTATTAAAACTTAATATAGATATGTGTCTATTTAAAATATAGCTGTTTGTTATATATTATATTTACTGCGTAATAATAATAAACAATATTATGAAACATTTATCAAGATTATTATTTTAATATCGAAACCTACTCGTAACACATTTTAAACTTGCGAGCGCCCCAAAGAGTATCTATAGTAAGTATTAACCTGCGCCCTGCCCTCGCTTCTATCAAGTAATCAAAGACTATTTAGACAGGGAATTCAAGTTTCTTTTAAAAAAACTTAAAAATAACGGAACCTTTTTATTAGATAACTTTATTGAGAAGGTTCCGAACATAAGCGCTTTCGCCCACGGCATACTTTTAGCAGGTAAAGCTCTAGTCAGATTTTTTGAATGTATCAACTTGATACATTAATTTAATCTCACAAAGTAGAGCGCCTGTCTAGGTTGGAACTCGCGACGTACAACTCATAACTCGGGGCTTTTGCGTATCAATCTTAGAGCAAATAAGTTAAATGCTCTAAGGTATCAATATTCAAATTATAGCTGTCATTCTTTGGTGAATTATTTGATAAGCATACGTCTTTGGCTTTAAAACAAGGGGTCAATGAACGATTTTCAAAACTTTGCGTTCAATTTTGATACCATTTAGCACAGAATTTTACTAAGCGCAGAAGTTACAAGGACATACATATTTACCTAATTAGATATCGAACGAGGTACAAATGTCAAAAAAGAATTCTGAGGTGCCCATGAAATAGACATATTTTTTAAGGTTCTGTACCTCAAAAGGTAATTTGTAAATTCAACAACGAAGTGATCCTATACTTAAAGCTAATAAGCTTTACAAATAACAAATACAACAATGCCAATTTACAAATTACCTATCTTACATGCATGCACTTTTGAATTTTCAAGAGGGGTCGGTCTTTTAAACTACATTGCCAACTAGGTACCTACTTTCGATCGATGGCAATGCTTTTTGTCGCATCCATTGCATCATAGGTTTGAAAAATTCTTCTGATCAGCAATGTTATTTACGTTATTGAGCAAACTAAACCTCAGGCGCCGATAACTGAACGTTATATTTTCTGATAAGGAACAAGGGCATGTAAGAAACGGCGTGCGCCAGCACTACTGAAAATTACTTATTTTGTCTATTTCCCGAACAACCTTGAATGGATAGTAGGTAACGTTTGTTCATGTGATGGTCAGTTAATAATCACGTAAAATACGCGCTTCGACGTGACTGAATTCTAACGAAAAAAAAATTCCTTTCAGCTAAGTTTTCTCCTAAACTATAAATAATTGCGGAACATATACTTAAGCAAATTAGCCTTCATGTAGGTCTTGCAAAAGCTCTTTAAACGAAAATAAAGAAGAAAATGATTCTCTTTTCGCTTCTGTCGCTCTATGGTGTTCTAAACGTCACCATATTATGCAAAAGCTTTCAAAATTCGAGAGTGATATGTAGGTAATTTTTAAGTTTTAGATGGCATTTATATCTGCAATATCATAATGAAATTGTCACGTATGAAACTAATATGGAATAGAGATATTTTAAATTTTATACAGAATCTCAGGTGTAGGACAGGGTACGGTTCAAATAGAGCGTTGACGCCTGGTCAACGACAGTTTGCCAGCGCGGTGAGCAAAGCGGGACAAGAACAATGTATTCTAGACTCGTGCAGCATCAATCCCAATTGTCGGGAACCACGTGTCATCATTGTGGGTGCCGGCATGGCTGGCCTATCAGCAGCACATCGCCTCTCACAATGCGGTATAAATAATTTCCTCGTACTTGAAGCTAAAGAAAGGTATGCTATACTATGTCAGTTAATGTTATAGAACACAAAAGTTTGTTGTAGTACCTACCTACCTAAGTCTGTAGGTGGGTACTAGAACAAAAATAATACCTACTTATTTGGGTATATACTATATGTTTTTTATTGTAATCCCTCATGCCAAAGGGAAGCCTGGAAAACTCGTGTCCTAGCAGTGGCAGCAGATTGTATTTTACGCTGATTATGCCTATCTATACTCTTAGGTAAATATACCTAGGTTGGTATGTTAATAGCTATGACTCCATTTTGGTTTTGAATGTACCTAAATGCTAGTTTTTCCCTACGGCAGCAACATTAAGTGAGACTGGTTCCCTCATAATGTCAGAATATCATAATCTGTCAAACCTTTTACTAACATCGATCCAACCTACCAACCTCACTACCTTTGAGGCAGTAAGGACCGCAAGTACCGTGGATCCTTTTAACTTTTTTAGCAGACGAATCCAATAAAATCCCAATCTTTAATGCTCAATAAAATTAATTTTACAGACCTGGAGGACGGATTCATTCGTGTTGGCTTGGAGATGCGGTAATCGAAATGGGAGCCGAGTGGATTTTTGGTGCATGTTTACCGAACTCTGTATACACGCTAGCGTCGCAAGATAGGCTCTTACAACAACCGTTGCCTCGATTGGATGCGTCAAGAGGCCTATTTTGTACGAGCGAAGGACGAGCAGTTGACTTGCCAGTAACGATTACGGCTTATCATACGTTTAGGCAAATAGAACAACAAGCAGCTAGTTTATTTCGACTCGGTGGGGAAAGGCAACATGGAACTCTGTTAAATTTTATCGGTTTACGTATACAACAAGAACTACATAATTTTCCAGAAGATCAAAGGTATGACGCCGCACGCGTCATGTTTGGATTGACTAATATTTTAAGGAACAAGTGTGGAGATGATCTGTCTCTAGTCAGTGCTGATCAGTACGGCAGTTACATTGAGCTCCCTGGTGGCTGCGTCCGAGTTCCTTTAGGATATGTGGGAGTAATGGCACCATTATTACGCGGCCTTCCAGACAATTGTACACGCTACAATAAGCCAGTGAGCGTAATTCGATGGGGGCAAGGCGCTACTGGCGAAGGACGCGCAATGGTTAAATGTTGTGACGGAGAAGAATTGTACTCTGATTATGTTATTGTTACGGTATCTCTTGGATGTCTTAAATGTCAAGCCGATAAATTATTTGCTCCACCACTACCATGCTGTAAATTAAACGCGATATGTAATTTAGGTTTTGGTCTAAGTGATAAAATATTTCTAGAATATTCCGAACCTTTTTGGGTGTGCCAAGAAGGCAACCTAAAACTCGCTTGGTCGGCAGAAGAATTACAATGTAGAACTGATTGGACACGAGGAGTATGTGCAATAGATGAACTACCAGGCAGTAAACATGTACTATGCGCTATAATATCAGGCCAAGAAGCGGCTACCATGGAATCAATGGCCGATAACGACGTCGCCGAAGGATTGACCCAGATACTGCGCAGGTTTACTGGTAACCCGTGCCTTCCTTATCCACAAATGATGTTAAGATCTAAATGGGCTTCGGATCCACATTTCTGCGGGGCTTATTCTTATATGAGTTGTTGTTCCACGGTGAGTCACCAATGCGAATTAGGTACGCCAGTACCAGGTCCGTGTGACCCGATGCCACCCATCCTGCTATTTGCAGGTGAAGCAACAGTGCCTGGATATTTCGCCACAGCACACGGAGCGCGATTGAGTGGTATTCGGGAAGCCGAACGTATTATATTACTAACGAAAAAATTCGACGGTCCTCCAAAACCTACTACGTAAAAGTTATTGATATTATTGTATTTCTATTGTTTTGTCTATAAATTTGTTCTTATCCGTTTGAATGACGCTGTGAATTTCGAAGACTCGTTTTATTAAATGAGGTGGACCTATTTGCTGCATTTGTATTTTAATTTTAATATTTTTAAAAATACCTTCCTGGCGATTGACATCCCTTGTCGATGCCTGGCTAGCACTTTTGCTCTATGCACGTGAGATGTCTTACTCGGCTCATGAGTCAAAGCGCTTCCTTCACTAGAATTAGAATTCTGTTATAGATCTATAGCCACTTTCATATCATGACAATACCTATTCGATGAATCTAATGGATACTGACTGGCTGTAGCTATTGCACAGATCTTTTTAGGCTCACTGCATTCTTCATACATACCTACCAAGTCTTCTTGGTTCGAATTTTTAGTAATGCAAAATTCGACCAAAAAGGTAAATTTTAACCTTTTTTTGAACAATTTCTGTTGGCTGTGACACAGGTTTTTTATTTCGAGATCTGAATTTGAATTAAAGTATTAACCTGACATTTGAATTGTGCTAAAATATTAGAAGTCGATGACGCGGACGGTCACACATAATATCGCCTAGAAGACTTGAGCAAATATTAAAAATTATTATTTTAATTAATTCCGAGTGTCAAATTGATGATAAGGGAAACAACTTTTAGGTATATCGCGCGTTAGGTATATGGCGGCTCCCTAATCAAGAGAATTTGCATGTAATGTCTCCTTTACCTGGGACTCGGACAGACAATATAATATCTACCTATTTAAATATATTGTACTCAATAAATATTTCTATTTGATAGGTACCTAGCAGACCATAAAGATGGAATAAATTAATTTATGAAGAGGGTATCCGCGATTTTAATGATTACAGTTCTTTAAAGACGTACCTACTTGGTACTGCCGCGAATTTGTTTTTTACATAAAACGTTATGACCTGCAAATTGCAAAAACGTAAAAAATATAAATTTCGCGGGCTAATACGGTTATTTATATTCTGGTTATAAGTATTTAAAACCCTGCAAATCGTAACAAACGTAAGAAAATTTAATTTCGCGGGCTACCCTGACGCTTTTGCCTACTTACGTAATTAGGAGTGTGCTAGATTGTAATAACACACGAGTGTGGGGGGTTATCTAATAAATTAAAGTATATTATATACATTAATACCAATTTATTTTTATTAGTTTTGCCTCATTTACTTCAAATTACACTTCATAATAAAATCAACCATAAAGAACAAATATTTGAAAAAAAATATGTGTATTGGTAAGTGATGGAAGACACAGCTTCACAAACAAAACTTTAACCCACCTAGAAAACTACCACCATTTCCAGCACTAAATGAAAGATCATCAAATTCAATGGACACTTTGTGCCCAGTAAAATGCCTGTGTCTAAATTCTACAACATATGAATATGTGTGAAGCCTATTACGAGGCCACATAAAACTGATTTTGTACCATTCGTCCTTCTTTATAAAGCAAGGTTCTGTGAGCTCTATATCAACCATTGAATCATATTCAACTGTTTTTATAAAGTTAGTCAGTTTAAAATCACTATTATCAGATTCACACTCTACAGACACAGACATCTGCTCTGAGTAAACTTTAGCTGTATTGTTGCGGAAGTGTACTGCCGGCGCCATCCTTGTCGGTACACAAAGTGAATTGATAAATATAGACTTGTTAACTTTTATTCGAGACTGTATGACGTAATTATTTGAATCAATAATTATTGGAGCCACAGATCGAATAGGGCTCCGGTAACATAGGTGCCATTGTAGTTTTAATAAATTTCTTGGCATATCAGTCAAGCCAATAGACTCGATTATTTGTTTTTCATCCATATTCGAACTCTTAATACATTTTTTTATAGCCTCAAATTCGTATGGCAATAGGAGATTGCTCATATCAGTTACAATTTCATCAAGTTCATTGACAGTCAGTGTCAAAAACCTCAACAATTGCAATAAACCATTATTTTTAAGTACATCACGTCTATTTTCAAATGTGTCCAGAATGTTATTCTGTTTGCAGCAATATGTGGACCACTCAAAAACATGTTTGATAAGATCCTTTTCTGATATATTCATTTGGTCACTTTCAAGAAAGGCTTTCAGACATGAATAGGTAATCAAGTTTTTTTTCTCTTGCAATAAATAATTGGCATGTTCACAGAATAACTTTAATGAGAAAGTGATAAGTTGTTTGTCTTGCAAATAATCTGGGTAATTTAAGACCTCAACCACATTGTCAACACTGATATTTGCTTGAATATATGCAATACACATCTCAACTAGGTGTTCCAGCATGTATTTCCTTGAGGCATATAATAATTCAAAGGCTTGATCTATGGTGGTAATTTCAACAGTATCAGTATAAATGTAATTAAGTATCAGTTGAAAAATATCAGGTTGAATGTCTGTTATCAGAATATCATTATCAGATGCTAGTGGTCCATAAAACATAGCTTCAAATACAGGACTACTGATGCCCAGGATCAACTTATGTGCTTTGATTTTTTTTCCTGCCACAGAGAAACTGCAGTCACTCCATTCATATGATACCAATAGCTTCTTAACACGGTCATATAAACTTGTTTGGTTATAAGTGGATTGGTCAGCCTTCAGGTAACCCATCTGCAAAAAATAAGAGACTTAAAATTACTTTGGTTTTTTCTACAGGTAGGCTGCTTTAGTTTTTTACTCCTTATCTTGAAACAAGCACTAACAGGTTTTCTAGTTATACACAAGACTTTGCTATATTGTAACTATTTGTACTTGGAATATCTTTTAACAATTTTATCCATTATCAATCGCATACTTGTGAAGCACATAATACAAACGAGGTCGTGCAACATAGTATGTAGGGTCAAAGACCTAATTTTAATAATACAGTTATGTGGGACACATTTTAACTTCCATTTCTTTGGGAGCATATATGCGCCCTGAGAATTATGAATTCGTGTTCGTATTTATATTTACACATAGATGACATACCTTATTTCAGCTCAGTTTTATTTTGAATTAACCTTGAACTTGGGATGATCACGCGACTGGTAGGGATGCGATTGAGATGCGAAACAAACTTTGCTATCACCTACCTAATGAATTATATGTACTCAAAAGAAACAACAATACAATTATTTTCAAAAAACCTTGGAGGAAAGGCTTCAATAGATTACGGTACTTTCAAGTTATAGTAAATTGGTATATAAACTGGTAGATACAGTACAGCAAATGTTTGCAAACAAAGTTTTGTTTGATGACTTTGACAATAAAATTTTGACATAAGCAAATACGTTTCTGACAAGCCTGAATTAGTCGCAACCGATTGCAGGAAAACCATGAAGGTATAGATAAAAATGGAGACCACACTCCGAATACCTACTTGAAGCTATACCTATGTATCGCTATCTCGCTCTTTGTGGGCAGCCCCTCTCTTTCTCATTAGGGTAACCTTTATTTTAGTTTTCCTGGGACACGCTTGTAGTTACTTTCCATTTAGTGATTAACATATTTATAAATTTCTCTAAATCACTGTTTACTACTTAGATTCTAGCTTCTAAAGATTGTATGCAACATGATATGATGCATGTTTATGAAATTACGAAAAAAGTTGTTTGATAAAGTGTGAAACTTGTGATGTTTCTGAGTGTGTAAATTTGGCTGTTTGTCATTAATCATACAAAAAGTTCTGGGTAGACGTATTATACAGAATTTTGCACGAAAATAGAGCATGACCAGAGGTGTAATTGCACAACACTCTACCAGAGAAAAATAGTTATCATTGTGACAGTTATTATAAATTTTGTCTGCATAAAAATGTAAGTATCGTTATGGATTCAGATTGTTATTGATAGCGTCATACGCAATTAGAATGCATGACATAGGTTTAGTTACCGCGGGTAATGCGATATGAATGACTGTGATAAGTGGGGGTTCGGGAGAAGCTGAAAAATACTTTTTAGTTTTGCGTAAAACTAAAAGGAATTTATTAGGGATGTACTTATAAATTACTATCAACTCTTTCTATGGGAACAATACACAAATCGCGAAAAAAAAAACTCAGTTTAATTATTTTTTTAGATTACTTAAACATAATGGACAGCAGCTTTTTTCGAGTATTCTGGGTTAGTCAGTGTTCAGAATTTTTTACCATGTGGGCAAATGAATATTATTTATATATATTATGCGGGACTGTAATAGGAACAGTGTGAAGCCTCAAAAAAAAAAAAACATATTCCGAATTAAATCATTTATTTAACCTTATTTATAACTTCTCAATTATACATGACTGAATATCATTGCTCTATGTAATTTCTGTCTCTTACCACGTAAATCACTGAGTATATTTTCTGTATGTCTCTTTAAGTGAGCACGTATACGCATGCTAAAAAACGAATTAGCTATTTGCTTAACTATCTTAGTGTCATGCAAATCATTACAGTAAATTGATTCCGTGACGGGATGGTTAAATATTCCCTGCAACAGAGGAGTAAAATGTTGTGATACGACATTAATTAATTTGTTTTCTATATTATTCGCTCTAAGTTGGCCCATCAAATTAGCTTGTTGAAAAACTTTGTCACAATATTTTACAATTTTGTAAGCTGCTACCGAAGGGAAGTACAGTTTGCCTCGGTTTACAAATGTCGTAAATGAATTAAATTTATTTATAATCATAGAATATGTATGATCTGTTGGCAGACTTTGCAGTGCTACTAACGCATTATAACAATGTTCACAAGACATGTGGGTAAGAATTTGTTTTATTATATAACCAGTTATATAATATAATATATTTTCGTGGTATGGACTAGTATGAATTGCGTCTAAATTTTGAAACACATTTTCAACATCTTGTTGAAAGTCAGGTTCTTCCCGAGGTCGAAACAAACTTTTCGGTTTATTGAAATCGAAGACTTGTGAAGTTTCAAAACCATTTTCTATGCAGTTGGCATTTATGGACGGTTGAATAGAATGTCTGAACAACATCTTCCGCATTATATATCGGAACTCAAGAGGACACGGGTTATCTTGAGCCCGGCCGCGAGCCCTAATGCATGAAAAAAAAATTTCCAAGTTGTCTTGGGAACACTTAAAAGTCAACAAATATTTCAGTGGATTTTGCTGCAGTGTACACAAATCATTAACAAGTAATGGCAAACTATGTATGTTCATCAAAAAACCTAGTGCAAAAGTTTTTCTGCGATGATTTAAAATACCAGTGCCATCTATCATTAAGGATTTTAAATACGTTCCAGTATCACTAAATACTGGTTCCCAATAACGTTGGTTTTTCAACGATAATGGAGACTTGGAACCTTTTCCAAAGGGTGACTTTGAATTCATTAAATCAAAAAGTCTATCAATCACGTGCAAGAATTCTGATGTCGCTTCACTATTTAAAAAGTCAGGATGACCACTAACCCTCAAAAAATCTATTGCATCAGCAACTGATGAACTTAGTACTTGTGCAGCAAGCCTAACATTCATTTTTTTGTTTTTAAAATCTACATGTAAAGCGCTTAATTTATTGGCAAATTTCAAACCCTCTTCGTTTTGTACTTCGTGTAATTTTTTTATGTATTTAAACGATATATCTCCGGTACTTGACTTCATTTCAAAATCAGCCAACACATTTCTCGCAAGTTTTAACATATGAGCAGCGTCAAGTAGACAATAAATATTGCTCTTCCCGTTGGGATGTTCAAAGAACGGTATTAAATTATTTTGTTCAAGTGTACAGCCTAAATATTCGTAAGCCTTAACATTGGATGATGCACCATCACAGGTCAAAGATCTTACGGTGACACCAATTTCATCAAGCACAATTATTGCTGTTTTTATTAATTCTGATAGAAGTTCCCCAGGCAAATTATTTGCAATAAAAAAATATGCAATTGGACATTTAAAGCGTACACCGTATGAAACTATCTGAAATACGAGAGCTTCAGAAGCTAATTTTTCTGGATCACTTACAGTAATTGGTCCTAAATCAACGTAGCCAACGACTTTGTCCAATTTTTTATCATAGGCCAAATTTTCTTTTAATGCCATGCCATCAAATATTAAAGCAACATTTTTTAAATATTTTTTTTCCGGTAATTTGACTTGCTCTTTTAAATATTCGAGTACTTCAGATAAGAAACCAACATTACAATTAAAGAAAGACAAAGATCTTCGTATTGTTTCTACATGAGGCAAAGTTGTATATTTTCTTAAAAAATCATAAGCTTTGGGTGAATAGAAATTCAAAGTTAAAGCAAAGGCTTTGATTTCCTCACTATATCGAACACCATGTGGATTACTCGGTGGCCTTTTGAATTCCTTGCAGATATCAGCAAAACGCCCTTGTACAATATTTTCAATTTCTGACTGACTCGTATACTTTTTAATTGTTGCCATTAAGGAAGACATATCGTGATGTTTTTTAGTTTGCCGCGCCACTTTTTGCTTAAGCATCTTAGTTTTCTTCTGAAGTATTTGTTCTTTAGTTGACTTTATTTTCACTTGCACGCCCCTATTAATCTTCGCAGGAACGCGATCTTCACTGCTGACCTAACAAAACAAGAAAACTTTGTGTGAAATCAGTACTTTACATTAATGAATTTGTTTGTTTTATTGAAAGTTATTAGGAAATACAGGGTAAAATATAGCCTCCTCGAAAAATAGGCTATCCAACATTGAAAGAATTATTCAAATCGGACCAGTAGTCCTGAGATTAGCGCGTTCAACCAAACAAACAAACTCTTCAGCTTTATAATATTAGTATAGATTTGAATCTATACATAATATGATGTTATGTAAATGAGTATTTAATATTTTGTATGGGAAAGGGAAACTTACAGGTAACTTGTTAAGATTGCTTATATTTTCCAGAACTTTCCGACATTGTTTTTTATCAGTTGGTTCCTCGATATTGCCGCCAGCACGTTTCACTGCTATTTCCATAAGTGGAAAAGTTCTATCAGAAATGTCAGAACTAGTGCTTGGTACAGCCAGAGGATCTATTTTCACCATATAGTCTTCATGCATTGAACTTATTATCTGAAAATTATAATATATTTTATAAAATTTTGCCTTTTGCCATACATTTGAACTATATTTCTAAATACGTAATATATTGTAATACAGATATATAAACTATGTTAAATGTTTACCATGGCTGGTGGGACTGTTTCTTGATCTATTATATTAGGAACTGCTGTTTCTTTTAAGCGCCTTGTTTTTTTATAATAATCTGATTCTTGAAAATGTAAATTGCAAATCCGTGCACTTTCATAAAACTTGTTTTTCAATGGTACAATGGATAACCACAATTTTCTATGAGTACTATTTTTAGGAAATCTGAAAAAAAAGCATTTGATGGATATTAAATTTTTTGAATAGTGAGAAACAAAAATTTTATATTTAAAAAAATCACATAGTCCACAATCCTTAAGAGACATATATAATACTTAAGACTTTTTTTTTAAATTAGTTCATGTTCCACGGAAATTCCCAGATATATCCTCAATATGGTTACACTACTTCAACATGACATAAAACAAAAAAAAACGTAAACAAAACATTAAAATTGCACATAGTCAATTAAATTCAATGTAAAACTACACACATCAAAAGTGTCTAGGGATCAACATATATTTTTGCAATAACTTTTCTCTTGATTGATATTAATTTAAATTTTCTTTAAGGATTCATCAAATAAAGTGTTTTCGTTTGTCACAGTAACGATAAACCAAGTCACCTTTGCATTAATAAAGAAATTTGCCATTTTCCTAATAAAGGGATTTTTGACATTTGAACCACTAACATTAAAGTTCGAAAAAAAGACTGAAATAACAGTTTTCTTTAAAATTTTATTGGGTAACTTAAACAATTAATAATCCGTGTTTCTACCGCGAACACTAACAACACAAGAACATCGGTTTGGCATACTCAAAATGAGTTCATCCAAATCACGCTGTGGAATGGCCGCCCATGTTCGTTGCAACAACAAAAAAAGGTCTTCTTGCAACTGGATACCCTCCATATTCGGCAGAGCTCTTCTCTGTAGCATATCCCATGCATGCTCAATCGGGTTCAAGTCTGGCGACTGAGCAGGCAAGGGCAGGACATTGATGTTAGCTGCGGCGAGAGTCTGTCTTACAACTCTTGCGGTGTGCGGTCGTGCATTATCATGCATTAACTGAAATAAGGGACCGATTTGCACTTGTAGAGGAACGATGACGTCAGATACAATCGTCTCAGCATAAATTTGAGCCTTGAGGTTGCCTCTGATCCAAATCAACTCAGTTCTTCCGCCGATCCAAATACCCGCCCATACCATGATGGTTCCACCACTATAAGGATGGACTTCCTGGCAGGATTTTAATCGCTGTTGGCGTCCAGGGGTTCTCCAGTGTCGTATACGTCTTGTATCCGGTCTCATACCAAAACGAGACTCATCAGAAAAGCACACGAAACGCCATTGTTCTTCTGCCCAATTTCTGTGTTCAAGAGCCCATTGATATCGAATCCTACGATTGTGCATTGCTATAGGTGGTACCCGTAGCGGTCTTCGGGAATGAAGGTTCACTTCATGCAAGCGGTTTCTGACTGTTTGGTCGCTAATTAAGTTCCCTGAAGAGTGATGAAGCCTCACGGCTAACATCATGGCGGTTATTGTTGGAGCTCTTCGAGTTAAGATTTGAATGTATCGGTCTTGTCTCCGTGTGGTGCAGCGATACCGTCCTTCATGGCGCTCAGCCACGGTACCAGTGCTTCGGTAACGTGTCCAAAGTCGACTGATAACACCTTTTTTTGTTGTTGCAACGAACATGGGCGGCCATTCCACAGCGTGATTTGGATGAACTCATTTTGAGTATGCCAAACCGATGTTCTTGTGTTGTTAGTGTTCGCGGTAGAAACACGGATTATTAATTGTTTAAGTTACCCAATAAAATTTTAAAGAAAACTGTTATTTCAGTCTTTTTTTCGAACTTTAATGTTAGTGGTTCAAATGTCAAAAATCCCTTTATTAGGAAAATGGCAAATTTCTTTATTAATGCAAAGGTGACTTGGTTTATCGTTACTGTGACAAACGAAAACACTTTATTTGATGAATCCTTAAAGAAAATTTAAATTAATATCAATCAAGAGAAAAGTTATTGCAAAAATATATGTTGATCCCTAGACACTTTTGATGTGTGTATTTGATTCGGTCGTAATTATCATTAAATAATATGTTGAAAACACTGATAAAACATTTTAGGTAGAAATAAAGTGAAAAAAACAAAGAAATATGTTTGCAATGATTCAATGCCATAAATCACTTACGGGTGAAATCTTATATCACCTCCTGGACACCACTTACTTCCGCAACCACGCACTATACAATTTTGCACCATTTCTTGAATTATATCAATTATACCGTGAATAATCTCATTTAAAGCTGTGAACCGCAAAGTAAACAACCGCCATATTGCCTCTTAATTATTTTGACATAGGGTCAATGTTGCCACTTTATCGAATCCTAAGGAAATGGGATTCTAACTCCGTTATGAGCCAATCCAACTTTGCCTAAGGGACCGATAAAAAAAAAACACAATTAACTAATCGCGTTTTAACTATTTATTACTTTATATAATACCAGACAGCGTTTAACTTATGATTTTGTTATTGTGATGACTATTCCTAAGAATTTACTAGGAGATTCAAATAAGAAGATAGCAATACTATCGTCCTCACCAAAAAGAGAGGTCGGCCCACAGAGAGTGAGATAGAGATATGTAGGTATTTGACTCAAGCTGTTGTTCTGAGTGTGGTCTCCATTTTTATCTATACCTTCATGAGGAAAACTGGTAACTTCTATTATTCGTTCAGAAGTGACTGATTATTTAAAAAGAAAACAAGTAATAATTTTAATAGTTTTTCTTTTTATAAACGCCAGAGAAGTAAATTATCGAATAACTAATATAATAAGATCCATGAATCCGTTTGTTCCGTATATCGTTCCGTTATTTTGTAGTAACATTGTTTAATTGCCGTGGTTAATTTACGTTACTTTGAAAAGTCACCTTTACTTCGATACAGCACTCAAAGCATGATTAAAACCATTTATTTACTCCCAAAACCTATATTTAATTAGTTTATGGTGGATGCGCCAGGAAAGCCCGCGAAAATTAAAATTTCATAGTTTTTATTGCAATTTACAGGTTCGTATTCATGTGAATTAACATTAATACAACTCTATAAGTAGGAATTGCTCTCAAATGATTCCATGAAATAGTAATTCTGTTGGGTATGAAGAACTTCGAGGGAGTATCGGTGATTTTATTTATTACAGTTCTGAAAATACAAACTGACCTTATTGTGATCATTTTATTTTTCTTGCTCAGTATATCTGAATTTATTTTAAATATTTCCGATATAGTGCACGATGCAGAGGGCTATTAGAAATGTAGGTTAACATGTGTATATACCTAACAATCGGCCTACTTTTCTTTCTTCATTGGGTTCCTTAGAGCATTTAACCTAATTGGTTCTTATTTCAAAAATCTGGCTGACCTAATCGTTTTCTTCCTATAATAGGAGCTGTTTGTTTGCTAATTCTTGATAGCTTACTTTAATTGCTTGCCAGGGAGCAAACAACTATTTTAATGTAAGAATGTTTCTTTGAATCCAGAGCGGAGCCAATGATTCAAGTACGTCACTCGAGCTTAAAATGGTGTTGCTTCCGAAGTGGACACTCTACTTTTTATCGGCCTCTATGACAAAATAATTAAGTACAAGTCTGTCTATAAAGTCATGAAATTAATGTTTTGGTAACTAACATTATTCAAAAGTAGGGCAACACTAAATCATAGTACATCGAATGTCATCGGCTGTCATCAACTTGTTTTGTAACTCGTTAATTAGTGCATTTTATATTGTTTTTCAAATGTACGTGTGCGATACTTTGAAAAAACGTGTTACATATGCGGAAAACAATCCGGAGTGGAGGTCGGGAAATTATTTTTAAAGTATTTCAGCGATGTTTGATAAAACACCAAGCTGGACAAATTTTATCAAATTTGGATGATGTTTATGCTCGAACAGCAGTTATGACAGGTATGTAATCGTGTTATTGTTTGTTTTTATCTACCAGAAGTTACAAATTTACTAAATATACGATATTAAGACTAAAATAAGGATTGTTTACATTGCGCAGTAATAGGTTAGAATGCAAATATAAGTAATTAAGTAGGCCATATTGTAGTGCGACCAAATCTTTTGATACTTTTGGGTGATAAAATTTACCGCTGATTTTAATTCTGAATAAGGTATATCATGTCTGAAATTAAAAATAGTGCTATCTTATTTTTGTTAGATATAACGTATTATTATTTTTTAATCTTTTTTTCAGGAAAATTTTTGAGTGCAGTAAGGCGTATTGTAGATGAAGGCAATAAAAATGATGGCTTTGAAACCCCTGGAAAACACAGATCAGGCCGTCCTTAGAAATGGATGACCTCAATATATGTGCACTTCGACAAAAGATTCAATATTTTTGCTCGGTAAAGAAAAAGGTACCAACCTTAAGGAAACATGGAAAAATTGTTGCCGTCAAGTTGCAAACATTGAAAAAGAATAATAAGAACGTGGAAGAACCCTATATCAAGATATAGATGAGTTAGTCATTCACCTATACTCGTAATTATAATTCGATTCCACATTTGACATAAGCTACTGTCATTTTGTAAAATAATGATACCACATTTATTAGTGTAGTGATGGACACAAAATATATCGTTAACAATCGCAATTTATGTTTATGTAATCATAATATTGGTGTGCCAATTAAAGACTCAATTATTGTTTTTTATTTAAATAAATACATAATTATTCATAATAATTATTTATTAATTAGTAACCGCTGCTTTATTTAATAAAAAGTTACTATTTTTGTTTTTTATATTAAAACAAAACTTATAATAAAAGAGCCTAGATAGTTTTCTGTATTGGCAACCCGTGCGCGCTCGTGCAGCTATCGCCATTTTGTTTATCTTGTCATTCGGCTTCATTCTCCCAGTCTGACCGCACGAATATCTTGTTTCATTGCGAATCGATATTTTGTTTAAGTTTTGTTACGTTGTGTTTGTTTATAGTTTTTTGTGAACTTTGAGTGAATCTATTTGTTTTGGTTTTCCATCAAAATGGATCCTCAGCCAAGTACATCACAAAAAGACGTGGATGTTTTCTTGTCCCCAAGAAAAAAACGTCCACGAAAAGCTTTCACTGCTACACTAATAACCTCACGCTCTGTTTATAACGTTTTGAAGGAAGTAAATAAAGGTGCGCCGCCAACTCCTCCTAAAAAAACTGGACCAAAGCGAAGTTTCAAAGAAAAAATTGATGAATTTACATTCTCCGCAATACGAATAATTGTTCATCAGTTCTTTTACCGAAATGAACCTCCAACCATTGCAAAGGTTAGTCAATCAGACAGATAGTATTATTTTATACCTACATCGTTTATATAAAAGTAATGATTCCAAACTATTATAAAATTTACTATTTTAGATTTTACAAGTGATGAACGATGATCCGGAAATGCCCAAGGTTTCCAAAGACACCCTCAGAAAAATTTTGAAGCATCTTAATTTTAAATTTGTTGCACGATCACGCAAGAGCACACTTATTGATCGAAATGATATAATAACATGGCGCCAGCGTTACTTACGATCTATATGTCAGTTTCGACGAGAAGGGAGACATAAATATTTATTATCAAGATGAAACTTGGGTTAACGCAGGTAAGGCTTACATTTTGAATTTATGTACATTTTATATTTAATTTAATAGTAATATTGAATGTTCATGTACTATATTAATTTTTAGGTCATACTGTAAAAAAAATTTGGGTGGACAAGAAAGTCACATCATCTCGGCAAGCGTTTTTGGAGGGACTGACCACTGGATTAAAAAATCCATCTGGAAAAGGCAAACGTCTCATAGTTAGCCATATAGGTAGTGAAGAAGGATTCCTGGAAGAGGGGCTCATGATTTTTGAAGCAAAAAAAAATTGTGAAGATTACCATGATGAGATGAATGCAGTTTGTTTTGAGGAGTGGTTCGCTGGAGTCTTACCAAAATTAAGACCAAACTCAATTGTGGTGATGGATCATTATCCATCACCACAATTGAGTTTGGTCTTAATTTTTCCAATTTTCGGGAGTGGTAAGGTGCATTCACCTTACCACTCCCGAAAATTGGAAAAGGCTCCAAAAATGAGCTGGAAAAAAGCTGCCATTCAAGACTGGCTTTTAAATAAAAATATTAATTACGAACCAGATATGGTTAAAGCTACGCTTTTAGAACTGATTCCACATAACGAGTCTTTTAATAAGTACGCTGTAGACGAAATGGCAGCACAACATGGGATCACGGTTTTAAGACTGCCCCCTTACCATTGCGAGCTGAACCCTATCGAATTGAAATGGGCGCAGGTAAAGGGGCATGTAGCTCAAAATAATAGAACCTTCAAATTGACAAACGTGAGAAATTTATTTGAGGAAGGCATTCAAAAAATGACGGCTACCGAATGGTGTAAATGCGTATCCCATGTTGTCAAAGAAGAGGAAAAAAATGAGTAGGCTAGATATGTTAATTGACAATATCACAGACACATTTATAATAAATGTTACAAAAAGTGTCAGCGATAGCGATAGCGATGACGGCGACGATTTATAAAATAAAATATTATCATAATACATCTATTTGTTTTATTTCTCATGTTCCTTCATGATCACATTTTTTTATTTATTTCACACACAATTATTAAAGAAAACTAAATTTAATTTAATTTCCTGATATACCTACTTAGTTTCTATTAAAGTAGTAGTTGTTTAGATATACTATTAGAAACGAGAGGAATCGATCCAGAAATATTCCATTTCCGTATCGAATAATTTCACAACGTCACTATTTAGTACTTGTCATAACGTTGCAACACTGAAATTGTCAAATCTGGAATCGAATTAAAATTCCGAGTTTAGGTGAAGATAGCAGCAGCAGTGACAGCAGTAGCGAAGATGTTGTTAGTGATGCAGCTGACAATGATAATACTTTTTTTTAACGTAGAGTATTTGGAATCAGATGATGAAAGAAATTGAATTATTGTGTTATGTTTATGGGTATTTTTCATTAATAAAAAAAGTTAAAACATATTATAAAAAAATATAATATGTTTTTTTTTGTTTACTCATTTTATTTGAACGACAGAGAGTATAAGATTTGTTCTATTTGATCGTATATGCAAACTAACGAAGGTCGCATATTCTTCTATGGTTTCTGTAGCTTTCTTTAGCAAGATCTACGGAATTATGATAGTCATAAAATTCGTAGATCTTACTAAAAAAAATCATAATAATCATTATATCCAGTTTAAAAAAAGCATCTAGAAGTAAAATATGTTATCATTAAATCCAGGTTTGTTTCTAATACAAAATATTGTTCTAGTATCAAAATTATTTATTCATACTATACAGGGTTGCTACGTGCACGATGGTGGCGCCCTCATTTATTTTCATGACTTTATAGACAGACTGTAAGTGGAACTTTGATACAATGTTCTCTGGAGTTAAATACTTTCATTCTCACTACTTGAGAAAGACACTTGTGCATGTTGGTAGCAAACGGGGTACAAACATTTGATTGTGTCTGATTATTGGTTTGTCTTCGCCTGCGACACCAAAAGTCTATAGATTATAATGCTTGTTTTTATTCTTTCAGTTATTTAATATGTGTTTTTGCAGTCAGGTTTTTGGCTTTTTTTTTAAATGTTTTCGTATTATTTAGCTTTTACTAGAATTCCATAGTATTTTTTTTAAATTTACATGCTTGCTGATTGTGTACAATTGGATACTCATAGCATTTAACCTATTGGATACAATTGTAATTTATTATGTTATGGCTGAAACCACAATAGGCTGGAAAGTTAAATAAATTCGTCTCGTTCTGTACTCAGTTTGTGAAACCTTAGAGCATTTAGGTCTTATTTAGGTTAAATGCTAAATGCTCTAAGTGTGAAACAGATCGGCTATACTGGCTGGCAGAGTGGCAGCACTAGCCGGACTCGCTCGCCCCGCGGCTGCTGGCAGCTGGCAACATCGGCCAAAATCAATAAATTTTCTGTAATTGCTAGTTATGCCGCGCCGGTGAAAATAGTGCTAAAAATGTGTTTGATACATTATTTTTTTAACTATTTATGTGTTTTTTGAGTCAATAAGATGAGTTCCGCATATGAGAATACAGTGTTTGATTTTGATTTAGATTTTCTTAATCAGCCTTTAAGTAATAACGCGGTGAGTATTTTAGGTTATAAATAAAAATTGATAATAAAAATAAGTTCTGATACTGCTTTTTTATTTCAAATAAACACAACGTCTACTCGTTTATTAACTAATCAAGTAACCTTATACAATATAATTTGGTTTCCAAGTAGTAGTAATAATTATGTGTTGGTTTTTAGAAACAAATATAAAATGCTTTTCTATGGTTCGTCCACGTCTGGAACAAAAAGACCTCTGTCATTGGTATATTACCCATAACGGTAAAGGAAAAATCCACTTCTTTAAAAGTTCGTGTTTGTTTTATTTCAGGAGCCTGATCTTCAGGCAAAGGCTAATAGATTGAGAAAATCAATTATATTCTTAAAACAAAGAATAACTTGTATAGAGTGAGTATCAAGGATCATCGTCAATTATTTAGTGCCAATGAATTGTTAGAAGCAACACTGTTTCATTGTGAAAAACTTTTAGTGCTATACACCTGTATTTTCATAACAAGTATAAAACTTTTCCAACAAAAAGCCAAGTTATTTAACACTTTGTAGTGTTTTGTCTTAGTTTCTTAAAACATTAACCAGTCTATGTTCAATCTCAATCTACTTGGGATTTATTAATACTTTACTAGGTTTTTCTTTTTCAGCAAACTTACAGTTGCTTCTAAAAATGCGAAAAAAGAGAAAGAAGATTTGATGAATAGTCATGTGCAACTTAAACAGCAATGTGGTCAGCATCTTATAGAAATTAGCTATTTTATCGGAAAGGTGACCAGTTTAGAGAATGTGAGTAGCTTTCTAATGCTTTGGTGGAAGAAGAATGTGATAATGCCTCTAGATTCTAGCATATTGACACCCTCACTAAATATAATGATAAAGTCCCTAAGTGTTACTGTAATATGTTTTGATTGCATATTCATAACGTAACTGAAGAGCTTGTGGCTGAGTAATTACAGCCACATGGATCGTTCCATAAGGTTAAGCTATGCTTGCCGGGGTTGGTTTGTGGTTGGATGACCATCTTTACATGTTGAGACTCCTCTGTGCCTCGGAAAACATGTTAAGCATTTGGCCCCGGCTGTCATTTGTGGATCTTTGACAATCATTACAGGTAGTCAGAAGTCCGAAAGTTTAACAGCCAGTCTTACCAAGGGGTATTGTATTATTCAGTTACTAACTGGATTGTGGAGGTCATATAGGCAGTTGCTCCATGTAAAATACTGGTATTCAGCTGCATCCGGTTAGAATGCAAGCCAACCCCAATAAAGTTGAGATAAGGCTAGGCAAAGATTGGCAGAATTATTCATAGTGTAATGTGTCATTATCATTCAACTCATTGATAGAACTTCCTAAACTGAGTGTATAAAATAAGTTGGTTGTGTTTAGTTCAGAACAAATTGTATGATACAGACTATATTGTTTCCCTGTATCTCCCCAAACTGTCCCAGTAAAAAAAATATACTCTGTATATCATCATTATATTTTATGGTTTAGCAGGAGCGAAGGAAGTGGTTTTTGAAGATAGAATGCCCTTATTGGTTTTTTGTATGTTTCTGTGATGAAATTTGTCTCAACATTAATGTTTTTAATGTTTCAGGAAATTCAAGCAGTTGAAACTCGGGAAAGAGAAAAGATCGAAACAATTTGCGAATTGGAAAACAAGATCTTAGCCCTAGAAACAGTTAACAATCAGTTAAAGGTAGTGTGTGCCCATAATTTAACACTAGTTATAGCTACAGCTAATATACAAGGTGTATTTTTTGATATGTCTTAACTCTAGGGCAGTCTAGGGTATAAAAAATTATAAAGGTTGATTCTTTGATATGGACTCAATATCAAAGAATCAACTGGCCATAAAAATTATCTCTAAAATATTTTTTTTTTCATTTAATTTTTCATACATTCAACCATGTTACAATTATTAATGTAAAAGACGCTTACGGGAAATATGACAACGATTTATATGAATCCACCAACCCGCATTGGACCCAAGTGGGGATTTTGGCCCCCTGCTTTTCACCGAGAGGAGCCCTGTTTCTCAGTAGTGGAAACATTATAGGCTGATTATGCTATGGTATGAATGAAAATGAATTACTCGTATTTCTCAATGAAACTTAGATCACATTTTACATACACATTTTAGATTTTACCACTAAAACGTATTTTTCAGGACTTTTTGTATTACATATAGAATAGAGAGTTATGACATATCAAATAAAACACGCTGTAGAATACATAATAGGCTAGTTAGCAATTTACAAATCGTTGTGGTGTATTTAACACTGAACATGAATATTTCCGTGAAATACGAACATTTAAAAAAAAATATAACATCATGCCTGTAATCCCTGGTGGGTGAGGCAGAAGTGTATCTATCGTATACTAAATTTACGCTAGTCGCTAGGCGAGCCTATTGACACGGACTGGGCACAAAACCACAATCTGAGCTGCACTAACACATTTTGTAAAGGACCCGACCCGGATATCCAACCCAGGACCTCACGCTTCCTCGTAGAGGCGATCGGCGGCGGCGACCTCTCGCGCCCGGCCCTGGTGCAAGCCATGGTCCGGGGCGAGAGGGAGTGGGAGGCAGTCACCTCCTTCTGCGAAAAAGTTATGCTCGCGAAGGAGGTGGCGGGATGGGAGAGAGAAAGGTCCTCCCGTCCCAGCCGCCGCGGGAGACGCTCCGGGCGTCGGGAGCCACGTGACGACTCCCGGCCACCGTAGGCGCGGGCCTGCGGGCGGTGAGTAATGGGTGACTCACCGTCCGATCAGCACCAGACCCGTGCCGTACGGCGCGTATATGTTCCACGCGCGCCTCAAAGAGATGTCAGCATATGAAGGGGCCCCTTAGGGCCAAGCCTGCCGGGTAAGCGGGATTGTCCGAAAGGGTTACCGCTACCCCGGAACATAAAGGGCTACGGAAGGAACATGGATGGGTTTTAGTCAGTAAGAGTCTGACACTCCCTTCCGCTCCACCCAGAGCGGGAGCAGTCATTGGATGATTTCCCAGCCTTAAAAAAAAAAAAAAAAAAAGGACCTCACGCTCGCTAGTAGGGTTTGCGACCACTAGACCAACCAGGCAGTCACCTATTCCATAACGCAGCATTATCGCGTATCATTTTTGTAACGCAATTTAATTTAGCTAGTTGATAGTGAGATAAATACCATAGGAACTCAATACTTCCTTACTGTAGAATGGTTGTGGGCTAAAATATAACTTATTAGCTTAGATATGTGTGTGTGCTTTTATTCTTATTGTCTCCACATTGTAAATTATATTGTGTATTTTGGTTAAATAAATTATTTATGCTAAATATTTTAGATTCTAGATGAAGAAAAGAACAAAACGGAATCAACAACTATTGAACTAAAAAAAGGCAGAGCTGGTGTCGCCAGTAATGCAAAAAAAAGATTAGTAGCAAAAGAAGTTGAAACCCTTCACCAAGACAATATTTTAAAATTAGAAAAAGAAAATGAAAAACTTCACAAAGAAAATGCCAAAATATCAGATTTGGAGAAAGAAATTGAAAATCTTCGCAAAAAGAATGTCTTAGCTTCGAAATCTTATTCGATTTCTAACAATGAGATTGCCAGAATACAAAAATTAGAAAAAGAAATAGGAAATCTTTATAATGAAAAAGCCAAAATCCCCAATTTGGAGAAAGAAATAGAGAACCTTCAAAGAGAAAATTTCAAGATCCCAAAGTTTGTGGAAGAAATAGAAAATCTTCAGAAAGAAAATACCAAAATCCCAAAGTTGATGAAAGAAATAGAAAACCTTCAGAAAGAAAATAGTAAAATCCCAAAATTAGTGAAAGAAATAGAAAACCTTCAAAAAGAAAATAGTAAAATCCCAAAATTAGTGAAAGAAATAGAAACCCTTCGCAAAGAGAATGCCAAAATCACGAAGTTGAGGAATGATGATGAAACAATTTCCAAACTAAACGTTAGAATCTCAAATTTGGAGAAAGCCATTGAAACTCTTCGTATCAAGAATGCAAAACTCGAGATAGATAAAGCTCTTTGCAAAGAGGTCGTCGAAATCCCAAGTAGGGGGGAAGATATTGAAACTCGTCAAACTGGTGTCACCGCAACAACAAAAGAAAAAGGTATGAGGTTAATTTAGTATTCACATAATCTTGCCTATACACTATTCAGTATTCACCGCAACATTTGATACACCGTTTCATGTATTCCAATGGTATGCATAGATGTAAATTAATTCATAACAACTTTACCCAGCTTTCTTCCATTTTACAATTGTTCCATTTATGCTATAAGGATAAGTAGGCAGTAGTTCTTACAATCGTGGTTTGTTTACATAAGGTATTCTCGTGACACTTTCTAAAGGTTCTATGGCAAAATGATGATGATATTGTTTATTGCATAAAATAGCCTAAACTTGGCGTTTTTATTTAAACACTAATATACCGCAACAGGACAGGTTAAGATAATACTGGTTTAGGTGAACAGGGGACACCAACAAAAGATATATGGAGGTAAATTTTTCATATACCAATTATTCTACCAAACATCTCAGCCACAAAATTAAAAATGGCCTCTACCCAATCTTTTTTGAACCCCGTTTATATATTACTAGCTGCTCCCACGTGGTTTCACCCGCTTGACGTTACATAGCCTATAACCTTCCTCGATAAATGGACTATCCAACTCAAAAAAAAAAATTCAATTCAGACCAGTAGTTCCAGAGATTAGCGCGTTCAAACAAACAAACAAACAAACTCTTCAGCTTTATAATATTAGTATAGATAAATACTTTTAACTTACAGATCAGTTACGACCGAAGATTAATAATCTAACAAGAAAGTATAAGTCATTGCCAGATGGAAAAAGCGAATGGACCGACAATAACGAAGTGGAGAATAACGTATTTGAAGATCCTTTGTTGTCGCCTACACAAAGTGATACTGTTATCGTAAGTATAGAATCTTAGATAATTTGCATACATTTGTATATAAGTAATCAATATTACTTTAACAGTCTTACTTTTTACACGCTTTTTGTTCTTCACTTGTACGTTTTTTTTTAAATTTATGTCGTCTAATATTAAAAAATTGAGTTAGATACGATTAGTTATTATAAGTTAGTTATTTTTGACGTGTGATCACACATAGTGTCACATGTCACATGTGATATGAATGGGTGTTTTTTAACACATGTGTTAAAACATTGAAAGATTGTAAATTCAATTTTACAGATGGAGTATGTATGCTTAATTATCGCTTCTCTGTTCTACAGGCCAAGAAATATCCGATTGCTGATAAAGATATTGCAGGGTCACGCGAATCCGACAATGATAACAGCAATGAAGTCGCCAGCGTTGATACCGGCCGAGGATCCTCTCTTGCTAACTCTGATACTGACAAGGGCCTGCACAGTCCAGAATACTTCTTAAATTACAGTCCTCCAAATGGAGAAAACATTGAAAATAAAGAAAAAACCGAAGATGTTGCTATGACAAGAAGACCAATTTTGATTGAAGAAATTGAACCTCCAGCTATTACAATCGTTAAACACAATAACGACCAAAATGTCGGGGTAGCTAAGAGTGCGTCCCATAGAAGGAGCCATTCTCAGTTAACGAGTCCAGTTAATCAGACCAATGCTGCAAGGGATGTTTCCGACAGTGTTGAGATTTCTGATGTCAGCCCCAAAAAACGTTTTCACGGTGTACAAGAAAAAGAATGCCTGGAAATGAATAATAGGTTGCAACGTGAAAGCCACACTGATCTGGAGTTAGAAAATATATTTAGTACAATGAAACTGGATTACAATGCTGTAACTCCCATTCCTAAAACGCCAATATTGGTGCACGAGGTGGATTCTACATCCAGTTCTAGTGTATTAAATGAAAAGTTTAAAAAGTGCAGTGTATTGTTTCATGAAACTGCTGATTTTATGCGCATACTAATGGGATTGGTACTAAGCCAGGATCGCAATGATAATAGCTTCATAATAAATGAATGCGACAAATTAATTACGTCTTTCGAATCTTTAAAATCGCAACAAATACAGTCTGAACCTTCTATACATATAACAAACTCCAACATGGAAGTATCTGATTGTGTATTGTCGCATGATGATAACAATTTAAGATCAATATCGAACCCAGAATCAGCATCATCACCAGGAAAAGAAACTGAGATTTTCCAAAACAAAAAAAGTGAAAACCGTTTATCAAATGAGTCTTTGTCCATGCTACAAGATGGAAACCTATTGCTTCATGATGATTCAGTTGTATCGATATCAAATCTATCATCATCTGATAAAGATACAACTACTTTGAGAAATAAATGGGTGGAAAAAACACAATTACTTAATCATTCTTTTTCTGAAGAATTGGTAATGGACAGTGAAATATCTAAAGTCACTGAAAGATGTTCACAAGATATCGAGGATATAAACCAATCACCCATTAAAAAAAGTTTTGGGACAAAAAGTAAAAACAAAAAAATTACCAAGTTGGATAAGCTTAGAAAGCAGTTAAAACCAAAGAATAAGATTGTAACAGAACCAAAGAAGTTGCGGATAAAACCTAAACAACTTTTACCTAATAAAATGGTGGTTTCAGTAAATGATACATCTGCGTCTCTCAATGACAAAGATGCTTATGAAAAAGCCGTGAAATTTATGGCAGAAATGAAGTCGCAACAGGGTGCTAAAGCAAAATCACCTAAACACATTAAAGTTTTAATGTCTCCAACACATACGGTTTGTTTGGGAAAAGATATAAACAAGAGTAGTCATAACCAGGCTCTTCAAAATTGCCCCGTCACAACTCTAAGTAAAAGAAAGTTTTCTGAACTATTCGACTCCTGTGAGGTGGTATTAATAAAAGATCCACCATTATTATCACCTCGCAAAACTGAAAATTTGACGACTCATGAAGCAAAAGAAGACAACAATTCCACAACTCATAGAGCAAACAATAACAATTCTACAACTCATAGAGCAAACAATGCTAACAATTCCACAACTCATAGAGCAGAAGAAGATAACAATACCACAACTCAAATAGTGAAAGTTTATTCTAATTCCAAAACTCACAGAGCAAAAGAAGATAATAATTCCAAAACTCACAGAGCAAAAGAAGATAACAATTCCACAACTCATAGAGCAAAAGAAGATAACAATTCCACAAGTCATAGAGCAGAAGAAGATAACAATACCACAACTCAAATAGTAAAAGTATATTCCAATTCCAAAACTCATAGAGCAAAAGAAGATAACAATTCTACAACTCATAGAGCAGAAGAAGATAAAAATACCACAACTAAAATAGTAAAAGTATATTACAATTCCAAAACTCATAGAGCAAAAGTAGATACCAATTCCACAACTCATAAAGCAAAAGAAGATAACAATTCCACAACTCATAAAGCAAAAGAAGATAACAATTCCACAAGTCATAGAGCAGAAGAAGATAAAAATACCACAACTCAAATAGTAAAAGTAGATACCAATACCACAACTCATATAGCAAAAGAAGATAACAATACCATAACTCATAGAGCAAAAGATAATAACAATATCACAACTTATATAGCGAACGAAGATAACAATATAACAACTCATGTAGCAACAGAAGATAACAATATAACTCATAAAGCGAAAGAAGATAACAATATGACAACTCATATAGTAAATGAAGATGTCAATACCGCAACTCAAATAGCAAAAGAAGATACCAATACCACAACTCATAGAGCAAAGGAAGGTAATAATTCCATGAGCCATAACAGGGAAGAGAACAACGAATCATCTGATGAACTTCCATCAAGGAAAAGACGCAGGCGTTCTTCCAACGAACCACTCATACAGTATAAGAGAGTATTACGTAGTTCTACTATAAATACAAAATTAAGTACGGAAGACACTATTGAACTATCTAAGTCAAATGGTGAAAGTAATAGGAAATCAATAAAGGGCCCAGGAACTAATGACAATGCCACGCAATTCAATAATGAGAATACCTTAAAATGTCTGCAACTTGATCGTCACGAGAATAATGTTGTTAGCTATGGAGATTTAGATCTATTTTCTGAGGAACTTGACAAGAATATTTCGGCTCCAGTAATTGCTGAAGAAGATAACAATGACACAACTCATATTGCAAAGGAAGATGACAATTCTATGCCTCATAAGGGATCAGGGGACAGCAAATCATTTGACGAACCATTAAGGAAAAAATGCAGGCGTTCTTCTATCGAAACACTACAGTATAAGAGAGTATTGCGTAGTGCTCCTATTCAAAAATTAGGGGCGGAAGACAATACTGAACTATCTAAGTCAAAATGTGAAAGTAATACGAAATCAATAATGGGCCCAAGTACAAATGTATGTGATACGCAATTCAATAAGGAAAATACCTTAAAATGCTTGCAACCAGTAAAAGAAGTAAATACGGACGCGACAGCTTGTCGTCCAGGGGAGAGCATTTTGTGTTATATGATAGAGAAAGATGCCAGGGATGCTGTGAGACCATACGAAAAGCAAATCCCAGGTATGTTTTAGTTCGAACATCGAACATTTTGTTAAAAAACACTATAGTTGGCTTTTGCCAACTATAAGAGGCCCGTTTTGACATTTGTCATCGCGACGTAACTAGTGAAGTAACTGTACGACTCGGTACTCGATACTCACTATAAATCGATTTAGGTTTGTATGAGTATTTAATCGATTTGGTTATGTATTGCAAAGTGCATTGGATTTAAGTTCTGATTAGAAAATGTAACTTAAACTTTAATTATGTAGGTATTTTGAAATGATACAGTGGTACGAAAGGTTAATTTCGCGTGGACGCTAAGTCATGTGCCGCTTGGTCAGAGACAAGCCATTCTATAGAAACCAGTAGGTATCGCCAATTCAAAGTTTTATTTACGGCTTTGAGCGCCAAGCTCATTCTTTTCAGTAAAGATCACTAGATAATATATAATTTAATTTAGCTTAAAATCGAATGAAGCTGGTGAAATTCAGTAATTAATTGGTTACAACAATAGTATTTAAAAAAGCAAAATCTGAGAACGTAACTGTTTTTGAGACGTTTCGTATTAACTGGAAATTGCATGCTACTATAAAGTTAGCGCAAAAGGAATTTTAAGGAATACTCGAAAAATATATTCCATCTTATTATTTAACGCGCCTAAAAAAATTATGTGTTTTTTTAAAACACTATGTAATGAATTATTATTTTATTGTTTCTTTCTGTTTCGTTCCAAGTTACATTCTAGGTCCTTTCTCAAATGTCAAAACGGGCCTTTTAGATTTTGACTTTCTACACATTTAATTTTCGGTCGCATGATGGCTTCCAGGCTGTTTGAACTAAAAAAGATAAAGAGAGAGATTATTATCAAAGATAGAGTATTGAGTATTTTTTAAGCAAATTTTTCATATTTGTCTGACTGTCTTTCCTCATGGCTGGGCATTTTTGTGGTTCCGACCTTAAAAGGCAAAATTTAACTTTTATTAACTGATGATAACTTTCTGTCCTTTGGACCGAGAGGATTTTCTCAAGATGCAGCTGTTCTATAAATTGTTCAGTGTAACTTGGTTCGCAACCCTAATTGAGCGTTCTACTCGATCTTGGCCGGCTTTTACAAGATTGGTTAGCTCTTGATAGACATGCACACATTTATGTGAACCAAACTTTGCGACAACTGGCTTATTGCTTCGCCATTTCCGTCCGATCGTCTGTCTGAATGGTGTGTCTTCATCTTGTAAGCATCGTATCGTAACACGAAACCTTACGATGTAGAATGTCTACATTAAACCATTTAAAATCACCACCGTTAAAATACTAATCACCACTTTTAAAATTAGTAAAGAGCAGACACGGCTCGAAATCCCCTGTGCCTAGCCTCATGTTGGGTTTTCTCTCTGAGAGCAACACTCTTTTGAGTCATAATCCAAGATAATATTTTGTTACCCTTGAAATAATTCAGTTAAATTATCGCAACTTGACTATTATGATCACTAACGGTTTACGTTAATTATTTCAGATAGTAAAGTCAACCGGATTTGCGAAAACATTGAACAACATATATCAGCAATAATAGAAACAAACGACAGGATAAACGCCATGGATAATTTCGTTGCAGATTTGCGAAAACTTAACTACAAGCATTTTATTGAAGGCTTGATGAAGTATTTAGCGAAGCCAGAGAGAAAATTTGAATTATTAGGAAAATTAACCTGTTCTAAATTTGCAGCTATGACTAAAGCTGAACAGATTCTTCTTTATGCCATAACACAACTGGAAACACACTGGCCCTCTATTGTTGACGCTGTTCTGGGGAGCATAGAATTCACACTTTTTAAGTTGAATAGAACACCAGAATTTGATGTCGTAGAAACGACATCCCATTTCTATGCGCTCCTTTGTAAAAATTATAAAGCAATAAATCGCTTGAGGCTTTTTATGTTAGATGCCATGTATTGTATTCAATTTAAATCTGTGCCCTTAATTAAGCAGTGTCTAGATGTTTGGAAGGAATTAATACCCTTACCACATAAGAGAATTGGTAAGTAATCATATTTCAATCATATTTTGTTTAGGCTTTCCCTCCAATTACAGAGAGCATGTACTGCTCAATTTTTGGTTTCAGATCAACTAACAGCTAACTAATTGTAACGATTTTATATGGTTTTGGCCTTACAACGTATTTTGGTTGTGAGCTTTCATATTATACAGTAATGGAATTTAATTTACGGTTTTTTTGTTCCAGCACAAAACCCAATGGTCACATGTTTAGTCTATCTTCTTCATTTCTATAAGTGTGACGACAAATTAAATAGGGTGCAAGAAGTAAGAAACATATTACACTTCCAGTATCACTATCAAATCACAAATTGGAATGAATCGAAAATCCTGGCAATGTTTAGAAATTGTATCATGGAACTGAGAGGTATTAAATTTTTTATACTTACACAAATCGCAGCCCTGCATTGTTTATTTCCTCCACATAATCAATGTGATATTTGCATAGTTTGCTTTTAAACAGGATTAATGCCTTTATAAAATAATCCCTTTGCTTGTAGACTTGACTAAGCGAAGCCTAGTATTTCTTACCCAACAAATATCAACACAGCATCTCAAATACCAATATAACCCGCGTACCGTTCGTTTTGATGGTATCTCGGACTAATTAATGGATGTTTAATTATTTCAAACTTTATTTCGAAAAGTGCAAGGATGATATTTCTTTGCCAGCGAAAGTCGCGCTGCACTTCGCCAGGTCTGCGCAGCCCTAAAGGCCCACAATACGATCACGTAGTATAGACGCGACAAAAACCTGAATGTGGCTCATTAAACTTATCGTTACCACTGATAATGTCGTTACTAACAAATTGATTCCATTTGGAATTGGTTTAATTTTAAATGTAGTTAATCGTAAAAACAATAAGCTTTATCATTTCCACACATTTTTTGAGGCAATGACCCCATTCAGGTTCTCAGTTATTTGCGCAATATTATCAACATCTAGAAAGGACCTGACCCTTAATTATGTTTCACACATTGAACTGCCAGTTTCCACGGTACGACGCCGCTGGCACAAGGTTAATCTGCATGATGCCATGTCGGTGCGCGAGGCGGCGCCATCGTCACGTGGGTCTGGTTACGTTTTTTGATTCCTTCCCATTTAACAATGTGGTTATTTCAGACATTTCCATTGAAAAGAAAATTCTAAGATTGACTCTTATTATTCTTGCAAAACGAAACGGGCCGAAGTGGTGTCAAAATCACATAGTAAAGAATTTACTTCAACCAATGATAGAGAAGGAGAATGTACCAAACTACGTGAAGGAGTTTTGCGTATCTATGATTGGACCGCTGATGAAACCTTATCCAGCTGATATGAAAGTACATTGCGAAATTGCAATTATTCAACTCGTGGATATTCTTAACAAAAACCGTAAGTACATTCAGGGAAATTGACTGTGAAAAATTGACACACTATGTAAATTGACACACTATGTAAATTGACACACTATGTAAATTGACACACTATGTAAATTGACACACTATGTAAATTGACACACTATGTAAATTGACACACTATGTAAATTGACACACTATGTAAATTGACACACTATGTAAATTCGTCATGTTAAAACCATACGACTTTCAAAAATGACAGCTTGAATTCACGGACAATTTATTTTGATACACAATTTGTTGAACAATTATTTTTCTTGGTTTTAATTAAAAGATTTTCACTAGGTACATGTTTTAAATCGTTATTAATTATTGTTTTATCTTTTTAGCATCGCCTGAAATGGAAGAGGCGGCCATCACGAGTATGATGTACATCAACAGACACGACCAACTTAGTATCAACAAAACTCTTTTGTCGCGTAAAATGAAACCTATGTCCTTAGCACTTGAAAAATCAATTTGCAATTACGTGAAAGCAAAGCCATTGAGAGTATGGAAGGCAATTTTACTCCGTAGGGAATATGCGTGTAATTTTTCTTGAGCACTACAACCGAGAGAACGGGATCTAAAGCGGGGATGCTACGGTCACTAAAACCGTTATGCACAGATATGAAACGATCTTGATATGTTCTATGAGGTTTCAACTATTGCTCAAACAAATTATGAAACTCCCAAACTACTCGTTGAATCGTACCTTTCGGTCGGGGTCATGATGTGACGTCATTTATGCTTTATTTACTTCTGTTTTTTAGCCCTAAATCATATAAATTCAATTATTTTTTGGGCTTTATTTTAGCAGAAGTCTCACTTACCTTGGTGATATTTCAAGCACTTTATGAATAGATTTTTATTCATATAACTAACATAAAATAATTACCTAACTGGAAAAAAAAATAAGTACCTACTGCATTATTAAATGAAAAGAAAAATAGAATTTAGTCATAAAATGTATATATGTCGTAGGATAATTTGATACTTCGAATCTTCGCGGAAATCCTAGGGGTTTTGCGAAAACGCGGATAATTAGACATAGGCGAACAATTATCAAATCTTACTGGACAAAGTCAGGATTTTTGCGAAAATACTCGTTATTATAGCAATATTGCGAAACGAAACGCTGGCTGTTATGAAATAAGAACGCTGATTGGTCGGTCAGCGCGTTCAATAAGAGATCGTCTCTGATTGGTTGACGTCTTAATCATCGGCAAACTAGGAACCAATTAGAAGTCAGCCAGCAAAATTGTAGCCAATCAGTGTTGAGCACATCAAATCTTACTATAGTAACGAGTATTTTCGCAAAAATCCTGACTTTGTCCAGTAAGATTTGATAATTTTTCGCCTATGTCTAATTATCCGCGTTTTCGCAAAACCCCTAGGATTTCCGCGAAGATTCGAAGTATCAAATTATCCTACGACATATACAATTGATACGTTTTGAGTTACGTGCATATTCCCTTTTCCACGAAAAAAAGCTCAAAGAACATTATTGTAACACTAACGCCCGGTTTCTAGAAGTGATCCGATTGCCTGTTGATATTTCAGTGAATAAATCACAGCAGTCGAAACGCTTGACTAGTTAGCTAAGTAAAACTTCAAAACAAGTTGGCGGATACGCATTGGACGATTTTTTTTCATGTACGTTCGTCAATTTCTCAATGATTCAGACGATATCAGTCGTTTCACTGTTGTTAATGTTCAATTTATTTCATTCCACGTATACACGACACCGATAAAATTATGAAAAAGTAACGTTCATCTGCATAACAAATCGGTAGGCGAGTGAAAGATGCCGAGTGCCGAAATACAACATCGTTGCATCGACTGATTAATACATTTTCATTTTTAATTCATTTTGTGTTGTGATGTGAAAAAGTGAAGCGTCTGATATCGGTTTTACGCGACCGATTTATGAGATTCTTTTTACATTGCTTATGAAGACGCCCGGGCGGTCCCTTACAATTTACTTCACTTCAGCAAATTTTGATGGAGCTTCAATAATAAGTTTTTAATACAGTTCGTCTGTGTTAATTATTGATGTTGTTATCTTCACATAGAAAGTAGTGGAGCACAGCTAAAAACTGTATAAATAATAATTAAAACCAGCGAATTCGGAATCTAAAATTACTTTTCACTTAGTCGCGTTTTTAGGTTTCCTTCCAGAACCCGGGCGTTGGTTTTTGATATTAGGGCGGTAATTTTTAATCAGTGATAATGCTGTATTCTGTAAAGTGTAATTATTACTGTAGTGTAAGTTTCCTCACCTTAAAAAGCGGAGGTTAGTATTTGTGATTTAAGTTCCTATGTAAGAACAGTTATATTATATGAATAGTTTAGGAACGTAGGGGTATAAGAGTAGCTTTGGATTGGTTTCTAATTATCTACGTAATTTTAGTGTCTATTTAATATTTTAATCTCACCACATATTAATTTAGTAAGAGAACGTTCATTATGGATAAATTTAATTTTTATATGAACTCTACTTACATGAGTACATGGTTATGGTGTACTATAGGTACCTACGCCTCTGTTTAACCCTTCGGGGAAATAAGGCGTGATGATATGTTAGTTAAGATAATCAATTTTGATCTCAACAAGTATGAAAATTAAAGAATTAAGTACCTCTGTATATTCACTAGCGTAGTACTAATTTAAGGTGACGAAAAGCCTAGTCGTATGTGAGAAACAGCGCACACGTGTAAAAAATAGGGATAATTATGTAGTAAATAATCTGTAATTAGTATTTAAGCAACGCTGACGGGCGAACGCCGCGGCCGTGTTTGCCCGAGGTACATCAGGCGATATAGCGGGGTCCGCCTTAAAATTTTATGACACGCGGACCTTGCTGTGATGATAAAAGTAAGAACGTGGCGGCACAGTTTCCCACTGAATACAAGAATTTTGTATATAGTTATATATATACAAAATATATATAAATATCGTGAAGTGAGTGATTAGGATTACTCTTATATCTTCACTGTGTACATACTTACTTATAAAGACCATGACTGTCTAAACTTAAATTAATTCATCTAAATAAAACCTAATATTGTAATGTATTGAATGCAGTTTTATTGGACGTAACAGCTTTAAATGATGCAGCCGCGGTGACTACCAACACCTTTAGGACATATGTATCCCTTTCATAACTAATCTATTTAGGTCATGAGCTCATGAATTATTGTCTCCCTATTTTGTTCTGAAGAAAAATTACGAGTGTTAACATTCTAAATATAACAATCCAATCTGTAATTTCACAAAACGAAATCCACCGATTTTTTTCAACTGCCAAAGCGCAATAAAAGTTAAATAGATCATTTTAGACATAAGTTGAACGTACCTACTTTTTAGGAGTAAATTTTACTTTAAATTTTAGCCAGACGGTTCTGTAAAATCACACCATGAAGTGAGAAGAGCTATAATATACAGTTTTATAAACGGAAGCAAACCTATAAGTAAATAGTTATGTAAATTAAGAAATTTGCATTTTCGTTCTGTGTAAGGTCTTTTTTTTTGAGGGTGGGATATCATTATACGACTCTTACTGACTAAAACCCACCCATTTTCCTTCCTTAGCCCTTTATGTTCCGGGGTAGCGGTAACCTTTTCGGACAATCCCGTTGACCACATATTATCTATACTAATATTATAAAGAGGTAAAATTTGTAAGTTTGTAAGTTTGTATGTTTGTAAGTTTGTATGTAGGGGGTAATCTCCGAAACTAATGATCCAATTTCAATAATTTTTTCACTGATAGAAAGCTACATTATTCCTGAGTGCTATAGGCTATAAATTATATTTATATCATACATATTAGCCGAGCTATTGCATTTTTCGTCTAGCAAGTCGGAAAGAAATACCTCCGAAAACAGAATTATTTGCATGCGCTGCCTAAACAGTTGTTTAAAATTGAAAGCAATGTATGGCAACCCGGTTCGCCTTAATTATTTCTACAAAAAAGTCCGCGACACCACATTTCTATCTTTTGTATTTTAAATTTTATATTTCGTTTTATGTTTAAAAAAATTATTTTTTCGACTTACTTCTGTTTGGATGATTATTTAAACAAGAAAATATCAATTCTTATCAAATTAAATTATTTTATGATCACAAGGACATCACAGAGATAAGATTTGCCCTCTACAGTATGTCAATTGGTCATATATTTTCCGAGATAATATAAAATTACTAAACGCAAAATGCTAAAACATTCGCCGAGCTCAACTATCATTCCTACTTCCTACGTGCTTTGTGCGGACGTTTTATCGTTTCAGAGAAGCTTTAAATTAAATAGGTTCCTCACTTAAATTTTATATTTTTAACGTTAACATTTTTAAATGATGGTTTGTATTTTGTATATAGGTAGTGTAATATCTTTTGCCAGCAGCTTCGCCCGCCTGGTTGTTGGAAATTATCCCACGGGAACGGGTACGTTTTTCCGTGATAAAAATTAGCCTATGTGTTATTCCAGACTATAATCTATCTCTGTGCCAAACATCCAGATCCGTTCAGCCGTTTTGGCGTGATTGAGTAACACACATCCATCCATCCATCCAAACTTTCACATTTATAATAGTAAGTAAGATAATTTTATTATTATCCGTGTTGGGTTAAAATACATAATGCATTTGCACCTTTACAATGCGAGGCAGGGTGTCGTAAACCTTCATCTACCCCGGTCGCGATGGGGAATGGAACCGGCGAGAGATGTCGTGCGGTGTCCCACAGGGATCGGTTCTGGGGCCGCTCCTGTGGGACATCGGTTACGACTGGGTGCTGCGGGCCGACCTCCCTGACGGCGTCAGCGTAGTATGCTACGCTGACGACACGCTGGTCCTGGCGCAGGGGAGGTCGCATCAGGCGGCGGCTGACGCGATGACACGCGGGGTTGCGACAGTCATTGAGAGGATCCGGCAGTTGGGTCTCGAGGTGGCATTGCACAAATCCGAGGCCATGTCCTTTCATGGACCTCGGAATAGGCCACCATCGGGATCCCAACTTACGGTAGGAGGGGTTCACATCGGCGTCGAGACCACGATGAAATACCTAGGTCTGGTCCTCGACAGCCGATGGAATTTCGTGGAGCATTTCCGACGTTTGGCCCCCAAGCTGGAACGGACTGGGGCCGCCGTCAAGCGGCTCTTGCCCAATTTGAGGGGGCCAAACGCCTCCTGCCGGAGGCTTTACGCGGGAGTCGTGTGGTCCATGGCCCTATACGGGGCCCCGGTGTGGGCGCGTTCACTGCGGTGGCGAGCCGCCCACTATCTGAACGCGCCCCAAAAGGTGGTAGCCATACGGCTTATCCGGGGGTACCGCACGATCTCGGGCGAGGCGGCAAGCCTCCTTGCCGGACTGCCGCCGTGGGATCTGGAGGCGATAGTCCTCGCGCGCCTGTACGAGTGGCGCGCGGAGGTACTAAGCCGGGGGGAAACTCCGTTGCCGCAGCAAATTGCGGCGGAGCGGACGGACCTCCGGCGCGATCTCATGGCGGCCTGGAATCAGCGACTGTCGCAACCCAGCGCAGGGCACGCCACGATAGTGGCGGTAAGACCCCTCTTTGAGAAGTGGCTAGAGAGGCGTCACGGCGCCCTCACCTGCCGCCTGACGCAGGTTCTCACCGGGCATGGATGTTTCGGGAGGTTCCTGCACATCATCAGGCGGGAGAAAACGCCCGGGTGTCACCATTGTGAGGATCGCCCAGAGGACACGGTGCAAACCTGCCCCGCTTGGGCGGAGCACCGCCGTGTCCTCATAGAGCCGATCGACGGCGGTGACCTCTCGCGCCCGGCCCTGGTGCAAGCCATGGTCCGGGACGAGAGGGAGTGGGAGGCAGTCACCTCCTTCTGCGAAAAAGTCACGCTCGCGAAGGAGGTGGCGGGATGGGAGAGAGAAAGGTCCTCCCGTCCCAGCCGCCGCGGGAGAAGCCTTGGGCGTCGGGAGCCACGTGACGACTCCCGGCCACCGTAGGCGCGGGCCTGCGGACGGTGAGTAATGGGTGACTCACCGTCCCATCAGCACCAGGCCCGTGCCGGACGGCGCGTATATGTTCCACGCGCGCCTCAAAGAGATGTCAGCATATGAAGGGGCCCCTCAGGGCCAAGCCTGCCGGGTAAGCGGGATTGTCCGAAAGGGTTACCGCTACCCCGGAACATAAAGGGCTACGGAAGGAACATGGATGGGTTTTAGTCAGTAAGAGTCTGACACTCCCTTCCACTCCACCCAGAGCGGGAGCAGTCATTGGATGATTTCCCAGCCTTAAAAAAAAAAGGGTGTCGTAAAAGGCGACTAAGTTGAGCAGAAAAGATCACCTCGGTAATCTTTGGAAATTCTGATCCGATTCCAAAAATTCTCTCACTAATGGGAACCTACAGTATTGCCGAGTATCATAGGATATATTCAATGTTAAAACTAGAAATTTTCCGCGGACGAAGTCGCGGGCAGAAGCTAGTAATGTTATAATTTCATGTATACAAAACATTGTAAATCATTTTAAAAGAGTAACGGTGGAGTTTCTTGCCCATTCTTCTCCACACGAAACTACCTTTTGGAAGGGGCGACTAGAATCAATTCTATTTCTTGTTCATTTTTGACGCCTATTTGAAATAACTGATTTGACTTTGACTTCGGCCCAAACCGGCACGGGCCTGGTCCTGAGCGGACGGTGAGCTACCCATCTCTCACCGTCCGCTGGCCCGATGCCCTAAGGTCTAGCCGCCAAGGAACGTCGCTGAGCGAGTACTGTGTTATAGCTCGTCACTCGCTCGACAAACGGGTACTTGCCAGCAGTGTGAACAGTATTAGTATCTCTTTTACTTACACAGACCTACAGCCGCATAAATTAAGTTTCTTCGTTCTCGACGGCCGTGACAGGTGCCTACTGCCTACTGTAGGGCAACTTAAGTAGGAAGCAAACGACCGCAAGACGCAAATTTTTACCAACGCCTGATTTCGGCGGCCTGAGTACATGGGCTTCAAAATTTAAAACATTCTACATTGTCCCACTAAATTGAAGGGGCTAGGTGGGATGATCCGGGAAAAAAATCTGCTGCGCCATTTATTCAACCACAATGACTACAGGTCAATAGGGAATATGAAAGTTTTTCTTTAATTACACACATCAAAAGTGTCTAGGGATCAACATATATTTTTGCAATAACTTTTCTCTTGATTGATATTAATTTAAATTTTCTTTAAGGATTCATCAAATAAAGTGTTTTCGTTTGTCACAGTAACGATAAACCAAGTCACCTTTGCATTAATAAAGAAATTTGCCATTTTCCTAATAAAGGGATTTTTGACATTTGAACCACTAACATTAAAGTTCGAAAAAAAGACTGAAATAACAGTTTTCTTTAAAATTTTATTGGGTAACTTAAACAATTAATAATCCGTGTTTCTACCGCGAACACTAACAACACAAGAACATCGGTTTGGCATACTCAAAATGAGTTCATCCAAATCACGCTGTGGAATGGCCGCCCATGTTCGTTGCAACAACAAAAAAAGGTCTTCTTGCAACTGGATACCCTCCATATTCGGCAGAGCTCTTCTCTGTAGCATATCCCATGCATGCTCAATCGGGTTCAAGTCTGGCGACTGAGCAGGCCAGGGCAGGACATTGATGTTAGCTGCGGCGAGAGTCTGTCTTACAACTCTTGCGGTGTGCGGTCGTGCATTATCATGCATTAACTGAAATAAGGGACCGATTTGCACTTGTAGAGGAACGATGACGTCAGATACAATCGTCTCAGCATAAATTTGAGCGTTGAGGTTGCCTCTGATCCAAATCAACTCAGTTCTTCCGCCGATCCAAATACCCGCCCATACCATGATGGTTCCACCACTATAAGGATGGACTTCCTGGCAGGATTTTAATCGCTGTTGGCGTCCAGGGGTTCTCCAGTGTCGTATACGTCTTGTATCCGGTCTCATACCAAAACGAGACTCATCAGAAAAGCACACGAAACGCCATTGTTCTTCTGCCCAATTTCTGTGTTCAAGAGCCCATTGATATCGAATCCTACGATTGTGCATTGCTATAGGTGGTACTCAAATTTATGCTGAGACGATTGTATCTGACGTCATCGTTCCTCTACAAGTGCAAATCGGTCCCTTATTTCAGTTAATGCATGATAATGCACGACCGCACACCGCAAGAGTTGTAAGACAGACTCTCGCCGCAGCTAACATCAATGTCCTGCCCTGGCCTGCTCAGTCGCCAGACTTGAACCCGATTGAGCATGCATGGGATATGCTACAGAGAAGAGCTCTGCCGAATATGGAGGGTATCCAGTTGCAAGAAGACCTTTTTTTGTTGTTGCAACGAACATGGCGGCCATTCCACAGCGTGATTTGGATGAACTCATTTTGAGTATGCCAAACCGATGTTCTTGTGTTGTTAGTGTTCGCGGTAGAAACACGGATTATTAATTGTTTAAGTTACCCAATAAAATTTTAAAGAAAACTGTTATTTCAGTCTTTTTTTCGAACTTTAATGTTAGTGGTTCAAATGTCAAAAATCCCTTTATTAGGAAAATGGCAAATTTCTTTATTAATGCAAAGGTGACTTGGTTTATCGTTACTGTGACAAACGAAAACACTTTATTTGATGAATCCTTAAAGAAAATTTAAATTAATATCAATCAAGAGAAAAGTTATTGCAAAAATATATGTTGATCCCTAGACACTTTTGATGTGTGTATATAAACATTGTATAGGGGTCAAGCAACACTTCCGTCTACAATGCCGGAAGTGACATAAAAATTAGTAAACTGCTTGAAATCTCACTAAAGCAAGTAAGTGAAATTTATTTATTTATTTAAAACTTTAAGCACATAGGCATTTTCTACCAGTCAACCTTCGGGTGATGCAGAGATAAACAGTGGTAGGTGCAACAAGAAATTAAGTGTACTTACATATTTATTTAATTACGAATACACATATACAAACTATAAATATAATAATAAATATATATACAGGGTGGAATTTTGTAATGCCCCCTGGAGGGAAAGTACCCTTAATACTGTAGATAGCAAATTTTACTCAAAGAAAACATTCCTTTATTTTTGAACAGAAAGAAAACTGCATTCAAAGATTTTCAAAATTCGCTTGCCACGCCCGGGAATCGAACCGACTAAAATCGGTAAAAATTACAACCTGTACTTTTATTGCATTTATCGTTAGGATCAATTATAAGGATAAAATCTTTCTAAGAAACTTGTTAAATTAAATGAAAGGAAAACCACGTCGAGTGCGTTCAGCATCCCTGGAATGGTGACAGGCCGTGCCCTGGACATTTGTGACCATTGCGTTCAGTTTTGCCACGTCTTCCGTCTTTCGAAGAAATGAGGAACATAATTATGAAAACGAATATCTTATATTCGCGCGATGATCGATTTCGTTTGGACGCGGGGACATACTCGCACGAACAATCAAGTCGTGTGTGTTCGTGATTATTCAGGTACACAATCTCGTAATCGCGGATTCGCGCGATGCTGGTTTTTGGTAAGGACGTAAGGTTGCACGACAAACCCTGCGTTCTAAGCAGGGTTTGTCGTGCAACCTTACGGCAACGGGGCACCATAATAAATTATACCGCCTCGCCCGGTACTAGCTCTCTGGTGCAAGAATATTACGCAGCTCATCATGTTAACTAAGAAAATGGTTCAATGGTTTCGTGTATTATTTTGCGAGCAGTTACAATTTGATCGAATCTTCGTGAAAAAATAAACAGCAGGGAAGAAAAGCAACTTAGGCGAAATTGAGTAGGTGGGTCGGGATAGTATCCAAAAACACATACGTTTGTAAAAGTTTCTATTATAGTATCCCACATAAAAAAACAAGTTTAATTCTAACAAGTGCGTTATGAGAAGTCGGATAACGATGATGAAGATGATTGTAAAACTCGGCATTTTCTAAGAAGGCACCTTAGTTGTTGAAAGTAGATTTTCTTTGGCAAGGGAAGTGTTATAATTATAGAAGGTACAGAGGCCAGCACATCAAGCTACCATAATCTGTCAAATTTCTTTGATAGTATTTCAACTTTATTGCAAAGACATAAGGTTCATTTTTAATTGAGAAAATTTGACAGTTAGGGATAGCTTGATGTGCTGGCGTCTGTACATTTGTTAGCAAAACTCGACAAAATAAGGGAAAAACAGGTCTATTCTGTAAAAATCTCACCTTGAAATCTTCAACAGCTTCAACTGAGTTTGACAACAACAACTGATAGTTGTAATTAATAGTTAGTTAGTAGTTAGTGAACAACTAATATTGTTAATCCCTATCTAATGAAGTCATCAGCTAGAGCTAAGCTAAGTTTTCATAGTGAGATTTTTACAGAATAGAGCTATTGCTGTTTTTTCCACCATACATGCTCAACTAAGACTAACGAATACACAATAACTTTTTCTATTGTTTTGAATCAGATTTGTTATTTCAACATTAGAGCGGATATAGAAATAGTGGCGTGTTATTATTACTATAAAATGACTATACAATCTCTTAAATTATCTTAGTATTTCTGCAAATAAGAAAGATATATATATATAATTACGAGTACTGTTTGATTTTTTGTTGTTAATAATTCGTTTTATATTTTTTTATTTCTACCATGATAACATGAATATTGACTAATTGCGTCCGCGAATTAGGAGTAAGCAACTTTGCAAACTTGTGGTAATATTGTACAAAGTTGGTAAGAGCCATTTGTAGCAGACCAGATCCAGTTACAAGATTTGGAAACGAAATTAGAACTTCTCTATGGATTTCTTCAAGGCTTTGTTTCCATCCAGAACTAAATGAGGCTACTAGAGTAAGAGACTTTCTCTCTAAATTTGCTAATTCTGTTTTCTTGTCAGAGTCAAGTAATTGCTCTCCTTCCTTAACAAACTGTATCATTCCTCCAAAATGTGGACTCAAAATCTCTTCGACGTATTCTGAGCTCCTAGCTTGAAGCTGCTCCCTAAAACTTTCTGCTTCTTTAGTATTGTCTCTTGTCCTTTCCATTAGTATACTTAAGACCATGTCATAGTTATTTATGAGAAAAATTAGTTGTTGTATTCTTTGTGGAAATTCGGCTGCCATTTTAAGTAGGAAGCAATGAACTTCATCTTGTAGAACAAGCAGAATATTGCTAAGTTCTTCCGAAGGAAATTGTTCACTCAAGCTGAGCATAGCAGCAGAGAATTCTGCGTATCTCCGAGTAATCTGCAAAAAAAGTTATATTATATTAATTTAAAAAATCACACCTGTTTATTCCGAATGGCTCTACAGAGTCGGCCAGTCGTCAAGGCTGTTAGGTCGTAGACAGGAATACCCAGGAACCCTTTTGGGAGGGAAATAGTGGTCGCGCCAGTACCAGCCAGCGAGTGGTCAGTTAGGAACATTATTTTAAAATAAGCTTAATTTTACATAATTATAAAAATATGTAAAATTAAGCTAGGTAGGTCATCAGAATAGTTGATCTTCCCCTGCCTTGCCTGTCAAGTTAAAGTCCCATGTAATAAATAGGGACCGAGCCAAGCCTATTGCTATTAACTGGACACAAATCCAAGACTCCAGGCTGCTGCTTACAGATGGAAAAATCCAATCAGACTGCCAAACCTGGGAATTGAACCCAGGCTCTGATGCTCAGTAATAATGCTTATGGCCAGAAGACCAACAACATAAAATTTATCTTATAATTTAATTATGTTAAATCTTTATAATATCATGTGTTTAGCATTAATGATTGATTAGAATTTAATATGTAACAACAGAATACATACATAGTGAGGTCCTAATTCCTTATTTGATAATTTTGCTGGATCACACTCTCGCACACTCTGTATGTTTAGTTTCAACACATGTTCTAACCTTGGCCATAATGTACCTTGCAATGAATCCCAATAACTGAAAAAGACAATAATATGTATTTAAAAGCTACAGTAAAAGGCTATGGAGTAGATGATGGTGGTATACTGGGTTCATGATATAAATTATAATAACAAAGGAATTTAAAGAAGGTGGAACGGATGTTGAGTTCAACGGGGCGAGAATGAAATGAACCCAGTTGAAGATCAGGTTGGTTGTAAAGTTATTTTTATGATGAAATTAATAGGGCACTAGCTAGTAAGTATGTACCTGTCTAAAGCAGCAACAGCTCTTTTGTGGCACATCCATCTATATCTGTTAATAAGTTGTATGCAAAGGTATAATGCCAGGCAGTCAAAACACTCAAGCACATAGTGCTCAACATTTTTCTGTAAAAAAAAAGGAATAAGTATTAGTTTTGGTAGTAATAAATAATAGTACTCAAAAGTTTAACTGCAAATAATAAGTTATTATTTCATACCACAAGTAATGATAAAGTTTTCCCTAGGATCCTGTCAAAGAGTTCCTGAGCATGACTTCCTTTTACATGGAAGAATTCTGTTGTGAATAAATATTCTCTGCAACCATTGTCCACAAGTGCATATTGAAGACTCCTAAATAGGGCTTCATAGGAGTACTGAAACAAAAAAGATATACATATATCTCATAGCATAATCAGCCTATAATGTTTGCACTATTTGGACAGTGCCTTCTCTCTGTGCGAGAGAGCAGGCCATAATCCACCATATGGGTTCAGTGTGCTTGAGTTGTTGCATTTTTACGAATTACCACTGCATGTAGTTGGGGCCCTTACCATTGGGCCATCATTGCACCTAGTTAAGGCCCTCTCCACTGGGCCATCATTGCACCTAGTTAAGGCCCTCTCCACTGGGCCATCATTGCACCTAGTTAAGGCCCTCTCCACTGGGTCATCATTGCACCTAGTTAAGGCTCTCACCACTGGGCCATCATTGCACCTAGTTGGGTCCCTTACCACTTGTTCTTGATGATTCCTACTGTGTTGTTATTGGATTAACATACAAAATAGGATAGCTACCTTAGTTTTTTGTTGCACATGAGGAACTATAATAGGGGCTTCCAGTTGCTGCGCCAGCACATCTCCTCTATTTCCAATTGTGAATATAGTGCTTTTATTTTTTAAGTTTGATTTTTGAAAGAAGCCTCCTTTAGAGCCATCCTCAATCCCCATAAGATCGTCTTTTGTAGGAGTCTCTTCATATTTTAGTTTGTCTAGTCTTGAGGCATATGATTTAAAATATGAGTAATATACTTTGCTCAAGGTGTCAATGTATTCATTGCATATTTCTTGAGCAACATTTCTCTCATTTGCTAATATAAACTCAAAGAAGAACTTATATTTCAGCATAGCATTTTGTGGTATCTGATAATTTGCCATTGGTTTGCGAAACTTATAAATATGCTCCAGAATATAAGCTCTTATTTTAGAAACTGCTTTTATTTTCAGTTTTTCCAGAACATCTTTGACATCATGACAAGCTTTTGTTTCTTTAAAATCTTGTTCTTTAACAAAGTTCAGTTTTTGATTCAAAATTGCCAATTGAACCATAAATTCTTTGTCAGTTACAGGAACATTATTGATGCCACTGAAATATTTAATGTGTTCATAAACTATAGAAAAATGATTATCGGTACTTTTGAAAATTCTGAAAGGTAAGCTACTTACAATATGAGTGTTTCAGAAACTGCCATATCTTCTATAAAAGTGGAGAGGGGTCCCTTCAGAACCTGCCTGTTGGAGAGTTGCACTGACATGTTCACTGAACGCTTTTGCAAACTTATAATTTCATTACTGATACTTCCCAAGTCATTCTGTAAAATAATATCAACTGTTAGTCTTTAAAGTTGCTAACAAAACAAATTTAAAAGTAGGTGTGGTTATCAAGAAGAGATATAACTTACTTGGAACACCATTAGCATGCTCTCCATTTTCGCGAGGATCCCATCACAATCTTCAATTTGATTGTGTAAAGAGGCTATATTTTCACTCTCTTTTAAGTAATCCGCCACAGAGGTTTTCTCGGCATCCTTAATACCTTTGTCCAGCTGTAATGCATATTCTCGTAAGTCTGTTCCATTTTGTAGAACTTCTTGTATTTCAAAGTCTTCAAGATTTTTATCCAGCACGTCTTTAATATCCGTAGACTCCGACATGCTATATTCGCTAGTGTAAGCAGTAACTTAGAGCAACAAGATTATCAAGTTGGTTTGATTACGTTTGTAACTGTTCAGCTTTTATTCACGCAACTTGCAAAATTAACATCAATAAATGATGGGACACAAATATACATGACCAAAGACTACAATATGTATAGGTACATGACGGTGACAATACTAAATGCGAATAATTGCGTGTTTAGAATACGAAGTAAATATAAATTCGTGGTTTTGAGAAGATTAAAATACATACACCACTTGCTAAACTAAACATTCACAGCAAAAAGTACTCTGTGATTCACAGTACGCTCTTGACAGTCTTGGCTGTATGACGTGACGTTTGGACATTTAAACTGACAGCACTTGTCAGTGAGGTGTACCGCGGTGTGCGGCGTTCGGTTCATGATACGGGTTCATGGGTTCATAAAAACGTGGCAACCCAGGATGGTTACAACCGATCGACTTACTATCCTTTAAACCTTAAACCATAATATTTGAAAATCTCGTAACCTCCATTAAGAAAATTAGGTACCTATCTACAATATTATTCATCATCGTCCACAGCCTGACATCACCCTCTGCTGCCCTTTTTTTTTTGTTTTTAAGGCTGGGTAATCATCCAATGACTGCTCCCGCTCTGGGTGGAGCGGAAGGGGGTGTCAGACTCTTACTGACTAAAACTCATCCATGTTCCTTCCGTAGCCCTTTATGTTCCAGGGTAGCGGTAACCCTTTCGGACAATCCCGCTTACCCGGCAGGCTTGGCCCTGAGGGGCCCCTTCATATGCTGACATCTCTTTGAGGCGCGCGTGGAACATATACGCGCCGTACGGCACGGGTCTGGTGCAACCCTCAGCTGCCCTACACCTTTCTTTTTGTCGTTTATCCTATTTATCTTCAATGAAACATTGTATGTACTACGGATAAATCATAAAGTCAGTTCGATCTGAGTTAGAGGTGATTTTTGCATTGTCATAACAGGTTAAATTCGGAAATCATGGGTAGTCGTAGAACAAGTAGCCGAAGGAACCTTGACCTCGACTTTCACCCTCTGTATGAAACCCCTATTTGCGGATTAATAGATATATAATAGGGCTTTGACTGTGAGCTTTGTCAAAAAAGAAATGAAAGATTAAAGATAAAGATTTGGGTTTTTGGCAAATCTCTCAAAATCAAGACGGAGAAGTTGCATGATACCCCCATGGGATGTGTATTAATATACTTTGTCTCAATCTGTCGCTGCAGCGCCGCCTTGTTTGCACATTTTTGTTGTTGGCGTTGTTGTTTTAAGCATGGAGTTGGTCGAGAGGTGACCCATTAAATTGTAGGTATGTATGGTAGAACGATAAAATATCACCTGTTTGATAATTTTGTGCTGTTAGTTTTCCAAATAGTACCAAAAAGGATTATTTTTTTGAAAAGAAATAAAAGAGGCATATTTTCATTGACGCATTGGCATCGATATTATTTTCACGAAATATTTACAAAGAAAATGTATAACATATCATAACAAAAGCACATTTATGTTTCTATGTTGAGATTTAAGAAATGCAGTTCATTACAAACCTTATAGAAAAAAAGATAATATTACATTAACGTTTGTGACTTAGGCATAAGGTACAGGTAACACACCTAATGACCTAATGCTATGGAGGGAAATATATTGATGAGAATCATTAATTGCCTGCAATTTTATTATTTTATTGTAGGAGCAGGGTGGCTGGTGAGTTTATTTTCCGTGGGTAGGTACCTAATTCAGGTACTTAAAAATATTCAGTGTGTGGCATTTTAAAATTACTGTGTGAATTAATAAATAGGTATTAGGTACATCGTCATATGTGGGCGGAAAAGCAAGCAACAGCTCTGGAAATGTCGATTGGGAATGACCTATAACAATAACAAGGCTTGCATGGGGTATAAATATTAAATGGCTAGCTTGTACTAATGCAGCCTAGGTTTGTTTACGAGCGGTTTAGAGGCGCTCACATGCGACGACGACGTTTTTTGACTATCGGGTAATATCTAGTCTTATAGGTACATATTAACGCTGTTTATGATCCATTAATTAGTAGGTATAACAGGCTTGTAATGTAGGAATGTCACTTGCAGATTCATGGAGTTTGTTACGTGGAAATTGATAGTAATTATAAGTATCGGTTTGGATTAGGGTAGGTAACAATATATCAAGCACAACCGAAGTTTTAAATAAGTAGGTACAATATTTAGGTTCATTCATAACGAAATTCGTCACAATTTAAAAAATTAACGACAAATAATTTCCTTGACTACGATTTATAAATCTATAAAATTAATAATATTAGAAGGGAGTGGCGGCATTTGAGTAAAAAGTCCAGCATTATAATAATTAGGGTTACTATCAATAACAATTATTTGTATAAAATTATTTATATCCATGCGTCTTGAATTTCTTAAACTCTACGATGTAATAGACAACGTTTATCACTAACTCCATTTTTAAGGACATCAACTTCAACAATCACTCTCTTTACGTAGGAATAAATGTTGCTTATGTACTTGCTTAAGTAACATTTATTCACTCATCTACTCAATAGTTAGGTATGTCAGATATGAATCATAAATTCCTTGACCTATCTATACAATGTACCTACTTAAGTTATGACCGTAGTTTAAAGTTGGACAGAGCACCTAGTGGTACAATAGATACGTGCATACTTTCCGTAATAATTTTATACCTACAGTGCTGCTGCAGGTATCTAGTCTTTTAGGAAATACAAGGCAACTTTCAGCTACACTGTAATTGTTTCCACGTCGGCAGATACATAAAAAATATCCGCCATAAGACGATTGATAGAATATGGATTATTGGATCTTAGCACAGCTTCTTTCAGATAGACCGCACCAGGACTTTTGCTATCGCCTATTTGGTCCAGTGAATTTTTTTAGTCCATTCAAATTAGTGCAAAATACAGTAGATAAAAATACAGACATCTAACCTGATTATATCAGTAGTTTTCCAATAGATATACTTACGAGCAAAAATACACAGTGACTTTAATAGCAATTTAATTTAATGTAAATTTGTTTAAAATGGCCTAGCTTAAATGAGATGCAAAGGATATCAATTAATACAAAGTGCAATCACAATTTTAAAATAATATCGTGATATGTTTAAATATTTACTCAATACATATATAATATGTATTACAGTAAGCATATAAAAGGTCCACATAAGAAAAATCTACGCTATCTACCTATAAAAGGTATTCTTTTAAGACACGTTGTATTAAGGATTTACATTGGGGACGACAAATATGCTGAACTTTTTCTCAGGCCTTAGGTATAATTATCATAACAAATTACATTAGTGTCCTAGCGTCTAAAAATATTACAAAATAATTTAAAAACTAAAAGGTAACTTCCAACATTCGTGTCGTTGTGACGCGGCTCACCATCACGCAGACGGGGGCGCTCGGGCCGAGCTCGGGCGCGCGGTTCGAGCCCGTCGACGCGCTCGGCGATCTGCCGTCGCCCGTCGCTCACATTCGTACAAAAGGACATTAAATGCCTTACCGATCTTAAAGTAACTTTTACTTATATCAATTATAATAAAAAGCCCGAATCTTACGAGCAAATTTTATAACATTTCTAAGTCTTGTGACTAGATTTTCCCTATCTAAGTAATACATAAGTAAATAACATAGGAATATTTGTACGACAAGATGCCATCGATCACGAGCGGTAACTCAAATGCAGACTACTAAATACACAACATTGTAAGATTAAACGAAATCACACCCAAAAGACAAATTCCTAAACATTTTCAATAAATTAATCTTAACTTAGGACTTACATGGTAAGATTGTCTCCATTAAGTAGATACTTAACATTAAATTCATACGAGTAGCACGAACCGATTCCGTGGGAGATCGCGTCCTAACTAACGTCCACCTAATCTCTAGAAAAATATTTCATATAATCTAAACACTTAAAAAAATAACGGAGTCGGCTCTAAAACAGAAGGAGAATAAGTTTCGAAGGCGGGAGTGGTCCTCATGGGTGGGGCGTGGGGCGTTCAGAAGGGCAGGCTGGAGCGGAACATGTTCTCGATGAGCGGCGGCGCCGGTACCAGGTCCTCGAGCTTCAGGTAGAAGATGCGCTGCAGGCCTTGTACCGACAGCGAGCGCAGCTCGGGCAGCGCGCCCAGCACGCGGCTGAAATGCGGCGCACCGCCGCCAACCGCACCCCCGCCGCCCGGCATGTGGGCGCGCAAGCAGCCTATAATCTTCATTTGTAACTGCTCCACACGGTGAGGCTCCTTGAGACCGTGTCGATCTGTTAACAAAATAAAATGTCATTTGTAAAATATGACAGGAAACATAATATTCGCAAATTCGCGTTAGTTTTAAAGGTGGTTTCTGATAGTGAAAGTTCTTAGGGCGAATTTCACCAATAAAACTGAAATTTACCTTTTAACCGCAGTTAATATTTCACAACATGTATGAAACCTGATAGTCCTTTCATAGTCCGTTCAGTTTCATTAATTAATTTATAAATTATGTCAATGGTTTCATTGGTGATATCCATCTTAAATCTAATCACTTCTTCAATCGTATCTTCAAAATTGAATGAATCAATTAGATAACTAAAAATATAAAAGTAACAAGTTGGTACTTATACACACCTGTTATCAAAGTTAATGCGCAAAGACACGCAAAGGTAGATATGTCGATATCCATTGAATGTAGAGTGTTGCTGAAGTCCAGCACAGCATGAAGCCAGTCTCCAAACGAGCGCTGGCACTGTCGTTTGTCGAGCACGACGCCACTACAGAAGGTCAACTTGGTATCTTCTGGACGTGTGCGGTATGCGAGTCGTAATACAAATAGTTCGAGACGAGCTGATGCGAACAGCTGCTCACGGTCTTCAGGACACAAATCGACATAACCGGGCACTTTGTCAGCGAATACTTTAATCATGTCGATTGATGTTGTCAAAAGAGTGTAAAATTGTTGAATCACTTCTAGGTCAGACATCGGTGGCTCCATTGGATTTGGTTCTCGATATTGAGAATAATCAAGATTGGCAAAGTCCGGAGAAGTGTCGACATGAGCTCTCACAAGCGCTGTGATCAATGATATAGGAGGGCTTGGAGGTGATTCCTGCGGGCATTTTGGTTTGGAAGGCAGTCTACCACGTCTACCTTTCAAAGAATCAGTTCTTACTACTTCCTTGACCATGCCGACATTGAGACATTTCTGGAATCGACAGAACTGGCATCTATTCCGTCTTCTTTTGTCCACAGGACATGATTTTTCCGCTAAGCAAACGTATTTAGAACCCTTCTGCACAGTCCTTTTAAAAAATCCTTTGCATCCCTCGCAAGTCCTGACCCCATAGTGCTGGCAAGCCGCGGTGTCTCCGCACACAGCGCACAGCTGGCTCGGCGAAGAAGGCGCCGCGCGGGTGCCGGCGCCCTCTGGCGCAACGCCCGGAGAGCTCGATGCGGAGCTGGGTGCAGACGCTTGCATGCAGTGTACTCTGCCTCCAGGTACTTTGGGGCTGTCATTAGAACTGGTAGATTCTGATCGCTGCACCGGTAAGGAAGCGCGTCGTTGCCGTGCACTTTGGTCCGTAGATATGTGTAGGTCCACTGAACTTGGAAAGGGAGGTAAAGAGTACGAGTCTTGATTGGGCGTAACGCCACCGGTGTCAAACGTCGGGCTACACTGTTGCGACGGTGCATAATATGTAGACGGCACGTAGGGAATTGATGGTTGATGATATTGGTAAAGTAGTTGGGTGGACGTGTGCCCTTGATATGCGCTAACATTATAGCAGTCTTCGTCCATTTTTATTCCAAATTCCGCCATTTCTTGCTTGGGATAACGGACTGAATAAGTTTCTTCAAAACTAGGCAACGCTGGGCCTTGGGTTGGCGATGAAGCCTCACTAATGGGCGTAGTGCGCTGAGATTTAACTTCAGGCGGGATCGGTGCGTGAAACTCGACGTCCGGGAATGGGTCTAGATTTTCTTCTAAGATTTCAGTAGAGTCTTCTTGATATTGGGGCGACAATAGATCACTGAAGGACGAACCGTAGTTGCTCTGAAATAGAAACAACAATCAATAATGGAGGCGTCGTAGTGGTGTAGGCGGTTGATGGCCGTCAGGGGCGGCCGTGACTATCCAATGGCGTGTTATTCAATTGTCTACTTGTATCTATAGGGGCTTTGCGTAACCGCCTGCTTGTCAATCGATGGTTCCACGATGTTCTAATCAATAATGTAAATCTGAATGTGATGCATTGAAAAAAATTGATCAAGGAAAAGACGCACGATATTTGCTGTAAGCAGCGTCTCCGGATCTTGAAAATTAGCATTATGATGACAAGAACTAACGTGAAACTGATGAAAGAACAAATATAAAACTGATGAAAAGAACAAATGTAAAACTCACGTGTGTCTGCAGCAGTAGCATGCTGGAGGAGTTGGGTGTGAAGGCGCTTGGCGAGCGCGACTCTATGGCGCTCGGCCCTGCAACAATCAGACATAATAACTTCAGTATGAGCAAATAAACACCAGTATTTAAATTTAGGTACTACTATAATTTAAAACATCGATGTTTTTTGCGTAAGCGAAGTCCGAATTACTAAGAATTACTCCAACGCGAAACGGGCAACCAATACGAGTGACCGATTGTGAATGCGTCGGGGTGCCGGTAGACATGATATTGACGGCACCATCCTTTGAACTATCACGCTATTCGAGCCATGCATCATTTATATTTACCCTCGGCGAACATACTTTGATTCTTCCTTCACCACAAGCACTCGTTACGAACTAATCGATTTCTACCTAAGTACTTTAGCTTGGTACCAGAACCCTGATCAGTGCTGATCGCTACCCCTGTACGACTAACAGTGAAGATGATCAGTGCTGATCGCTACCCTTGTACGACTAACAATGAAGATGGGTAGGAAAGGTCTCTCGTTTTATACTGCAGTTTCGCCAACCAAATATTGGCGTTTTGAATACATTGTGTCACGGTGCTTGATTCGCCACGCCCAGAAAATTGAATTCTATGTATACACCTCATCTAGGTCTATTAAAACAACGTCGCAAACAAGGAACAAAAAAACTTAATTTTCCCCTCTAACGTAAGGTACTAGAGTTCACATCGGCGTAGCACACTCGCTCGAAAATTTTTGGGGCGAAAAGGCGATGGGTCCCTTGGGAGGTTATGAAATCAGTGGCATTTGCAGTTTCTATTATGTTAAGAACCATTAATTTCAGACTTATAAAGCTATAAACAAAACAAGCTTTTGTTACCGTAAATTTGTTTTGAACATTTCTAGACTAAAAAATGTTAAAACAATAATTCTAGAGTGTGAATATGTATCATTCGTTCGTATCTTGCGTTTGAGAAAGCTGATTGCAAGAATAAGATTTATTTGTATTTAAAATTTTCCATAGCTATAAGGAGTCGCGTTTACTTCATGCTGATTTTATTTACCATTGATATGTTTCTACCTAATAATATAGGGAGGTACCTATTATTTTTGTATGGCGTACTAATTAGCCACTATTTGAAAAGGAATAAAGTACGTCCTAAAATATTATTAAGTATTAATTGGTGTTGTGACAATGGAAATGATATCTAATACATTATTAATTAGGTAAATGCTTACCTATTAACAAAAACAAAGGTTTTAATTAATTATACAAATAACTAGGCTAAGCTTCTTGAATTCATGTCAATATAAGAACTAATATCATACAGAATATGATGAATGTGAATGTGATTTAAAATCTCCATTTCCTATATAATAAAATTAGGTTTTTATCTAAACTGTTAAAAAAAAGGATAAGTGGAAATTCGTACATAAAGATCGAGACAAGAGTTTTATAGCAAATCAAACATAAGTCGGGCTTCAAATTATAACAAAGAAAATTTTCGCAGGTATAACAAATTGAACAAACGCGCACTATGAGAGTGTCATTATATACATAACTAGCTTCCGCCCGCGGCTTCGACCGCATAAAAGATTCCTCTTGAAATCACTCTATTAAAAAAAACTGCATCAAAATCCGTTGTGTAGTTTTAAAGATCTAAGCATACATCCAGACATTAGGTCAGACACGGGAAGCTACTTTGCTTTATACTAACTTCTGTCCACGACTTTCTTCGCGGAAAAGTGGTAAGATACACACATTTTTAAAAAACTCCCGCCCGCTATGTTGTTAGTTTGTTTTCACTCAACGTCCTTTCTAACTTTTATTTTTATTTTTGCGCAGCTTCAATGGTAGGGTGATCCTATAAGTTTATAACCATCCTCAAGAATTTTGCTGTCAAATGCAAAAAGATTTTTTAAAAATTGATACGTGGTTCTAGTGATTAGCGCGTTGAAACTTACAAATTCTTCACTTTTATTATGTTAGTAGGTTCACACGGTTTTTGACAACTTTATTTATCATCGATATTTCTTAATTATGTGTAAATTTATTATAAATGGGTGATACCTACACCAACCCTAACGGAGTATAAATCCTCTAAATTATAGTAAAAATCGCAACAAAATCCGTTGCAGAGTTTACAAGAATAACTCGGTCACACGGACAGACACGATAAGCAACTTCTTTTTTAAAGGTGTGTAAAGGTGTGTATAAGGCTCGTATTCAGAGACGCCATTTGAGTAACTATTTATATTAAATATGTGAAAGTTTGTAAAGATGTGTATTGAAAATTAAGCTTTATGCAGCTGAACGAATTTGGATGAAACTTGACACACAGGTATACCAAATCCTGAATACATCTGAATACTTTTTATCCAGGCAATATGTTAGTTATACTTGGGATAATTTTTCGAAATAATGTAGTTAATTTACAGACTTCTACGCGGGCGAAGCATTGTTTTTACGAAGGCTTGTTAATTTGATAGTAAACTAGCGCGTCAGTAAATACAAAGTGGCATACTTAGCTTTCTTATCAAGTTAACACAAATCAACAAAATTGAAATGTTTTTAATCTCTCTGTTTTTGACTGACAGCGTTAGTGCCTACGTAGCTTTTTGTATACTTTAAGAACTTAAGGTGATTCTCTTCACTGTTAACAAAATAGTAGTCGGCCTAAGTGGATTTTATTGAATGAGAATAGATACTATCTAGAGATGGGCCGACTATGTATCGCCGACTAATCGGTTGCGCAAAGATCGTATACAGTACGGCCAAAACGATCACTGCTGGATAATATTTATAATAAGAATGAATATTTATTTAAAAACCCGGAAACCGTTGTTTGTTCAAAGTTGACGAAGCTCCCGCTTAGTCTTTTTATAATAATTGTGTTTTTTTTTTATATTTTATATTATTGAATACCAAAACAAGATTTCCCATTCCTAGATGCATATTACAAACTGTAACACTAATTTTCAAATAGCACTAATATTCATTGTAACAATAATATGCAAAGGCAATACTAAGTAAATAAATATAAATATGTACTTAAGGGCTTAGAATACTTTATTCAGCATTATTTATGTTCGTATAGCTGCGAAAAAATACTGTACCTACTACGCGACACTTTGCAACGTCTACAGCTAATTGTTCCATTTAGAAAAAAAATTGCGTCCTTATTAGTATTACACAGAAATAAAATAAGCACTGAGTTCGATTATTGATATAAAAATAAGAGATTTTGTGAAAAGCATTAATTTGGTACACGATGACAACCGCAAGGTTGTTATTTCAGTAATCATTCCTAATACAGTGAAACTTGGTTAAGTGGGACCTGGATAAGTGAGAAACCTCCATAACTGGAACTCATGCTGAGGTCCCAACACTTTGGCACTGAATTGCCTCTGTTAGTGAAACGAAGCAAACCTCTATATCTGGGATTTGTTCCTTCCATTTTATCGTCATAGTTACCGACTGCGAGTGAATTTTATATGCATTTAACCTCTAAATAATAAAGATAAAAAATTATGTATAATATTTACATAATACTTTATTTTATTTAATACTCGCACCTCTATAACTGAAATAACCTGTATTGTGACCTCTAAATGAGACAGATATTTATTTATACCTGGATATCTGAGACACTGGGTAAGTGGTATACCTCTATAAGTGAGACAAATTTGCAGGTCCCTTGATGTCTTACTTAACCAGGTTTCACTGTATATATTTGAAAATAATGAAATCCTACTAAAAACATTTCGTGTACAGTAAGTTAAGTTAACTTTTTAACGTTGTCACTGTTAAAAATTTAACAAATTTAATGTAGAGTCAAGTCCCTTATTCTACAAACCTTACATCTTGGTCAAACTAGGCCTTGGCTGTTGCGCGGCCGTCGTACAGAGACTGTAGGCTGACTTCGGTAAAAAATTAAGTCTCTGGTCTTTAATTTTGTGTCATGCAATAGATACATGGAACGGTCAAGCCATACATTTTGACCATAATGTAAGGTTTGTAGAGTTAGAGGGTTTGCTCTACATTAGATATGATAATTTTTAAGCAGTGGAAACGTAATGTAGGTCTTGGAAACCTATTCTACCTTTTGGCGGGACTTCATTTCTTTTTATATGGTGGTCTATTTCATTCTATTTTATTGTATCTATTATCCGTAAGAAATATAAACCTGCACATCCCTTTAACGGTGTTGAATAGTAAAAGTAATAGATTTCCTGATTTTTTTATTGTGTGTGTGCAAATTCTAGCCTGCATACCAAATTTCAGCTTAATTCTGGAACTTTGGAAAGTCCCATAAGCCCTTAGGCATTTTGATAAGTGAGTGAGAATGAGTCAGAGGTTCAGCCAGTGGCGAAATCAACGTATTTTAGGTATTTACTTAGTGTGTTTTATAAGTCTGCTAACATATCTTATCCCGAGCATTCGAGCTCTCAAATATTATTCAAGCAGAAGCAATGAGAGTTTGCGACGAAACGCTTCGAGAACAAGTAGGTAGTGTCCCTCTGCTTTATGTTTTTGGCTCGTTATGGCGTGCCCCAAGATGACAGACAGAACATAAACCTGTTTACTTATAAATAAAACGATACATCCGGAACCTATTTTATTTAAGTATCCAATGGATATCATATACAATCATGGACCTATTATTGATATAGGTAGATAAGTGGATTTATATAAATTAAATATTCGTGATTCAATAACTATTCAAAGTTTGTCATTGCACTCTGAATACAGACATTTGCAATTCAATGAATTCTAATAATTGTAAGTTGGAATTCCTATATTGATTAACCGCAAAATGTTTACATTTTCAGTAAATCTAAATATAAAAAATACTATGCACATGGTGCCTCCTGTTATTAAAATGATTTAGGTACTTATTTTAACTTTACAAAATATAGAGTAAATCTCAATAATTAAATTTTAGTGTTCGAAACTAGAAACGATATGTAGTACCGACAAGTTAAACTTAACGTAGCACTGTCATATGAGACTACTCGTATAGAGTTATCTTTTCAGGATTCATAGAATTGCCCAGGTCTACGCGAGGTCTACGTCATGCCTACGCGTAGACCATACGGACACAAAGTATGCCAAAGCTGTAATATTACTTTAATTAACTGCCATATTTATAGTTGACTCTGCAGATCTCGTTCTGTCCAACTCATAAAAAGCCAATTGAAAAATGACGTTCAGTTGTTCCCAAATTTGAAAATTTTACTGGAACGTGTAGGCACAAGTAAAGGAAAAAAGTTAGAAAATCGTTATTTTGTATAAATATTTAATTTTGCAATCAAGCCTACAGTTCCAGTAGGAGAATTGACCGTGACGTATATCAATGTATGGTAGAACATGGTGTTTCAACTACAATGCTAAGTTTGTTTTAGGGTTAAAGTCATCTACTGAACCTTTCATTGTGCGTGGTCCGACACGCACTTGACTGGTTTTTATTATATAGATTGAGTATTTATTAGTAATTCATTCCGCGTAAAATTTTTTTTATTTGCTTTTACATCAAGGCATTGAAAGTAAAATCTTTAATGAAAATCGTATGAAATCTTTAGTAGAACTGTATTTTTCTTACATTTCATTAGTCTAAAGTTCAAACTAGAGTAATCCTTAAAACCTTTTTATGGAAAGCTCAATAGCTTTATTAGATATCGCCCTCTGTTAAAAAAATTAAGAGTTAATATCTCGAGAAATATGCGGACGAGTGATGGAACCTCGCTGGAAAGGAGGTTTCATTCAGTCTAATCGTATCATGAACTATCCGACAGATGGCGGTAGGATGGCGTGAACACAGATATTGATTCTTTAGAGTTTGTGTGACCAGCTACGTCATTCGTCATCGATTCAGTTTGAAGTAGACGTAACTGCGAGACGTGCGTTACAGCAAACAAGCTTTTATGAGCTTTCTCATTGCATGATGTTTTTGCGCTTTTTGCGTAATGGTTATACGTAAACACGTCAGTGATGAGCGTACTCAGATTGACTGTTGTGCAAAGTATCGCCATCCACAAACATGCGTTACAGTTTTGTGCTCGATGAACATTTAAATATTTTCTAAATATAATAGTCACCGCAAAGGACCGGGTAAAATGCAAAGAGGGGCAGATATGATTTATTCTGCAGGCTGCAGTGAAGCACAACAATGATAAGATTGAAAAACTAATATCTATAAGAAAAACAACTTGAAATATGGTTTTCTCCTCGCTTTTGTTTTAGATTTATATTAATAAAATGAATGGTAAACTTTCATGATAGCGTGGTCCAAAACTTAGTACTTAAATTTTCCCGCCATAAGTTTTGTGCGGGTGAAAATGTATTTATAGCTACTACGGCCCACTTCAGACTTGCACCCTATTGCATAACAACTATCTTTATTAATCACAATAATTATAAATTATTTTGAAGGACATTGCTTAACCATTGTTTGATGTTTCACATATTCGAAAAATTGATCTGCTCATCAATAAAAATAACGCAATGAATGTTGCAATTAACGCAGTAGCAATTGGTTTCATTTTGACAGTTCAACAACTGTCCAAATGAAACCAATTGCTACTGTTAGTGTGTAACGCCATTACCCCACTGTTCAAGCAACCTTGTACTCGTATGTGTATTATTCCTAACATAGATAAATTATCATAGCTTACAGATTAATTAAGACTTGCACTACTGAGCACGTGTTAGTTTGATTAATTTCAGAAGCTCGAAGTGTTTGAACAGCATAGCTTAAGAAATTTGAGTTTAGCATAATATTGTTGACATAAGTTTCAGTAGTTTTCAACGTCAGAACCAGGGTTTGCCCAGTGAACATGAATTATACAATAGATACTACAAAATAGATATAAAGTTCTGTTTACGTAACAGCGTCTAGTCTGGTAGCAACTGGTCGTAAGGGCAGCAGACGTCACGCGCGTGTATTCTATCAAATAAACGTGATTTCGGTGGAATTATCAGCTGTTGTGGCGGTGTGGGCGGGAGAGGCTTACCGGTGACGTCATTGGGATCTACGTCACAGCCACCCTCCGCCGCTACAGCTCACGTCTGCAGGTAAAACGTTATTGAATATTCCGCCTGATACCGCCCCTATTCCGCGTCTAATTTTATTTATCGAATGCTGAAATATAGAAATTTTGCTAATGAGTATACTATACAGCGGCAGAAATAACATAAAACGGTGAATAGATAAACTAGATCTTTTTTATTAGTAGACTAGGCCTTCTACAAATTTCTACGAAAGTATAAGTTCCTGTTAAACGGGTTTTTATTTATAGCATAGTGGGAAAGTTATTTATACAGAAATAATACACTAATGTAAGCGTTTAAAGGAGCGATTTCTGTATCATTTTATTGATAATTTTGCAGCTACCCACTTGCTCGCTACGGTTGTTGCTACGAAAACATTGCTTTCGCTACGAACGTTTTATTTCCCCTACGCAACTGTTGAGTTCCGCTACGACACTGTTATTGACGCTCTGTATAATCCTCGGAATAGATGATCACCGCTGCTCTTACTGTGGGTGTGGTGTAATATTATGAAAAGGATGAACACAAAAATTAACATAAGCGAGGTGATTATGACAGCGATCAGTCCTAACCGATCTTCATGGGAATTTAAAATACAAACAATTTGATGATCAAGAGTTAATGGACTATTTGTTTTCGTCATTTGGGTAATAATATAATATAATATAATATCCTTGGACATTTCACACAACGCCATATAGTCCCATGCTAAGCAACCTAATGCTTGTGTTATGGTAACGAGATGGCTGATAAACTACTTATATACATTTTTTTTGTAAATACATACGTACATATTATACATAGAAAAACACCCAGACTCGGAACAAGGTCGTACAAATATTTGTTCCGTGCGGGAATCGAACCCGCGACATGCTGCGCAGCAGTCAATCGCTCAACCGCTGCGCCAAACGTGTCGTAAGACTTTAAGAAATACCTAGAGGGATTAATAGAGACATTCGGCGTATTCTTACACCGGCTACATTAACATTTTTATAAACCCCAAACCTTTGCCTATTGCTTGCCTACCACCAGCTGCTTTAGGAGATATTTTCCTGATCATCATGTTTAGCAGATGCCGAGTGATCGCATTTTGTTTTTATTTTCAAACTGGATTGTGGTGCTATTTAAGCTGGTGCTGTTTCCCTTACTTGCTGTCAAGCCCTGTTAAGCAGTAGACAACCCTTTGGTTGAACTGCGAGATGCCACTAACAAAAAAAAAAAACCTTATTGCTGTCATGTCATTGGGATAGCCACTAGGTGGTCACGTTTTCATTTACATAGCCATCATTCTTTACCTTCTAGGTTAAGTAGTGGAAAAGCTAGTTTTTCGCATTAAGTCTAAACATTTTTTATAGGTGCTTAATTTAATTCTTCTGAATAAATTATGATTATTAGCTTGACGCAAACGAGAATATTTTTTTTTTTATCTTGATATCGTCTAGACAACTTCAGTTTCCTTGGTTTTATCGGATACCAACTTTTAATAGTTTTATTTACATCTGTACAGATAAGCGGGTATACACGTTACACACACATTATTCTTATTTTTATAGGTATTGATATGAATATAAGGAGCGTAAAACTTTTGTAAAGCATTTTACTTTCATAGATAGGTTTTCCTTCATTGTAGGAATGTATCTATTTTCATCTCTAAACGAACTCACACCGTCATATTGTGACTTCATTAATGGGTGATGGTGGTGTGGTTTATCTAGGTAAACAACGTGCTCTCAGCAATTGGTATCAAGATTCAGAAACATCTTTCAAATTCACTACAGCTAGGATCATATATACAACGTACGTAATAAATTATATTTCAGACACATTCTTTTTGACCTTGGCAACCGTGTAATTAAGTGATTCTAAGACGTCAAAATATTTATTACTTAAAAATAAATCAGTTTTTGTACGATGCTGATATAAAATGGTGACGAAACCATAATATTCCTTCTCTTACCGGTCCAGCGCTAATGCATAAATTACGAGAATGAACGTAATTTTATGACAACTTTAGTACACATATACCTAGTAGAAAAACAAGTACATAAGTACCTTTTAACAACGAAGTAGAAGACAACTTATGACACTGTAAGTAGTATTAGTAACTAAGATACTAACTTTAACTTTTTAACAGAAACATTATAGTACACACAAACTAATAAAATCCGCAGCACATGACAAGTTTCAAAAGATAAAAATATGTCATTGCCGTATTATACACCTACCTATGTGTATACTGTGGTGCCCCTGAACTGGTCACACCCCTGTCGTGGGCAAGATGGTGTAATGTCTTAGTTTTATTATCAGAACTTGACTATTATATATCTTTGATAGATTTGAACTACACTGTATTGAATCGTTTTATCGGCCGTCAAAGCTTAATAGGTCTGTTACATAAAGGCGCACATTAGATGCTCACTGTACTACTCATCATGATAAGTATATTGACATTGCGGGTCAATATTATCGGATGCAAATTTTTGTTTAACCGACTACTCATGTTTTAATATTTGTTGTTTGCGTAAACTGATTCTAAGTTAGGAGGAAGCCGGTAGCCGGTTGGGCGGCAAGCAGGGCGTCCTTGAAGCGAGGCGCGCGGTCGATGCGTGACGTCACGCTTCCATGACGTCACAGGCTCGGTCGATACGGAGGCCGAGGCCGACCCAGACCCACCGCGCCACCTGACGGTCTGCCGACCACCCCACACTGCCGCTTTCAATACCACCCTCATATTTTTAGACTCGTGACGCAACCGCCCTGTTAAACGGAAGCGTCTCAAAAATACTGCCTTGGAGGAATGAGGTACACGTTATACCGAAACCTCCTCGGCTCACGGTTTTGGAGGAACTGAGTGATAACGATACTACTCATTATAGTTATATATAATATTCAAAATATATTCACATACCTAGCTACTTCTGTTTTTATGGTGCAGTATAATTAAGTCATAATGGCGATAAAATGATCCATTTGAAACATCAACGCAAGAACTCTCCCGCTGTGCGGATGGAAGGGGGAAATCGCAGTATCTTTATATTTGTGTGCAGGGGTGGGTCGGCCTGGGGTTTGGGGTCAGTGAGAGTGACGCGCTCCGGGTCGGGTTTGTCGTGACGTCATGTCAGCTGGCGGCTGATAGCGGGTTTATCAATACTCCGACGAGTGTCAACCTACCTACGTCATTATTTCATTCAATTAATTAACGAATTGACAGTATGATAAACTTTTAAAATGCTCTCCGAGTTTGAATTCTGAACAAAAATACAATGGCCCACTTTGACTAAAAACGTTATCGTATTATTTATAGAGCTGCTTTTGTCCAATATTAAGCACGCGCTTATGAAAACAAAAAGTGAAAGTTTGTTATTCTATTTTAGCATCAATTTAGATAATTCATTGGCACCTCAGCGTTAGGAACGTGGTTATAATGTGCAAGAAACTTGGACCTAAAAACTGAGCGACAACAATTTAAGATGTTTACGTAGTAAATAATATGTGAGGTTCGTAGGGTACAATATTATGTATCAGATGTGCGTCGGCAATTTGCGCAGGCTCGCATCTCGACAGGTGCAACGTCTGCCGGTTGCGACAACCGATTGAGCAAGTGGCAGCAGGCATCGGCTGAGGCCATCGGACGCAGCCGATCGCGACATAAACATCTCACATTAAACTCAAAGTTACCTAACGCGCCTCGACTCAAACAAATCCGATTAAAATTTAACGAACCAACTTACTAACAATTATCGAGTGGTTTAGCTAACTCGGATTACCGAGTTAGCTAAACTGTTCGGAAAGCATTAGCTAAGCGATACAGACGATGGCTGTTAGGACACATTCTGCGGTAAGTATAACATAATGTATGCTAGTGAACCGGCTGTGTCATCCTATACCGGCCCTACCGGTGTAGAAATATATTTCACCATAACGTACTAATTTAGGAAACACCTAAATTCTAATTATTCGTCGGTCTTAAAAATATTGACAACTTTGATTAACACGATTCCGAGGATCTAAAACATACATATCTATTCTGTTAGCGAGCTAATATAACCGGTAATCTGTATTATTTGTCGTACACTATGTTTTATTGCCGTTGAAAAAGGCAAGTTTCTATGTATAATAATTTTCCTTGACTACTTCCTTATTTTTTTTACTATACCTGACAAACTTTTTCGTAGTTAACACTCATGAAAAGAATACTTAGGATATGGAATAAAAATTATTCCAAATAGTATAAAATAACAAATCACACGGAATTGGATTCAACTGCTGTGTTAAAAAAGATATTGAACTGCTTAGGTCAGGCATTAAGTCCGCCTTTGTACCTTTATTGTGTGCGGAAAGTTTAAATAAATAAATAAGTTTTCTAGAACTGATATTAATATTTTCAATCTTATTTATAAGTACAATTCCTAAAACGTGTTAAAAGCTTATTTAAATAATAATAATTAATGTATGAAGTACCTATACAAAAATATTTTTCCCAGCGATACAACTAACTGAAGGAGCTTTTCCTGAAAGTTTTCTTTGCTCAATTTTCCCCACGCACTATAACCGGCAGGTCATGACCTAGGCTTCAAAATAAACGGCCTATTATTTCTTATCATAATAGTATAAACGAAATATCATTTTATAGTTTCAGTTTAACAAAATAATCAAAAGCTCTGATACAATAAAAGTTTTGACAGTTGTTCTTTTGGCATGTTGGTGGCGAGGGGTATAAAGAAAGCACTGGGTAAACTTTCTGGACAAAATAAAATATAATTAAGTTCTTAAATTAAATTATAATAAAATAAATATAAAAACAAAAAAAACAAAAGGGAGGTACGTACGTGTGTGTTGGAATTGTCTAAGGCCACAGTGTTGGCTGGAGGGCGTCAGCAACGCACCTCGCATTCTAGCCGATGGCCATCGTCACAACAGTCCACACAGTCTACTACACCCAGAGGTTCTACACAACGAAAGCGAAAATAAACACAGAAGTGGATGTCGGATGGTCGTGCGGGCGCTGACCTGGCGCAGGCTTGGTAGTCTCCAGCGGGGAGGCGCGCGGCTCCAGCGTCAGACCGAAGCAAGCGCCGGACAGTCCCAGCTCACTCAGCAGGATCCTCATGCGGCCGGGCACATTCCACTCACTGCACGCGCACTCACTCACTCAGTCAGTCGGCTGCGGCGGGCAGATCGCGAGAGGGCGCGCGGAGGTACGCGCTGGCGAACGGGCGGTGCGTTACTGAGGCCGCCGCCGCCGAGGCTGGTGGCTATATCGCGCCGTCTGACGTCACGACGGCGACGTCACGGATGCGACGTCATTAACGGTACCTCCCACGGCCCGCCCGCCGCCGCCTCGCCGCGGCCGCCCGCCCGAGCCTGCGCTAACGGCATCGCTAGTACGAGACGAAGCTTTCATACGGCCGTGCCGCCCGCGCCCGGCCGCTACTTTGTTCCTGCCTCACTGTGTGTGAGCTTTCCTCGACCGAACTCGCGCCTCCACTTGTATTGCCGTTTACTATAACAAATGTACGTCATTCAATAAATACGTTCTGTACGATTCGAGAACATCTCACAATACCAATTATTAATTTTATGACGTTATAAGATGTTACAGGAACAGCTAAATATAGAGCTTCGTGTTACGCTCCTTAATTCCTTTTAATGCCTGGTTTTGGTTGATGTTCATTGGGATAATTTTATATAACAAACGTAACGTTCAGAATAATTAATAGGTATCATGAATTTTAATCACTCGGTCTTAACACGAGTTCTAAATTCTTAAATATAATTTACCTATTTGAATTCACAATGAAAGCAAAACATATTCGTGTAGGCTGTAGAATCACTTTATGTGAATATTTTCCTCACATTTCTTTGTGTGCTCTACACATTATTATTTTATTGAAGGAAAACTTGAAAGGATTTTATGAATGCCAACATCATTCTATAAAAGGTAGCCGAAATTATATTTTTGTAAACTAGATATATATATCACATTCAATAGATAGGTAGAGCCAACATTTATAAGCCTGAAGTAGATACAGTTTTGACTGAATAGGAAAATAATTTGATAAGTACAAAGTGTTTGTAGAAGATTATCAATTCTCTGTTTCCTGAATAAATAATAGTTGAAACAATGAGTTCTTCATTCATTTTTAGAGTTTAAGTAACGCTTAGCAGTATGGCCTTAATATTGCCACTACAGTTCATAACAAAATCAATTTATTTTTGGACGAGAGAAGATTATACTAATTTGTTGTATGTATAGTATTTAAATCGCCATTGCAACTTCTTTTACGATTAAGTTTTAATACTCCGTCGAGTAGTACCTACAACCTCATTTTGTGCGAAGTGCAACAAAAAAGGCGTGTTGACGTTAATTCTACAATAATGATCATGATAGCTCAGGAGCCGGGTCGAGTAATTTCGACAATGATTTTCATTGCAGTATATTATACGGTACAGATTTACTCAGTCAAGGCTTTCGACCCGGTATCATAATTATTTTCACATTTATCTGCACGTAAATTAATATTCACGATGGCGATAATTTTATTTGAATCATAACCAGCTATTTATATTTATTTATGAGTTAAGTTGTTTTACTTTCGTCTGAACCTTTAATACTGGGGAAGCTTTGGAGGCAAAAGCACTGCAAAAGCTCTTGTTTCCTAAACTTAAGATTTATATTTAAAACACTATTTTGCACGTGATAACTTTTAATAGAAATCAAATAAGTGCTATCGCTTTTACCACAGCTACTTATTTTGATTTCTCTGCAAACACAAGAAGTTGGTAGGTTTGTGTCCAATCTTAACTGATATGTTTGTTATCGTCATTCCCAGTTCGTACCGTAACCACGTTTTGAAACGTGCAGCCTCTTACTGTCTCGTGTTTTGTTTCATCATTTTATTCCGACAATACGTCAGAAGCATTCGATAAATACTTGTCGTCATATTCTTTTCTTCCCCATGGTACGTCAATACAATTATACATAGATGGATCTAGATTTCCCGGATGGAGTTACTATACAACATCCATGTATGACCAAAAGTACCTGTCGTTGATCGTTCATTAGAATGGATTACTGCGTTTAATTGCTATCTATGTTTGTGTTCCAGAAAGGAGCAATTACAATAAGTAAGTATCGTGTTTATTGTGGAGCGTGGAGACAAATGTGTCGGTGACGCTGATCCGGGCCGGCGGGGGGGTGAGGCGCGGCGCGGGCGGCGCGGGGGTGCGCCGGCGACGTCCATCGCGTCGCATCCCGTGCTCCCATTCGGGGCAGACTGGCGAACGTTTCCGCATTGATTGTAGCCGTCGTCACACGGAGGACACTTATAGCGCAGTTCGAACACTTGTTGCAGACTTGCATTGGTGTGTCGCCGAGATTAAATTTGCAACCGCTGCTCTAGATACCATCTGCAATCCTAGTCCTTAAAATTTCTTTTGATTTGTGGGACGGAAGTCTCACTAAAGTGTTTGGCGTTCTTTGAGATCCGACCAGCGATGTATTGGTGCTATCAGCAGACCCATATGGCTAAACTGTTCAAAAAATATGCCGATATCATAGTTGTCTACGATTTTACACCACATTTTTGACTTTTTGTGATGGAACAGAAAGGACACGGGAACGAAGAAACTTTCCCAAGTTCTTTCTGTTCAGTCTCTTACATTACTAGGTGCACTAACATTGTCTGCCTCTCAGAGGCAGATAAGAGGTGATCCCTATCACCAGTGTATTTGAAATTGAAAAGCTTTTTATCCATGAAACATTTTTGTGCGTATCATGCTAGATGACCAAGCAAGTTTTTTTAACAACTGAGCGGTTAGGGAACCAAGGATAAGGTCTACTACGTCGTGAGTGGGCTGAGTTGACTGATTGAATAAACGGTATCTCCATGATCCACCACAGCAGTCTTTCAATATTAAGGTACCTTAAGCTTAAAAAGCTGTCTCCATACCTCGCAGTTTAAATTCAACCAATATATTCACAAAAAGTCATGCGTAACTGATGAGTAGTGATGAGGCATTACTGTCTACATTATGCCATTTTTGTACGCTTCAAACTTGACTGTGTGTGAACAAGAAATCTGCCGCGTTGTTCAGTTCGCGCAGTTAAATATTTGTGTTGTGTTTGGTCAGCGATTGATGTTAGTTAAGTTATCGGTAGCTCGTGAACAGCATGATGAATGAGCTTTTATTTGTTTGAATTGCACGCACAATATGACGCTCCGTTAGTATTACGGATAACAGGACTGTTTGCTTAGCTTTGAAATAATGTCAGTTTGTAGAGCACGGTTTGTGTGAGATGAAGGAGGCCTGCGTGAGGCTGGTGATTACGCAAGCCGGCGGAGTGCTGACGGCACCAGCGGGAGGCGGCGGGCGCGCGCGAGCCTCTTCACAATACCGGCGTGTAGCGGGTGGAGTGCGGCTGTGGGGGGTTGTTGTCTTCCGCGGTGTGTCCGCATTCAGCGCGGTGCATGTATTTGCGGCTGTTACGATTGGTCGCATGCCCCAGTACTATTTGCTGCTCGCAGAACGGGCAACCGTCCAGTTATTCTAATTTTACATTATAATCGATGTCGTCGTATCGTCGACTCATCGACAAAAGACTTATCATCCGTCAAATAAGTTTATTATATACTGTTTATTTACCTGTAATAAAACTTGTGAATCTAATTTCTTTCTTATTACCTATCCGTTGTAGAAATGACTGCCGTCGCTAATTTACCAATATAACGCCTAAGCAACCTATGTCGCAACAAGAAAATTACAACTTGTGTCATGAAAGCGACAAAGTTAAGAATGATAGATTTTGATTAGTTCTGTGTTTATAATTTGTTACTGCTCACAAATGAGTAAACATATACGTCATCATTATTATGCTCCGTCACTAATCTTTATGAGATTAACTTATTCGAGAAGTAATATGGGTTGGTGGTTAAAGTGTTGTCGTTGTCTATTATTTTGCCTTCCAATTTTTTTTCTGTCAAACAAAGTCATATTCAAATCTTTATATGATTAAAGTGATAAGTTTAAACTACAATGGTTAAATTGTTTGCTCTGTTGTTTCACTACTCAAAAACAATAACGCAATGATAACGCAGAAACTGTGATTCATTAATGAATTATAGAACAATGGATTCTACTGCTGTGCAATTATGTCGAGTAATAGACCGAGGTTTATTGTGAAAATTACATAAACGATCAAGGTCGCAGCTACACTTGGAAGTTTTTACGGATTTGCTTGGATGGGTTAGAACAGTAAGACGAAATATGTGACGGAAGGCAAGTTTCGGAAACAGGTTCTGTCGAAAATGAAAACTGACCCCAATGGCGTCACATACTCCAGCATAATCTATGAGCACAATCCATAGGATTGAGAAGCAAATTCATAATCCATTGCACCACGTGTTCGGAAAATTTGTCTGTTAGGCAACGTAAATAATGCGATGAATATTGTTCAATCGTCAAATTCTTTAGGATTGTAAGTCTGTTACGAAAATACCCCGCTGAAATGGTTGATTTGGTTTAACTAATGAAATTTTAGTAAAGAAAAAAAAAACAGTAATTAAAAAAACTAATATGTATGTACCTACATAAATATAGTCAGTAAGATGGTCATTGAGTTTTGTTTTTTTTTGTACCTAGTTTAAATAGTATAATTTATTTATAAATGATATAGTGTTAGATTCAATCAATCGGCCTAGCCTTTTCCCAATATTGGTGGGGGTCAGCTTCCAGTCTAACAGTACTTTGCATGTAGCGACTATCGAGCCTATCTGACCTCCACAACCCAGTCACTAAATGGGTAATACGATACCCCATTAAGTGTAAGATAATATTATATTTATTGTATAAGATAAGTTTCATAAGTACCTATATAAATAACTCTTATTCCTTATTATGATTTCTTCAAGATCTTTTTCCAAGTTCAAACATGCACATAAAAAGAAATAGATAAGAGAACTCAAGACACGCCTTCCCGATAGGAGACCAGTCCGTCATAATCAGTCATAAACAAAAATAATAAGGAAAAACGTTTCAGGATCAAGTTCACATAGGGTTTTTAAACCTGATGAAAATGATAAAATACTAAGCATTTTTTTATTCTAGAATTCATATAGATAGCGATTTGTTAGCAAGAAAGTGGAAGCCAATTTATTATGATGCTCCGTCATACACGTGGCAATTGTTTTTCTTATATACATAAATAGGTTCTTCTGTACACGTGCATGTCACTGAACTTCCCCTAAACGTGTGTTTGAGTCAGGGTCCCTGGATGGTTTAGATTGGCAGGTGGACCCGGTAGATGGCGCTGCGATCGAGTTCTACGAAACCGTGCAAAGTCTATTCGGTCAGCTTGTTATGAACAAAATATTGACTGTTTATAACAAGGTCACGGTCGCAACTTAAAACACGTGAAGATCAAGCTACTTAGATATTATCCACGAGTCGTGGTGGTGAAAAAAGGTGCCTAACATAAAAAGCTTTGTGAGGTTTTTTTATATTCTTCTTGGTTAAAACGCGGTATACGATTCACATTATAACAGTATAAATTAAAAATAAAATCACTTTATTGCTCAAAAGATTTCAAAGGTTTGGTTGTAGGTATTTTTTGGAATAAAAATAAAACACTTGTTTTTTTTGTATAATCAGAGGGGTTCACTCGGAAAACCAACTAAAGACTTTTGGTTAAGGCAGTATCAGCGGTTGTGCGAGGTCAAATTAACGGTTCTATGACTTTTTCCAAGGATACCTACATTTCGCCTTCGGGCTTTTTTTAGATCAAGGTTGAGATTTCTTTTCTGCACAAGAGGAAAAATATAATTACAGTATATTAGGGAAAATTTAGTTGTTACTTAAAATGAAAGGTTGGTCAAAAATATTCATTTGTTTTAATTTTTTCAGCTTCAATTTCATACATGTTACTATTCGTTATTTGCGATCTGAGCAGTTAGGTGTTTAAAAGGGAAGTTAAGAAGGGTTCCGAATTTGGGAAGAACTTTTAGCGTGCACAGTTAATATCGATTTTATAGAACGAAAAATAAGTTAGTGTTTCATAATAAGTATTCCTCAAAAAACGATGTTAACGCTGCGATCATAACCGAAAAGAAAATATCTGAAAAATATCTACAACTAGCTGACCCGACAGACGTTGTCCTGTCTTAACTGTGATACCTACCCTACCTACCTGCCTACCTACCTACCTACCCTACCTACCTACCTACCCTACCCTACCTACCCTACCCTACCTACCTACCTACCTACCTACCCTATAGGAGGAAAATCAGCAGCTGATCGAAAAAAAAAAAAATTAAAAATGTATTCTGCTATTCCGGGCGGAGACAAATCCAACGAAACAAAAACCATGAAAATTGGTCCAGCAGATCTCGAGTTATAATGGAGGGAACAAACCCGACTTTCTTTCATATATATAGATAAATAAGTCACTTTTAAACATCATAATTTTTTTCATTATAAGGTTCAACGGTACCCTACACGCTTGTGTGCATTGATTTTATTTTTTCATCCCCCGTAACATAACGTGTTTGGAACTACACCTAACTATCGTTTTCGTAATTTAATTACATCATTGTTTACCGGTCCACAGAATACACCTTTTTTATCGATATACTGCAAATAGTCTCCGGGTAAACTAGCTGTCCGTCCAACTGTCCAACGAAAAGACAGACGGACGGACAGATAGACCGAAAGAGAGACATGACAAAAATTATAAGGGTTTCATTTTTGCCATTTGGCGACGCAACCCTAAAAAAGTACGAGTTTGTCACTAACAAGCAGTGCTAAAAATCACGTGATGCTTCTAACTACTGTTAAAATCTCACAGCATGCCAAATTGGCAGTTTGTGATGCCTATTGAAGTTATAAATATCTTTTAACCACACTCCAGCACTTATATGTGCAAGTCTATATACAATTTTCTTGCTGTAGTTAAAAGATTACAGAAAATATTGTAAGTAAGCCTATCAGTCTAGATCTGTAGAATCACACAACAACAAACACGTATTCGGTATTACACCAGTAAATTATATGATAATATATTTACGTAGTCGTGTATATGACATGATATACCTAATATTTCAATGCTAATACAGATGTAGGGAATGTACATCGGGCCTTAGGGCCCCGCTAAGAATAGGTTTCCCATAACCGAACCTACCCGTGGGTGTCGCAAAGGCGACTTATGAATTCTATCAAGTGGAAGGGCAGGAACGCCCACGCGTGATACACTGGTGACTTCACACAAAAATCCATTTTCCCTAAGAGTTGTCAGTAGACAGCTATTTCTGTGCGAAAACCAAAAAATGTTTAGTATAGGTAGGGATAGAATATTTTCCACGATGCTTAGGGAAAGCCGTGGGTGGCAATATGCCAAAAAAATATATACAGTGTGATGAAAAATGCGAACAATACGTAGAACCATAGAATACATGCTTGGTAATAACTGATATGAAGCTTACAAAACTTCAGTCAGAAAGCTACATTTGTATACTTATATTATTTTACTTTTCATAATTCTGTTGCACAACGATTAGTTAATTATTAGTTTTTTTTTGAGCTTCAACTCAAAAAGAAACTTATAATCAACTAGTATGTTTTTCATAAAATCCCATATTACTTAAGTAGATTACAGTTCTATAACTGTAACATAAATAGTTTGTTTGTGTCCCACGCAATGTTCAAAGGTTAATTAAAGGAAGTGCTCATAGATATGAACTTACTACTTGATGCCTATATATATTGTTATCATATTGGTATGTCGGTATTTTGTTTCAGAATTAAAATAATTTGCACGTAAATAACAAAACGAAATGTTAACTCTATTCACAAAATAATAATGTGACTGGCGGCATTATCATTGTATGGGAATCCTCAGCCTCTGACCAAGGTAAAAACCAGCCCAGAGTGTGTATCAATCGTTTCGAGATTTCCTTAAAGATGCCAAGAGCACACGGCCCTCACGGCCCGAGGATTTCAACCTCAAACTTTTTGAAACTACAATTACAAATAAGGTTATTATACTTACGCCGCTTGAGGTTTTCCGCAACGCCAGCACCGCACGCCGAGGTAGGAAGATAGATTATCGGGTAAAGTTCGGGCAGGCTAATCTTCAGGTATCTATAACCTCAACGAAGCAGGTACTTTAATTTTAAAGTATCTGCTTCATTAATCAGTGTGGAGGCTAGGATTTTGCTGATTAATTTCTCAGTGCCGTCGACTGAGGTGTTCGACTAAAACTAGAAAGTTTGCAGACGCAGAGGACTCCCATAAGAATGGGAAGAGCTCCTTGTGCCCCAGCTCGGTCCATAGCCACATTTAAAATCGAAGTCAACAGTGAGTTTTTCGTTTTTTCCGTCCATTTATGTTCCTGGGTAGTTAAATGAGTAAATTAAATTAGCTACCTAGGTGTAACATTATTTAATTTGATTTGCATATTACCAATAGGTATAATTCGATTATAAAAATTAAAAAGCTTGGTAATATAAATAACGACCTTCAAAAAAGTTAGTAATTAAGCCAGTTGCAAGAGCAAGTAGGTATTTTTTTAAATTACTATAGTAAAGTAAAATAATAATGCAGCCTTCTTGGCTTCTACATTGTACATGTACCTCAATGATGAAAATGCAAGAAACTAGGTACTTATGTAGGTAGTCTGCGTAGTTTTCACTAACTGTAGTGGCAAATATGCCACTGAAATATTTTTACATAAGTGTACATTAGATAATACAAATGAGGTTTCACTTTTTTTATCCTTGAAGTTATAAACTGCATCCATGTCCAATCGTTAAAAAAAAATCTGTCATCACCATGACAGTTACTACAATTAACTTTGTATTGTAATTTTACTGGTACTATTTCAAATTTTTATACGTTTTTATATTTTTATAACAATGTTAACCTGTGTAAGTTGACCGATATGTTATGTGACATAATATTTTATCAGTAGTTACAGCTTAGTTAGCCGTCGCCGTCGGTAGCGTCATCAATAATACATTTGATGCGTGGCTTGTGTGTGTTTAGGTGTTACGCGCGCGCATGTGTGGGTGCGGGCACATATCGGTGCGCGAACGCAGCCGCATCAACGGCCCGCGGCCGCGAGAGAATTCCATACCGTGAACGCGACTCGCTTGTTTCGATGCCGTCAGCGCGTTGTTGGAACACTCTGTGGCTCGATTGTAAATTGTACTAATTGGGCATGGCGGTCTCCGCTGACAAAACAGTGGATCCATCAATTCCCGTCCCAGTGCCCATGTTATACAACGTTCGCATAATCGACCAGTGAACTTACCTGTGTTCGATTTAACGCGAACACGACGCATATGAAACTATTCGCTAGTATTGGATGCATTATGCATATTGCGAGTGTGTGTGTGAAGTGTTCATAAATAGTCAGTGCGAGAGGGGTTCAGCGTAATGATCTCTGTGTTGTGAGTATACTATCTGCATCAATTATTAAACTAACATTATTAAAATTATTAAATCGGACGGGCGTATATTGTGTAACATTTTGAGGTTATGTTTAAAAGTGCTCGTCACGAAAATACCACTGGGTACAGATGAGAGCCCGTATATTTAGACAGATATACAATTGTATGCCACATGGCCTGGTGCATGTATATTTTTGTTTAGGTCTAATCACCATGTAATTCAGGAACTAGACTAGTAAACAGTTAAGAAAAAAGTTTAAAAAGGTGCACAGAAGGTTTATATTGCTTTGATTATATTGTTTTCTTATGCATTAAAAGTAGAAAGATACCTACTACGTTTTTATCTGTCTACAAAAAACAAGAGATTTACAATTGGTATGTTTTTTTATGATATAGGTAACTACACCGTTTAGACCTTGGTTCTACAAAATTGTCTTGCGTGGTTGTTTCTTGTTAAAAACAGGTTACTCTCATCGGATTTGCTTCAATTTTAATTTGATCAAAAATAGTCTAGTTTTTCTGAGATGCTTAATAGTTGTTTCTAGTCAAGAAGCACTATGTTCTATGTCTAAATCACAATCAATATCAGAAATTAGAACATATTAATTGACATTGAAATTAAAGGAAAAATGAATCTTAAAGGAAGTAAAGGAGTCTTTGATAAGGTAATTGCCGAATATTTTCCACTTATTTAAAGATTAGCCATTTATCAATTCATTATTTATCATTATCAGTAAGTGCCTTCTTATAAACTGACGCACTCGTAAGATAAGTACGTTATCAGTCGCTGAAGATGTCGGGATTAGTCGAGATTTGAGCAAACGAGATCGACGATTTCTTAATATCTTAAGAGTCTGCAGAACTGGTTATTTTAATCTTTTTATAGTTTGACAGGGCAGTGCATGTAGATGTAGAACTTCATGTACGTGATACGGGCGCACTAAAAGTGCATTTATCTATATGTAGAAAAAATGGTGACGAGGTCGAGTTAGTATCATTGAATTCATAACATATGTAGTTATATAACTTGGAAACTAATATTCATTCTTATCTGGCTGAGCTATTCTTATTATTATATCCACCGCGTATCCAATAATCTATATTTACTTAACTACATGTAATAAAGAATAGTAACACTGAATTTTTGTTCATTTGTCCGGAATTCTGGATGTATGTGTCGTATATGGATGGCCGAATCCGCTGTATTACAAAACCGCAATTGTTTTACAATACAGCACCGGTATATAAAGTGGTTCAGCTGGATTGCCATTGCGCTGCGTTTAACGAGACCATTACCCAGGTTTAGACATAATGCAGAATGGCTTATCTACAGGCACAATAAATGTTTGGTGATGCTTCTAATGGCGAATTGTTGGCAGTATCTTAGCTGGGGCATCCAGACCAATTGTTTTGGGTTAGGTTAGAACTATGCCAATTATGCGCGAGCCGAGCGAGCGAAGCGAGCGGCGCCACCGGAGCATCGGGTGAGCCCTTCTTCCGTGTTGTTCGCAGTAGCTTAGAAGTATTTCGGGACTAACTTGGTCTTTTCACTCATAATACTTGTTTTATTTATTTCTGTTTCGCATGTCATTATTGTTATTATGGCCTAGAGAGCTACGAGCAACAAAATTTAGAATTAAAATCTAAAATTTTCACGCTTTTTTACACAGTAATTATGAATAACAGCTAAATGCAGCTGTTTTACATAACGGTGCTGTTTTGTAAACTTGTTACAAAACAGCGCCGTTATGTAAAATTTGACAATCCATCTGCGACATTATGTCCAGGATTGGCGCAAAAACGGCTGATCGAATTTCAATGTTTGGTTCACATAACATTTTTAACCGGAATTATTACATGTCTTTTTATCTCAATACCTAGTACGTTCCCGTGGGATACGTTCCGACATCCATGCGGGTGAAACTGCGTGCAAAAGCTGGTCATTAACATCATAAAGGATTTATCTTTAAATAAAGAGCCCCTTGCTCCGCACAGATGACTGGAGTACATAAATATTTAGGATAAGCCAGTTACTGGTGACTGCTTGCCATGTGGTCCAAATCTATCACAGTTGGAACCACGCGGCGTGACATAGCCAGTTTATCAATTCAGATTACAGCTTAATCACTTACACCAGCATGATTACTTCATTTATTCCGCAGATCAGCTATAGATAAGCGCTGATTTGAATTTTAGACTACTAATTTTGCCTGCCTACGGAATTGGCTTAGCGTACAGAGAGCAGGTTTACAAGATTCTATTACATACATTGTTTATAGGCTGGATTTTAATATTTTACACTTTAGCCGTTTGGCTGGTTAAATACTTAGTAACCGGATTGTAGAACCATTGAATAAAGTAGATCTATTAATTTGTATGTTACCGTATCAATAGTCTATGACAATTAGTCTCAAGGTACGGTATCAGTCTAGGAACTGCATCAAGATAAAAATGCTCCCGGTACCCCTTAATATTGCCATAATTTCAATTCATTAGTAGTTCATATCACCATCACGTCGCTGTAACTGGGTCACCTTATAGAATAATCATAACAATCATAATTATGGCGATATACTTAACCAACATAAACACTCTTACTAATAAACGTTGTATAGCTTTTGTATAGTTACACAACGCTTTGTCTTCTTCTTTCAAAAGTCTAATTTCTGACGACTGAAAGAGAGAAATCAGTGTGTAACTATTTACCTAATATAATTCGTTTATTAGTAAGGGGATAAGTATATAGCACATAATATATACGTTTATACGAATATAAAAACTCAGTTACGAGAGCTGTTAAACGCGTCAATTGTCTAATAATAGAACTGTATCACAAAACGATCGGTGAGTTAATCTGAGCGTCACCAATAGGTACTCATACTTCTTTAGATATTTATCCGAAGTTACTTCTAGATGAGAATTGTTCAGAAACCGTTAAATATTCTTATCAATTTTTGGAACACGTTAAAATTCTGAAATTGTTTTGACTAAGGAATTTATAGTTTATAGATTTTAAAGTCAATATTTTTCTAGGAGACTTGATACGAACTAGTGCTGATAAGTAGGATTTTATTATAGCTTGCAAAAGGTGCAAATATAAGGTTAATAATGAATGAAATATTAAACCACGTTGGTCTTTGTTTGGTCGTTGGTCTAGTGGTCACAAGCGCTGCTGCTGAGCATGAGATCCTGTTTGTGGTGTACCAGGTTTTTCCATTTGGATTATGTCCGGCATCCTGGAGTCTGGATTTGTGCCCGGTTAATGGCTATAGGTTCGCCCGCTATTACAAGGGCGAAATGTGGGTGTAACTCTGCCTAACCCTTCGAACACAGGCGTGATGTTACGTTATATGAATATTAAGAATGTCACATACAGACATCACAAGCGTAGCCATGAAATATTAAATCGTTAGGAAGCAATTCACAGCTTCAACGATTCAGCCGTTCACGGTCCAATATAATGTCATGTGAGCGCATCTTGTTAACTGTTCGATCAAACGACTGACCTGTGCATTATTTAATGTGAGTAGTGCAAGTCAATGTAGCACGTGAGCTGCCGACCCGTGCTGTCTCGAAAGGCTGTTTGTTTCTACTCCCGTGCCGCTATTAGTCGAGCGTCACTGAACTACAAGAATATCATTATCAGCGGGTGGCTATCGATCGCATCGCCATCCTTCGCCCTCCTCCCCGCTAGCTACGTCATTATTTGCCTCGTGCCTCTGTAACGGTGACGTCACTCATTCATGACGAAACCCTACGTCACCATTTTCCCCGCATGCGCTTTCTGCTGGGCAGATTTTACCTAAATTTAGATTGCGATGCCGTCATACCGAGATAAGTGGAAGTACTTTGTTGCTACGTAGGATAACTTGATACTCGTGGATGCATATATGAAGTAGCTAATATTCCACTAAAAGTCTTGTCTGGTTCTAAAACCATTTATCTTGTCTCTGTAATATCGCAGAAAATATTTTCTTATTTTTCAAGGTTTAAAAATACTTTACTGTGCGTGGGTGTAGAATTTTCGCGGTACCTAGCTTCATTGATAAAATTAAGGCTCAGTCAGAGTGAAACGCCTCTTTCACGTGGGTGTTGAGTCGAGTAAGAATTTTAATATTAGATTTAGGGTAGTAGCGTTCACCTACGCGTGTGTATCTCTTTGACGCCATATCTGTCATCGCCGTTCTTCTAATCAAGCATGGCGATCGTAGGACTAATATTTTCCCCAAAAATGTAAACTGTCTTTGAAAAGGCCCTGTTCGGCAGTAGACATTCTGGATGTTACGGCTAGGTTCAAATAAACAGTTTGTCATTAAGCATTAATATTCACCCTGATCGAACGGAATCTACACTGATAGCACTCACGAAGTGTGTGTAATTTTGACACATTTTGTTATCTGCCATTGTGGATACTTCTATATCGCAATAATGTGTCAGCGAGCAAAATATTTTATTTTGACTGAATGTATATTTAGCCGCTTACAAAACGATTGTTTTCGTACGCACGATTCTTCAATGACGCGACATTCGTCACAATGCTCCATAACATAACATTGGGTTTATTACAAATACCTACGTAAGTAGGTACTCTCCATCCAATAGAATTCATTTGTTTTGCCCTTCAAGCAATTTTACTCATTACTCTTTTTATTGGATGATATAGGTACCTATTATATTTGCTGCATTTACATACATTTACGTAATAGGTACACTATGCAGTTTAAGCTCAACACTTGAAAGTGATATCCAGAGCATTACTGGTAGCTTCAAGCCACTTTTGTAACTTAATTTTAGAAAAGCAGTTTTTAATACGGCAAAAATTGCGTTTCTGGTCCTTAAATACAACTAGACATTTGAATTATTTACATTTTATTATTTCAATCCGTTTTCGAATCCTTGGCCATAAAATAAGTAGGTATCTTTTCGAATTCACGTAAACGGTCATCGCTCGAACTCGACCAATGGAACGAAAAATTTGTAAAAGGAAATGACTACGTGCCGTTACGTACGTTACGTTAACCGATATTGTATTTCTTTATGTATAATGATGTCTGATCTTCTAGATGACTAAGATCTTCTAGATCAGCTACAGTGCAATTGCTACTTTTCTCTTGATTGTTATCCTCACTATTTAATTGTTAAAATAGCGTTGTTTGACCATTTAGGTTTCTGAATTATAATTAGTTTTATGATACTTTTAAACATTTGATTCTAGTAAGTATTTGGTCCATAGTAATTGTAAATAATGTCATATGACAAAGGTGACCCCGTTACAATACCTTCCAAGATATTTCTAAGATTCTTAACAAAAAAAGAAGTTAACAAAAACTGTGATTGCTATCACAGTGTGCTGTGATAGCAATCAGCTTTTGTTAGTCAAACACTTCTTGGGGCATTATTACAAAGCTGACATGAATATGTATTATAGCCCGACCGCCGTAAACACGGCCCTCTCATGAACTAAAATACTTCTGCAGGGGGCTATTTTCGATCTATTTCGTTTTATTAAAAACCGTCCAAATTACTAGAATTTGGTAAGTAGCTATTGCAAAAGTATGGTAACCATTTAATTACCGACGATCCCTACCCTATTGCATCTTTCACAAAATAAATACCTGACGACTCTAATCTGAAATCAGTTCGCCGTGACATCTCACGAATTGAAAGTCTAACTGCGAGCTACAGACAATGATAGCATTCCCACCCGTTCCGATTTGGCTGGCGCGCCGCCCTGCGAAACGATCCCCTCGCCCGACGGCAGATGTCGCCCCACAAACCCTCGCCTAATTTGACAACCAACATGGCCGCACACAATATCGTCGGGAATAACACGCGACCCCACTAAAAATGCTCAGTCCGAACAAAACACGATAGTAACCGTCTCGTTACAAATCAGTGCGTGAAAATCATTGGAATAAAATAAGGAAGCCCTCGGTGACGCCAGGTACGTTTTGAGTTCATTTAATACCGCATAGTTTTCGCTCTACAAAAGTATTGATCAGTGAAATGGTGTCAAATATAGATTTAGCTACGCGTGTTAATGTGCCGAATGTTTTAATATAATATGCTGGTGTTTAGCGTAGGAAATAGTGATCAGACTTATTGAGATGCTTTGTTGAGACAGCGACGAGGACGTAGTCTGTAGATTACGCAATGCAACAACAAATAGCTAACGCATGTAGTAAAATGGGTGCATTTGGCGCATTGCGTTGCCTAGCAACGACATAGGCTGTTATAGGATTATTTTATGCGGCAGTTAAAACGCGAACGGACATAGCTGATAGACCACGTATATTACACGCCAACAACTTACTGTGATGTACGCTAATGACTCATAAAAGCATAGATTTTTCAAGTACACGGAAACATAGTATTATTTCTACATGTGTCAATACATTTGATTGCAATGCTCGGTTATGCTATTTATGACTACAATTGTTCGCCAATAAATTATGGAATTTTTTCTATACTTGCTCCTTTGTACCGTGTTTCTAATACAACTTCTAGGTAGGTTAGTGGGAAGGTAGGTATGATTAAATTAGGTGTATTTCTCAGCACAGAAACTCTTAATAATGAGCTAGAACAAAAATACGTGATTAAATAGTTTAGCTTGTGGTAAGAGTGGTGCAAGTCGAAAACAAGCCGCCTGCGTATAACGATAACGGTATTACTAATAACTATACACTGGAGATAAGTGAATTTATTGGCAGATCGAATTTATAACTGACACATATTGAATAATCTTTACACATGAATTGTTCGTGAAGCAGACACAATAGTTGAACAATTAGCGGATGTGTAGGGACACAGGTCAGTCAACGTGCCAATATTTAAAGATCTTTTTTTCTTAAATTATTATTATTATAAAAATGGAATTTGTATTGGTGTCGCATTTAGGTCGTATGTATGTAAATAATATACCTTGACAGATTATGGCTTGTTCACAGTGGTATTTCAAAAATGTTACATGTCTATCAATATCATGAATGTGTTCACAATGAATACTTATAGGTTAAATAAATTAAGTTTTATTCCCTTATAACTCAAGTTCAATTTTCTAAAACTTTTTGATAGACTTTGTTTTTTATATTCCCATAAATGTTACAGTATGCTGGTTATTTCATGTTTCTAATATTGGTATTTTCTTTTACAGGTAATGGTAAACATTTCCTGGATTATGCTACAAGATAAAGGTACAAAACTTTCATTTGCAAATATATTTGGATATGGATCCAATTCTAGAAAATGAATCTGCGACGACCGAATCACCGAGCAAACATGGCAAGGCAAAACATAAGAATAAAAAGAAGAAACAATCGGAAGCGCAAAATCAAACAGTTGTTGGTGAGCGAAAGAAATTTGTTGTTACCACATTACCCAACACAGAAGAAAAAGTTCCTTCTAGAGTAGCAGATAGTAATGTACATACAGTCCATTTTGGCACGCGTGGAGTCGAGTCACAAAGGCCCCATGTAAGATCAATATTTAGAGATAGAAATGCTGACACATCCAGAGCATCGAGTGCTGAACGCCAGTCGGCACCTGAAAAAGGATACGAAACTTTTCATGGAACGTCTTCTAGTCCACGGAGCTCTATTTTTGATATATTCCGTTTAAGAAGAAAAAGTGATGCTAAGAAATATGCACCGAAACAGGCGAAAACGACGGAAAGCCAAGAGGCCCCCGAAACTCAAGATGACCAACAATATGCTGACAACAAAGATTCTCATAAGAAGTATTATCATACCGTGACTGGCGCATCTTCTCGGAAGTACAGTCCCATTACTAGGGTAATGGATATATTTCGCAGCAAGCCTCATCCTGAAAACAGTCAATCTACTGTAGATCCAGTGAAGAAGAAACCTACTAAACAAGTTCGTCGTTCTTCTATTGAGACGACTTCACCTACTTACCATAAAAACTCCTACGCTTCATTAGATCCATCGCAAGCCAAGCAAATGTTTAGGGAGGTTCGGGGTCTTCCTAAATATGATCCGTATTTATCAATTGTGCAAATATCTATAGGAGGTAGAGATAAAACTAGGCTCTTGCTGAACTTCTTCAAATATCATAAATGTTATGAAATTTTACCAAAATCTGCAAAAGTTATTATATTTGATACACAATTTTTCGTCAGGAAAACATTTCCCACTCTTATATCACACGGTATTCGCTCTGCACCGCTTTGGGATGCTGCTAAAAAGCTACTCGTGGGGATGATAACTGTTACAGATTTTATAAGGATTCTTTTGTATCTTGATAAAGAAAACCTATCAGTTGAAGATTTAGAGCGACATACACTTCATACTTGGAGGAAGTTGTTACGATCAACGCGTAAGCCTTTATGTAGTGCTGGACCCGATCAATCACTACATGACGCCATTAATTTACTTCATAAAAACCGCGTCCATCGTCTATTAATGATAGATCCTTTTAATGGCGACGTACTATACATCTTGTCTCACAAAAGAATATTGAGATTTTTGTTTGTATATCTTAATGAATTTCCTGAATTAACTTTCTTTCACAAGACACTTTCAGAGTTGAAAATTGGGACCTACGAAGATATTGTGTCTGTAACTGAAGAAACAAGTATTAAAACAGCATTTCAGTTACTGTTAGAAAAAGATGTTTCGGCTTTGCCAATTTTAGACGACAACGGTACGCTTATTGATGTTTATGCAAAATATGAAGTGTTAAATTTAGTGAGTGAAAAATTATATTCGAATTTGTCGTTGACGATAGCTGAAGTAAGAAATAAAAAGAAAGACTGGGAAGAAAAGTTACAAAAATGTCGTTCAAGTATTACTTTATATGAGGCCTTAGAAGTTATAGTTAGAACTGAGAGTCATCGATTATTGTTAGTAAATAAAGAAGATAAACTAGTAGGAATTGTTTCTTTATCAGACATATTAGTATATTTAAATAGAATAATTCCCACGGAAAAGAAAGTTTCATCGCTACAAGAAATATTTAGACCACTCGAAGAGAATAAAGTAGCGGAATCACCCAAAGAAACTGAAAATGAGATTATAACAATCGAAGTTCCAACGCTTGCACAAACTGTACCTGAAGTTGAGGAAGGCGCCACTGCACAAAGTGAGTCCAACGCCACTGTTACAGAACAAACGCCGGACGAACCTGAAACTAAAGAAGACGGTGTTGATTCGGATGCAGATACAAATACTAATTCTTTAACAAATAGTCACATTAACAATTCGCACTTGGACCTTGCCATAGACCCGGCTATGACTACAATTGAAGAGTCCAGTGCTAACGAATAAGTAGTACGTTTTTATTCCAAAGAAATTGTGATAGGTGAAAACGCCGAATCGGTATATTAATCTCAGCTTTTGCTTGTATTGATATTGTAATTTAACTTCATACTCATTACTAGTTGCATCAAATACCACGTGATTGCCTTATTATTTAATTCATTAAAACATTGCTAAAACTTAATAAATTATTTTAGCAGTATTTTTCGTATTCTTCTATTTGTTAAGTAGAAACTTTATCCTTTACCTAGATGTATTTCCTTGATGATCTAGGTCAGTTTCCCACTGTGGAGATTACAACAACTGAAGTTCGTATTAAAACGAATAGCAGGCTCGTAAAAGTAGACTGTAGGAAACATACATATGAGTCAATAAAAGGCGGTGAGCAGACAATCTTAGTGCAGCGGCATTTTGAGTAGGATTTAAAATACTGTTCTTTGGCACATGATGTCACGTTTATCAAGATTTTGGCTCATTAGCATATGTTAAATGACCAACTACTTAAGGATTATTGCTGTGATGTGCAGACGACATAGTGTCCTAATTTAAAGTACTTAGGGACGTGCTATCTTTTAAAACATTGTTTGGTAATTAAGAACAGTGGGTGTCCTCTCACTCGAGTTGTTAACTCGTTAGTCAAGTAAGGTTACGTAACACGTGTATGTGCGCGATGGGCCAGCAACCTCGCTATTTGCGCATTATTGTTAATATTTACATCCGATAGCTATGTTATATGAGCTAGCACGTGAACGGACTACTCACCATATACTGTGTTGACATCACCTAGATTCCTGTTAGAGTAAAGTAACCATTGAAATCTAGTTTTTTTATGTCAGTGTCGTTTTTTTTAATAATTTTATTACCGTTTTTAGGTATCCTGAGCGGTATTTTTATAATACCAAATTGGCACTCAGATTACCTTCAAATTTAATGATCTACCATCTTGTCTATAATGCACTCAGTTGCAATCAATTTAAGTCCGACATTTATGTTTAGTAGGTAGATACATGTGAGTGCATCGCAGAGGTGCAGGCGCAGCGACCGGTCGGTGGGTGGAGGACCGAACCCGGAACAAACCACCCGGCCCCAAGGTCGCGCAGTATCTCTTACTTTTAGCCGCCAATTTAATTTTATCTCGTCCCAAGTCGATTTCTTGACGCCATAGAACTAATCACATTGAGCATGCTTGTACCAGTATCTATTACGATACGCGCATCGGAAAGGGTTATTTGTTAATGGATGTATAATGTAAGATTAGATTATCCGCAATGGAAAATTATTTCCAAGTAAGCAACTAGCACGATGTCTTGCAGTATTTTTAGTTATCGTATGCGCTGTACTGTGTTGATAGTCATGCCTAGTACTGCAGTATAATGCAAGCGTTGTTTACTGTTATTACAGGAAGATCATCCATGTAAAATTAGAACGGCATTGCGGTTCTTAAGTATTATGTGTAGCTACCGTTGAGCAGACGTGAATATATCTGTCTTTGTTGTTCAGATATGTATTAAATGATAGGTAAAAATGGCAGAACAGAATTTCATCGACTGTCGAGCATATTATTATAATGTGATAGTAATAGATACTGGTCCAATTAACATACGAAAAAGAACTAGTAGCGCCCACTCGTGTCAAACCGGTAAGTTACTTGGCACTGGATAAGTAAATATGGAAGCTTGTCGCGCTGTCGTGCGACGAATCTGCCTACACATCACATCGGTCGTCAATGGTCGCTCGTTTCGGTTGGCGTCGTTCTGTCGCGCCGTGTCGCTAGCCGTCCGGCGCTGCACCGGCGGCGGCTTGGCGTCGCGGCCCGATATGACGTCGAGTTCCACACCTCGATAGACATGGATCAATATTACGTTAAATAAGTATAACCAGTGCTTTCTTGTAGGTCAATAGGTCTGGAAACTATAGTTGGATATGCACAATCAATATGAATTGTAAGAATAATCACAAGCCATTTATTTTTCATATACCATCTGTCAAAGTCAAAGTCAAAACATTTATTTCCAATAGGCACAAGAAAGGCACTTTTGAACGTCAAAAATTAACAAGAAATAGAATTGATTCTAGTCGCCCCTTCCAAAAGGTAGTTTCGTGTGGAGAAGAATGGGCAAGAAACTCCACCGTTACTCTTTTAAAATGTTTCACAATGTTTTGTATACATGTATTATAATATGTGAAGACGATGCACCCAGAATAAAAACAATACACCAAAAAGGTGAAAAGAAAAACGCATGTAGCAGTGGAAAATAAACTATGTCATAAGTACATGTTGCTCACATATTTACAAACATTCTAAAAGTTAACAATAATAAATTAATCAATGTGTGAGATGTTATTCCAATATAATAAAATAATATGGTACAAATTATAAATTATTACCTAATTTACTTAGCAACCAGTTTGATTTTGTCTAGACACTAGATTGTCCTGTGGAGCAGGACCAGCATGTTTCCAAGCATCCTTATCTTTGATATAATCCTCTAATTTGTAATAAGCTTGTTTACAAAGTGTACTTTTAATATGAGTTTTAAATTTTCTTTCATTTAATTGCAGTATGTCACAAGGTATTTTGTTGTAACATTTAACACAGAACCCCATAAAAGATGTATGTACTTTGGACAATCTGAAAAATGGTTGAACTATTTTATCTTTATTTCTAGTTTAGGGATCATACAATATATTTCGCGTGTTCCCTGAGAGAGAACCGTTCGCCCGGACCAGTGCGCAGTAACTGGTCGTTCCAATTCATACATCACGCGCGTATACAATTTGCATACCTTGCACTCTGCCTTACATACATACATGTGTCCCTACACTAGTATTAAAGTTATGCCTATCACTTATTTTATTAAAAAGATGTCTATTTTTTCTTACATACATAATATTTTCATAAATGAATTAGCAATAATATTAATCCTTTTAAATAGTTCCCTAAGCGATTCGCGACGACGAAGATTGTAAATGGCTCTGATCGCTCGCTTTTGCAAAATAAAAATGGATTCAATGTCAGCAGCCCGACCCCACAGTAAAATGCCATACGACATAATGCTGTGGAAGTAACTAAAATAGACCAAACGCGCGGTTTCTACGTCTGTCATCTGCCTTATCTTTCTAACAGCATAAGCGGCCGAACTAAGCCGTCCCGCAAGAGTTGTTATGTGGGGACCCCATTGCAACTTGTCGTCTAGCGTGATTCCCAGGAAAACCGTCTGCTTAATACATTCCAGCTTCTCTCCGTTCAATATGATGTCACAATCGCTACTTTTAACATTAGGTAATGTAAATCTAATGCATTTGGTTTTTTTTTCATTTAGTACCAAATTATTTACCGTAAACCAATCTTGGACCTGAAGAATAGAGTTATTCACGTCGTCAAGATTTTGAGAGCGTCTATCAATTTTAAAGATTAATGATGTGTCATCTGCAAATAACACCATCTTTGGTTGATTTTGAAGTAATTGGGGTAAATCGTTAATGTAAACTAAAAAGAGGAATGGACCCAATATCGAACCTTGAGGAACGCCCATTGTCATTTCCGACCCCAGCGAGTTCACACCATTTACTTGAACTTTAACCTTTCTATCTTTCAGGTATGATCTAAGTAAATCAAGGGCTGTATTTCTAATCCCATAGTGCTCTAGTTTCAGCAGAAGCGTCTCATGTTCTACGCAATCGAACGCCTTAGAGAGATCGCAAAAGATTCCAATGGCATCTTGTGCTTCTTCCCAGGCGCTAAAAATGTTCTTTATTAGGGTGACACCAGCGTCAGTAGTACAACGCCCTTTGGTGAAACCGAACTGTTGGTCATGCAAGATGGAATTTTTATTAAAGTGACGTAACATTTGATTGAGCATCAACTTTTCAAACACTTTACTGAGAACTGGCAGAATTGAAACGGGCCTATAATTGTTGGGTTCTTTACTATCACCGGATTTGAACAATGGCACTACTTTACTGTGTTTCATAAGATCCGGAAAGACTCCTTGGTCCGCACTGGTATTAAATATGAACGCTAAATAGGCGCAATGGTGTCGATAATAGCACTACAGACTTTTACAGACATTCCCCAGAGATCTTCTGTTGATTTGATTTTACGATCTTTAAAAGCTTTTATAACAGCCTGGGGGTTTGTATGCTGAAATGTAAATTCCAAAGGGCATGCCTTTACATTTTTTCTAAGTAAGGCAGCAGAAAGCGCGGCTGAGGAATTTAATGATGCAGTAGTTTTGAGTGGAATATTAGCAAAAAAGTTTTCAAATTCCTGAGCTATTTCTATATCTGAGTTGATGCGGCCATGTGCAGTCTCTAAATTATACTCAGTATTACGCTGCTTTTTCCTACCTGTTTCATTATTTATTATTTGCCAGGTAGTTTTTATTTTATCTGCATAATTTTACCCTTTGTTCAGAAATTGAATAAATGAATTTTAATTAGCTATCGCATAAAATATGTTTGGGCAGTTCAAATTTTAGGTACCCAAACGATTGTTTTAATTTTTGTTTCTTTTTTGTAAATGGATATTATTTAAAAAATCAGTTAATCTTTTTTCTAGTGTAAATCGTTTTTGGTTTCGATATTCTAGGTATAAATTAATATCTGTATCTGATAGAATGGCATAATTTACACCTGAATTATTTTAAATATTTATAATTGTTTTTAAAAGCGTTTTATGTCATTTACATATACAATTAATCCGTGTTATGTTTTTTTCTTCTAGATTACGGCAGGTAGGTATTTTACATATTTTTATAGCCAATATAAATATAAATTCCGATATAAGGAGAAACGAGATTTATTCTTTGTTTTAATTTTGGAACATCGGATTACAAAATCGTCTATATAGATATTCAGAAAGAGTTAAGTATGTAGGTAGATAAAAGCAGCTTGATAAGTAATAAGATCTTAACTTTTGACGCCATTTTGGTACAAGTGCTGATTTTATATGGTTGTGTTTACTTGACTACTGTGTTTTTGTTCAAAATGGAGTCGATTACTATTCCCAAAATGAACCCTGAAATTTTTAATAAGTATACAAATTTAGTTGAATTGTCATAAACTCTGGTAGTATTGACAGGTTGGATGCCCTTTTACCGTCAAGTTCCAAACTATTACTCCAAAAAGGCCTACGTTCGCAAGCTCCTGGCTGTGCGTTTTAAAATAAAGGGGTGAGAAGTAGTCTGTCCATGTGTAGGAGATATCCGAGGTGCTCTGATTAGACGAATGCATTTATCTTTTTAAATCTTTCAATATGCATTAACAGTCTATAAGCCTTGGCCTCCTGATAGATTAACTGTTCTCTCAATTCAAAATGGAAAGGTTTAAGCAAGACCATTCGCAAAAATACATAAAAAACTAGAATGAGCAAAACAGTGCTAAATATTGGTCGGTTGTTGCCTAATAAATAATCTAAATTAGCATATTAATCGATCAAGTGGAGGTCACATTGTGGAAAATCGCGTTGATACCTGTTCAGGTGGCCTGATGTTGCAAAATATTTCAAGGATGAAACTTTTATTATTTATAGCTTCATTGTCCAGATATGAGCTTCTATCAAATCTTATCTATGAGGTTATCTTATCTGTTAAGCTTTTCACGTATTTTTTGGGTCACAGAAAAAAATTGATTTGATCTGTACAGTATCTAATTAAAAAACTGCAAAATACCTAATTCTTTGTCATAGTATTTTTTTTTTCGCAAATTTAAGTGAGCAGAAGGAGCTCGTGGCTAAGTAATAACAGCCGCACGGATTGATTCTTCAGGTAAAGCTACGCTTGCCGGGGTTGGTCTGTGGATGAGTGACCATCTTTAGATATCGAGACTCCTCCGTGCCTCGGAAAGCACGATAAGCCGTTGGTCCCGGCTGTCATTCGTGGATCTTTGACAGTCATTACGGGTAGTCAGAAGCCCGAAAGTCTGAAAGCCAGTCTTACCAAGAGGTATGTATCGTGTCACGCTACGCTAAAGGCTAGGCAGATTGGCAGATTGATTAAGTGAACAGAAGGTAAGGTATTAATTTTAACTGACTTTAAAACAGGAGGAGGTTATCAATTAAGTTATATTTTTTCTTATGTTGGTTATTAATCGATTTTCTATTTTATTTGAAGGTTAACTTCCAGATTCTCACTCAGACATAAAAGTAAAATTCTGATGAGTGGTTTTTGAGTAATGTGGATAGTGCTATAATAATTTCCTGTAACTGTAGTTAAAATAGCAGGTAGTGGTATTCGAATTTGTGTGAGGTAGGTACTGTGAAGGTCAGGGGGACCTTCACTTAGGGGGCTCAGTGGTACAGCTTGTGTAATGTGTGTTGTAGGGATTTGTTATGCTATAAAATACAGACACTATTAGTTATTTCAATTATATTGCTTTACTAGCTGACCCGACAGACGTTGTCCTGTCTTAACTATGATACCTACCTTACCTATCCTACCTACTCTACCTACCTACCCTACCTACCCTACCTACCCTACCTACCCTACCTACACTACCTACCCTACCAACCCTACCTACCCTACCTACCCTACCTACCCTACCTACCCTACCTACCCTACCTACCCTACCTACCCTACCTACCCTACCTACCCTACCTACCCTACCTACCCTACCTACCCTACCTACCCTACCTACCCTACCTACCCTACCTACCCTACCTACCCTACCTACCCTACCTACCCTACCTACCCTACCTACCCTACCTACCCTACCTACCCTACCTACCCTACCTACCCTACCTACCCTACCTACCCTACCTACCCTACCTACCCTACCTACCCTACCTACCCTACCTACCCTACCTACCCTACCTACCCTACCTACCCTACCTACCCTACCTACCCTACCTACCCTACCTACCCTACCTACCCTACCTACCCTACCTACCCTACCTACCCTACCTACCCTACCTACCCTACCTACCCTACCTACCCTACCTACCCTACCTACCCTACCTACCCTACCTACCCTACCTACCCTACCTACCCTACCTACCCTACCTACCCTACCTACCCTACCTACCCTACCTACCCTACCTACCCTACCTACCCTACCTACCCTACCTACCCTACCTACCCTACCTACCCTACCTACCCTACCTACCCTACCTACCCTACCTACCCTACCTACCCTACCTACCCTACCTACCCTACCTACCCTACCTACCCTACCTACCCTACCTACCCTACCTACCCTACCTACCCTACCTACCCTACCTACCCTACCTACCCTACCTACCCTACCTACCCTACCTACCCTACCTACCCTACCTACCCTACCTACCCTACCTACCCTACCTACCCTACCTACCCTACCTACCCTACCTACCCTACCTACCCTACCTACCCTACCTACCCTACCTACCCTACCTACCCTACCTACCCTACCTACCCTACCTACCCTACCTACCCTACCTACCCTACCTACCCTACCTACCCTACCTACCCTACCTACCCTACCTACCCTACCTACCCTACCTACCCTACCTACCCTACCTACCCTACCTACCCTACCTACCCTACCTACCCTACCTACCCTACCTACCCTACCTACCCTACCTACCCTACCTACCCTACCCACCCTACCTACCACTACTCACTTTTTTTTAAGTAAGAACCTCCTGACAATAACAAACACAACAAAAAAAAGAATTAGAGAAATCGGTTCAGCTTACCAACACATTTTGCGATTCATTTTTATATTATAGATAACGAATACATCCGTCAAGCCACACGGCTACTGACAGACTCACTTTTCTTTTTTAAAAACCTATCAAACTATTCTATTAATTTCAAAGGTCGAATGCTGTCAGTTATTTACCAGCCATGTTCAACATAAGGTTTCACTTAGGCTCTACAGTACCACAACTAAAAAGTAAAAAAAACAGCCAACTTCAAAAAAAAACAGTCAAACGGGGGAATAGCGACGCGGGGGTGAATCGGGACGAAACTTTAAAAAGGATTTTAACATTGAAATAATATAGTTTTCACCTCACAGGCTCGGAAAGAGTCTGTTTGTCATTCGAAATCTGAGCCGAAAATCGCTTTTTGCTCTCTAGCGTGGAAATCGTTTTTAAAATTCGAACCTTTCTATTTAATAATTTTCTATACTGCCAGTCCACTGAAAATGCATGACACGGTCTAAAATAAAATATTAAATAATACCGCTCACCTTAAAAACTTCCATCACAGTACCTACAGAAATTAAATATTTTGCGAGGATATAATTGTAAAATTGGAATTAATGTTAATAAGTATTCCATTTGATTAAAAAATCTGTGACGTCACATTTGAATATGCCATAAAAATACTACCCTGTCAAATACCCAATTGTGTAGTAATTTAAGTTTATTTTTTGAAATAAAATAAATACTAATATAATATGTTATTTAATCCTTTGCTTGGCAAAAATAAATATGTAGTTATTAAATTAAATTAGTTAGTTATTTGTATTAAATTAGTTTTTTCTTTCATTCTCCTTACAGGACAAGTAGGATATAGAACAAAATACAGGGTATTTAATTTTTAGAGATATTCTATGTTGCCAAGTATCTGTTATTTTCTTCATATGAGTCAATGTATCTGAGACGCTCGAACAAAATAAAACTCAGCAACACCTGTTTTCTTGCACCTAGCAGTTTCCTCGCTGTAGTGAGGTGAAAAATTGTGTGTTGCGCTCGGCAGCAAAGCTTTTCTGCGTCTCGTACCTTTGAAACCTTCGTTACGCTCAGGATTCTATATTTGGACCACTCGCTTCGCTCATGGTTCAACCCTAGAATTAATTATATATAAATTACTCAGGTTTCAATAGAAGTACTCGCGCCAAAAATCAACTTTGCAGCCTTGCATAACAAATAACTATTGTGGCCAAAACCGACTAGTACTGTGTTAATTATATAATAATTAACAATTAAGTGTCCTTGTTAACAACAAACTATAATATTTTAAAGATAAAATCTCTTTTAAAGTTTCGTCCCGATTCACCCCTCCATTTGCACCCCTATTCACCCCGTTTGACGGTAACGAAAGCACAAAACCAAAGACACCGACTTCCGAAATTAACTTGATTTTACACCCTTGAAGTGTTATTTCTGGAAGTTGGTTGTTTTTCTTGTCAAAAATCATTTTTGTCAATATTATGCATCGGTACTTAACTCCTACACGGCGAGTCCTCTGCACGTGTCTACGCAGCTTCTACAGGGCGCCTGTGTTTTTTCAACGCTGAAAAAACTCCCAGTGCGAACACTGATAGCCTACACTAATTAAATGATACAACTATATCCACCGATAAACCCATAGGTTAAAGTATAAAAAAGATGTTGCAAATTAGATTTCTAGATTACGTCGCATTTTATAGGTGTAAATTGCCCGTTAACTTGAGCTTAACATTAATGTTTATAATCTAATTAATATTATCGTCACTTGAAACTAGCTTTTAAAATGCTATTAAAACTTTATGGTGATTATGTAGAACTATTGTTTTAACTTTATAAGACAAGACTTTCTGGTAAAGTGGGTAAAGGTGTAAGAAATACAAATATCCTCCGATATCTAGCAGCTGTACTGATATACTGTTGTGATAGCCTTCCCAAACGTTATCTAGAAAGAACTACTCGTATATATACACTCGAGAGCAATGAATCCGGGTCACTTAAAGAATCCTAAAAATCTCGGAAACTAAAAATGCTAGGTTAATGCAATAAATTGTATTTAATAGACAATGTAATACTCCTTAAATGAAGGTATTAAAACTTCTTAGTTATTGTAAAGTTATATCATAAAAAAATCAAATTTGAAAAAGGGCCACTTTCGAAGATGGAACTACGAAATTACAGCATTTGGTTTTGCTTTTGTTTGTAATCTGTCATTTATGTGGGTACATAAACCATGTTGATAGTGCTCTATATTCATTATTCAAGCTGAAATTATGTCGCTTACGCCTGAAGAATGCACCAGAATACTTACAATGCTGGAAACCGGCCGGAGTCAGCGCGATACAGCCAGGACTGTCGGTGTGTCGCTGTCAACAGTACAAAGAGTTCTCCGACGTTACGAAGAAACTGGTTCTAACCTACGCAGACCAGGAACGGGCAGAACCAGGTGTACCACAGCACGAGAAGACCGATACTTGGTGAACACCATGCTTCGAAATCGCTTTCTCACAGGAACTGAACTCACAAATCAGTTTCGACACCTCGGAGGAAGTAACCCAAGTGCATGGACAGTAAGACGTCGGCTTGCTGAATCTAACTTAAAACCCCTTAGACCTGCAAACGGCCCTAAACTGGAGCGTGGGCATCGTATTTCAAGACTAAGATATGCCCAGGGCCACGTAAATTGGAGTATTGAAGATTGGTCAAAAGTTATGTTCTCCGACGAATCAAAATTTATGCTCTACAAGCACGATGGAAGACACAGAGTGTATCGAAGACCAGGGGAAAGATTCAAGCAAGCATGCATCGAAGAAAAAGTAGCCTACGGTGGTGGGTCTGTACTTGTGTGGGCCGGAATATCTTCTGAAAGTCGCACAGAGCTGGTGATCATAGAAAACGGCTCTTTAACTAGCGTAAGATATGTGGAAGAAATCCTCAATGATCACGTTGGTCCATTTATGGTCAATTTAGGTGAGGATGCTATATTTATGCATGACAATGCCCGACCTCATACAGGTAGGATTGTGAATGACTACCTTCAAGAGATGAACATTACTCGTATGGAGTGGCCAGCGCGCAGCCCGGATATCAACCCGATCGAGCATGCTTGGGACGAGCTAGGCAGATGCGTAAAACAACGAAACCCTCCCCCAATCACGCTTCGTGAGCTCAAAATTGCTCTCACAGAGGAATGGGAGAATATTCCCCAAAATCGTATAAGGAACTTGGTGTACAGCATGCCAAACCGCGTAAACGCAGTAATGGAAGCACGAGGAGGCAATACGAAGTATTAAAATTCAAGAAAATCGTAATAAAGTTCAAAAATTTCATGTTTCCTATTTTTGTTTTAAGGAGAGATCAGCAGTTTTTTTCTTTAAGTAATTTTGTGTTAATAAAATGTATGGTGACTCATATTTTTTTTACTTTCATTTAAGGAGTATTACATTGTCTATTAAATACAATTTATTGCATTAACCTATCATTTTTAGTTTCCGAGATTTTTAACATTCTTTAAGTGACCCGGATTCATTGCTCTCGAGTGTATTATGTATGACTGACTAAGACGTGTAAGACACTTTTCAGGCAAATTTATATTTAGTAACTTAGTACTATTGGGTGGAAAGGAGGGTTTTGGTCTGTGACTGGATACTTATTTTAAATAAACCTGAAAACTCAGATACAGGGTTGACGATCCTTTACAACTGCAGCACAGGATTCTTTATAAATATGTAAGTATTTTTTTATACTACGTTTTTGCAAATGAACAAATATTGTATTGATAAAAATCGGTTTTTACTGAATGGTGTAGATGTAAATTCTAGTAACACGACGACATTTTTCGTGACTTATGAGTTTATTATTAATTGACATCTCTTAAATTCATTAGGGGCTATCTCCACGAGCGAGAGAATCGCGACGGATCTGCGCTTCTATCGTCGGGTCGTCTCCACGAACAAGCGATTATTACGCCAGCGTATCGTCGCGACTGGTAACGGAATCGCCGCGAGCCCGTGACGACTCGTAACGGAATCGCCGTGTAACGTGAATCCGCGACGAGGCGTTGTGCAATTGTTTTGTTGAAAGAGTTCAGTAGAGTAGTTTTTTAGGTGCCAGACGAGAGCGAAATATGAATAATAAATAAATGACGCTGCGTTTGACGGCGCGCCCGCCGCGCGCTCGCTGCGAGAGCGCCACGTTCTGCGGCGAGCGCGCGGCGAGCGCGCGGCGGGCGCGCCACCAGTCGCGGCGATAATATCGTCGTGTCACGTATTTCTATACACTCTCTATGAACGCGTCTCCACACGGCGATACGACGAGTGGCAATGTGCGCGCGGACCATCGTCCTAACGCCGCGGTATCGTCGCTACTGGTGGCGCGCCCGCTGCGCGCTCGCCGCAGAACGTGGCGCTCTCGCAACGTGCGCGGCGGGCGCGCTGTCAAACGCAGCGTCATTTGAGCGTTGTCATTCACCAAGCAAGGCGACAAGCTTTTTAAACAATCTAAGTACCGTAAAACGGGGTGAATAGGGTTGCAGGGGTGAACAGGGTCGAAACTTTAAAGGCGATTTAAGCATTAAATAATATAGTTTGTGGCCAAAAAGGACTCCTAATGTGTTTATTGTATAATAATTAATGATCAATTGTTCTGGTTGGCACCAAAATATATTATTTAATGCTTAAATCGCCTTTAAAGTTTCGACCCTGTTCACCCCTGCAACCCTATTCACCCCGTTTTACTGTACCTACAATGTTTAACATTGAAAAGTTTATTCTTGAAATGAGAGAGAGACCTGCCCTTTACGATGTTCAGTTGCCCGAGTATCGGAACAGAGAAAGTAAAGGGCCACGGTCCACCAACGGCGCTTTTTTTCATTTCTCAATAGCAATAACTGCATATTCACTAGCGTTCTTGCACAAGCACCCCAGAACACTACATCCATAATAATTTATTTATTTATTATTCGTATTTCGCTCTCGTCTGGCACCTAACTGCACTCTTACAACAAAACAATTGCACAACACCTCGTCGCGGAAACACGGCGATTCCGTTACGAGTCGTCACGGGCACGCGGCGATTCCGTTACGAGTCGTCACGTGTACGCGGCGATTCCGTTACCAGTCGCGACGATAAGCTGCCGGAATAAACGCTTTTTCGTGGAGACGACCCGACGATATAAGCGCGGATCCGTCGCGATTCTCTCGCTCGTGGAGATAGCCCCTAAGTGGTGGCAAACATATCTACATAAAGAACTCGATGGCTAGACAAAAATAATGTCATTTTATGTTGTTCAGGACTTAGTATTGTATTGAATTACCCATTAATTAACGCTACACTCGCTCTATATAATCAGTAGCAGTAGCAAAATAATAATTATTTTTCAATGTTGTTGTCCATTGTGACCGTCCGGGCGAATCTTTAAAACATTTCACAATATTTTCTTGAGCGAGAGTCAGAAGACATTTGTGAACGTTGCCAAAGAGAATGGATTGATTACTTTTTAACTTCTATGATTATGTTTGTAACTATGCCTAAGGCTAGGTTTCGAGTTATCTCGTCTTTTATTAATGTTCGTCATTATTTTTAAAACATCACACTTATCAAGTATAATAATGCGTTGTTCAGATCTGTTCAAAGGAGTTGATAAATTATTCATGAATAGATATTTTGTTTACCTGTGATTAGAATATCAATTTAAATAGGTAATGAATAATGTATGGTTTTTACTTATTAGCTGCTAAACCTTGTGACCTAAAAGCATTTTTTTTCTGAAACCTACATTAGGTACCCACCCTCACAATGTGAATTTACCTATGTACTAGTTCAAAACTGTTAAGTGCTACAAAACCATTGTGTGAAAAAATAAATCTAGGTATTTATTTAATTACTAGCTTCTGCCCGCGACTTCGTACGCGGACCCTGTTGCTTATGCCAGCGACAACGGGGTCGCCATTTATGTTATTTTTATCATTTTTCCCATTTAAATCTTTGATCACACTGAGCTTTAGTTTTATTTCACTCCAACAACCACCAAAACATACAGTCCATTTGTCATCGTATTCATTTTGGTAACCGCATTTTTATATTCCCCACTTGTCTCTAGAGACCTAGAAGTCAATGTGTAGATACGGTTGGAACTCAAGCGTAATTCTCTATCCGTGAACGTCTCCGACTCGCGAGACAATACATGACGTTCACGATCAGCGGTCAGTCGCGCATCATATTCTTCACTGGTCTCTAGAGACCTAATGAATACGTTGAGAACGCAGGTGTGCTTCGCGACCCGAAGAGGTTTCCACGGAGCGAGTTGCAGCCTAATGTTTTCGAACAGAATCAAGTCTCTCCTGACGCTCTTCGGTAGATTCTTGGGATCTTATGATCCTCAATCTTTTAGCTCTCTTGGAACATTGGGAAAGATTTGACCTCTTTCTAGGCATGGTCATAGTTTCATTGTGAAGATACCTGATCAATAAAATCTAAATTAAAATGACTGCTCCCCTGCGTTACCGGCTAGGCTACCGTGTCACGAAGATAAAAGGAAATTAAACACTCAAACAACATAAGCCCGAAGGCATATTCATACTATAAAATAAAAAAACAAATAGGAGTTTTGGCTAGTAGAGTAAAATTTTCAATGATATACCATCGTCATCGAAAATCAGTCCTAAATTGTTACCGCCTTCACCGCGTGCAGGTACTCCCAGTTTACGTTATTTATAATTACACAGTAAAATTAGTGATAGCTTTGATTTCCACATCAGATGATTCTGATCTTCGATTTGTATAAGTCAACAGGAAATGCCCATCAGATTGAACAACTTTTGCTTAGACGTCATTCCTATATGTGTTATGTTGTAGCTAGGCTCTTGGAGTTCCACAACAGGTGTTCCAGATCTTCGATTTTTATAAGTCAACAGAGAGTGCTCATCAGATTGAACAACTTTTGCTAAGACGTCATTCCTATATATGTTATAGTGTAGCTGGGCTCTTGGAGTTCCACATCAGGTGTTCCAGATCTTCAAATTTATTCTCTCAGCAGAAAATGCTCATCACGTGGAACAATTTTTGCTATAGTATCATTTTTGTATCTCTTATAGTTTAGCTGGTCTGTTGCGGTTCAGCATCAGATGTTCAAGTTTCCAAGATAAATTATACCCTATATGTTGCCCAGACTTAATACCTATACAACAAAAAAAATATCATTCCAATCCGTCCAGTAGTTCCGAAGATTAGCGTGTACAAACAAACAGACATACAGACAAACAGACAATTTTTTTTTTGCATTCTTGCTCTATTGCTGTTTCTAAACCCCCCTCAACTATTATTTTTTTAATATATTCAATGTACAGACACATTTTTTTTACTGTTTTATTATATGTAGTATAGATTTATTTGTGTATCTAACATAAGGCTGAAAAACATCGCACTGTGTTCAAAGTTTATAAGCACCTCCGGTTTCTGTTGGAGTTTCTGTCCGGACCCTGGTCCCCTGGTATTTTGTAAATAGATGATCTATTTACATAATGCGTGGCTGGTGAACAGGGTCTTGGAAACACGATCTTGCAAAAATGGTCTTTTTTTTTTAGGGTGGGAAATCATCCCATGACTTCTCCCGCTCTGGGTGGAGCGGAAAGGAGTGTCAGACTCTTACAAACCCATCCATGTTCCTTTCTTAGCCCTTTATGTTCCGGGGTAGCGGTAACCCTTTCGGGCAATTCCTCTTACCCGGCAATTTATCTTGTGATTTATAAATGGCCTAAGCTTCTGTTTGTACGCTACTGGTTCGCAGTGAACCACGAACAGAAATATATCGACGAATGTAATTAGATAATAACAATAGTTACATAAATGACCCGTTACTGTGTTGGGCTTCAAAGAATAGGAAAATCCTAAGTGGTACTCAAGCACTTAATGGATGACACTTTAATTATCGATACCAAAGTGCCCACTGTATTGTGGCTTAACTTAAAATTAGATGTGTTAAATGCAGTTGTAGCGCCGGAGTCTTCTTTTAGCATGTCGAAGGGAAAAGTAACAAAAAATTGTTTTTTATATAATTTTTTGGCGCAACATTCAGCAACGCGAATACCGTTCACTGACGCAGCCATTAGGCCTTTACGTGTGCATGTGCAAGATGGGTGGTTTGTGGAGTGACGCCGCATACACATTGGAGATCTGAGCCGACCATGAACCCTCCCCCCTCCTTGTGGAAGTTGTTCTTGCTGCGGCCAACTTGGATACGAAGTCTATTTAAAATTATCCTAGAAGCCACGGTACCTAGTTTGCGGATTGGAAGCTCTCTGGTTGTTTAATGATGAAATCAGGAGGCTTGGCAACGATCGTATCTACTTTTTTTTTTTTTTTGAAGGGGTTTTTACGCTCTAGTTATATACTTTCTCAATAACAAATTCCGGGGATTTTTACGATACACTTTTGTCTACAAACAAATACTAAGACTAGTTTGGAAAAAAACACGATGTCTGAGGACTTTTTGCTAGTTTATTGCTTACAAAACCTAACCTATAATACACTGAAAACATACTTTCTCTTTTGACTGTATGATACTAATTATACGAGATAATACAAGTATATTTAAAAAGAGTAAGTTCTCATAAGTAAGCCATATAAACAAGGGTCAAATAGAAATATACTATTTATTATATAATACGGACCGTAATAAACACCTCGTAGTTATATGTAGTAAGTGTCCATTGAAAAGTCGTGATAAAACCACAAAATACATTAAATATGAAAGTGATGTCTCATCAGGCATCACAATGATGCTGGCAGGGTATAATGAGGTTACAAAATTTATTGAAACTCTTACAGTAAGGCCTAGCGCAGTTGTGTTGTTACGTGAGTGAGAGTAAGTGTTTTGTAATCCTAAGTAGTGAAGCTGATGTCATAGCGATTGGGAGCCAGTCGATGACCCATTGACACGACTATTAAAAATACCTAAATCAGACAATGACCGATACCCGCGCACGCGCCGCCTGACGCTAATGAGCTTGAATTATTAACTGATCCAGTTATTTTACGATAATTAAAGGTCATATGAATATTCTATTTATAGATCACATGTTTAAAATAAATAAAGAACGATAACTTTATCGCTGGCACAACTTGTGATGCATATGTTTATGTATGTACCTACTTAGCACAACGGTAGACTAAGTGTGAGTAATTACAAATAAATTAAGCAATTATTAGTTAAATTATATAATTTTTCGGCTACTTGAGAAGAGGAAAATAAAAAGGTTTACAGACGCTTTGAGGAAGTAAGAAGTGTAGGCATGTGAAGATAGTCAATACTCGATTGCATAACGTAATTTTGTTTAACAACATAGTGAAACCTCTAGTGATGATATAATAACGGCGTTCAACACCTATGCACACGGTCTTTAGCATCCTTTTACAAAATTTCTTCGTTAGGCACCTACCTATATTTACAGTATGCACTCTATGAAATATAATATGAGGAGCTCGTGGCTAAGTACTAACAGGCGCACAGGTCGATCCATCAGGTTAAGCTATGCTTGCCGGGGTTGGTCGTGGATGGGTGACCATCTTTGAATAACGAGACTCCTCACTGCCTCGGAAAGCACGTTAAGCCGTTGCTCCCGGCTGTCATTTGTGCATCTTTGACAGTCCTTACGGGTCGTCAGAAGCCCAAAAATCTGACAGCCAGTCATACCAAGGGGTATCGTATTGCCAAGTTACTGGGTTGTGGAGGTCAGATAGGCAGTCGCTCCATGTAAAAAACTGGTATTCAGCTGCATCCGGTTAGACTGGAAGCCGACCCAAACATAGTTAGGAAAAGGCTAGGCAGATGATGATGCACTCTATGAAATATGATGTAGCTGTTTATGAGGGTGTGAAACTGAGATGAATTCTGGTAGTATAATTATGGAAGAAAAGGTCACACTAAACTAAACCGACTTGAAACAAAAGCGTGCCGACGAATCCACTACCTACCTAATTCTTTTCTCAACACCTACTTATTACGCTTTTGTTTTGACTATTGTGGGGTACGTTATATTGTCTTTGGGTACATCATGTTATGTTATAAACGTGTTAACATTTTTTATTTTCAAATAAACGCATTGATATTGTATTTCTTAGGGACAATAGATAAACTATTCATGAATAGATTTATTGTTTACTGTTAGACATATATAATGATGAAATGTGTATTATTTAAATAAGTGACTGGCTATCAAAATGAGTGATTATAGTTTAATATTTATTTGACTTGTAACAGCTCACATAAACACTATTCCCATTACCAAAGAGATAATTAGAAGTTGTATTTAATTATTTACAGCAAATAGTAAGGCCACTAGGCGAGTGGTTACAACGTGATTATTAAATTAAACATTTTCAACTGTCTTAGCAATTTTGCAGATATGTGTTGAGTGATCAATAAAGAAAATTAATTCTTAAATGTTACTGTTGGGTTGGTTGGGCAGAATACACCTTTGAATATATATACAATAACTAGCTGCTGCCAGTGGCTTCGCCAGCGTGGATGTCGGAAATTATCCTATTTGTTAATAATAATAATAATATCCTTGGACATTCACTCAACGCCATATCGTCCCAAGCTAAGCAACCTAATGCTTGTGTTATGGTAACGAGATGGCTGATAAACTACTTATATACATTTTTTTTTGTAAATACATATATACATATTAAGTATAGATAGAAAAACACCCAGACTCGTAACAAATACTTGCAGGTCGTACAAATATTTGTTCCGTGCGGAAATCGAACCCGCGACATAGTGCGCAGCAGTCAATCGCTCAACCACTGCGCCAACCGTGTCGTCAAATCCAGGTCATAAACTACCTTTTTGCCAAGTTTCGTCCAGATCCGCTCAGTCGTTTGAGCGTGAAGAACGGACAAACTTTCGCCTCTATAATATTAGTGTGAAGAGCTGTTAGGAATCACTTATGGCGTTTATAATGCTGATACAACAATAATCAACCAATCCAGTCATCCATCGTTGAAGCGTTTTTATCTACTTCATTACTGAAAATAGGTTCTAAATGATGTGATAGGTACTGGCACAAAGTAAACCACGTAAAACGTAGCGTGGTGATTTGTTAATGTGTAGTATATTCAATCCATCTACGAATCGCAATTCACGCAATTATTCATAGTTTATAGCTACGACTAAAAGACGACTCAGGTTCCATCTGACTCTGAGTAATGAACTAATGTTATTACCTGGACAAGTACTAAGTTAATACATAAATAAGTACTTTTATAACGTGCTGACACACATTCTCATTGTAAAAAAACACGCCGATAAATAATACAGACGGATTGCGGCATACTCCATGTTTTAATCACCAATACAATCACATTCGTTTACAAAGACATATTTTATGACAAACCAGTTGCACGCTAATTCCTATATTAACGATTAACAATTAGATACAGTGAATATTGACAATCAAGCGTACATGTATGTTTCCTTACATGGGGCGGCATATTTCCCACATGATACAGTGTGACGCTGTCTTTAACTTACGATTATATAGTTATTATGGAATAGTTACGCGCATTTTCATTATAGTCACGAGTTAGCAATGAAATCAAGTGATAGGATTACGTAACTCGTCAGTCGTCAGTCATTCATGCTTCTTTATATTTTTTCCACGCTGATATTGAGTCACTTATTTATAAATTAAGCTCCCAGTGACATTATAATTCCTGTGCAAAGCTTAATCTTACTTAATAGTTAAAAATATATATCATGGATGGAGATCTGAAGATCTGGATTTTTTTATTTCTGGTGGAAACCTTATATTAAGAATAAGTTGGTTAAAAACTAACATTTCATAAGTTTTGTCGGTATACATATGTGATTTGATTGATTACAGGACTTACTAATTGTTATTCTGCGCCAAAGGTGGTAAAGTATGTGACACTGAAGTACGTTCAGTCATCATCAGCTAGGCACATCTTTGTTCTGTTAAACTAGTCATCGTAGCGCGCTACGAAATTTACTACGCGGGCTTGCTACGAACAACCCTAGGGGTTGATCACTTTATGATTGATTATTTCAAAAGTCGGTAATGATTACCTAGTATAATAAAAATATGATTACTTGTTTAACTTCCAAGTAAGAAGCAACAATCGAACTGCCTGTCTGTTCGTAGCACTACGTAACGCTACGCGATGCTACGAACAACTTCATTTATGCCACTTCATTTAGCTCTGGTTTGATGAAACGTCACATAATTTATTGTTAAATAAATTATTACAAATCACTACTCTGGCCTATTCATACAGAGATTTGAAAGCCATAACATTATAATCAGCAGTGGCATTGTATCGAGTAGCTTGTAACTCCACCTGCTATAACATTGATCGTGTATCAGAGCGATCACAAGTTTATCGCTTATTAGTTTGGAATAAATTACAAAGCGGTTTGCATTTAGTTTATAAATATATAGATGTGGGTAGATTTCCAACGCCATGCTTACAAAACTGTTAATGGGCTGCGCTGAGATACGATCTTTTAAATGGACTTCTGATATTTCAGCAGAAATGATAACAGGTTTAGAAATAAAATGTCAAAAACAAACATAATTATAGGTAGATATAGGTTTATCGGGGCCTCTTAACACGTTGAACGCCAACGCGGTCACCGTGTGTCCGACAAACAATAGTTTTTCTATTGTGTCTGCTGGGCGGCAGTCAATGACTTAATATCTGGCTGTATTATATTTTACAGATTTCGTATGATCCATCTTAGATTTGAGACGATATCTTAAGAATTAATTGTTTAAAACAAGAAGCCTTGAAATGCTCTGACTGAAAATCATAACTGCGAGTACCATACCTTATTGCAACATTCATTTCAGGCTAAGTAACTTGTGACTGTGTCCGTAATCAAACATGTTCCTAGAATAATTGTGACACGGACTGCTGAATCATCGACAAATTGTAGAAGTTATCATGCCAACGATGACTGACAATACTCGAGTATTATACATCAGATTAACTCGTACGCTCATGCGAGTGAGTGTGGCTACTCTTCCCTATTAGAATGATTTCCGGTCTATTGTACAGTTTGCTGCGCTCAAAGAATCGGTCGTGCTCTTATTAGTAAGTGCACGATATGACCTATCATAAGGTTCCCAGGACGTCAACTGGTTATTAAGTTAACTGTTACTAAATATCCAAAATCGATGTAAGATAATATTTGATTTATGAGTAAACCAATTTACTCTTTATGTGTACTGAAAATGGAGCTAAGTAGGTACACAATTATTAAATTATGCGTGTTTATTCATGCATGCACATTGTAAGTATAGCTAGCGTGATGAATCACGTGTTGGTCAATGAGTGAGAATATGTGTGTAGTAAGAAAATATAAACAAGAAAGACTAATAACTTTACATTAACTTAGCCGCTTAGAAGCAAGTAGCGGTGACGAAACGTGTATGCATCGCCGTAATGGAAGTAACTTTAGAGCCTATTAACTTTAGATTGTCTTACGCTATTAAACTACTGATTTGAACATGCACACATAAAAAATGCAAATCAAGCAGACGTTAAACAGCATTAGGTACTCGTGCAATAATTGACTCTTGAAGACAGGTTATTACCTCAGAATTGACGGATTTGGGAACGCCAGACAAATTGTTGGCAACATTACGTAACTAGAAATGTTCTGAATCATAGAATAAACCGCAAAATAAGCAAATGTTAAACAATCATCTCGGTGCAATTTCACGAATTTCATTAATTCGTTTAGCATCTTTGTTTAGTAACGTTATGTTATTCTGCTCATCCGCAAGGTATTGTTGGGTTGGACTCAGGCAGGTCATCAATCCTAACTCTGTCCACAAATTGTCTTGGGCAACACTTCCCATGACAGTTCGGTATTAATTAATGATGTATCGGTTTGATAGGCTCGGTGGCCTCTCACTGCTGCGCCTCGCACCGCGGCTAGTCACAACCGTACATAAATACCGTAATCAACTATGACAATTTGTTTACGCAGAAGTAAAAAGTACTAAAGTTTTCTCACCTCAGTATGTTTTGTATTTTATGCGCGGAAGTAATTGGGGTTGCGTCACAGTGCGGCGGTTACCGATGTTTTAATATTGGTTATTATTATACACTTGCTTGTTTACTTTCATTGTAGTTATACCAATAGAAAGACATACTTAAATAATATTCTAATACCTATCACCTGTTACAGATTTCATTGAATGCTGAAATGCTGAAAGTGCCGAGAGGATTGTTATGTTCACGACGAACCTAACAACACTTCACAATAAGTTATCTTTAAAGAGTTAATTAATATTTTTTTCGCTATTCGAGAATATAATTTCAATACAACATACGGCCCATTGTTGGACAGGCGGAGAAGCTTTCATATAATAATGATAAGAAACTATAATATTAAAATATGCATATGTGACCGATTGTTATTGCGAAAGGAATGAGAACATGGGCCGCCTGTTTTTTTTATTCAAATTTATCGCCTAAACTCATTCTGCCCACACTGCGTGGCCGTACACTGTAAATTGATCACACAGATGATTTATGAATGCCATTTTTACATAATAGATAGGCCGTTTGTGTGTGTGTGTCCGTTGCAAGGCGTCCGCCATGTTGGCTGACGTGCAATATTTCTTGTGACCAGAAGCGGTAACTCTACAACATTTCCACGGCACTAATGTGACAACATATAAATCGAACGAATACATAATACTTCTACCCATTGTCTTCGATTCGAATATTAAATCGAGTAAGAATACCGACTTTACTTACATGTATCTATTGTTGTTTTCCATTTTAATAGTGCTAAACTCAGAATGTATGAGTACAGACACAATAAGTGTGCAATATTTTATTGAAGTGTCACAGTGCGCATGTGACTACACCATTTATTTACATTGTGATACGAATGCTTTTTCTATTTATAAGTTGGTTTTATAATACGTGTTAAAAAGTACCTACATCCCTATAATATCACTTAACCCATTGGATGTTCGCATATTAGAAGCTGTTTGCTTATAAGAGTTCAACGATTTATGCGGTTATACTTATTGTCGTTTCGAGAGATTTTTTCTTATGAACGTATGGAGTTCATACGTTATTTGAGGGTTAAAAAGACCTTATTTACATATATAGAGCTGCTGACTGAATGGTTTGTTGACAACCAGCAAGCCATTCTTTCAATCCCTGGTATAATCGATCTACTTCTAAGTTTAAACAGTATCACTGTGTTTCAGTTTTAGACAAAAGACAAGGACATGATTTTAAACTTTACCTCTCTCTTTCACTCTGAATTCCTGTTTACCACTTCATCAAACAGATAGTCGCGTCGGCTATCTTTTCACCTATAACTATTTTCAATAGATATATCGACCCGTACTCGGATCAAAAAGAGATTGAGAGATATCATTAGGACTAAACGCGGATGCGCTGTTCAATCAAATCACATTAAAGACCATCACATTCGATCGGCGATAACTTCCGTGTGATGTATGAATAGGATCTGGAAATTGACAGCTCAAGTATAAGTAGGTGCGAGTAGATTATAGTTGGTGTATACGCACTGAGTATTTGCGACACAAAGCGAACAATGAGTAATGTGAACCATGAACTTAGATAATGATCTCGTCTTTGTGTTCAAACTTCTTTGAGGTGAGCTTTATCTATCTTCGGAATTCGTGGCTATGGATTTGTGTTTGTTTAAAGTTTAGTAAGCTGCATATTTATTATAATGCTTTCATTTTCAAAAATTAATTTGTGAAATAAATTGAAATCTTGTGTAAATTTTTCACAGTAGATAGATAAACTTTGAAAACACATAGTTGTGTTTGCTGTTCTACTAGCATATTCGTGCGAGCAAATAAAAGAATAATCTTGTTGAGCTTTTAAAAGCTCAATTATTCAACAAGCTCCGGTTATACATTTAACTGCTTTAAATAACAATTATTTTCTAGATCCTGTATCCTGATGATTCTGTACCTACTACATTCATTTCCATAAGCACCTGTAGGTAGTAAAACTGACTCATAAAATAGTGTTTTATTAAGCTGCCAGTCTCACAGACATGGCGGCATTATTCAAGCAAGCAGGTCCTTGGGAAAATCACCCATTAACCCATTTTTTCATGTTCCTTGAGTTTCGTTGTAAAGGTATTTCCCTCAAGTGTATTTACAAGTAACATCTTGATAACATTCTTTGTTCAATTTCAGAAATAGTTGATACAGGGAAAACCATTTAAACGTTCGTGAAACTCACAAAAAACTGCTTATTGGAAACTACATAAAAGGCGAAGCTGAGTCATTTTTAATAAGTGCTTTTAACATTAAGTTACATACATACTTACATACACGCTAATCTTATAAGTTTCAGTCCTTCCCTAGTTCCCGTACTTGGTAACATTAAATTGCACATTTATAAACTCAATAGTAGAGTAGTCGTAGTCGGCGTTTATATCATTATAGTGATGGGGCTTGATTTCCAGTTAGAATAGTGGCAGCCTACAAGGTAAATGGCGTGCGTAATCTCCAATGGAACTATTTATTTAATGACTACTCATTGCTATCCGGATGTATGTCTGTGAATGTATTTTTGAGCATTAGACTCAAATGTAACTGGGTAAGTGTGATGAGCCGTCATAAAAATGATTTGATATTGTTAGTAGGTTAAAGGTTACATTAAAATTTGCTATAATTACCGAATCAAAACATTGAAATAACTAGTTCAATATCTTTTACTTACGCCCTGACTGGACAGGATCCTACAAATCTGTTTGGTTCTTTCCTCAAAAGCCCATTTGTCTTTTACTCATAATTATGACCTGACCAAGTTTATCTCTAGACTTTAAAAGATAACTTTGATTTTGTTTCGGTCTTTCTTCTCAGACGGTCGAGAAACACCGAACTAACATAATTTTTACGTGAAAAAGTGTTTTTTCGAACCAATTTACAGCAATAAATAAAATTTATCACCATCATTTATCGTTTACTGTTATCTTTAAAGTAAACATAATTTCATAAAATCCATAACGTTAAAAGCTCAGAACTTTTTTAACAAAGAGTTCATAAATCACTGAATACTTTGTGTTAAAGTTATGGTAAAGTTAAAGTGCACTTTATTGTTCAGAAAAATATCGCACGATTCTAAAATAAAGCCATTGTTGTAAGCAAATTATTATTGCTCCATCTGAAAGTGATAAAAAACTTTAAGCCGCAAAATAAATAGACTGTCACAAGTTAGATCGAATGTCGTTTCTCAATTAACATAATTATTCCGAACAATTTATTCTGTTGCGCGTCGCATTGAAACATAATATGTATTAGTTTCATTGGTATGTAAGCACCTATGAATAAATGAAGCATATTGCACACTTGACGCGCTCGTCACCCACGCCTCGCGCCTCGCCGCGTCACTCTGTCATCTCCACACCATCGGTAAATACTTTTGCTTACACAATTCAGCATCGATGTAGAGGAGCTTTTGTCGCGGGGTCGAGGACCTTCGGCTATACTAGATAATTGCATAACATCTCTGTTTACATAACGTTTCCTAATTAGAGACAAGATTTCTCACAAGCTCACGAGCGTAACCGAAAGGAAAAAGATGGACCGACGTCGGACATGTGTAAAACTATAAACCGCAAACAATAATGGTTGAAATCGAATTTGTTCTCCGTTACTCAAACCTGCTTTGTCGTAAATAATAAAATGTGATATAGTAGGTAAGTACGTATATAGACGATGATCTAAAAGATTGCGGTCGAGCCCGTCGGATTCTGCGGCGCTCTCAAGGAGGACCGGACTATTTCGAAGCCGGAACCGAACCCGCACATGGAAATTCTGCGGTCACATCGACTGAATTGAGAACTGTTCTTTTTAATACTTAAATCAATACAAGAGCGAATATACTTTGTCTCTTTTTTGCCAATGTATCGAACAGAGATGGCGACCTGAATAATGTAGTCAGATCGTGTTTTTGTCTACAGTTTCAGTAAATTATGATATGGTTTTCATTTTCGAGATAAGCTTCCGTAATTTCATATCAAAATTTAAATTCAGTAGGAAATTATTCGAAAATTATGTGTATGAGTCAAGTAGAGCCAGTCGACAGCAATGACGCACTTACAGTAAACATGAACGCGTTCGTAAGTCTGCTGTTTACAAAAATAAATATAGAGGGCGATTGGGTTTGAAAAGAAAATTATTAAAATGAAATAGCAATTAATTGTTTGGCACCTTAATTAATCGTTTTGCGTAAATTTTCTTCTTTTCTTTTCTTGCTTTACAACTTGTGAAGGTCGACCACAATTTTAACCGAATTAAAACTAAGCTATTACGTTATTTAGATACCCATATTTCTAGCTCGCTACTGCTTATAGAAAGTGGATTCAGATTTTAATTACACATTAAACCATTTTGTGAGTCCAAAGTATATATTATGTACCTACATAAAAAATGGTGACAGTACCTGTCGCCGTATTATTAAGAATGTGTAAGTTGAACAATATATTCCTTTACCGTTCAAGTCAGTCGTAAATTGTGTAAATATATTGAAAAAACATATTGATACATGGCCGGGATTGAATTTGCGACATCACAGTATCTCGTTTCGGTCCGATACCCCACACCCGAGGCTGTCACCGCTTCTGTTCGAGTTTACGTGATTTATCTTCCTTAACATAATGCGACTGAATACTCACTTAAGAAGGTTTTTTTCCGACGCTTATTATGTATCTATAACGACTAGACTGAATAATCTACCGAAAATACATTAATTTATATGCACGTGCTAACAACGTGATACAACTTTTAATGTCATTAAGAAATCACCGGTTTGTGTGATGATGGCATGGCGACTGGGCGAGGTTGCGTCTGCGAGCTGTCCACGCTCACATGGCTATATTTTTCGTCTATTATTACGGCAAGTATCGTTCGCTTTCACTATCGCCCATCAAGTGACGATGTGACAGCATAATTAAGCGCGTCGAACATAATCACGCACGGGTCGCGTGCATTCAGCCTGGAGGCTGGACAAAAAGATCGGTCGTGACCCCGCCTGAACTGCCGGATGTAAAGAAAGTACTCATTGCAATCTTCCGGCCTGCGTTACGTCCGTCATCGACAGTCATAAGTCGAAAAATAATGTATGCTATTATCATAAGACCGTTATTATTTTTTCCATTCTAAAGTGCTTCATAGAAACATTCGTGGGTATTTAAGGGTTGACAGATGCGATGTCTATGTTGCACATCCTGAATAAACAAAGGAACTACTAAAAAGTAGGCAGGTTAATACCAATATAAAACAATAAAATTTATTATAGCTCAACAAGCCAGTTTTCTTTTGTGTATATTATTATTTAGAAAACTATGTTTATTTGAATTCAAACTTGAATTTAAATTACGCATTACAAAATCATTTACATGCACGTTAGCACAATAATGGTGAATATTTAAAATATTAAATAAGTATGTTTAATACTACAACTTGTGTAACAGACTGATAGTGTAGTTGTCGGTGTTTTATGAAACTTTTGTCGGGGTGGAGGTGCATCGCAGTGCGGCGGTGCGGCGGTGCGGCGCGCGCGCAGTGGGCGAGGTTAAGCGATTGCTTAGATCCGCGTTCACCTCGCATTGTGTAACCGCGCGGTCGCGGGAGGGGCGCCGTGGGAACCGCCGAAAGCTCGCTAACGCTATGCGCAGCTTCCGCCGTTACGGCCGCATTAACTTAACGATGCATCTCGCACGCCACCGCAACCATACGCAACGCGCTGCACACCTCACGTCAAATTGATTCGATCGTCATCTTAGCAACAGGAAATTATCATGTTGATGCCGCAAAACATTGCCACCTAAATGTTTGTACCGAGCTGATGCGACTTTCTAGTGTTTCGTATTACCTATATATGCATGCATATTACACGATTTGTCTAAGAGAACGGCGAAGATGGGCCGCGTACCACTCGCCTGCCATAATGCAGCAAACGAGAGCATGGAGCGCTGAAGGCACACAAAGAGCATTGTGAAAGTTATGTTATGAATTGGTATTGTTTTGTAATTGTTTCTAAGCCGTACAGAGCGGTGGAATAATTCATAAGTGTTGTTGTTCCCAGCGGCGGCGATGTTGTTCTCGCGACGACAGCTGAATAGGGCAATGGTGGCGGGCCGTTAGTGCGGCGCGGGTGGACAGCGGGCGCGGGGCGGGGGGGGGGGGTGCCGAGGGCGGAGCACCTGAGCGCGCCCTGACCTACGACCTGCGGTGAAAGGCGCCCGCGCGGGCACGGGCCGCGCCGCGCCGACGACATAGCATCGGGCTGTTTCGCATGCGCAGAATGACCGGATTTACGAACAAAAACAATGACCCAAAACTGTGATCTTGTTTCGTTATGATTGAATTTTTTTAATAAGTTTTTAATTTTTTTTTTACTGCGTGCATATTTTTGGTGAACATACGGTGTGGTCTTGACATTAAAGTAATTTATGGACTTTAGTGGGTCCATATGAATACCTGTAAGTATGATACTTTATTAATTTTAATGTATAGTTATTTCCGTGCGGCTTTGCAGGGGAAGCTGTTAAATCTAGTTACTACTACATACTACACACTAGTAATGAGATCCTGGTGTTACAGTAGGTACCTACTACTGAATATCTACCCCCGCATCACTGTCAATAAACTGGTCTGGCGACTGTAGTGAGGATCCTACTGGGCAGACGACATCCCCGAACCGTGCCCCGTCACTGTTCGGTCTCCAAACGCTCGGAATCACCTATTCAATGGCTGGTAATCCACCTAGTAGACTGTACTGAATACAGAAACACTTAATGAAGTCGATGCATGATATCTTATTGGATTTTAAATTATGTAAGTGTCTACTTAAATTAATTACACTGAACCATTTTCTGTTTTTTTATTGTGAGTAGGTATGTAACCAATTACATGACGCCATATTTCTGCTGCGAAGCACGAAATGTCATTAACTTGAAGGTACTTCGACTTGCCATCGCTTTCGTCGGAAAGAAATGACCCTGGAGACTTTTACTACCTGCAATGTTTACAATAATTACCAAGAGGAAAATCTGTTCTCGCAAACAAAATACAATTTCTCATGTAATGCATTGTTATTAATTGATGTAATTTCTTTTTAATGGCTTTTACTGATTACACGCTTGTCCCCATTGGTATTCGTTAATGGTTTCAGGAATTAAACATAGCCTTTCAGAGTTATTGACAGCAGGAAATTCTTTAATTTGCAAAAACCAATGAGGAAAATTGCAAATGAAAACGTCTACAGTAGAGACACGCATTCAAAACTGACCAGTGTAATAGGAAACAAATAACATTGTGAGACGTGTTCACATAACACATGAAACAGTAATGACGCAACTTTCACGTACGTTACATGTTGGTAGAATGAATCGCAAGGCGCCTCTTACACGGTAATGAAGATTGATGGCTGGCGATGAGCACGACGATTAGCGGAGAGGTACCCTCATTTGTCATGGCTATCGTGTGCGATTGTTTTTATGTTCTAAATATTTGTATTAACCCACCATCCTTTCCTCGTGACCAGTGCATGTTCGTCATTCTCGGCCGCTATTCGTATCGTGAGAAACAGTTAAATTTACAAAAACTCTTTTGAAACTGTGCTAAGTGTATGTCGTCATAATTGGCCGCTCACTATTTTCTACCAGCAATTACGTCATTACTATCAATAAAGATCAGTTTCTAGTTCATTTTACTAGACTCGTCTTTCCGTTGAAATCTAGAACTAAACTTAGCATAGACAAATTATGCTCCTATAGCGGCAAAATACATAAAACGAACCGTTTTTTACCCATTGTAAAGAAGACGGTTCGTAATCAGATATAGGAACCGCGCATTAGTCATTGTAACTATCACTGGAGTCCACTTTGTTTGAAGTACTTACGAGAAGTAATGGTTGTGCGGTAACTATAAACACACGACCAGTTCATTCAATATTGATATGTAGTTTCTGGTTTTACTAGTAGCGACTACCGTCTGACCTCTCAACCCTAAGCGTGATGATACATATGGCGTCCGTGTGGACGCTGGGCACTACTGACTGTCTCTATCATCGTTTAGTTAGCTACTTTAGATACCGACGTAAAGGAACTGGTTGGCTTAATTGGTTTGAGAATAAAATGGATAAGTTGTCTAACAGAATGTTCTACTAGTTCCTCCCCAGTAAAGAATTTAAGTACACTTAGATGCAAACAAAAGGAATCACACTTCGTTGAAGGAGGATTCCTCAAGGCAACTATTAAACAATTTACAAATTGTATCAAGAGAATTGCAGTTTTTTTTACAAATGTTGCCATAGTAGATGGTTTGCCAAACCAGGAGATTTTGCAAACTTTTGATCACGAAAACGTCCACGAAAAAGCACTAAATTGGCAAATCTAATTGACAAATAAGTATCCAAACATATTATAAACAGGAAATTCAAGTTTTATTTGTAGATCAATTGTATAAATTAGTATTTAAACACTGAAATGCTTCGATTTCCGCGGATTAGTAGGTACCGTTTTTTTTTTTTTTTTTAAGGCTGGGAAATCATCCAATGGCTGCTCCCGCTCTGGGTGGAGCGGAAGGGAGTGTCAGACTCTTACTGACTAAAACCCATCCATGTTCCTTCCGTAGCCCTTTATGTTCCGGGGTAGTGGTAACCCTGCGGTGAGTCGCCTGCCTTGAACGTTTTAAAATAACAGACAAAGTTATCGAACGGCGGGAACCACAAATAGGCGCATCGCTTACTATCCTAAGCAGGCAGTAATAAGAGAGTTTAACAGTGTAAATTAATTTATTAATCAATAAGATGTTAATCTCACTTAATTAATGAAAGTCCTTTAATTGGCGTTCCCCTTAAACACTTTATTAATTACCTTGTATGGCAGCGGCGAGTTACACGCGAATCTTGCGTGTTCTGCGCGACCTCTGACACAGATTTGTTCTGCGCGACCTCTGACACAGATTTCCCGGAAAGTATTAGCTTAGGCGCTCCTTCAAATCGCAAATACAGCTCGTTATTTCGAAAGCTTATTTTACACTAGTCGTAGCCTCAGGCCACATGTAGGTAATACCTGTATTTGGCATTCGTCAAATATCTAACAAAGATAATGTGCCACCACTTGCCGCTCACTCATTGTTTTGCCGTTTTATGTATTAGACATAAATTGTATGTATTTGACATAAACATTTGTCTTTGCCAGAGTTAAGTTACATGCGGATACTTAAGTCGATGATAATTAATTAGAAAAAATATACCTATTCATTTACGAGGAAAGAATCGATCATTTACATTTAAAAAAAATTACTTAAGATAACAGATGAACGGGAGCTGATAAATTGACTTCGTAATGAGTTGCTTATAGTAGCGTTTCATGGTAAATAATGTAATTATGCATATTTATTTCATATCAATATATATATGCCACACAATTTTTAAGTTTAAAATAGCTGTGATTAGAATTCATCCTTGATCGTTTAAGCTCTTCCTCCGAAACGTGATAGATAGGTACTACATCCGGCTAGACGCAGAAATCCTGCTGCTACTTCGAAAGCACAATAAAATCTCTGTATACTGACCTACGTTTTGTACGATGTGTCTATTTTGTATGTGAAATGTGAATACAGACAAAAAAACATTTTAATTTCGATAGAATTTGTCTGACAGTAACTTGATAGACTGGTAACGTACCGCGGAGAAGATAAGGGGTAAGTATTTTTCATCTCGGAATACTTTGACTTATACTTGATATTAGCGGAGCCACGGACATTGCCAGTATTTTCTTTAATGACGGAATTAATCCGGATAAAATTATACTATATCCGTTCTAAACTCAGGACATCGATGTTTCCAAGTAATTGCTTTGAAGAGGTCGAAGAATAGTCGTCTCGTGGGAAAAACACATCTTAAGCTTCATCTTCTGAGACTAGAAGTTCCTATTAAGTAATTTAATTGGAAAACTTAACATTATTTGTGAAGATTCTATTTATATTATTATACATCCTTGTCTAATCCCATTTCCGTTTTCATATTATAAGTAAGTGAGCAAATAAACGTTTGATATACTTTGGTTAGACTTAATATTTACTGTTGTTATTGAATAAGTAAGAGCTAAAAAGAACAACGAAATATTGTCCTTACATAACGATGAACTGAATGACCCGTGTCCGACCGCTTTTTGTGCTCACTTTGTGTCAAGTCATGTTACTCGGACAAACTCTCCAACGAATAACAGATTTCACTCGATTTTAATACATAGTTATCAAGAATGCAATTTTAAACGTGATCAATATTGTATGCACATCTGAATTTTATTATGAAAGTTAAACTGTGAGCTTTGTGAGTTTTATAACGCTTGTGCAATTTTATTCAGTCCACATTTCAGTACCTAATATGCATGTCGAATAACAATCATGACGCTTTAGAAACGTTGGTCGCTAAATATGAGAATGTTATGAAATGTTGCTCAAAATATAGCTTAAGATAAGATGTTTGCGCAATTGTTACATATTTGTGTAGTTTTATCAGCATCAGTGTGGCTGTTGCGGCAGTAACGGTGTCGGTCATCGCCGAGATCTGTCGATGCGCGGATAATGACGGACGGCTGAGACGGCTCGCCTCCTCCGCGTTCAGCGACGTGATGATGGCCGGTCATATTGCAACAAATTATCTATACTCATTTGTACAAATGAGCTAGGCATGTCGGCCGCAGGCGGTTCCCACAGACACAGACACCTCGTCAACTGCTGCTTAACAAACAAACACCTCAAATTGAAGAAGCGACTGAAAATCTTTGTCTATTTCAGGTGATAAAGCGAAAATATGGTTTTAATTGATAAAAACGGCCTCACCTACTTTATTAGGAGTAATAATAATGACTTTGACTCTTCAGTTGGTGGAAACTTAAAATGTGCATAATTTGTATTCTAGTCAGGTTTGTATTTCTGTAAAAAAAAATATTATTATGCTATAAAACGTGTTAAATGTTACCAGATATGGTAAAAAGTGGGTCTTGATGATGCATAGTTAATTGTCGCCGAGTGAATGGGCTGACTGTTGAGATAGAGTTTATCCAAAGTAATATACAATTACAATTTAATACGTTGATAAGCTCTCAGTAAAAGACCGAAATAAGTAAATCGCTAAGTAATGTCATCTTACGATATTCAGCCTATATTGGGCAATCGGTGAAATATTTAACGTTTCATAACCTACGTTGCTTCGGGAGATTGGTATTTCAAAACTGTATCGAAACAACATCCGTAACTATCTAGAGCTGAATCTAATTCCGAGAAGCATTCAATGTCGCCGGAACGATGGTACCTACCTATGTTTAAATCGAATTACAATAGAGAACGGCCCACGCGAGTGCCTCACTGCCTCACTGCGCACTTAACCGCACGGGTTGGCCATCAATTGTCAAAATAGTTCCGACATGAAACAATGGTCGATAAGCTCGCTAGTCGGGAGAGAGTGATTTTCCGTAATTTTAATATAAATAATTGCGGACCGCTAGAGTGGAAGGCCTTCGGCCGGTCACGAACGTGCGTCCTCTCGTCTTGCACTCCTTATTATTCGATACGCAGAATTGTCTCTTCGTATTACATCAAGTTGTTTTGATTTTGTAGTTATTGCGGTTTGCGTTAAGCGTTATATTCATACTCGATTTGTTATTGTTGAGATGTACATTCCATTGTCGTTTTGTTACATTCGAAACTAGTTCCTATTGACACAAAAAATACGGTGTTGGGTGGAAAATAGGATCTACTTACAAGACCTTTTATTCAGTTTTTATGTATTTATTGTACAAAAATATTCAGGATCATATGCAAATTATTCTATTAGACTAATAAATCTGTAGATTAGTGTCAACAATCAGCATACATGGTCATAGATACATACATTAAGAGCAGCGCCCGACAAAGAAGTGTCTCATGACTTCCAGGAAATAATCTTATTATACGACGCTTTAAACAGTCTTAAAAGCAAAAGCCTCGCATTTTAAAATTGTGATGCAATTATTTTAAACGCTGACATTGAAAAAGACAAGTTAAAATAATCCGAGAATTCCGAGTGCCCTTCACTTGCGCAGGCGCTGATGCATTGTGATGGCCGCTGTATTCAGACCGTATGAATTCAAGTCGGCTGCTTGAGCACGCTCAAATAAGATCACTTGAGAAGTAGTCAAACTAATGTAGACAGCTGAGCTGAATACTCAATCCGATACTAAATAGTTGGAGTTTAACAATGAATTTTCTTTGCAGACAACAGTCAAATGTTGGATATCGCAGCGAGCATTTAAATAACATAAAATTCTTATATAACTTCAACAGCAGCATGAAAAACGACTATATTTCAACCCAAGATTGGTTTCTCTCTTGTCCAAGACAATTAATTTAAGAGGAGAATAAATACTCGTATCATTCATAAGGTTGATGTATCTGGAACGCAGTCGTTATGAAAAGATTTTTCATTCGGTGTCGCAACACAAACTCTGATGAAGTTTCATCATGATACTTAGGAGATATAAATTACAAGACACCAATCGAAGCCTGTGTAAATCATTCAAAGGCATGTGATGAAATTGCAACAAAAATAATAAATATAAAAGTTTTATGATATTCACAAAATGTTGTTAATCGTGCGACTGCGGTGTGAATTCAAGCGCTAGATTTTGTTACGACACTGGCTAACTTATGTTTTAAAAGCCATCTAAAAATATAATCAAATGCAAAACGGGCTAATGCAGTCGCCAAACTTGCATCGCTGATGTGTAAATATCAGCGCTAAAGCTAATGCACGAAATGTGGGCAGACACGTTGACATTACACTAGCGAACTAGATCACGTTGCATTAATAACAATTAGTCGTGAAAGTGTTCAGTGTCTGCACGTCTCAGCTGAACAGGATGCACGCAGCAGCCGCAGCCGCATCAAGCAAAAAGCGTTATTGAATTAGGATTAGACTAATAAAACCTTTCAATCTAGATGTTACTGCTTGACTGATCAGCCTAGATAGCCAACTAAATTAAATGCCAGTTTCCCAGGGACCGCGTCCGATACAATTATAATAATAAATAGATTCAAGGAACTTATCATTCACTGTTACTTCGACTGTGAGACACTTTTATCAGTTTTTAAAACAATTTTCTTGGGAAATTCAATACTTTATGGAATAAATTAACTAATATAATAACTCGAGTATTAAATTGCTTCTCTATAAAATTAGTAAACGTAAAAATATACAACTACTGATATTTCATCGATAAAAATAATGAAGAAATGCACATGAGCTGGCAAGCACAGCGCTGTCACTCGAAACTCCTCATAAGGAGGGATGAGGTCGAGTGGGTCATCGACATTCAGTTTAGTGGGTAAGGTTCGTGTAATAGATGAGTGGTGCGATTGCGGGCGATAAAGCATCAAGGCGGGCGAAGTGCGCGGAGGTGGCGTCCCGAGGTGAGAAGCGTGGCAACAGGGCGTGAGATAGCGCGCCCGATACCGTCCGCGCGGGCTAGCACCCCGCCAACCTACTAACGAATGTAATCCAACTGTATTCCATGTGTAGGACATAGAAACTTTTTTCAAAGTCAGTACTTGCTTGATATGCCTTACGTACAAATTTAATAGCAGTCATGTTAAGTTTGAAGCCTAAGACACTATGCCACATTCGATGTACCATTTAACGGGCAAGTTAAGGTAAACTAACTGAATTTGCTCTATGTAATCAAAAAGCGTTTTTATTCAACATGGGAATCTAACCTCATAAATCACACGTCTCCTTATATTTTATTACGGCTTTGCTTAATATGTTTACAAAACCCTAAAGTGATATCTTATTAATATTCTTCTCCTCATCGACAATGTTGAAATGTTGTCAGTCTGTTGTAATCATATTCAGTCAAAGTTATATCAAGCGTTCGGATTAGTAAAATGATCATTCATTATAATAAAAAAACACTTAGGAATGTTGAACATAATATGCGTGTGGTTATAAATCAAAACATTATAATTATTGTTTTAAGTTGTCGAATGATAATTAGCTATTTGTGTTTCGGCTGAGAGGCTGTGACAATATAAGCCAGCAGCTCCACGCCATTTAGGAAGTATTTATGTAAAAATCAAGCCGGTGTTTATAAAGTTGAACTCTATGATTACTTAATTGACACGGAACGGGTACATACATACAAGTTATGAGGGTTACGAATAAGAAGCCTTTACTCAGCAAATTGGTATAATGACTATGATCTGTTCCAATTTCGAAGTTGTTTTCTGAACACCGTTTTTCGAATCGACACCTCCTGTAATTAATGCACGTCACGCGATCTCTGTACCTACAGAACACGGGTGTAATCGATTTGTACAAGTACGGGTTTGCACAACGGGCTGAGCTGTCATTTCTCCGCGCCCTCGGCGACACGACATCAACCTTCGCGTTGACGTTCCATTTCGCTCGATGTGTTCTCACTGGCAGATTTTTTTATTCGCGTTGCACTTAAGGTTTATCGTATCCTTGCTTTAATTTTTCAGCGACGTGGAATAATTACTGACGGCATCTTGAAACTGTTCACGCGGCAACGCGGCGATGACAGCTGCGCCGCTGCCTATCTGATAATACAGCGGTGGGATATAAGGAATGATATGGCCATCTGTACCGACTGCGAGCTCCTGCTAGCATTCTTTATTTTAGTTCCATGTTAATATAATTTGATAGATATATCTTTCGAATGAACCGTTACCTAGCCAAAGTTATTTTACCGTGGACTCTTCAAGCTGCTTGTAAATGTGTTTATTCATTTATTTATTCTCAGTAATTTTCTTTGCTTCTATTAATTGTACACGAACCTATTTCAGGCTTCATAAGCCTTGCCAAGCCACCTGCCGCCGCGTACTTACATTACAGAGATCGAATCAAGAGACTCGTTAAAATTGTCCAGGGTCTACTTTGCGAACATATCAAGCACATAGTGATAATCAATCAATCCTTTAATCTTAAAGAACGTGTGCTACTTTGTGAAAACTTTTACACCAACGCAAGTGAGTAATTGCAGGCTTCAGTTCACGTAATGATACGCTTAGCGGGCGGCGAGGTGAAACGTGCGAGGATTTTGATAACCTCCAAAAATTAAATTCACAAAACGTCTTAAAAGTGCGATGTGGAGTAAAATCACGCACAGTGATTACAAGAGGCGTGTTCTGTCATTACGCTGTCGGTGTTCGGCGGTTGGCTAACGAGCCCCCACTCGCCTGAACGAATTCCTCAACGCGCAGTCTAACATTCAGCTTCATGTGGGGGGCGTAGGGCCACTTGCTATCTTGTAGATAAGCGGTGACTTTTCTGAATTTGTAATAATGTTATGGATTCGGTAACAATCTTTAAACATATGACTTTAACTAGCAAAAAAAATTGTATAATTTGAGGTACCTATACCTCAAATTGTAAATTTTTCTTCACGTGTAAATTTTATTTTATTACAAATGGGTAAATATTAACTTGACACCTTAAAACAATATAAGTACCTACTAACTAAGGATGGGCCGAAATTCGTTAAGTACATTTTTTATATAAGTGTTCAATTAAGTCTTATTACCTAGTGGTATTTAAAATTAATACAAGATTCGACGTGGCTCTCTCGCGAAAGCGCAGTGAAAACAACTGAAGTTCGGCCAAAGTTCGTACTCGCTTCAAATCACGTTTGGCCCATCCCTGCCTCATACCTAGTCTTTAGTGTTTTGAATATAAATGAGATGGAACATACTCTTGCAATTACTCAGACGCTTAATAAGATTTTGTATCTTTGTGGAGCTGCTGTCACATGTTTAAATATCAGTTTACGTTGTTTACACCAAATTATATAGCACTGTCCAAGTAATTACGGATAACACCTTGGAACAAGAGGTCAAAAAGAAATTCACTTAAAACTGTAACACGCCCTTCACAAGAACCGAACCGCAGCAAATTTATAAAGTCGGGTCATTTTCGAAAACCAGTGTCCGAAAGTGAAACTACCCGCGCATTTATTACCGAGTAAAATATGTAGATTGCCGGCAAGATAATAATGATATGTGCTCGTGGTAATGAAATTTCCCGCTGTCAAACGGTGCCAAAGTAATTTGCGTTGCTTGTCTCTGGCAACGAGTGCCCCAAGGGCCGCTTTCGAGCTTGCGCAAGGCGTTAATGAGACGCACTCAACTTTTATTGGGAGTAACGCACGCGGCTAGGGTGGCCCTCGGTTATCTATTGTGGCCCCACACCATTGTGGCGCAATGGCGTACTCCTGCCCAACTCCCGAGCCTATCACCCGGCATTCCGCGCAATACTCTATTATGCCGCTACTGCGTATCTTATATTAAAATGATTGCTCACGGTTATTGGCTGGCTACTGACCCAACCGTTGATTGATTCAACACAAACTTACTTTTTATTTATTGTAAAATACAAATGTGTAAAACGAATGTTTGCTGTAATAAAATATTTATTTACGTTCTTACAGGTGGTTTTATGACTTTTTATTTGTTTTCCTTCATACTATACTTTCAAAGCGTTGGAGTCATTAACCCTGATTGTATTTACTTGCGAACTTAATAAACGCGCTTGCTGTAAACAGAATAGCGTCATAAAATCTGTTTGCAAATAAAGAGGTTCTTATGTTTAATTAAGTGACTCGAACAGCTCAATTCGGCTGATAATTAAAGAAATTGGTGCAGCTTTCTTGGGTATGCTAAATTGTTGTTAAGGGCCATAACATTACAATTTCATGGAAGAGCCACATGGCCACCCTGTGCGCGCGCGCAGGCGATCCACTCATATTTGTTAAATCATCGGAACCCTGTAATTTTGATCGATATCTTTATTGACGGCACAAATTTATTGATCATTTCTTTGCAAACGTTCCCTGTGAATACAATATGGCGGCCTGTCGATGTCGGCTGTCGCAAGTGCTGCAACACTCGACCTTCTTGCGCTGCTCAGATTATTGCTATGGTTTCGTTTTTCAATAGCCATTTTATATCAGATTGACCTACTTCATTTTGTTTGTGGAAACTGTATTTCGCTTCATGCATAATATCTGTTAACCGATCGTTAACGAGAAATGTTTAATTATTTTTACCTACTCATGAGCGTATTCCAAGTAATCAACTGGAAAATTGTACTCCACAATGTCAACGGTTAACTTTGTTACGTAATCATTATTAATTTAAATAATTTTGCATTTAACTTAAAATACCCATTATTAAGGTTGGTATTCAAAATGTTGTGGATGGAAACTTGAGCTACGAAATCCGAAAGCGTTCAGCAGTGTGTGGCATGGAGCGTTTAAAAGCTTTAATTTCATCAAACATTAATATTGAGATCTAACGCAAATTTAGACGTGTTTTATTTGTTGTACCGTATTGACATTTGACCAAATGGACGCAACGCCGAGGTGTTCGACGCTCCCATAGACTGGATATAAACCATTCACGTCTGACAGATAATAGCCCAACGGCCAAAGTTATTACGTTTTAATTTGTTAATCACGAACTATCCGTAAATTATGAGTTTCGTCCGTAAATCTTCACGTGCAAAAGCTGGAGGTTTTACTATAAAGCACACAAAGGTGCGTCGCCGATTTGGCTAATGGTCTGTTCGCTCATACGTCCGGCATAACGATCAGTGCTTTTACTTAGGTCGAATTTCCTTATAAAACAACCGCTATCAGACCGAAATTCAAAATACCAAACAAAAAAAAACACGTATAACAACAACAAAATCAAACTCATCTTCTCTGAACACGGCAATTAACATCGAATCATCTGGTAATGTTCACAGCGAATGAACAATCGCATCGTAGTGAGGTACCGCCGTAATCGTTGCGCTTTACGCCTGGCAATTGTGATGGTGATTGGAATATGACGTTGAAGCAAGTTTATGTTACAAAACTAGTCTTTATACCTAGATTAAGAAAAGAATTTACATTGAATGTCTTGATGGCCTCGTGATAAAGATCTCGCATCTAATGCACGAGGGTCTAAGTACAAATGAGCAAGTAAAACTGAGAGTTTTTCAATTGATTATATGTATACCTACTTTCTGAGCTGTTCTTGTACAATACACATCCCTGAACCTAAACTAAACTAAACTTATAGTACAGTTCGGGGATGAAGATATAGTTCAGTGTGTATAAGTCTGAAATCGTCCAGCCGTCGTGGTCAATGTTCGTGCCTTCTCTATATGAGAAAAGGCCTTTGCTCAACAGTGGGACAATAAAAGGCTGGTACTATTATTTAAAAGTGCCCACAAAAAATAGGCAGCCTTTTTTTTTGAGGGTGGGAAATCGTCAAACGTCCCGGTCTGGGTGGAGCGGAAGGGAGGGGAGTCTTTCCTTAGCCCTTTATGTTCCGGGGTTGCGGTAACCCGGCAGGCTTCGGCCCTCACGGGCCCCTTCTCCCAACGCCACTTCCCAAACAGGCAGCCTCGCTATGTTTTTGTACAGTAAGCCTGATTCTGCCATGATCTCCGCCATTATTAACATGAGGCTCGTACGGTTCTTCTTTATTACACTTGCTTGAATAATGAATAGTCAATCAATCAATCTGCCGTGCCTTTTCTCAACTATGTTGGGGTCAGCTTCGATTCTAACCGGATGCAGCTAAATAATCGTAGTTTTAAATGGAGCGCCTATTTAACCTCCGCAACCCAGTAATTCGGTAATACGATAACCCTTGGTAAGACTGGCGGTTAAACTTTCGGGCTTCTGACGACTCGTAACGACTGTCAAAGATCCATGTATGGCAGCTGGGACCAACGGCTTGACGTGCTTTCCGAAAAACGGAGGAGTCTCGGTTTATAAAGATGATAACCCATCCTTGAACTACTTTCCATTCCATGAACATTTTCTTCTCTCATTGATGAGAATGAAATGGTCAGTACATTTCTGGACCTATTTATAGTAATAGTCTTTGTCTTTGTTACTCAAGCTATGTATGTATATTGAAGATCATTGTCAATTGCAATGATTTGCACTCACACTTATTCACCTTGTACGACATAATAGAGATGGGTTAATTTATCATCTGAAAGTTACATCAATTAACACTTCTACCGATTCACAATATTTCCCAACAAACTACTTACTCTTCTCGGTTTTACGATGGGGCTAATTAAACGTCTAAGAGATCCATATTGGTCGTAATTTAAACGAACAGATACCAACGATTTTATTGATACTAAAACTGCAGTAGAAAACTGATTAAAACGTGACGCAAGTAGTTAGTTGGTTGCGACGATATAACGTTGCGTTTAAGCGGTAGAGGGTGTAGAGCGTGCGTAGAGCAATGTATAGAAAATATGTGAGGAGTTTATACATCGCTACGACCGTCCAAAGGCTTATATAGTATCATAACATATCATGGAGGTGAATGTAAGCACAGCAGGCTGGCTCCGTCACAACGTACGACGCTGCCGTCATGTCACATGTTGTTGGCTCATGTTCGCACAATCGACGCTATTTCATCGATGGCCTTATCTCAGCCTTGTCGCTGTACCTGGCGATGATTTATTCCTCCATACTCCTCCTACTTTCTCCCTTCGAGGAAACATTGTCGTTAGTATTTGTGACCACTATAATCGTAATTATGAGCTCGCCGTACATGCCACGGTAATGGCGGGTAAACAAACATTTTTCATAAAAAGACAGAAACATTTTGATGGGGTGGATATTCGCGAGTTAAAAGGTGCGTTAAATTTTATTGGAATACTTTGGTCATTCGCACGTTGTCGAAATATTTCACTCGCTTGTATAATAAAATACAGGTCTGTATCTTATATTTTTGAGCTTTTGTGTGTTTTATGGTATTTTTTGGATGTTAGTATCAGGTTTGGGCCTTGGCCATAACTGAGCTTTTTAACTATCCGATTGTATTAGATCAGAAATTATGAATTATGTAACTTGTTTGCCTATTATACTAGAATATTTAGTTCTGTTTCACTTAGGACATTACTTACACAAGTGACTGCTATTACTCAGTGATAGCCATCTAATCGGCTTATAGATCTATTTATTTGAACGATAAAATAGTTGACATCTGTAGAAACTGCACATGACATATTATTATTATCTAACATTATTATAGAAAATATGTCACCGTCATAATCAAGTAATAATGAATTACTATCAGAAGAAGGTGGCAGTTATAAATGTCAGGCTAGTTATAAATTTCCCCATTAATATAACTGCACAATTAAAATAAAAAGAAGTTGTCTTTATTTATAATATCGTGTAGGTGCGGTGAGACAAATAAAGAAACTAAAAGTGATTTCGTGCGAGGTCGGCTTTGTGCTGACGTTCAGCCCGGCTATATTACCGACGAGGTGGAAGTGACGCCTCAGATCCGAAACTATTCGCTGCAAGCTGTGGGGAATTCTCAGATTATTATTATAACCTTGGATCATATGCAGTCAGCTCTAGGAAGTATTAGACGATTTCTACGAAACTACGTGCATTGATTCAATGATGAAAATGGCGTTATCTAAAAATCTTATGAGGTTGCTGTACGTGCATACCTACCTACTATATATTAGCCATAATAGGTTATACCTAAACAGATGTTTGTTTTTAGATTTCTTAACACACAAACAAACGCTAGCTTAACATGTCTGTATTTATAAACGAGCTACGAGTATTTCCACAGACACTAAAGACCCGACATATTTAGTTACCTTTTGTTCTCTCGCAGTTATAATCAACGACGAGATTCAACAAAGTAAATAAAACTCCAAGTTGAAATCTTAATGGTCGTTGTTAAGGTATTACATTAAGGACAGGTCCGCGGACTAATAAATCACCACGTCACGGAAATCACCACAGAACGCCGTAAGCGTAGAAATTGATCACTGAAAATAAAAAACAAAGTCGTGGTCCAGTTACTTGCCTGCAATTATTCTTTAGTGAAATGAAAACACAATAGCCGCTTTATATAAACGTACATTTAAATCACTCAGACTTTCAATGATTTAAAATAAATGGGGTAATAAATTATACTAATAAATATGTATAAGTCAAGACGTTGATGTCATTACAGAAAAATGCAAATCAAAGTAGTCGGATACGTACCAAAAATAAAATTTTGCAATAGTAGACACATTCAGAACTAAGTGTTTCTATGAATCAATTACGTACGACATTATAATTTAAATGTACCCAGAAGACATTATTTATTCTTAATATATTGGGTCGTTACAGTACGTACGTACGGCCCGTATTTTGTAACGCGAGATAAAAATACGGGTTCCTGAGCGACGATTAAAACTCTTAATAAATGCCCCTGTAGTCATTTTTTTCCGGCGATGCAATTGAATGGAACAAAAATGTCAGTTGAATTATGAAAGCGATCGATAATGAAAATGTTGGTACTCATGCAGGCCAGTAGAAAGTGTCTCGACCTGCGTGAGCTTTCGTTAATTTGGCAACTCGGCGGGTCACTTGAACCGCGGGTCACATAAACATGTCGGCGCCCCGCCCCCGGCACTACTTTGTTTGTTAATATACTGCCAATTATAATCAAAGTACGTGCACTTGTCAGTCGCTACGATATCGATTTCTTAATCTCTTTAAATCAACCAGATTTCCTCGTTTCCGTATATCTGCAGAGATCATTTACGCGAACCTTGAAGGTTTTTCTGTATTTTACCGATTTGTTTTCTATTTGTAAGATTTTCGAGACACCTTGTACGTAAATATCTGATTTTATTTTGTAAAATACTTGGGCATAATAATATTCATTTCGCGTTTGAACAAATTTCCATAGTTCCGTTTTACAATGATTGTATACAATATAGTTAGTTGATGTTTACATTAAGAAAGTGTCTGTGTAGAGTGATTGCAAAACGTAGAGATCGTAGAGCCGAAATATAGTTCCCACGGTGCGCGCGCGTCCGTGGCGGGGCGCTGTCGTCCATCAACATCATTATCTATTAAAAATATCACGTCATATTGTTCGCTATTTTGTATAAAGTTACTTTCCGCGTCGGCTTCGTCTCGTTATCGGGGAATATCTCGAAACACCTATAAATCACAACAATAGTAATTATGAAACTCAACTCTCACGTGTTCGGCTCACTTGCGAAATGATTCGAGCACTATAACGGTGCTCTTTTGCATAAACAAATTGTTGTCTTTAGTATCTTATCTATCAGCTTATTTTAGTTAAGAATTCCAGAGATTTGTTTTTCGTTACTCTCTTAAAATAAATTAAAACAAAAATTGTGTAAAGCTACGCTGGCTGCACTACGCTTTGCTACGAGTTAGCTCTAATCTTCTGGCAAGGTATTTAAATGGAATTGGTGCTTTGATTTATATAATGTATACGATATTTATGGTACCATAAACATAGATATCGAAATAAAATTAGTTAACTGTTAATTTGTCAGTTCATATACGAATTATTTAAAAGATATGTTTCCCGTTTTCGAAATAAAATCCAGTTTAGGCTTGTTTTCTTTGAAAACGTTGTTTCAAAGAACATATAATACATTATAAGAACTACCCTTCATACAAACAAAAGAATATTTATGTTGCCTACAGTAAACATGATAAGAAACGTTATTCCTTCCTTAACAACGTGCTGGAAGTTAATAAGCTGTCATATATAGGAGAACAATTGGACCGGTCTCATGACACTTATGTATTGCATTACCTGTATACCCGTACACAGCTTATTATAGTTTTTGCGCATATCTGCCTACTTGTTACGTGAGGCAAGTAATTTAGGTGGACGTAGGAAGGCATAAGGAAACTTTTTATGGAGCGCACGAGGCTATGCGTCAGGCTACGAGGGAGCGCGCCGGTAATTGCGCTGCGCCTGCGCCGGCCGCCGAGCGCGCTCCTGCTCGCCAGCCTCGTCCTAGAAAGCTCACCGCACTGCTTCGTTACTGCCCTTAAGACTGATTTATGTCTGTAATAAATATTTTTTGAAAGTTCCAGTGTGATAATAACTCCATTAATTTTGATTAATGACAATTTCTTAAAAGTGAATTTTTGACTTGGTATCTCCGAGCGCGACCTGTCTCGCCGTCGATGGCCGAACCTTCTACATTTTAATTAACTCGGTGCTCTCTGACCGATTGTTCTTGTTTCGATTGCGATTTAAATAAAAACCAGTTGCCGTTTACTGCTAACGTAGGTATATCATATTTCATTAAGTTTTCCATTTGCAATTTTATGACTCTCAGCTTCTAGTATACAGGTTCTGGAAGTCTGTTGTGCATGCACACAAAAAGGTATTCTAATCGCAAAGCCGCCAGCACTGTATTTCTTGGAAATATAGACTGTGCGTTCTGAAGTATTTGTCCCGAAACATGGTTATTTTCCGAGAGAAATACATTCCCAACGGTGCTTATCGCGAGCGGCCGCTTCGGGTGGCGACACATTCAGCGCATTTGCAATGCGAGATATCCCGCATTACCATAAACAGTACAAGGCGGAGGGCACGCCGTCTATCGCGCTACGACATATAAATTATTCAAAATAAAGTATCGCTTAACCCCTGACCCGCCGCCGCACCGCGCCCGGGAGCGCTGCGCCCGCGGAGCCCCGTGCTGCCCCGCACTGCCCCGCAGCGCCTCGTGCAGCCCCCGAGAGGTGCCGTCGCGCTGACACTCGTCGCTCAGCTCACTCCAGTGTACGTAAGAAATACCCATAACGAATAACACAGCAATCATGCCAATCATTAGGCAGCGGCAGCTATACCGTATTATATGTTCGAATGATCTTTTTTACTTCTTTTCTGAAACTTGAGTTCAACCCCGATAAAAAGAAAAACATGAATTTAATAACAGTAAAATATGATGGACCGCTATTATATATAAGTACATATTTTTAATCGCTTGTAATAAAAAATGCAATAGGTATTTTTTAACTGAACAAAAAACTAGAATAACACGAAAGCCCATGGAACGTGGGCTAGTTAAGTATAAATGAGCCGCTTAACGTATGGAATTCTTATTATGAAGCATTTGCGATTAATGTGGAGCGGTGGGTCGCGCATGTGGCGTGCGGCGGGCGCGCGCACCCGGCAGGAACCGCAGGACGCTGCTTATTTACTTAACAGCTTTCGCAAAACGGCCCATTACGGATAACTGTACTAAATAATTACTGCAATGTGCCTTTCTATTTCTATGCGCGCGCGTGCGCCTCCACCTGCCGCTGATCACTGTAATTATTTACTATGCATGAATGCGGCGCGCGGCGGCTGTCTAGGACGACTCGGACAAAGAACGGTCGCTCCTGCAACGGACTGCTCGCGGACAGGTTACGATATCAACATGGGTGTGCTGCATAGCAATTTTAAAACAAGCTCATTAATTCACATTCGCACGAAACGACTCCTAGACAAGGGCATGACTCAACGAAACTCAATTTAATTTTATCGATTTCAATGAAAATTTAACGCTTTATGATGCTCATTTGTATAAGACGGCAAAGTAGCAAAATTTTACATTGAATACTTTATTTTATTATTCAGTACAAAAGACATCAACGCACTACCAAGTCATGTTCTGTGGCGCAAACGTGGTAAATGGGTTTCTTCGTGGCTAAGTAATAACAGGCGCATGGGTCGATTGATTAGGTTAAGCCATGCTTGCTGCGGCTGGTCCGTGGATGGGCGACCATGTTTACATTCTAAGACCCCTTCGTGCTTCAGAGAGCAGGTTAAGCCGTTGGTCTTAACTTCGACAGTGGTTACACCCTCAGAAGCCCGAACGTCTGACAACCAGTCTCACCAAGGAGTATCGTTTTACCCATTAACTGGGTTGTGGAGGTCAGACATGCAGTTGTTCAATGTATACTCGTCACAAAAATTAAGGGATATAAAAAGATTCCAAATTTTTGGGTGATTTTTAACGAGCTGTAACTCCGAGGAAAATGATCGTACAGAAAATAAAAAGCAAATTGTAGCTCCAAGTGTCTAGTTTTCAGATAATTTTTGTCCAGGTCTGGTGAAATCCTAAGAAAAGTACCGAAAAATTTTTTTTCCTAATTTTTTTCACGTCTAAAAAAAGGTCCACGGGTTTAAAAAAATTTTTTTTGATTGTTTCGTTCAAAAGTTCTTTTAGGAAATGTTATACCCTTTAATTTGACGTAAACAAAAAGCCTGTACGACGATTTGCCGCGGAGTTATCGTCAATGAAAGCAAAAAAGTTCCTTTTGACTTTGATAATCAATAACTCCGGAAATAATGATCGTATAGGTAATCGAAGGTGGGTTTTGAAAACTGCACGATATTCTCTATGAGAAAATGAAAATACTGGTATTCAACTGCATTAAACTGGAAACCATCACCCACATAGTTAAAAAGAGCTGATGTGGAATAAACGCGTTCTGTACAACAAAATGGCTTCAGATGTTTCTTGTTGAAAAACTAAATGATGCGTACCTTAGATATGAAATATAATACACTTTGTCTAATAAGACTATTCGTATATAAATAGCTTCTACCCGTGACTTCGTCACCCCGTCGCATCGCATCGCCTGTCCACGATATTACTTCGTTTTCGCTTTATTTCAGCTCCTCTTAGCGTGATGTTAAATAGCCTCTAACCTTCGTCATGAATTGGGCGAAAATATTTTTCCAAGTCTATAATCAAAATTGGTAGATTAGACGTTCAAACAAAAAACCAAACAAACTCTTCAGCTCTATTATATTAGTATACATATATTATATTGAGCGCATCCTTGAATCAAGTACCTCGTCTTCCGGTTAAACTTCGTTGTATTTCCCCGAGTGCGGCGGCCAGTACTGCCCAATCGTTGTGAGTGCGTCACTTCACAATGAGTACCTTCCATTTCGTAACCTGTAACCGCGTGCTTTATTTGAAACGGTAATTATTTGATTTTTGTTATAAGTATTTATATGGCGGCCTCGTGTTTTCTGGCCTTGTCAACGCAGACATCATTTCGAGTGGCTTCTCTGATACAACCTTGAATTATCGATGACTATCAGGATGTTAGTATTTGCATTGTTTTTTGGTTTAGGCAACAAGTCAGCGCAACACTACAATCGAAACAGGAAATTAAAACAGTTTTGTACCTAGTATAGGTAAGAAACCAGAAACGATGATTGTTTAAGTCACTTGTGTTGAATTTTTATTTATCACAATAATTTATAGCGTAATCAATCAATCCGATTTTCTCCATTAAGTTCAATTTGTTGACATGTAGGCAGACTACAGATCATTTGCCTCTCTCGTTTTTAATCTCCACGATGTGCGACACATTATAATTTCGCTAAGGCGATTATGAATAACCTACGTAGCTATGTGGGTATGTGTTCTGGCAAAAGGAGAACTGCAGCATTATATATATACAAGATTTAAATCGAAGTCAAACCTTCATACCTATTTATTACTTATCCTTAAACCTTTTTGCCGTAAACATGATAGGTATGGAACCTAAAATCTAAGAACTATTGTTTACAGCAAATTAAACGAAAACTGTTGACCAGTTTCTGTACATTTGTCTGTAAAGCCAACCGTTTACGACTAAGAATCTTTCTCGAAGGTCCTGCAGGTATCGTAAAACCCAAGCATGGAGGCACCAGAAAAATAAAATGTCTTTTTAATAGAAAAACATTTTGTGTCACTACGGAACCTTGTACTAACAGTGTCCTTACACAGCTTTACATTATAGGCGTTTCGAATTATCGGCACAATGAGATAGGCATGTGCCGGTGACGCGCGCGGGCGGGGCCAGACAATTGAATTGATAAGCGACTTTCTAGCCGAGCCATTGTGCAGTATCGAACCGTTCGGTGAATACGAACTACGGGATAGCACCGACTAATGTAGGTACTCTATGAATTAAATTACAGTCCGACTGAAAATAGATTATTGTATGCTATTTTTAATGATGCATTACGAAGAGTAAAATCTTTCTAGGCTTTTGCTTTTTTTAGGTTCCGTATGTCCGCATGAAAAAACGGACCCATATAGGAATTAATCCCAACTACAGAACCGTTCATTGTACGTGGTCGGAGACACACTTGCCCGTTTTTTATTTTAATTTATTTTGAATAAAGTTCTGTTCATCATTTTGCACTATTAGGACGTGTTAGAAAAGATAAAAAACCACGTTTGACATATCAGCGGTGAGCCGTGATACTGATCCACTAGAGGGCAAAGGCTGCTTCTCGTACAGAGAAGGAAAGAGCATCAATAAGGAAGCTTGCTCGCTTGCTCTTGTTGGCAATTCCAAACCATTAAATCCAGGTTTACTCACGATGTTTTTCTTTATGTTCAGGTCCTGCTTTCTGCCTTTAAAATAGAGCTTCGCTAGTTAGTGCCCGGTGGTGACCAAGATGATTCTGCAACTGAAACATAACATATTTAATAACGCCTAAATTAGTCGAATGGGTAGGCAGAGAGGTATGTAAGCTTTACCAACACTCGGGAAATACTGGCGAAATATGGGTGTTAGTACCTACCTACTAATAAAAAAAAGTCAATTATTGTTGATTTAGCGGTTGCATGACGAGAACCTCGTGAAAGTAGAAAAGATCATCAGATTAAGTATCTTGACCTGGCTCGCGAGGTTGTCGACACGTGGGATCTAGATGCAGCAGACATTGTGCCGATTATCGTGAGGTCAATGGTATAATAGCCAACAGCCTCGACCAACTCCTGGGGACCTGGACTCGCGAGGAACGTGGTACTTCTGGACACGGCACGTACCGTTAGGAGGTTCCTCTGTCAAGAACCCTGACCACTCGGTACGTTGGATTCTATTACGGATACCGATGGGCTGCTGTTTTTTATAATTCTTAATGTTTTGTTTAGTAAATAAATATTTAAAAAATTTAAAATGACAAGATTTTAAATTATGGAAGGAAACAATAGTCATCAACCTTGCACAAATACAGACTTTGGGTTGTTATTGAGAATAGTCTGATGGAAATTGACCTGTTTAAATGAAAACACATAACATAACATTACGCCTTGTATCCTCGAAGGGTTAGATAGAGATATACCTCCCATAGTAGCAACAACAGTTACACCAGTTATGTTAAAGCTCCATGTAAAGAAATGTAAGAAATACTTTATTTAAATGAAACCCCACCAGGCTTAGCTCAGAAATATTTACGATTTCTTAATGCAAGCCATAGCTAATACAATAAACCTTCCTGTAAGTCGTATTTAGTTATGTAAACCTTTGCAAATTGGTAATTTTCTTCTCTATGATTAATCCCTTTGTCTTCTTAAAGTAGTCGTGATTTACGCTGAACCGGTCCGTTTCAGTTTACGAGTTAGTTACCAGGTTAAGGGAGAAGCACCGGGGTGGCCCGCGAAATTTAAATTTTCATATGTTTTTGCAGGTCAGTGTCAGGTGTAGCATGGTATGATCAGGGCCGCGAATCATATTTTGATAAATATGATTCGCGGTCGTAGTAAGTATGTATCTACAACATTATAATCATAAGAATCATCAACACAGCTCAGTAAATTAGAATTGGCCGGGAATGTCAAGATTTCCTGAAATAGTCAGTTCCTAGGGTAGAAGTAACTTAATTTGTATTGATGATTAGTATGATTAGATTCTAATACTATCCTGCAAATTGCAAAAAACGTAAGAGAATTCCAATTTAGTGGACTACCGGGTAGCTTTCACCTTAAACAGATATTCTTGGTATTGTTAAACAGCTTGTGAAATTGCCCCTGTTGAAAGTATAGAAGTAATTGTGAGTGGGAAGCTACGGCTTAGTGGGCGTTTAAATCTCTCTAGCTACGCCAAAATGAGGCTACCATAACAAATTAGTGAAAATATCTGTTTTGAAGATAAACCTATTATTGTTTGATATTTATTAAATTTTTTAAACAGAATAGGTGAGTACATACCTACCTAGCGTAAAAACACATAAAGCGCGAACACTTTTTGTTCATCAATAAACGTTTAATATATTTATCACGCGTTGCTATTAACTAATTAACAAGATAAAATCATAACAAAAGCGATGAAGGCTACATTGTCCATTTCACGCTATACAGCGCCCGCGCATACAAAACTGCCGATCATTGACAATACCCGAATAAACAGCTTATTCATCGATCATTCATATTCTTTCAGGAAATGAGGAGAAAGCCTCAATGACATTCCGTTTTTCGTTCACTTCATGTTATGATTATATTGGAAGGTAATTGGTATTAAAATTATAAGTCCGAAATCTGAGAATACGATTCGCAAGATAATTTCAAGCCTTGCAGTTGTGAGAGATAATTAAGTGAAATTACAGAGCTTGTAAGCGATGTACTAGCGACTTGTAATTAATTATAACACTTATGTAATTGTATAATTTTTAATTCAATAGATGCTTTCGTCATTGTCTGTGGTTCAGGTTTTTGACTTTATTAGTACCTACCTAAGGATAGTCAATGTTTTTGAGGTTGCTTTTCCTCGAGGAAAGGTGTTTAAGCTCAAACAACTACGGATACCTAGGCACGTAGGCGGTTACTGCATACCACAGTAAATTCAATTCTTTGGAAATCTTATAACTATATGATCAGCTATTAAACATTTTCTCGGAACAGCATACCTTACAAAGTTAACGGTTTACGATCGACACGGTACGACAATTGGACGTTGACACCTTGCAAAATTTTTAATCAGTTAAAGACACTACCGACGGAAAATCTTTATTGTTCTTAAAAAAGAAAGTTTAACATATTTGTTGATTGTTTAACTATAGATGATTGACTGACGGTAATCAACTAAAATTATAAACGCTACTAGCTTTCTTGTACTACTGACGTAACGCTTTCGGCGCACACAGATGTTGATGTTATTAAATACTACCTACCACTGTACCTACTTATCTTTGTTCTTTTATTTGTGTCTTGTTTCATTTAATTTTCATGTCCACATAAACATTAGAATTCTATTTGGATTATAACGAATCCATTTCGAACAGGAAGCTTATACGTACTACTCTGTTTTCTATTAATACTACATTTACGTCACCCGGTGGAAAAAAAATGTGTTAGACACTGATTTCAAGGACTAATCTTACATCTTGTACCTAATTTGTATTGAGCTTACATAAATATGTACTCCTTTTGGAGAAACTGCTGACGGACATATAATTTTGGCTCAATTTTTTTATTTACATGGTGCTGCGTCATGAGAGCAAGGCGAACATGTCCATACAAACTTGAGTAAGTAATCGCGATGTTCTCTGCACACTGATTCCCACTGACAGAAACTTGATGAACGAAATAATAATGTCGAAACATCCAATAACGAATGACGTTATTAACCGCAGCTCTCTCATAAATATTCAATAGGTGTGGTATTGAATAAAAGTAAAAGTGAATCCTCAAAGGCTTTAAGAGGACTTTTGATTGATAGACGAGCTACCGCACATGTCTAGGAAGTGCATGTTTTTATTAAAAGTAATATTGATTGTTTTTAGGCCGCGTTCAGACCTCAAGAGAGGTACAAAGCCAGAGCTCACAAAAAGTGGTCTCTGACTGTCCGTGTGCATTTTAAGCAGCCACAAAAAGTAGTTTTCGAGCACAATCGCCCAATAACTGCAAAACAAACGCAAGCATGTGGTCCACCCGAGTACGCGCTGCGGCGGCGCCTTCACAATCTCGCTCTGGAGATCATCGTTTTAATAGCTACGATTTATCACACTCTTCGTTTTTTAGTAACTGTGTATCACAATCAGTAAGCCACTCAGCTGCAAGGTCGCCGGGTACAAAAAAAACTCGCGACTTGTGTTTTTGCTCTATTTTTATTCACGAAGAAAAAGAATATCAGAACACCTATTTGGAAGTGGCGAGCTCACCGAGACTGGTCCGTACAGGAAGTTAAACCAATTGAACAACAATAAGATTTATGTGTTTTTCGAATACTTTTTTAAAGTTTCATTCGGTCATTACATTTTTTTGCGAGAGGTAGTTATTGCGGCCTCATAACTTACAGTTTAGTTTCTATGTAATAAATAAGTTACGAATTTACATAATAATTTCGATAATGTATTTCTTTAGTAATAAATACCTATTACCTCTTGGTACATTAACCTACAGCAATGCATATATCGAAGTAGGAAATTAATATCTGTAATTAATCAGTTAGTTTTAAGCACATTTTAAGATATTAATGTTAAAATATTAATTTGCTGGTATTACTATCATTTCGTAATGGACGTGTGTGAGTGATTGTGGTGGCAGGGATGCTTGCGAGTGAGCGTCCCTTGAGTGAACTTGGTCCATCGCAGGCGCACATTAGTTGTGCCACGGGCTATTGTGCTACAACTTATAAGCGTTATGCAAAATACGAAGCGCCTTTCGATTTTGCGATATCTATAAATCGAGACGAGCGATCGTGGGATAGCGCAGGTGAACGGCTACTTTGATGAGTTACTTTAGCTTAACGACCAGGTTTATTATAAAACGATCACTTTTAATTCTATTAGGAGTTTTATTTTTATATCCAAATTTATACTTCTATTTTCATAAATATTAAAGCTAGTTTAAAAGCTTTACTTTATTACAGCTTTAAACTTTAATGCTTAATCATTAAAGTCGTCCTTTAATTAACGATTATTGTGAATTTTTGATCTTGGTAACGCTTAGATAAAAGATGCCGCGAATCTAAAGGTAGATAATTTATATAACAACGCTAACATTGTAAGGAATCGTGTTTCGATCGTTAAATAGAAAATAAGGCGGACGTAATATACAGACTGTTAACCAAAATTATATGAAAATTATCAGTAGGCGTTATCTTCCAAAACGAGGTGGTGAAAGACCCTATATTTTCTATTGTGTCGGTTGATTAATGGTACAGTTTAGTTTAGCTTTTTAATACAGATATTACTTTCAAAAATCCATTTGCAATGCCATAAAAATCGTAGATAACAATCGTCGGAACGCATTAAAAACGTTTATGAGTTGCTTCATGATATGATGGTGCCATATCTTTATGTTGCATCTCTCACTTCGTCCCGTTAATCCTAGCCTGACCTGTTTAGCTATACAATTTGATTTTATACATAGGCATAGTTGTTTTTGGACAATAGCTTTATTTGATATAACCTAGCGATTTGTGATTTATTGCTTCCACGCTTTGTTTGGTACCAATGCTAATAATAAGTAAATAATAAATGATAATATACATAAATAATGTTTTCGTAACATAAAGGGCTGTGAGCGGAACATGGCAATTAATATAATGATCTATAATATCTTAGTTGCTATGCCAGTAACTGTGTCGTAATAAGTTTGCCTATTCCAAGTATCCATACGAAAATTAGCAGGTATGCTAACAAGACTATTCAGAGTCAATTTTCCTATTTCCCTGCGGCACAAAGTTGCTCGATACTAGTATCTCGTTGACACACATACACCCATCAAAGAGGATATGTTGTTGCCTCACAATTTGTTGGTTGCAATTTGCTTCCAGGAAAACAATAAAGCGCAAATTTTGCGTCGATAGCCATTTGCGTCAAAACACGTAGTTTTAAATGGTAATTGCTCAGATAGATAACCTGTTCTGCACTTTCAAGTGTAAACCAGTCTTTATTTTTATAACTCTATCAGCTACGTTAGACTGTTTAATAATCAACTAATCAAAATAAATATTTTATTTTGTGTTCAGGTATTGCCATATTAAAATAAATATATGTATATAACCGTATTCATAGCGTCTTTTGAGTGAGTGTTTAACATCAATGATGATCAGCTAATAAGCACTTCACTCACAGTTTTGGTAGTGAAGGTTTTTCGGTTAATCAAATAAAAATACTTGTTGTTTAATATCAGCTCTGACTACTAAATATTATCACAATTCAACCACGGTGTCAACTTTTCAGAGAATGTGAATAACTTTTCGATACAATTATTTGTTATCGTATTTTTCTGTTCTCTAAAACACCAGGGTATATCCTGGTGTTTTAGAGAACAGAAAAATACAGACAGAGACAGACAGACAGGACCGATGTCATGCTCATGTTTAAACCAGAAATTTAATTCACGCAAACTTAAACCTCGGTCTAGTCTATAGGTACCAGTCTATAATACCAGTTTCGGCACTAATATAATTCACATCATTCCGATGAGCTGTATTCATGCGAGATGATGCATAATCCTATTATAATACCCATTTTGACATGTTTGATAAGACTGTACAGGCGCCAATTTTTAAGTAGTCGCGTTATAGCTACTTATTTATATATTATTATCCTGTTAAATACGAATGTGTTATACATTCGTTTTAAATGTTCTATGGTTTGCTTATCAAAATCTCACGTTACATGAAGGTACATAAAAATGCCTCAAAAATGAACATAATTCTTGCGAAAAATCCAACTTATATCGCATTGAAAGTAATCTTGGTATGTTGTTTTAAATTATATTATTCAAAGGCAACACAAAGTTGAACCAGTCTAATAATATTATTTTATTTAACGAGCTTGTTGGATAATCGCTTCTTATTTGGGCATAACACGTTATTTAATGGATTTTAAACACACACATTATTCAAATATATGCAAGGTTTTATTTCATATCAGTATATAACAATTCGCTGCAGTGAATATGAATTGATTTTAAAATTCACAACGCGTTTATAGCAGAGACAATATTGTTCGCGCGGCGCAGTGGGGGTCCTGATGACATCTCGCAGCGTGCAGTCTCACTCTATGAGCTCCGTTCTAATCGCACACGCCGACTGCCCTTCGGCCTTCCAACTAGAGTTCACTTTGCAATGTCTGCATACTCGTGCTGTACATCCTACAGTACTTTAGACTTTATTTCTATTACAGTTATTGAAAATAAAAGCGTAGATAAAAAATACAGATAGAGGTACCTCGTTACGAAATTAAGCAACCAAATGGCTTTCGATATCTGTGTTCATTGTTTGATTCACGTTGTTTTCATGTGCGCGGGCGCGTTTCGGCGCGGCGAGCGGCGCGGCGCAGGCGCAGGGTTATCGCGGTTCGGGCGCCCGTCACGGTTCCCACGCCGAGCGGTATTTTAAATACCTATTTATCTAGGTACGGCGACAGGACCGAGGTGCATTCTGTTTGAGTAGCCTCTTCTGGATGGGTCAAGGATTCGCAGGTGACTGCAGATCCGTGCTCGTTACACGATGCGATGCCGACCTGGCCTTGTAACATGTTGTCTGCCATGTTCTATTATACAATTCGAATGTACGACATGACTTAAATTTAATTGTTGTATGTTATTCTTTGACGAGATTGTTTGAATGAATAAAATACAACAAAGCTTTTATCAGAGCTTTCTTTAACATAGTACAAAGTTGTTTTAATAACGTTATAGGTGATTGTGGTTCACTAAATACCGTTATATTCTTATTAAACCTACAGAAAAAGATAGCTTTCTGAGTACTACTGAGTAATAATTTCCAATAAAGCATATATAAGAGAAAGCATAGAAAATTCTGGAAAAGTTAAGTCTCCGCGTGGTCACGAGTTCAACTTTATGATATCATTAATTATACCGACTTCGTCTTTAGAATTGCTAGAGGTAACATTATCTATAAACCATACCTGGTAAATAAGGGCAGGATAACAGAATACTGAATAAACAAACCAGATAATTAACAAGCTCAAATCGCAGTTGTTGTCTAGCAAAAGAACGACAGCAATATGGACTGACTGCATATATAACTCCGCGTGGATTTCAGCCAAATTGATTGGACTCCTGAAAAATACGGGAATTCGTTTGTTGGAATTTCATCACTTGGAACACGTTAATTTACTGCGATGCCTTGTTATACCGACAACATATTCAATGATTCGATCGTTGTATTTGTTATCGATATATTATTATTACGTACTATCAGAAACTTCGCTGTTAAATATACGTGATTAAAAAATAAAGATGTAAAAGAAAAAAAAAGTAAACAGTGAAAAAGTATTATATTCTTTTACATTTATTACATTATTAATTTATTTAAAATATTTTCGCACACAATAATGTTACAAAAGCGGACTTAATGCTTTAGCCATTATAAACCAGTCAACCAAGGGAGCTTTTTGAACTGCGCCCTGTAGCTCCCGCGTGCATATTTTACAGAATCTAACTACTAACGGATTAAGTACTTCGTTACTTCGAATAAACAAGTTTAGCGCTAGAATATAATCTATCGGTTAATTGCATGTACCTTCACATGAGATAAACGGTACCTGGTATCCTGATCGGCGCATATTGCTGACAAAAAACCAAAAACCACTTTTCGTGCTTCTGTATTATATTCACAACTTTATCCGAATATAAATACATAGCCTCGTTACAGTTTTATTGTGTCCTGTACGACAAAGTATACTTCTGAAAATAAAAAATCCACTTTATTGCATTTACCTAAGTAGATACGTGTGTATGAGTGTATACGGAAGACGGGCGTATTAAGTTACCCGACGATTAAGTGGGTTGTCGACAGTGAGCATGATTCACATTTTACCCCGACTCCATTACTTTTTCGGTGAAAAGAATGTGCAGCGGGGCAGCTGAAAAATGTACGGCAGTCGAAATATTGCGACGCATATCCACAGAAAGTACATGTGTTCCCGCTGAGAGCAGTCGGTAATGTATGGACTTTATGGTGGAGCCTTAATAATACGCACGATAAAAGTTATTACAATCAGTCAAGTACTCCTCATATTTCAGGATAACTTATGTGCAACATGATTTTTTTTGCTCTCTAAATTCTCAATCATGCACTTATTTATTTTTTACACACCGAAACAGTGCAGTTGGAACGAAAAAATATCGAGGTAAATAGGAAGTACCGAATCTATAAATTATAACCGATGACTGAGAAGTTTTAGTAAGAAGTATGTGTTTAATAGCCGCGGGCGCATAAAGGTATTGGTGATTCCACTCTTGGAGATTTATTGTAACTGTAATTATGAAACCTATTCGTAGATAACCATACGTGTGTGATTTCGGCCAACAAACGATTTAATGAATAGGTAGCTCAACTGCTAATTGAGATCTATTACTCGTATCTTTATTATTAAATCAAGGTCTACCACATGCTGCATATGCATATCAGTATGCAGTTAGGTAGAAACGGAGATTTGAATCTTGCAAAATAACAAGAAAACGCAATTTAAACCAGATTGCATCAATTTGTAATTTAAATTATTGTTTTTTTTTTGTAAATGAATCTACGAATCCACCAAATCTTAACTTTCGCTACACTCCGTTTGAAATGTATTCTATTAATTAAACGCTCTTGTCGCAATGCAGCGGGGATATTGTGCAAACACACACGAGGACCTGTATGCTAACTTAACAGATATGTTACTTAACCCTAACTAAAGGATCAAATTTCAATAGAACGGAATATTATCACACAGAATTAGTCTTCCTATTGGTTGTAACACATAATGTTCTCGAGATACGGTCTCATTGAATGGTACATTTAATTTTCTATTCAATTTCTTATCTGTAAATGTATGGCACAGTTATATTCGTAACGTGGGAATCGTCATTGATTCACTTCGGATTAGTTCGATGACTATCGGTAAGAAAAATAAATTAATAATAACTTCGATATTGGGCGATGTAATCTCTGTGAGCTTCCGAAATGAGATTGCTGACGCGATAATATAAAGTGATGGTACAGCTTCTGGGGGTAATAGATCTTACGGTTTGTAGCTGTGTGTGTGGTGTTATTGACGCTGCTGTTTATAATCACTTTAATGATTGAATTACATTTCTACATATGTTTTTTCTGTATCACGAAGAAAGCGCTAAAATAAATTCCAAGGCGTGTCTAAAAACCTCGTCAAGCTTTAATAATTTCAATTAAAAGGTGATAAAACCACACATACAGTGACCGGTTGTCAGTTTATAGAGTAGTCTACTAGTAAATAGTTATTATTTTGTTTATTTGACTTCTGTGTTCGTGGCTTGATTAGCAGCTGCTCTGCATTCTACTTTTTATACTTCCAGATTAGTGGGGTAAGCAAAACCTACGTATTCAGTTAATTAAATAAATGTAGAAAACTCTTTTAACTAAAATCTCTCAATAGAATCTGATTATCAGAATGTAGTCCGAGAAAGGTTGCGATGGTGAAAACCAGCACGCGTATCCTATTTCAAGTAAGTATAGTATGCTTCTCACATTCTCACCTCGCTCGTCTGCGTTATCCTTCCTTTCCCTTTCCCTATCGTCATAACACAACAATAAAATCAACTGTTTATTATCTTACATTACAAGTGTTCGAACACAAAAATCACTTCTTACGAGGAGCACGGCTCTGAGGCGCGGGGAGCGCAGGCGCTGCCTGTCCCATACTAAAACATTACACTTTATGATCACTTGTCTAATAAAACAATCGAATAATTCGGTTATTGGGCCTCTTAAATATGTTACAAGAGGTCTTTTGTCTGCTAAAAGTTTATTGATTTCATATAAATGGAATCATAATATTATGACAATAACCGTTCACATATTAAGTTTTAAGCGCGAGTTCGCGCTTAACGCTCTTATCTTAAGACTGATTAAACTATACTTTGCGGAAAAATATAACACGGAAACGCTTTTATTTTTCATTTAAGTTCATTGTCGTTGATATAAACAGCGAAGTACGAGTATAACAAGCGATAATGCTCGTGCGCAAGATAGAGTGCGTCCGCGCGGCCTCACCGTGGAATAAATGCCGTAATTAAGTGAAATTATTATAATTCTGTTTCTGAATTAAATGGATGTCACAATATCACGCCCTTAAGTAACCGTAAATTCATTAAATATTTGGTAGGTATCTTGATTGTCTACATAAATGGTGTCGCATGTTTATTATGCATAATTTCTTGTGTTTTAATTGTTTTGCATAGTTTTGGCCTTTATTCTGCCAAGAAAATCATGTGTGACAGAAAAAAATGTCCCTTCTGTAAAAGTACTGATTTTAATTACACTCCATTACCCAAGAACACCGCTCTGATAAATAATTAAAGTAATTAATTTTCAAATTTGTACAATTTTTTTAGCGAAAAAGGCGTCATTTACTCACCGTAAACACGTAACAGGCCAATACGTTACTTGGAAAGATTTCGTTTTTTACATATTTGGGTCCGATGTGATTTCGGGTGTGAGCGTAGATATCAAAAGCGGCAATCCTATCTGTTATCAGTCCATTATGGTCGCAAACAAATGACGCAGCTTAAAGACTTAAAGCTTTTTAACGGGGTGAGAGTCGTGAGTCGTCGCCGGAGTAATTAGCCGCGGAGTTGTTTGTGCGGCTGGCCGCGCCGCGCCACAGAACATGTGATGTAAGACGTACCGGGACAATGAGCCAGCCAGCACTCGTACTGTCCGTAGGTGCCGTTTTTAATTAAGTCGACCAGATTTACAGCTCTCTGTAACGTTGGGTGTTCTTAGTTTAATCCTATTTCTAGTTAGTGCTTTAGACTAAGCTCTATTAGGTACTTGTCCATCGATGATTGGGTTACATTGTATGCTTATACTATTGCATATAATTCTTATTAAAATATAGATACTATAACGTGTGATGTTTAATAGGCCGCACGACCAGGCTTAGACTTTGTTATTTCATTGCCGAGCCATGTAAATAGTGCAAGCGCTGTGTCGCGTGCAGTCGTGTGAACATGTAAACATAGGCAGCCTTCGTACAAGTTTTCGACCATAGGGCAATATATCATTTGTTGTTTTGTTAATTAGCAAACAAGCAGTAGACTGCAATATGTTATGATACCCACACCTAGATCTTACAGCTGATGCAGCTCCAGGCGCTGCATCAGCTAGATACTATTGGCATTTACATCTATTTTCCATTAAAAAAACCCAATTAAAACCCTAGGTATGTATAAAGAGTGTACAAAATGTTTCATTAAGATAAGTCCATAACGATAAAAATTATATGTACCACGTTGTAATTATGAAAATGGACAAATTAACAGACTGTACCCACTCATGATTGCAGCCTTATTCTTTGACGACATTTAGCCGAAAACGTTGTCAGTATTGTGACAAATTGTGAGATAAGGACTTGTGAGATAAATATATCGGCCACGAGCAAACCAGACGCAGTGCTGCTGCATGCGATTACCGCTCAGACGCATCGCACCACTGGCTTGTGACGTCATCTCGAAGCACTCGCTTCTTTATCGAAACTAAATATTCATCTCACAATTCTAAGATCCGGTAGGACTATATTTACATAAGTAATATAAAAAATAAAAACAAAACTAGTGCACGATTTAACAGGACTTAGGTATGCCAGTAAAAACAAGACGCACAAGGCCATCCAATACCTGCAACGTGCTATTTTTGTAAGTTATTATTTAAACAAAGATAACAGGCTGGCTCCGATATGTAATTCGTGAATACTAAACAAAAAGTTTTGACCAAAGGCTAAATCCGATCGGCGGGTACCTATATACCTACCTATTGATTGAAACCTTCAGACTGAATACCTGACTGAACTCGATGCGTAGCGATCGTCATTCGTTGGCTCACCGACACTGGTCGACTGCTACGCTAGATACCTACAAGTTTTTATATTTTTGCTTTTCGTTTTACGGCGAGTATTTTAATAGAATTATATTTTTTTTATTTTAACGTTATAAATAATTGAAACGCGAAACAAAAAATATAACGCCTTACTAAGTGCAACGCGTTAATTAAACCGTTGATCTGGCTAGTAACAAATTCATTTAGTAATTAGTTGAATACTTTTTACTCCAAACATTATCTACTCATTAATAATACTTTTAACATTTTAACCAGATGAATGCACATGCACACTTACGACAAGTAACATTACTTTTACTATTTCAATGCGAAAGAGTTAAGAAACTTTCAAAGATGCATTTCGTAATGTTAATTTGATTATAATATAATCAACTGTTGAAATAAATGATAAATTGGTAATATACTCAGCGACGAGTAGCAATTGATAAATAAATAATATTTTTACAACAAGCTGTTTAAACTCAGCATCTTACAGAAATGCATTCATTTAAATATTTGTCTGCAAGGTGTTCGATTATGTTCTTTTATTCTTAACATTGTGGAAAATTTCCGAGTCGTTAATACTTGTCTATTATTCTTTCTCTGACATACCACAAGGCTGTTAACATCATTTTTTATGAATGAACGTGATCAGCTCTCTATTTAACAATACTCAATAATTACAAGAAATATATACACAGTTTTCAATGTAAATAATAATACACCCCTACTTTTCATTGCATCAATTAGAGAGAGGTTATGAGAACATACTAGTTATAACATCAACAGGACATCAGTACAAAAAGCTGTCGTTAGCTAATTTCTCGGCTATTCAAAGTAGTTGTCTTCAGTAGTAATTATAGATGAAGTAGAAATAATAATTTAAAAAAACTATGGAGCAGCCGGTAAAGGGCGATAGCATCGCATTCAGACCGAGAACCTGCGCAGACGCAGAGGCTTATTACACCACAGATAATCCTTTGTTCTCTTTCTTACAATTTCCAAGTTAATTAGGCAGTTTTTACCGTTAATAGTATCTACAAAACAGTAATTTATTTGTCACATTAATAATTGTAACTAAAACAATTAGTTTGAAACTGACAAAGCTAAACGGTGTAATAACGACACACGTACTCGTGCTTCCATTTTTATGACTAGAATTAATTTACGTAATAGGTGCACGATTTTTCATGTGTTTAAGTTACATAGGAAAGTCTTTAAACAGTAAAGTTATTGGCGTTTCACTCTTCTTTTTTAGGGTTACCTACCGTATAAGAAAAAAAAATCAGATTACAAAGTTACCCTTGTAGTTGAGGAATTGCCTGTGACGTATATCGACGTATCGGAAAACATGATTTTCAACTACAATCTGTAAGCAGCGCAGTTAATTGTTAAGTTTTTTGCGTTCCAACGCGTTTTACATCTTACAGTCTTTTAAAGAAAATGAAACACAATGTTTCATCATCAGATTTTTTTAAAATCACATAGGTATTATTAGTTCATATTGGCTAATCATTAAATGTTCTATCGTGAAGTCAGTATCCGGTTTTATAATCCACTATTAACTAATTTTATTCATAAACGAATGCTATTAGCGTGTATGCACCGGTACCTGTGTCATAGGTACCGACGTATCAATTATGTAATTTGCAGAATGATTTGTGCGTGCATAACTGCATCAGTGCGTTAGAAACTGCACTCACAAAGCTTCTACCGATGTCTATAATCAACATTACGGACTGATGCGAGCACTCTGAATAAGCATTAGCTACAGTTTTCCGGAGTCGGCTGCATACAAAATGGGTCTATTCTAACATCTAGCTCTGTCATACTTCCCTGTAAGTGCACAACGTGGGTGCACATTGAACTACACAGCACTTTCGTTGATCTGTTTAATTTCGCAATAATTTCTTTTATCTTCGGTCAGTGGTTAGATTTCCGTGTGCGCGGGCGCAGTGCACGAGTCAAGCGACGTGGTGCGATGAACGTGTGCGATACTATTCATTAGGCGGCGCGGGCGCAGGGCGCTCACGCGTCAAATTAGCCCGAGCCGCGCTTAATTAGACAGAGCAACGTCGTCGCCTGCCCCCGAGCACCCCACGCCGCCGCCGCTCCATACAGACGCCCGCCGTGCACTCGCCTGAACATGATTATCTTAATGCCCACGTACTATCTGAAACCGACTAGTTTAATCCATGCAAAATGAGAAATATTAAGGCCACTTAGTCCACCCAATAAATAAACATATAGTAAATGCCATATTTTTTCTTGTTCTACAGTTTTCCTTTATTAATTTTTTGGTTTATGTATGCCATCCTTATAAATATCTAAAAATATTTGCAAAACTGCGCTATTGAGTTTAATTAAAGGACAATAGCGAGGATCAGCTGCTGGGACCGTTACAAGGCGGCACGCGATGAAACGCGCAAGCGCGGCGTGCGGAGCGGCGCGGCGGCGTAGGGACGCGGCGCACCCGCCCGCCTTGTGACTTAGGTCAAGATCGCTCCACGATCATGCCAATTACCAACTTGATACACAATAATTGTAACGCCTCGTCTGTCGTCAATTAGTTACAACTAGCTGACAGCATCTTGCCGGTATTAAGAAACCAGTTAGACCACTGGGCACGCGATAACGATGCTATTTTAATATGAAGATCGTAATTACTATCGAAGTTATTTTATTGTATAAATTATTAAAAACTTTGTGAATAGGTAACTATCTGATATTCGGACACGATTATCTTCTGCGTCACCAGACACCTACCTACCTAGCGATGATATGAATGTCTGTTAGACGATAATTACCTACCTATATCTAGGATACCTGCATACTATTATGTAGGTATGTCGGAATATTACCGTCTAACAATATCCAGTTAGCGCGACATAAAAGTTTTATTCAATGCAACATAGTAGTTCAGGTACAAAAAAAAATTAATATTCGCGGACTTGTTCGAAAAAATATTTTTACGCGTATTTAATTGTTTAACTATTGCTGGATAAAAACGCAGGCGACGTTAAGTCGTTTCCTAGCCTAATATTTCTATATAAGTAACATGTATAGTGAAACAATTAGTGTAATTACAAGAACGGTTTCTATGGGCAGGTGTAAAACATCGACAACTCATAATTCCTAGTAACGGCATTGGCTTGAGGCGATACTAGGGAAACGTGCTACTAGGCAGTGAAATTACTGGTTCACCATGATAGATCCTTGGGTAATTCTAAGCACCTTTGGCAGGCTATTTTACTGGCAAAAATTATACATTATGTGTTAGGAAAATCATTTTCAGATCGCACGTCGCAGTTCCAGGTGGATTTAACTAGAAACTGTTTATATTCTCGTTATCATTTAGATTTTAAAATTGCCGTTTAATATTCTTCACTAAATAATTGGTTTGATTACAGCAAAGTAAATTATCAATTATTAAGTAGGTACTGAAGCGCTTGAAGAGCGCTAGCTATTTAAAATGGGGGCGTGGAGGAAAAGACGATGAAACTGTATTATATTTAAATCGATGTATCAGTTTATCTCAGAGAAATGTGCGTACATCTATGAGCGTATTCTTATCCTGTTTTAATCATTCTTATTTTTAAACTAATTCCAAATTCGCTTCAAAGTTATTTTCCTACCAGCTTGCTGTGCCGTCTACATTAGGTAGGTACGTAGCAACCAAAGAGCCGGTTATTAAATTCTTTGGTAGATTTTACGAGTAGCAAGGAAACGTTACCGTTACATATACTTCCTTGCGGTCTCAATATCCTTATTTTACGGTAAATGATGCAAAATTTTCTCTTACTAAAAACCAATCAAACTCACGTCCGTCATTATTCCCACAAGCTTGTAATAATTATCCTGTCCTAGGTAAGTGGTGGATCTATGCCGGTTGCAGTTCTACTCCGTCGCAATAAATGTTCTGTAACGAGCTTTTTCATTTCCGAAACATAGAAATACTACGAAGCAGAACAGTTAATTCTAATAGTTTACTTTATAGTTCTGTTAATTCTAATCGTAGCTTGTGCAACAAGTTCAATCATAATCTTGCATTAACATTCCTCCGATCTCAACAGCGTCTGACTGATTGTGACTTTATGACAAATACGATACAGATAAGTAATTAATAGTAGCAGCGCAGTGCTAAGACAGCTAAGATCGTCCGTCGTGTTGTTAACGCGTTATAAACAAGGCGAGACACCACCGACACAAGGCAGATTGTAGTAATGCTTTGTTCTCGTGATTCGTTGCGAGCTCACTGTTGGCAAAATCTCGCGGCACATAAATTTGCCAGGTTCCGTTGTGAAAGCCAATATTCTTTGTGGCGCTGGCGAGGGGTATTTCTAACATTAAATAAATTACACCGATATTACAAGAACGAATCTGCGGAACTTGTTTAACTCGGACGTGTCTAGACGCTGCATCGCAAACATCAATTTCGTGTTGCCTGCTTTTAGAGTTATTAACGAAAATTCGTTTTGTTTTGTTTTTTGTACGGTACTCACCTATGCTGAAACTTTAGTGATTTATCGGAACGTGTCGATATGTCTGGTTTGTTTTTGTTTGGTGTTTGTATTGTTTATGTAGTTGGCTTCACTTTAAACCAGCTTAACATGTTGGCGTTTAATCACTGTCCATATATCAATATTTAGTAATTACACAAATTATACAAGAGCTTGAGTGTTGTTTCAAATTTGTTAAAATGTGTTCATGTCACTATGAATCATCATAAATAAATCAAGGTCTTTAGTCCAAGCTACTATACTTGTAATATATATAACATATTAAATATTCAAGTTCTGACAGCAGAAGCGTAATGTAAGCCGATTGGCCAGACAAAAAGGTGTTAAAAACTTATTTAGAATAGTTATTACCGTCGTGCTACACCAATAATAATGGATTCAACATACTAATCACCAAGGCTGACCGAAAATGTAACTGTTATCAATAAAACATTAGGTATTTCTGGTTTTAACGGAAATTGGTTTGTATTAACAGTATTCCGCATCCTGTTACCAAGATGCATTTAAGATGGCCAGTAATTAAAACATATTAAGTTGATATGCAGTATATTAATTAAATTATAAAATTAGATGTTTGACAGATCAATTAATTATTGATAGTATTTAGTATTGAGCACCTAGGTCAGTCTGCATCATGGTCAAACATAATTTTAGTCAATTCATATCCCACATAGATAATTCACTTTATTTAGATCCATAGATAATTTACTCTTAGATCTCAAATAATTTACTGACATCAAAATTTCGCTAAACCGGCTGTGTACCTAGTGATCATAGTATTACGTCAGCTTATTCAAGGTATCAGACATTAGTAGGTTTGGAGTGCCTTCACGTCGTCCGTTTCGTAGACGTTGACGCACCGTAGACGCGGAGCGAGCATGAACATTTTTTTCTTTGACTATGTTGTGGTAGTTTTATTCTTACATTTATTTCCGTCAGAAGATTACTATACGTCGGTCGGTAAGAGACATAGCGTTTACGCGCCGTCAAAGCAACTGTGTCGCCTACGTGGCGACAAGCGCAATCTAAGGGCTTGTATATAGTGCAAATTCGCTGTGCAGAACCATAAAACAACAACCACCGTACATAACAAAACAAAACATCACGCCTGTAATCCACGAAGAATAAGGCAGAAGTATACTTATAGTACACCTATATTTCGCCAATTATGCTTGAGATCCATGTAATAGGGGGCGACCCTATTACCATCAACCGGGCACTAATCCAAACTACGGACTGCTACTGAGAAATTCTATTCGGGAAAACCCAATAACACTTTGACCACCCCGGGAATCATGCTATCGTACATGCAGGGTATATTTGCTATAAAATTTTTTTAATTACACTTTATGGCGTTGAATGCTTTCCGTTTTTGCTTTATTTAAATGGGAAAATTAAGGTACTTATAGTCTATCTCTGAGCCAAATTTTACTCAGATCTGCTCAGTAGCTTTAGATACGTAATATTAGTGTAATATTTTCACCAGAAAAGCTCGACGCTGAACTATGACGAAAGCACGAAGTATACCATTGTCTACAACAAAACAAAGTTACTCAATTATTAAACCTTATTGAATTATGTTTTGAATTTTACATCAACAAGGCTTACATTTCTAACATTGTAACAAACAAGAAACTACAAACGTTAGAATTGCTCAAAACCATATCAAAATAATAGACATTGCGTTGGCGGACGACACGGCTATTGGCACGCTTCTATTTGATTATTTACAACATATATCGTTTTACTAAACACCTGCATCGAATGAGACAATATTCTGCAACATCTTGACTAACACAAATATGTAATTTTCCATACGTACCGTAAACATTAATTTGAACTTAATTTTGGAATTCGATTCTGCCCACGTTCGAAACAAACGTTTTAGAATTATGCATTATCAGAAACTAATTTATGGCTCAATTCAGAAAGAGGTATTATGTGTTTAGATAGAACATTAGTACAAACAGTGCGCTTCCAATTATTTACGACAGGCCCGCAGGCCCGCGGGCTGAGTTTCACAACACTTTATGGACGAGCGTCATTACCGAGCCGTTGCTCAACTTTGACGCCTTTGATTATTCGATAATAACGCACACATAATTATAATGCCTATTTATTACTTGCAGATTAAAAATCAATTTTACTCTCACGATGTAATGTGATATTAATTCAGATAATAGATGGACAATAGTGACGTAATAAGACTTTGGGCCTTACGTTATTCGGGTTTTATAAGCATGAAATGTAGTTGAATTCCGAAAATTTGTAACAGTTGTACGATAAAATTTCAATATTAACTCTAAAATGCTTAAACAATTTAACTATAATGCAGGTGTGTCTAATACGAGGCATGCCTTTTAAGTTTTGTCGTTTGAAGAAAAAAACACAACTAGAACCTTATAGTACTTTTTATTGTTTTTCAAATTATTCACCACGTAGCTTAATACACTTTTCCATTGGCTCAAACCAGTAATTATAACATTTATTCCACTCTAAAGTGGGGGTGTTCAAAATGGCTGACTTGAAAGCGTCGACTGCTTCTTCACCGGACTAGAACCTTTGACCTCGAAGAATTTTCTTAATTTTGGGAAATGTAAAGAAATCGTTAGGGCTTAGGTCAGGACTGTATGGAGGATGGTCAAGAATTTCTATTTTTTCCTGCTTCAAATACTCAATCGTTTGACGAGCGCTGTGTGAGCTTGCGTTGACGTGGTGCAGGATGATGCGTCGCTTTGAGTTAGATTTTCGAAGTTCGGCGATGACTTGTGGTAAACAAACTGTGGTATACCACTCTGCGTTAACCGTTCTACGATCTTTAAGTGCAATAGTCGCAACATGGCCGGTTTTTCCAACGAACGTGGCCACCATCTGCTTTGAAGTGCTTCGAGAACGAACAACTTTAGTCGGCTTTGGCTCGTCTTGAAAGACCCAGATTGTAGATTGTTGTTTGGAATCAGGATCGTAGGCATAGATCCAAGATTCGTCACCACTGATGATGTCGTAGACGTGATTTGACTCTCCTCGGTTGAACATTTGCAAAGTTTACCGTCACAAGTCGGAAAGCAGCTGCGGTATCCAACGGCAAACTAGCTTTCTCACACCAAGCGCTTCATGCAAGATCTTCTGAATGGTTGTCCCTGAGATGCCTAATAAAGCCTCTATCTCTCGATACGTCACATGACGATCTTCGAGAATTTTTTGTCTCACAGCAATGATGTTATCTTCAGTGAAGGCGGATTGTGGGCGTCCTTCGCGAGATTTGTCACTAACACTAGTAGACACGAACATTTTCCTTAGAAAGATTCATTTTCGTACGTAACCTGACAGATTCAAATCGACGCTGTGACTAAACAATAGCATTAATCCTAATACTTTCAACTGTTTTCAGATTCGAAATTGAAACACTTTCGAATATAGAACAGTTCCAAATTCAAAATTGCCGGGAAATATGGAAACGACAGAACTTAAAAGGCATGCCTAGTACCTATTCAACATGTACCTACTAAATCACAAATGTATTCAATAATAATGTTAAGTGGCTTTTTGTGAAACATTCACATGCTCTTTAATTAAATTCATATAGCACACAATAAAGGTTCGTAATATTAAGAGCACATCAAACCGCTCGATCATGCCGAGGTTGCGCGTGCGCCCCCGCCTTTGCAATGATCCATATTCCATCTATCACCACGCTATTATTTATAGCGCCAATTATAATGGAGTCAGTATCTAATGGTTCAGTTCTTTATTTATCGCCTCTCCAAATCACAAGTACATTTACTGTTTATAATAGTTATAAAACAGCGAAGTTAATTTATGATACGATTGTCAATAAACCTTTTTTCTATTAGACCAAATACCTAACAAGACGCGCGGCGTTTTTTTTTCGAACAATTGTGACTAAAATAGTCTGCCTCTTTGTCTCTTCTCTGCAATTGGTCCGTGCGTCGTGAACACCTTGAGATACTATAAATTATGCCTACATGTGCATTCAAGCGATATGATCAACACACTAATCAGTTTCGCTCGATGTTCTATCTGCCCGTGTTAAACAACATCCAATCGAACAAATACTATTTTCTTTAATCGCATGCGCAATTGCGGTCTGCAAAGTACATGTGGCTAATAAACGTAACATTTTACTTAATTAAGAAGGCTCTATGTCGCTCTGGCGTCGGTGCAGACAAAGTTTACACAACATTAAAACGTGATAAAGCTCCACAAAGCCTCCATTATTGTAGCAAATGACAGGCGTTTAATTAACATAGATACTGTGCCCGTGTTAGCGGCGGCGCATCGGTCGCGACTCTTGCGCTGCCAGTGCTGCCACTCGCATCGCACGGGTTATTTGTGTCGATAGCGCTATTCGTGCCAATGCTAATGAACACGCCAATCTCAGATCTCGTATACTCGTCAATTTCAAACTATAAGGTATAAAATGTATAACGACAGGATTTTATAATAAATTTATAACCAAAGGTGTTAAATATAACACATAGGTTTAAAGAAAATTAAATTAATGTGCACGCATCTATGGATACCTAAATAGTAAAGATTATTTTGTATTTTATAAAAAAATTGCGTCATCGTATTTTTGATGCAAAATATTAATGGACCACAGCATACGTAAAGTAATGTGAATAAACTTTTACGATTTATATATTCATGGTCCGATTGACCATTTCGAAAGTTTTATTATAAAAGATTCGCTTGCAAATAATAAAACCTCACTATAAAAACAAAGAATCAGTAGGTAGGTACTTAAAAACCTAGGTATGTAAAATCATTGTTTCTAGTAAAAACTTTTATTGAATTAGTCGTAGGTATGTTATTGTTTAACTTCAAGTGCAGTAGCACTAGCACTAATTAGCGCCAGACAGAATTATGCTACTAGAATAAAACATGATGTACCTAGTTGGCGTTTGCCTAAACTTAACTCAATCCAATTTAACAAGTAAACTTAAGTAAGAAAGTAGTGCCTCTTCTACATGACTCTCCTCCGATCCACACTAATATTATAAATGCGAAAGTAACTCTGTCTTTCTGTCTTTTTCTTTTTTCTTTCTTTTTGTCACCCAACCGATTTTGCTGAAATTTGGTATGTAGATAGTTTGCATTCAGGAGAAGGACATAGGCATATTATTTTTTGGAAATTCAACCCCTAAAAGGGTTACAAGGGGTGGCAAAGTTTGTATGAGAAAAATATTTTTATTGCACATTTTTGCATAGGTAGGGTAGGTAGGGTAGGTAGGGTAGGTAGGGTAGGTAGGGTAGGTAGGGTAGGTAGGGTAGGTAGGGTAGGTAGGGTAGGTAGGGTAGGTAGGGTAGGTAGGGTAGGTAGGGTAGGTAGGGTAGGTAGGGTAGGTAGGGTAGGTAGGGTAGGTAGGGTAGGTAGGGTAGGTAGGGTAGGTAGGGTAGGTAGGGTAGGTAGGGTAGGTAGGGTAGGTAGGGTAGGTAGGGTAGGTAGGGTAGGTAGGGTAGGTAGAATAGGTAGGTAGGTATCATAGTTAAGACAGGACAACGTCTGTCGGGTCAGCTAGTATTCTATAAGATTACTGCTTGACGGGCTGTAATATGATAATGATACCCAAAGAAAACGACTAGCAATATTTCCCTTTATCAAACGAAACCATATTGCCTTAGTGTGATAGCTAATCGCACTTTAGACAGCAAAAAAAAATAATTACAAACGGATCTAAATTAGAGTCGGAAAAGTCTTTTTTCGATAGTCCCTATAAAATCAAAATGCATGGGAAAGTACATGTGTATAAAGTGGTATGTGCCCAAAGTCTACACCTGCTAGCTTTTCACAGTGCGGTATAGACAAACCGCAGAATCAATGGCGATAATTGTATTCGGAACGAAAACCAACCGAAACTCACGCTCCACTTCAACACACGTGCTTAATAAGCATTCAAACAATTACGAGGCGGTTTTATATACAGTTAATTATTATAATAAGACCGAAATATGGGGCCCTTTGTGGCCACGTGCTACGGTTCACCGCTTTCAACTAATTTGTGATGTCCTGTTAAATGCTGCGCGGTACATTCCTCCCTTTAATTTCGTAGTAAAGTTACATCCAAACTGCATGCTAACAATAAATTGAGAGTATATAATTTTCCTTATAAATTGAATATCAATTTTAATTCGCATAAGTTTGTAACGTGTAAGATTACGATAGTCGGCGTCACTCGTGAAGATGCAGGCGAGTGAACATACGCAATACATAAGCCGAATTTCACCAATAAACACATCAGCACATCTAAACCGAGTTCAAAGGTTGTCAGTGTCATTCTTGTAATGGAATATTGACAGTGAGAGATCTTGAACGCTGTTTAAATGTGCTGATCGCGTTCAGTTCATTGGTGAAACCAGCCCTTAGCCGTTTAATCATCATTTCGGTAATTTATCAGTCAGTTGCAACGTGTTTTATCCGATGCCGCAGATGATTTTAATTTGGTTTTAACGGCGTCAGCATTCAAATTTATATAATCAATCACCAGATTGTTATGAAAGTGTGCGATACGAGACGATTTCTCGGCCAAATTTGCATCACCGCTGCAACGAGGTTAACATTGTAGTAACGGTGTAGGTACCTATGTACCCCACACGGGCTTGCGAGTAGTTGCGAGCTTACACATAAAACGGACATCGAACTACTATCAGCTGAGGTTTATACCAGCTCCGAGTCGTAAATTGTTTCAAGTTGATACTATTTTTATCCTCGTTATTGGTATCATTTTACATGAAAAATATTTCCGACAAATGTTCTAGAAACTCTTCCTTATTGTATCCACATTCAGTTAAGTGTGAATTTTATTACCGGTTGTTTATCGCCTCTGTATCGGCTGCTGAGTGTCAACAAAAACAGGATCTGATTTAATCAAACTTCTGAATGTACATTATCCTTAGTTTTAAAGTTGTATTGAATATTTCAATACTTAAAAATCATATTCATTACATGAAGTAAGATGTTAAAAACTACGTAACCTCTCAGGCTCTCACTTTGTGGACCTTAAGTAATCTCTTCGGCAATGCTTCTCGCTAATGACCGAACACTAGAAAGGTGCCAGTCGTATCTATCTCGGATGCAACATTTCTCTTGGTTCGTTATGAGATCAGTCACAACGTGTCCTTAATTAAACATTTATGCAAATAGCACGAAATATATATCACAAAACTTATTAATATCTGCGAAATTTATTCACATCTGCGAAATAAAGTTACGTAACCGACGTGCATTTGTGATAATAAAATGCCTCTCACGAACCCCACATAAAGCCTATGCATTTAGAATTAATATATTTTTCATTTTCTTATGTAATTTCAGAAAGTGTTACCATTCTCAAATTGACCCAGTAGAAATCATAAAATAAGTATTATGTTAATGAAATATGATAAATGGCAAAGATTTAGGTGCCAATCGTATTAGGGTCAATATCTGTATCATTTAGCCGTTTGTGGTTAAGGTATCTGTTGCAATGAAGAACAAGGAAAACAAAGTAGATATTTTACTAACACTTTCACGAGCTTTTGCTTGCAACTTTAAACGTTTCTTACCCAACATTAACCATTACGTACCACATGTGTAGTAACAATATCTAAGTATAGCAATATATAAATATATAATATAAATTATGTGTTTTTGCTGTCACGTGTAACAGCCGACAGTGCTTTATCAGTCGATAGTTCCAAATAAACTGAGCAAAGTACTCACACCATGTCAGATCGGTAAGCGGCCGCTCAAATCCCACGGTCCTACCCCATGCCTGAATTGACCTGTAGGCACCGATCGCTGAATCAACCACTGTTTTATTACTGTTGTAATACCTACTCATGCATCTATGATATACCTGTATACCTGTGTGGTGTATGGTATACCTGTTCAGTAAGTCCTGTGATCTCAAGGAGGCTGCTAATCGCAATCTTCTATGGTCTGTCCCAAAACTGAAAGAGAATAATCCCTTTTTATATTAAATTCTTAATACTTACGCAATTATTCATCATAATTCGCATTAAAAAAAAATTAGTAATACATTAATCTGTATTTAGGTTTCAACTTTATTTCTCACCACTATTTCTAAAAATGATTGTTTGAATCATTAGTAAATTGTACCTAATTGAAAAATCATCGACGAAAATTGAGGTTAGAAATGAACTTCTACTGTCAAACAAGAAAACGCACTGAAGGTGTTTTAGAATAAGAATGTAGTATGTCAATATTAAAAAAATCAGATCAATGTACTTAACTTGTAAGTGGAACTACAAATTGCCATTGCCTTGTACGTTTTCTGAGCATTTTGATTATATTTTCTTAGATATTTTTGAAAAAAATCGATCTCCGGTTTGGCTTGTAATATTATTATGTTCGATTCCTTGTAGCTTGATCAAAAGGTTCTGATCTGTAAGTATGTGTTCAGCAAATTAGCGCGTATGTAAGCTGTTTTCGCTCTTATAGTTTTCAGATACACACAAATAGGTACGTAACTACTCACATAATTTAGGTAAGTTGCCAGTTACTTTATTTTTTTTAATTTTCCTTTAATGGCCAACCAACATATTTTGACTAATTATCTACCATTATGTAAGGTTAGTGTAACAATTTCTTACAGGCTACATACCTATTAGACGTGCCACAAGCACTGCACTATGAAATGGATTTATAATTAACAAGTTTAAATTAACATCATGTGAAGGATTATAAAACTAATATTAACAGTAAAATTAAAATTCAATGGAACAAACCAGACAGACACAGTAAATCCAGTTACCAAAGATATTACTTCAAAATCATTTTGCGTTTCTAATAACTTATAAAAGGCCTTATTTAGGCTTTGTCTGTATAGCATTGTGATTTCCTCTCAAAGTTGAGCTAATGGTTTTATTTTGTGCACTGATGTTTGTTGGTTTGCATTAAGTAGATACTTGAAATGTAATATTTTACAACATATTGTGGTAATAAAAATATTATATTTTTAATTAAGCATACCAAAGAGGGAGGCAGCGTGAGGAAACCAGCGTCTGAAAGATATTTCTCAACAGCATGTGAAGCTAAGTCAGAGGCCCATAGGCAGCATAAAACTCTGACACCAGGTTCGTCACTAACCAAACAAAAAAAATGTATTTAATTCGGAGCTTATAGCCACAAGTTTTGCATTATTACATATTATTACTTAATTCTAGCAGCACCCCACATCGCTTAAAATTAATAAATACAAAATCATAATGATATTCGGTTTAAATAATTTTATTTTTTATGCTAATAGGAAGATACGGTAGAATAAAATACCTGTGCAAAAAATGTAATCTGTTACATAAACACCTAATCTAGACACATAAACTATATCAGTTCTTTTTTGTAGTTTACTAAAAGTGGTTCGTAAAACACATGTCTTCTGATGAACTAATATTCCAGTTCTCTCTCTATACAGATTCTCAGTATTACAAAGTAACTAAAATCATTAAAGCTTCTAGTTTACTAAAAGTTAATAACCTCTACGAAATGATCGTAATTATAATGATATACATATTTACATTTAAATTAAAATTGCAATCAATTTATAAGTATTTATTATAAATTATGTTTCGTAACATGACCGCAGTATGAGTGACAGCCTTGCACAGACTCTTTCTATCGGTTCCGAGATAATGCTGCCTTCAGACATCATTATTGCATTAATATTTTCTCAGGAAGACTAAAACACGAGTCGTTTCTCCGAAACGAAATGGAGTTAACATTGACACTTATCTCTATAAATGAGCTATTATTCGAGGTGAGTAGTTTCGTTCTAAACTGCAGCTGATCTATTACATATTGTCCTACGCATCAGTCATTCGCAATCTTATCTGTGTATCGTGGGAGCGGACAATTCCGATACAGAGCGCGCTCGCTGCGTTAGTGTGCGGCCCGAACGGAGACTGCGGCGCGACGGAGGTGACGCCATCCTTATACTATTGCCATATTTTATGCCTTGTTTGATTACTACGTTAGCAGACAAGATTTTAGTAATACGCGATGAGTAATTTTCGTAATGAGCGCATCTGAACGCGAGACACGGATTTGTGTACCTAAACGCTGCGCCGCAGCTGCCTATCTTTTTATAGAAGGCGTTGAATATTTATTTGACTTAAATTCGTGTACTTGTTCGTGTTAATGGGGAATATTGTGTATTTATTTCTCGCTGATGTGACAGGCCCTCGGGCGAAGATATAAAAGATGATGGCCATGCAGTATCTACATAAAGTGATAAACGGCTAGACCGATATCTACGATGGCGAACCACCACCTCAAAGAACAATATTATTTTAATATGACTCAGAACGTATAGCTCTATTTCTTTCTCACACTCTTTCTTTTCTTTTTCGTGTGGTTAGTGACTAACTTGGTATCAGAGTTTTTACGCTGCCTTTGACTTAGCTTCACATGCTCACATTGAAGTAATATAAAAGAAACACTTCAATAAGAAGTGGCGGATGGTCACTATCCAGTAGGCTTCTGTATTATCGTGGCTAGCAATACATTTTTAGAAGCTTTTATCAATATAGATGTCATAAACCAACTTTTTAATTAAGGGAAACATTAGCGTTACCCGTAGAAAAAAACTGGTCATACTTTAGATATAACGTTATTGTTTACATATTTAACAGTTTTTTTTCACTTATCCCATATCAAAAGTCACACATGTGTGAAGCGTGACGTGTGTACATTGAAAGTAGCCGCGGCAGAGAAGCTCCGCCGGTAGCACTGCGCCCGCGCCGCGCCGTGAGAACTCAATAATTGATTTTACTAATCTCATCTATCGACCGCCGCACTAATACGTGTCTAGACTGCGCATTAGGTACTTGGCCCAGTTGTTCTATAGACTGAATAGGACCTATGAATAATATTGTATACCGTTAATTTAGGTACATGTAGATTTATTAATAAAGATTTCCTTGTTTCCGAAGACTATTGACAAAAACTGCCATCATATTTGTAAGTACAAGATCCTACCACACTATTGTCATAAACAACAATTTAAAAACTTATATCCAAATAAACATGACCCTTCTTCTCTCAAAACTATATTAGTAATAAAGCTGAAGAGTTTTTTTTTAATTCCGGAACTACCCGTCGGTTTTGCATATAGTAGGGATAATGACAGGGTAACAAAAAAAAATCCGTCAGTCTGGTAATAAAAAAATATTAGAAACGTATTTTTTGCTTTATAATATTAGAAAAAAAAACTTGTTTGTTGAAAAACAAGATTGTTTGTTGGCACGTCAGGGCCCCATTCAAAATTTATTGCGAAAAATTGGCACGCAGATGTGTTGAGGTTCGCCAACCCTGCTCTAGAGCAATGAATTTTGCAAGAAATCTACGTCTAATTAGCTCGTGTCCCTATCATTTCCTTTTTTCAAAAACATAATGACTGAAAGAATTATAAAATCCAAAATTCCGGAAAATAGCCGTTTTAAGGCCATGTTCAGACGACTTTTCTTCAAATTCCTCTAGACCTCCTCTTAAAGGCTGAGCAAAATTTAAAAAGGTCAGAAATAACGCTAAGTAAGCGCGGTCAGGCGATGCGATACGACGGGGTGGATCGGGGAACAAGAAAATTCACGACAGACGACGTCGCGGGCAGAAGCTAGTAATTTATTAGTTTTGTTTAAGTTCACGATTATATTCGCCATCGAGGCTAAATTAATTAAAGCCATTGCACATTTTATTACCGGCTATAAACAGAAGATTTCCAAACACCGTATTACTATCGTTTTCAAATGTCATAGTTGAAAAAAATGTAATCCATACTTAATTAAATTTTGCATTGCATATTGAAAAAAAGTGTATTTATAATGGCCATTTTGATGTACAGAAATTATTAGTAACTGAACAGAATATATATGTATAATTGACGAGTGAGCTTGAGTCATGGAAATTGTTGCATTTTGATAAAGTTTCCGACTTTGTCGAGATACAGGATTAGTATGTATTAAAACATCGGCAATAGCGTAGCATCATTGAAAGATATTTAAATCGGATGAAAATATTTGAAGATGGAGGTTATCTTACTTACATACTAACTAGCAAACTTTACATCTAAATAATAATAGTATAAATTAAGGAAACTTCAGAAAAACTATCAGCGTACTAAGCGAGTAAACGTAAAATATTGCACAGGCCTAATACAAATAAAAACTGAAACAATTTCGTGGCCCTAAATTTCCTAACATAAATAATAATGTCTAAAACGTTCGGTGCGTACTAGGCTGCTACGCCACTAGGCCGCTACGCCGTAGCGTTTCAAAGCAATACGCGAAACTCATTAACTTAGTCATAATTTTTCTATTCATCTTTGAGATATGTTTTTGAAATTATGTTTTTATATTGATTGTAGAATTACCGTTAATTTTGTAATTTGTATTGTACCTGAAATTCGACTGGTTTTATTCTTGCTCTTGTTATTTGCAGCTTTAACAAGAGCTTCCCGCCTATATCCAGCAGTGGACGTCTTTTGGCTGATGATGGTGATGTGATGAATGATGATGATTACCAAAGCTCTAAATAATAAAATGTTTGTAGGGGCTGCCTGTAAACATTTTTCCAGACTTAAAAATAACTGGTCATAAACAAAACCTTAACCCTGCATAAAATTGCACAAGGTAACGATAGGCAGTTGCTGCCTGTCAGATAAGTATTCGGATCACTACGCTCGTCTGGCTAAACAGTCGCTCATAACTGCGCTGTTAGTCACCTCCGAGTGTTCATTGAAGGATTATGACTGCGCGCTCAGTCGCTCAGCGGTGCTTACTTGATTGGCTTTTTCTCACACAGCTAATAGATAAATGCTTCAGATAACTCGGCGACGATGAGTAACGACACATTGTTACAACATGAATCGTAATGTGTACTTAATTAAAGTCTATCAGTTGTATTATTTAATTTTCTAACAACGTAATTATTGATATTATGCTTATACGTAAACACCATGCGTGGTGCATTGTTGTTAAATTGTATGCGGAAATGATCAACCGCAATGCTCACTGACTTCCAAAAAGTCGGGCTGACCGCAGGACAGGACACAGCGGCCGCTGCGACCTGACCTTGTTGCGTTAATGCACCCTAATTTCACCACAAACCCGCCGCACCAAAAAACTGGCACGTCATTCTGTTTGCACGACTTGTCGATAAATTAATACTGTCCGAGTGCTCCCGTGAGTAAGACACGCACGATCCTCGCACAAGTCATCTTGTCGCGCGGCATGTCGTCGACTGCCGACTGCCGAGCGACAGATGCAAAGCGGCAATCTTTCATGCTCTCGACAAAAACTTACTACCAAGAATTCACTTAACTCAGGCCGCGTTATCTTCGATTAAATCAAAATGACGAACGGAACGAATCTCTCATATTTTCGTGAAAGTCGACATTTTGGTGGTTGCAAAGACAGATTTGACCCGATTTATCTTCACTATAGTGATGTTCCACGTATTGCGGATGGGGAGCTGATTAGAAAACGATCGGATCTCGGGCCGAAGGGCAGATCTGCGATAAGCCGCCGACGTTGGCAGCGCATGCGTAATTAGAGATAAACAGAAAATAATTGGCCGCAATAGCGCGCTATGAGCGAACGTGCCGGGGCGGGCACCAGTCTAGCAGCTAGAGCCGAGCACTCGGCAGAAGCTGTGTCGGCCCTTGGCGTTTGAATAATGATTTTCCCTAACTAAGCATTCAACTTATCCTACTGTGTGTATTGATAAACTTGGAAATAGAAAGATATAAAGTTACATTCTGTACCAGCACTAACTCAGCTTACTCGTGTAATTACGTGAGTCCTCCAACAAACAATCGATGGTATTGTTTCTCTATATCAAAAAGTGCTTTTAATTATTTTTTTTTAGTTTACTTAGTTAACCGTGTATCACTAGGTGCTGTGACCCGCCCTTGCTTCGCACCTACGAATGAAAAAAAAATTAGATGCATCCAAATGAAATATATAAGTGTACTAGCTCCTGCCCGCGTCTTGGTTTGACACCACAATAATTACACTAAAATAACAGCCACATTTCTTTCCCGCGCTATTTCTTAATTTTTGCTTCACTTTTTTTGCTTTTTGCTCGGCTCCTAAGGGTCGTAGAGTGACGTCTAACTAGAGAGATTAACGGGTTCAAACAAACAAATAAACTCTTCAGCTATATCATATAAGTATAGATTGGAAACATAAATCTTCCGGAATAAATTCTCTAAACGATGGTGATCGCATCAAAATCCATTGTGTAGTTCAGAAGATCTAAGCGGACGCACAGACACAAAAAGTGAGTTTATAGTACTATGTGTATAGATATAACACACCGGAAAAACGCCTTAATTAATACAAAATTATTAAATCTAATCTCCCTGGTAATTCAAGTACCAATAGCATAGAAGTCAAACTAAATTTAAATTTTTCCATTTTTTAATGAATAATAATCGCAAAATTACATTTATGATAATTCTTTGCTATCAAATGTCTAGATTTCATTTTCTGATAAGAAAGTCTAGATAATTATTGGTACTAAAGATTTTATGGTCATTTTAATATTCACCTAAACTTGAAAAAATATGTGAAAATTACGCAGTTTTTTATTCATATAGGTACACAACATAACATTACTCGTTTCCCCAATGGGTTGGGCAGAGGTGCACATATAGTAGGTACACCCACATTTCGCCAGTTATATTAGGTTAATTCATATACATATATATAAATAAATATTTCGTTCGTAATAGTTCGTATATTTCTGTCCAACATTTCAGTTGCCGGAAATATACAATTATTCTTATTTTATAGAGCAATGGTGACAGCTTTTTATCGCTGGCTAATTAAAATTTGGACATTTTGAGATTTAAGATTAATTAAAATATTGGCACGGAAGTATTTCGAAGCAAATATACGTGCATGATAGACATCTTAATTTGTTTTGCAAAATAAGACATGAAAATAAAACTGCACACACCGAACTTTAATTCGATGTGCGATCTATACTTTAACGACATAATGGTGAACAATTAGGGCAGGATGCAACAAGCACCAGTCCGTGTTTATATCTTAGCAGATTAGAGTGTATCATTATGATTATATGTCGTTATCTCGAGTGCGGTACGTGAGGTGAGCCTCAGTGTCGGCTCTCACCTCGCCGGGGACGCAGACTCACATTAACGTCTCGAAATCGATGTTTGTACACGTCCGACCTCTTCCAATAATAGGAGCTGATCGATCTGCGAGCGGTAAATTGCCAACTGCAGACACACTTGTGAAATAACGAAGCAGCTGTATATCATTGTATGCTCACTACTAACACGCGTACAACAAACACTGTAATTGTCAGTTTGTCAATGCAAATTACCACTCCGCGCTGTCTGTTTTTATTTCATGTACTTGTCGCCAGTTATGTACTTCGGTTATTTATTTACACATTTGCAATCAAACGACTCCCAAAGTCGATGAATCTTCATTAGAAAATGAACAAGCAGCAAGATATCTACGGATGCTCAATGTTCGGCGAGCAGTATATTTTGTTCAATAGACGTAGTAATGAATCAATCTGACGAAGGTTTTCCACAAACATGTCCAAGCACTCAATAAGGCGGTGAGCCCCTTAATTGACATGTGTCAGAATGTGTGCGGCTGACCCGCGGGTCATGCGTGAACATAGTTTGTAGCATTCCGCCGTTACTTTCGCCAACACTGCACCTCTTAGAAGACGATCTCGTTTGGTGTACTGCGCCGAGTTGCCGACCCACTAACCCGACAACGAGTCCCTTATTTATTGTCAATTACGTCAAAACAGAGAGCTCGACACTCATTTTGTTCATTACATCTACATCAAAATGTACCGCAGTCATTTATAAAACGGTTTCTCCAACTGATGAATACGATGCTAATTCTTGAATGGATTCTGCAAGTGTATGAGCTTTTTACGACGCTTTTAAGTGTAGGTTACTTAGAAAATACGTGCATGAAGGAGTATATTTACCGAAACACCGTTATTTAAGTATTAGCGTAATGTAGGGTATTCTTTAAGTTCGTGTGAGGAACTATAATACAGTACCTCTACCATGAGTTGTTATCGACAACTTACTCGCTAGCGCTGAACTCGCTAGCGTTCAAACGTGGATCGCATAGATTTCGATAATGCTTGCACCATGAGATTTACGGAGGCGCTAACGTGAGCTCGATAGATCATGTCGTCTAGCTAACTTCACTCCACTCGCAGAATACTTTCGTCTATGGGTCACTACTTATGTTTTGTTTCTTTCTATCCCGCTAATAAGAAGAGAGAACGGCTCTTAAGCTCAAAATGTAGTGTTATCGCTATGCTAAAAATGTTAAGACAGTCAATACACAAAATAAACCAACTAAATAAAAAAGTTTATGATTAGTGGACTACATACAGTATTAAGTGGCTTTTGAATTTCGAGTGGTTCTTGTAACATCACAGTCACAGTCGTCTATTCAATTTGTATTTTAGTTTGTTGATGTTGTGTCACAGAGGTGCTTGTGTGGTTTAAACAGAATGAATGTTGGATGTTTACAACAGTTGATTATTTGGATTATTTAATACAATGAGGACCAGTGTCTCATAGTTTCAATTGATAGTGGAGTTTGCGGAAAGATCTGTCTCAACTTTCTACTAAGTACTAATATCAAATTAAATCAAAAATATTTATTTGTAAGAATATGGTACAATAGGTGGTTCCAGCATAATATGCTACAATTAATTGACGTATAATGATTCCTATATAAAAAAAAACAAAGCTTATAAAATACCTATGACTATCAACTACTATAAAATAAAACTATTATTTAAAACGTAAAGTTACAGAATCCCCAAATAGTTGCCCCTATATTATAAGTTAACATATTCCATGCTAAATATACTCAGACATTATTATGACTACACTCAAAACGTATTCAATGTTACTGTAAACACTTGTTTCACACGCCAAAATGCTAGTGAGCAACGTAACTACTGCCGTAAGCGTATCGCTCGCTAGCGCCTATCGAATTAGTGACTCATGGTACCGTTTTGTATGGTGACAGCTAAAAAACGTTAGTGACTATCGTATAGATTACGTTAGGTTTTTAACCTATCGTAATCTATAGTGCTCATGGTACGAATTTTAATTCTTTCTGTGACCGCTAGGGGCGCTGTACTATATTTCATACAAATAATTTACGGAGACGCTAGCGAGTCTTGGCTGTGTAAACTCATGGTAGAGGTACAGTACCTCTACCATGAGTTGTTATCGACAACTTACTCGCTAGCGCTGAACTCGCTAGCGTACAAACGTGGATCGCATAGATTTCGATAATGCTTGCACCATGAGATTCACGGAGGCGCTAACGTGAGCTCGATAGATCATGTCGTCTAGCTAACTTCACTCCACTCGTAGAATACTTTCGTCTATGGGTCACTACTTATGTTTTGTTTCTCTCTTTCCCGCTAATAAGAAGAGAGAACGGCTCTTAAGCTCCAAATGTAGTGTTATCGCTATGCTAAAAATGTTAAGACAGTCAATATCACAAAATAAACCAACTAAATAAAAAAGTTTACGATTAGTGGACTACATACGGTATTAAGTGGCTTTTGAATTTCGAGTGATTCTTGTAACATCACAGTCACAGTCGTTTAATCAATTTGTATTTTAGTTTGTTGATGTTGTGTCACAGAGGTGCTTGTGTGGTTTAAACAGAATGAATGTTGGATGTTTACAACAGTTGATTATTTGGATTATTTAATACAATGAGGACCAGTGTCTCATAGTTTCAATTGATAGTGGAGTTCGTGGAAAGATCTGTCTCAACTTTCTACTAAGTACTAATATCAAATTAAATCAAAAATATTTATTTGTTAGAATATGGTACAATAGGTGTTATATTATTGGTTCCAGCATAATATGCTACAATTAATTGACGTATAATGATTCCTATATATAAAAAAAAGCTTATAAAATAGCTATTACTATCAACTACTATAAAATAAAACTAATATTTAAAACGTAAAGTTACAAAATTCGCAAATAGTTGCCCCTATATTATAAGTTAACATATTCCATGCTAAATATACTCAGACATTATTATGACTACACTCAAAACGTATTCAATGTTACTGGAAACACTTGTTTCACACGCCAAAATGCTAGTGAGCAACGTAACTACTGCCGTAAGCGTATCGCTCGCTAGCGCCTATCGAATTAGTGACTCATGGTACCGTTTTGTATGGTGACAGCTAAAAAACGTTATTGACTATCGTATAGATACGTTAGGTTTTTAACCTATCGTAATCTATAGTGCTCATGGTACGTATTTTAATTCTTTCTGTGACCGCTAGGGGCGCTGTACTATATTTCATACAAATAATTTACGGAGACGCTAGCGAGTCTTGGCTGTGTAAACTCATGGTAGAGGTACAGGTGTATCTTACAAGCAGCTAAGCTTACAAAGTTGCTTAATACTGTGCTTAATACTAGGTGCTTAATATTGTCTGATACAGGTATAGGTATTTTAGAAATGTCGATATAAATAGTGCCTAATCGTGATTTTGTAGAGAGGTTAGTACCGTAGCACCTTCGCAAGCGTTCGCCCCGCTCCTCCGCGCCCCCACATTCCTCTCGAGTCCTGAACCGCGCTGAACTTTGCTCTTATTGTCAATTCGTGCTCACCGGTGCGTCGCGTTCCAAAACATTATACCCATTTAAGAAGTCTCCGAGAGATAAACGTCTTTGTTCGAAGGGTGATTGTCGCCGGGACGATGTATTCGAGAAATACGAGACACGGGAACAATGCTATCCTGCTTGTTGGATCATATTGTTTGGTCTAGTCGCTTGTGAATCGACAGATTCTTGGCTCACGTAAAACACAAACAAATAAATAATTCCGAAGTATATAATTATGAAATAAATAATGTTAACTGTCACTTGAGATTTCAGATAATGTGAGTCCCTGGCTTGTTGCAGAATTTTCTGCAGCGTAGAACAACTTGCGCCGTAATAAGTGATTTTAGTAAAAGTGCGGCGCCAATCATCGTGGATCAATGGTTGCAGTGCGAACCGATTACGGGGCGGCATTTCTCAGAATTTTTATATCATCATGCGCTCGTATGTTACCGACACGTAGTACATACTATATGTATTACTTAAATTTCGGCCACAGATTGATGTAAAATTAACTTTGCCGGATCTTATTACGTGTACCAACATCACATAATATGACGAATTCATTTAATTAGTTAGCTTTGCTTGACTTCAATTGCGGTTTGCCCTTTGGGGTTAAATTAAAATGTTCTTCGCTATCTATAATATGATGCACTACATACATATCCAATCCGGTTACCGAGGTCTTAAGGATTGTATTAGTGAAAGGCTCATTAAATTCTGTAACCAACAATAAGGTGTATATTTTGATTTTAATGATTTACAGTTTAACTGGGTCATGGGGGTTCAGGTCAACAATTTATTTATCAATTTTCAAAGGATTTCGTTATCCTCAGATTCGTAACAAAAAAATATTTTTTTCTAAACATTTGTATTTCAGTCAGTTAATTTTAAACAAGTTATTCACGAAAGGCAAAATAATAATGACGATTTCTTATTCAACTCTCCCAAAGAAAGCAATACATACCTATGAATTTCTCTCGATAGAATTTTATTTGGCAAGAGATAAGTTTCCTAAGATGTATCTAAACGAATTCAGTAAAATTACAAGGAAATTTTACAATGTAATAGTAACCGATTGCAAGTCGTTTCGTCAACTCTACAGAGCAGATACTAAAATAATACCTAATCGCTCAGCTTGCGAAACGTAATAGTCTGATTCACACCTTATGTTCAGCTTGAATTGCAGGAATGCTATCAGAACATAACGTTATGATAATTTATTCCTGTAAATAACTAGAACTAGTACTTACTTGTATTATAACTAAGACACCAGAAGCATCAGCATTGGTACTTAGGCGACTATAAAGTTTTAACTGTTTGTGCTTTGTCTAGACTGAAAGGGTTGTGAAAACTAATTACTCAGGGCCTTAAGGCATTTACGACTGACAGTAAATACATAAAGACATTATGTTAATATGCCTATAGAAATCGAAGTAAACTTTAGTTCGTATTAGTTTTATAAAATTAAAATTACACCTTGAATATAACGGTGAGTATTATGAGTCTGGCAACATATTGCTGTAACAATAATACGGTACAAATTCAATTCATCGTAGCTCGAGGCAGACGATACGTTGACGCAACTCAAAACAATGGGGTTTCGGTTCACCGACCTTTTGGGATCTGTGACATCGCCGCGAAAATATGGGCACAGCACAGCACAGCTTGCACATTGCGTACTCTATGCAGCCCAGAGCGGCGCGCGCGCAGTTGATGACGCGACCGGCGCGCCGCTCGTGCCACGCTACGCCCCTTCAGATTAATGGGCAATAGTGTTGAATTTCTAATGAGAGTAACAACTTGTGAAATTGAAATGACGTTATATATTAGTCATCGACAATAGCTAAGGTTAAGTACAACTTAATATTAGCAAAGAACATTCCTACTACAAGTTAGATACTCTTACTTCATCTAAATGCTTAAATACCTGTGTGACTTTAATTATAGCTATCTTATATACTGAAAGATTTACGTAAGCCACTTGTATAAATCCTCCGGTACCTATTTAAAAGGATTTATATTCATAACATTTGTCTAAACACATTTAAATGTACATCAGTGCGGTGAGGTCTCACCTTTGTACGTTTTCAGAGGTCATCTTTGCATTTTACTAACGCGTGGCAATTTATCATTTCATTTAACATCAATAGTTCATTACAGATTTTATGCTGTGCATGTACATAGGCACAGGCACATAGATAGCATTGCACAGACACTGCGGAGTTAAGTGGGTTTTAGTTTTACGAGTTGTGCGTCGTGCGGACACCGCAGCCCGGCGCGCGGCCCCCTCGGCGAGCAGATAATGCAGGCTCTAGGCCTCAATAAGAGTAATGCGGCCTCTTTACCACGCCGTACAGAGACGTCTTATTTAGGGCCAAACGCGGCACAAACGCGGCTCAAATTGAAGCCTTTCAGCGCAATTACCTCCGCGAGCAACGGCGCGTTTAGCAGCCGACTATCAAATCAAGTATGGACTTCCTTTGGCACAAACCCGTAAGTTACTCACATTAACATAGCACCTACAAGCTGCTTGATACCGTCGAATGTACCGTTTACACAAATCACAGCCTCATTATGTACGAATTTTGTCGATGATTGTTTTATTTGTCTCTTCCGTAGTACACAATATCGCAATTTTGTCGCTATCGAACTATTATATTATATAGGGCATAAGGATTTTTCAATGGAAGACGTTTGCATTTTGACATTCTCCACAAAGGATTGCTCTTAAATGCATTTAACATTTTAGCTCTACTAAGATACTTTCAAATTTTTTTTCGGTCTAAAATTTTTTCAAGTCCGTTTTGATCCACACAAATTATTAAGCTACTTGATTGAAAAACGATATCATAAACTAAGTCTAACACCATGCGGTACCGTGTTGATGGTACCCTAAGAGCTATATAAGGATTTTTTTTTATTGGGTTAAAAAGCCGCAATTGCAGCATCATTAAACAAATGAAATGCGTCAGTAGGTTACCAAACTCCACAGGCACGCCTATCAATTTAACAAGAGAAGTGCTACAAAAGCACACCAGGTCGCGAGCGAGCCTGTTAGCAGAATCAGTACATGTTATCGAGGTGATGATAGTGGCCATTATAAGTAATTGAATTGTGACAACATTCCCCTTCAGCTGCAGGGCCCCATTTGGAAGCAATGGGTAGGTTCTCAATCCAACTCAATCCCAAATACTTTCGCAAATTATGTTACAAGCACGTACCAGCACAAGAATGGGTTCTCCTAATCTCTATTCGGAATTGAATTAACAGCCCAAATTACGTGCCGCGGGGATGTTATCTAAACGTTTCACAATAGTATTGTTCGCAGAGGTTGGTAGTGTTGGCACACAATGGAACACCAAGAGCGAACCTGTCGAGAGAAGTAGGCCGCCGAGCGTCGCCGCGGCGGTGTAGCGGTGGTGAAATGCGCGGTGGGCGGCGCCCGGCACGCCGCTCCGCCCAGCCCTTTCACCGCCGCCCGCCCGCGGCGCCCCGCCTCGCCAACCTTCCGTCCTACCCTCGGATGAGGGTACCACAGCGCTCAATATTTCACAACCACATGACGCTGTTCCTAGAATAGAGCCTCGCCTCGGGCCTTGCCCCATCATGCTCATAATGAAAACGACGCTTACAAAACAACTGATCGCTAACTCTATACCTTTCAATTTCAACCCTAACTAAACTTTATGCTGCATTAGCGACTAAGGTTTCATGATTACCTGCAAATCGATGTAATTAAATTGAATGGCGTCTTATTTGTCAGTAATCATATACTTAGTAAGATGGAATTTATCAATAATCAGCTACGAGTCGCTTGATGGCATCGCTTACTTAATTGGAAGTATTCTAATCTATGAGAAGAAAATTAGCGTTTAATTAAATGTAATATGAGTCGTAAAATAACTAATTTAATACTAAAAGATTGGTATGTATTACAAATACCTATTAAATTCATTTATTTTAAATACCAATTTAGTTTTCAAACCATTCCAAGGCTAGAATCTCCAAAACGATTAGCTATATTAAAATCAAAAATACCTACCTAACTGCCAAAACATTAGTATTTATACTATTTATGCAATTTAAATAATGTATTCATTATGTATTATTTGCATCGCCTGATATGTCGTATTCTTTTTTTTTTATTCTTCTTTTTGTTTTCGTTCTTATATTTTTTTATTGTCATAACGTTAAAATACTTTACCATTATTAGGTTACGTTTAAATACTTTAACGTTATGACAATTTATATAACCTACTTGTATTTAGGTTCTTCTGAAAATCCTTTACATGAACTAAAGATTGTATCATCATAAATGATTTGTTTTGCATAACTGTGCCTCCTCTACCCTTTTTCATTTTGTGTGATAATTACTTCTTGATACAGATTTCTTGAACCTTTATTTGCATTAATTATATCCTTGTGAACATCAACAAAGTGTCCACAGCCTCGATTATTCCCAGTGTTCACTATTCTACGCTTATGGCGGACAATAACAACATTAAGTATCTGCATCGTGTTTATTGTCCCTCAATGCTTAAACCCAACAACAGATGAAAGGTTAAAAAGCTCAAATAAGCGTGCATTAGGAAAGAGGTGGCCTGCCGGGTCGCGGTTAGAATGCAAACTGCCGCCCATACATTAAATCTGCTGCATTGGAATTGCAAAGTCGTGATTTGTCAAAGCATAATCTAAGGAACCGCAATATTCGCACATCGTAATTATTATCAGTGGTAAAATGGCAGCCGAATCTTTTGTTGTATTTTATGTTTATCAGACGTAGTAAACTGACAAACGTAAAAGCCTAGTATAATAAATAACGGGCCAGTACTGCTAGTAGATTAGTGTAGCGACACTTCATTAACGCACGTCGGCAGGCCGCGCGTGTTCTGGCAGACACCCCTATCGATATCATTAAATTATATTCCCGGAGCGTGTGCGATGTAACCGTTACGACGACCAGCTCCGATAAAGCTTTGATTTATAACGTCGAATATTTAATGACAACAGACAATTGAAATTTATTTATAAGGCGCACCGTTTAACTCCGCATGTTACAAATTAATTTTACACTTAGCATCACGTTTACCATATTGTTGGCTGTTTACAATAAGGCTGTCGTCTAGGGCTCTTTTGTATTCCACGAGAGGATCTTTATTGGGGAATAAGGTGTGGGATGCTCGGCATAAGCAAAATAGTGTGCCCATATATGACCTTATACGCTTGCAGGGCGAATAATTCAACGAGAAAATTCATGCAATTGTACTTGTTAACCGAGTTCGAGAATAGAGCCAATGGAGGTGGTTCTCAAGATGACACCTGCATACTAACATTGTTTATTGTTATAGGTCCGTGCATAATATCGATAGGAATGCATCGATTTGAACTATCTTGGCCCGAAATAGGAAGATAGAAATGTTTATAGAGTCTTCGCTTCTTCGGCCCTTTGTATATCGATTAGTTTATTCTGATTACACTACCGGAAGTAAGTACAGTACTTATCTTGCTTTGTATCCTTGTTCGGCCAGGGACAAAATATATTTTTAAACTACTTAAATGGCCGTTTATCATCTATCAGGTTTCGTGTTTGAATAGGTTCTTTATTCAAACACGTGGAATTTCTGGTTTTACGCACTGCGTATACAACGACGCCATCGGATCTCTTCGACCTTGATGATTTGTATTGTTGAGCAACTCCAGACTAGTTATTCAAGCTGCTGCCGATACGAAGTTACCAGGGGTAAAAAACGATGAAAAAATTCATTTGTTTTTCACCCCAACAACAATTACCTGACCATTAATACCTATTGCTTGAAAAGAACCCTTTCAAATGTTACCCTAGTCGTTATTTTAAACCTGTTATAGACGAACAGGTTTCGTACTTTTATACTTTGCAGACAGACAGGGGCAACATCTATAATAACACGAAGGAAGTTGGAGTCTACGTGCAATCTTAACAATACAAACATGTTTTTTTAAAAGAATAAATCAATAACAATGATCTATTTCATAACTAAAACCAACAAATAGTGTATATAAAATACAGCATCATTTCCGGACAGTCCATTAGTGGAAAACTAATGTTGGACTTTTGGTTGTATTCAGTATCTAACTTGACAGTTAGCCTCTTGACCTTGATAACTAAGTTCTAAAGCTTTGTATTTGTTTTTTTTTTCAGCAAGAAGCAAAATAAGTTAAGTAAGAGGGAGAAGAAGTTTGGTGCAAAAAGACAAACCGAACAAATAAAACATGTCCGTGAATCTTTTCTTTGAAACGGTCAAACGGTTTTTTACAAACAAGTTTTGCCTTACTCTTAGGGTGAGAAATATTTGCACGTACACCTATATATCTGTATATCTGTGATGGTATCGGTGTACCTAATCAAAGATTCATTAATATGTTAATAGGTTAATAGTTTGGTATTTAACTTACACATAATTACACGTTTAGTCAACTGTATTAGACGGTTAAACTAATTCAACAACACGTCGCATAAAACGATTGCACTAGTCATTGGAAGCGTGAGAGCGAACTACCCTCGACGGACCATTCTAATCGAAATTACAACGGGCACGAAGCACGACCGCGGCAGTATCGCACCGAACACCGCGCTGCGCCCGCACCGCCCGAGCCGCGACGATGCCCAAGCTTGCGATTTATTGGCCGGACCAACCGACGCGCTCCTTCAATTATTAAGCATTTAATTATAGTCAGTACCACCAAGATAAATCGCGAGCAATTATTTCTAACTTCTAACGACGCAGCGGGTTGCCCAATAGCCGATATTTCGCGCTCGCGGCTTCTACGAACTAATAATTGAATTTTCCCCCGAGAACAATTGCTCGATTACAGCACAGCCCGACACGGATCGACGCCTAATGAATCTCCGCGGTGTCTAGTTATTTACCGAGATAAACTCTGTGTTTACTGGGTACATGCGCATGATTGCACGAGCTGCCAATAAATTAGATTTATCAGCTACCTACAAAGATACTTATTTTCTTTGAAATAGATTTTAAGATGTTAAACCTGACAGATTGTTTTGATATTGTAAATTAGTTAGTTAAGTCATATACGTATATGCTAACAAACATAATATACATTCCGTTTACTTGTATTTGCAGTTGCATCATAAGGCTATAATATTATTTTATCACTAATCTATCTAAACAAACTATCGTGGCTGGTACACTTTTACGATTTTCGTAGCAAACCATAATTCCAGTGCTTGCTAACCTGACTTCTCACAATAGCACCACGTACAACCATTAAACATAATAATCTGTTTCGAAACACGGAGCAAATCAATACTGGGTATTGACCGACGCACGCGCCGCCCGCCGCACCGCTTCCAATCAATGGGATGCAAGCCCCATTTCACGATTTCAATATATTTTAATGAAATGTCAGCACTTAGTGAAATCTGTATTGTGCAAGGTGAGCCGAGTTCTCGTCCTGCCCTCCAAAATTAATCTGTTTACGAAATAAACAAAACAATGGGAATGGTTGCTCTAGCACTTGCAATTGTGTTTGCCAATATATAAATAAACGTGCGTGTAGGTAAGTTCGCGATGCACCGACAGTAAACAAATTCAGCTAATGCTGTTAAGATATATTTGTCATCGTAAATCTTCATTGAAATAAAACTCCTTAAGGCCTGGAGCCATTAAATAAAAGTAAAATGAAACCGTCAACGTTCGAGTCGGTGGCTAAGAAGGCGGCGGGTCTAGTGGCTGGATGTTCAATATCTATTAGCGGTAATATCTTAGCGGAGAGATGGCTCTGGCCCAGATCTGGAGCCGGTCGGACCAGTTCTCCGAGCATCCTTGCGTAACAGCGCCGAGAGTGGCCCGCCGAAGCTTGCAAAAATGCAAAATTACAAAGCTCCCAAATAACACACGCCCCTTAAAAGCTTTTCAAGATTCGCGCGTAGCTGTAACAGATTACGCGCGTGACGGTACTACGAGCCGCACGACACTTTAAATTCATGATTGCGCAGTATGCACCGATTTTCGTCAAGGAAAGCGCATAAACTGGAGTTTATTGCAGCAATGTCAAGTAATATATCACCAAATAATAATTACGCATGTCTCTACCACGCCCTAGAATGACATACAATTTTGTTTCGGAAATTATACGGCAACATATTATTTATTGAGCTTCTTTCAATATTTTTGCATAACTACATCGTTTAGGTAGAAGTCGACCTCCAAAATTGAATTTTAAAGAGATGTGCAGTAGATGAGTTTGTGTTAGATACAATTTATTTTACGTTGACTCAAAACCATTTTCTAATATATATTATAAATACGATACGAATTCATTGCATATACACCGATTTAATAGCTATTAATTATTACTTATAAAAGCCATTAAGATTACCAGAGCAAAGCATAACGTCCGTGTCATTATATAAAATCGTAGGAACGCTATATCAGTTATTAGGCAGATAAATAATGATACTGGTATTCAGATTTGATTTCTATGCGTATCAGTATAAGATTCCCAATACCGACTACAGTCTGCAAAAGCTTTACTTATCGGGCGCTAAGTTCCCATGCTACTTACACACCGGCACAAGACTACAACACTGGAACATGATCTTCGTGATAATTTATTATAGAGACTAAAGAAAGCGTGCGCGCAGCCTGCCCCTATTAAGTGATCCATACATCAAGAAAACCTCTGTTGCATCCGATTACTCGGCGAGATTAACGGTAGTATCGCCTAATGTCTAACCGCAGCCTCGCACTAAACTACCTGAAATAAACGATATGCTTGCAGAGTACGAGCTGCGCTTATCTACAGTTACATGACTTCAAGCAAAACACGTAAGTTGAGATTAAACCAAATTAACAAAATCAAGATAATGCACCCTCTATCAGAAAATTTTGATAACATTTGTACCTCAGTCATTTATTATACATTACACCCTAGGTATATAATTTACTCACTGGCTGACTGCTGATTGTGTAGCCTCGCTGCGCGGGCGCAGGCATGACTGCCCTCACTAAAATGTTAATAAAATTACCGTCGAATGCAACGGACATTATAGTTAATGCGCCCAGTTAGAGCTGGTGAAGCCAGAGTTTCGTCTAATACATTCGTGTTTCGTTTAATTTATAACTACGTAGTTGATATTAAGACATCCGAGTCTTCATTACCTTTGGCGACACCTGTTTATAAACGGCCCAGTGATATCTATGCAGGGTTGTCACTGATAGAACTCAGAAATACTTTCATGAATAACTGCCAGACTGAATTAACTAGTTTAACTGTCGTATCAACAACATAAAACAGCAGCTAAACGGGCATTACATATACGAATCAGCCATTTATGTAAATAAAGTATGTTTTGGCTCAATAGGAGAGGCAGACTGTAGGGTCAGCAGAGCGACTCGTGACCGAGGCCCGCGCTCCGCCGACGTACCGTCACGAACGCCCTCGCCTCGTCGCCTCCAAATAACATGATATTACTCACTAACTGGCCATTTCACGCCACGTTTGCTGCAACTATCTCTATGAAAATATTGTTTGTATCTAATATGTCCTTACAAATCCTATATTTCAAGCGCATCGCACTTACCATTAATAAAAGATAAGTATCTACAAACAGTTTCTATAAATCGCATCCTAAGTTCTTGAAATAGTTTAGTCAGGTAGAGCAATTAAATACGTGGCAATTGAGACTTCTAGTTGTGAATTCTATTACTCTGAGCACACATAATGCGTCATGTCATCGCAAAGAAGATACTGAGATGTGGTTGACACTGTAGCCAGACATTTCTGTCCACACACGCTATGTCTTTGTGTATATGCGATTAGGTGGGCAATGAGTAAAAAATACGAACTTGAAAATTTTGAATTGTCTAATGAAAATGGTGTCTATAAAGATGGAATATAAACCGTGGCAGTGCATTTACAAATTGTTTCATTTTTGGATTTATGTTTAAATTTTTAATAAAAAAAGCATACAATCAATTCAAAAGAAGGTTGATCATTCAAAAACTTTTAACTCTGTTCTACTAATAAACACAGCACCGTTGTTCACTTGCATCCAACTGAGTAGAGTCAGCAAATCTGCAGAACACCCAGACTTACGCCGTCATGTTCAATTTATGTTTACATATATTTTATTTATGAATATGCTTCCAAGTTGTTACAACAACTTTACACTTAAATTACGGATTAAAATATTTCACCACAGGTACTTACGTACCGATGTGCGAAAGTGCGCACGGGCATCGATCGATCATGCTTTGAATCGGCCGATGTCATACACACGCAATAAGTTTTATATATTCGAGATGTTGAAGCTTTAAGAAGCGTAGGTACTGGGAAATGGCCGTTGCCCTGTTCTTTACTTTTACCCAACCGTATATTTTGTTCGTGTTGTATGTTTCAGGCGCCATAGTTCACAGCCGGCATGCAAAGTCCGTATCGTATCACCTCAAGATGTCCTCTTCAGTCTTGTGCCAACTTCGTCCAATACTTGATAGGCTGGTTGATCTGTTCTAGTCGCTTTACATTAAAAGGAGCTACATCCTACTGGAAGCTAGGCAAAAGATAATTAATCTATTCGGGTTTTTTATCATTTATTGAACCTTTGCCATGTTATTTCTTACTGAAAATAAAGAGACTTAACTTTACTTGAATTATCAATTAAATTGATCACTATGAATCATGCAGCACAACGAAATCTATACGAAATTACATTTAAGTTATACATTAAATTCATGCGAACCCATTGGTAGAGTTACGAGTACAGCGATGTAATCAATGTGAAATTCTTAATTCACATTTTTTCTTCAGTCCCGGAACATTTATCGATAAATTGACCCGAATGCACATAAATAAAGTTAATGAGGCAAAATCATGGCGTACAGCGTATCAACCTACATAGCTAGTTGTTACTTGAGACATCGTATATTTTAATTAAGCAAGAAGTACTTAAATATTACCCCAGATGCATTGACAGCGCAAAATACCCGAAAATCTTGATATTTTAAATGTTAGTAGTGTAGTTTTACTACATCATGCGTAAACCTTTTGAACTATTGCGACACTTTACCTTTACGCTTACTGCAACAGAATGTTGTTCTTATTCGAAGAGTTCATACCCAAATTCAATCAAGCGTTCAAAACGGGTACGGTACAACGACAAAACCAAAAAAAAAGCAACAAAAAAGATACCGAGTTTTGCGGATCCAATTAGAATCCATTTTGTTGTGATTAAAGATAGCTCTGTGTCCATTGTTTAGTGACAATGGCGGCGCGGCGTGAAGGAAGCCGCGGCGGCGATCGCTCACCGCCTGTCAGGTGGTAATGGCCGGACCCTTGGCACGTTTACTGAAGCCACTCCATCATCGACACTCATTTCATTAAATGTTCGTCGATAACCACGACGGCCCACCATTGCGACACTAGTTAACTCTAAAACACGCGCTTCTGTATTAGCTTTTTCACTGTCACTAACATCGATTGTGTTAAACGAGCTTTTTGTGCGATCAATCAGTTACGATACACCGATAGTATTAGAAAAATGATTCTCATAAGCCGCTGATCGTGCAGCCGAACCGTGTAGGCCATACATCACGCGTTGTATTAAGATTGTCGCTTTACAGACACCAAGTCTAATATCATAAAACGTGCTTTACGTTTATAGCCTCATATTGGATCCAAGAATCATAGACTGGTAAGTGTTATTACACAAACTTATCATATTCAACACCCAACATAGGATTATCAATGTTTAAAATGTTCAAGTGGGAATTCTATCAACAACAAGGCTTATGTTAGCTTATAATATTCTGAGCTTAACATGATTGCTACTCTTAAATTGTACATTTTCCAAGATAAAATTGACAAATCAAATATTGGATAACTATAAAGTAAGGTGGAACAATGTCAGTTACAAGCAAGTGGATTTGTCGACTTTGAAGAAGAAGCAATACATCATGTGCTCACTGATTATGTCCTACTTAATAAGTCATCCTGCGTGCAGCTGAGAGGATTCGGACTATTATGATCCACACACTTATGTATATCAATTTTATTATTTGCACTTTCCTACTATGTAGTTTGTTCGAAGATAATGACGCTAGTCATATTGATATTTTATGCCTAAGACTCAAACCTTAATCATATAGCTATACCATTAAACTTAATAAGCTTTTTAATATCTATGTAGTTAGTTATGTTAAGGCCATATAACACGCCTAACTAATAAATGTTCAACTAAAAGCAAATAGGATAATAAATTCTCATAGACACGACGCCACGTTCAAAAAGATAGAGTTCATTGTTGTTGAGAAATAACGTAAATCTTAGAGTTGTGTGATTATTAATAGGTAATTGGACACCAATTGCAATTATAAACTATCTTTTGCAAACTGCAATCGGATATTCGAGTATATCTTTGACGACACGGTTGGCGCAGTGGTTGAGCGATTGACTGCTGCGCACTATGTCGCGGGTTCGATTCCCGCAAGGAACAAATATTTGTACGACCTGCAAGTATTTGTTACAAGTCTGGGTGTTTTTCTATCTATAATAATGTATGTATTTACAAAAAAAAAAAAGTATATAAGTAGTATATCAGCCATCTCGTTACCATAACACAAGCATTAGGTTGCTTAGCTTGGGACGATATGACGTTGTGTGAAATGTCCAAGGATATTATTATTATTATTATTATTATTATTATTATTATCTACATAAGGTCCCTAATAGCAGGGTTGGTAGGCACTCGTGTATAAAGCTGCAATGAACATAAATAGATAAGCATGACAGCTGCAGACAATTCATTCTCATTAGCTTATTCACGACAAAATTATAAAATTATTCCCAAATTAGAGTTACAAAATTCAAACAGCGAGCAAACGGGTATTTTACTATGTAAGCTAAACGACTTTCTGTAAACGAGATGTCGCAGGCCTTGAATATACAAGCGTTTACAAAATACACAGCTAAAGCGCGGAGCTCTTTTTCGCCAGGCACTATCACATTTGAATTTTACATTAATAACATGAGAATAAAAACATGCAAAAAAGATGTCGCATTGTCACTATTCCAATACCGAGTAAATATATAAATTATAATCAGAGATGTCCAACCTGTTCTTCAATGTTGCACATCTATGCATATTTGGTCACACAGTCAGACTATGACATGCATTTTACGAACAGTTGATTATATAATCTGAGCGTATGTTTGAATAGTCGCTGTTAGCCCAGTTTTTAAATTATGCAACGATTTCGATTTCGTTGGTGCATTATAAAAATAAGAGATTAAAGGCCAAATATTAAGAATGTCTACCTACATCAGAGTCATCAGGGTAAGTAGAGAGAAAACAAGTGCACTTACATGATTAAGTGGAAATGTTCTGATTAATGGTTTCTCTTGCTGACCCCTCTGGAAAACACAGTAAGCGGTGATTAAGTTTTTATAAATATTCATTATCAATTTTATATACTGTTCGTAATATACGTCGGAACTGGTCCGTTTTCTCTTTCGTCGAAATCGTGCAAGTGCAGGACAATAAATCAGAAGTGCAAAGTTGCCTCAATTTACGCTCATTATTTCAGTCTTTAGGTGCAATTTGCCGTGGGCTAATTGTATTAATTAATGTCCATTAAGTTTGGATGCGTTAAAGCTGTTGTCATTTTGTTTCTTTTCTTAATTTTGACCTCGTGCCTTTTGCATTCAGACAATTAATGGTAAGTGAAGAACATACATTCGCCGGGTATAGCTATTTGTTTTAAAGCTTATTAAATTAGATATAGGCTTTTATTGGCTCTAAACTTGAAGTGTTATCACTGCAGGATAACTAATAGTAGTTTAATTTATTTAACGACAGCCAACTTAATCTGTAGAACTTAACTAGCTGTCAAGTTCTTAGCTACCACGGCTTATTTTAATTTAATTTCGAATTACTTTTTTTTCTGGAGGTATACTCGTAATACGGACGCTTTTAACGTTCTGCATCGTTCTCACATGTATAATTTCAACATGAATGATGTAACCAATTTTGTTTTCATGTTTGGATTTAAAAGAGTGTCCGTGGAGTTTCTTGCCCATTTTTCTCCATAGGGACCTATTACGCTTTGTAATGGGCAACTTGCTTCATCTTTCCGACTAAACTAAACGATCACTTGATAATTCAAGTAGCTACTTTAATTTACACATTTACCTACAAAATAATTCCCTTTTTCATGGATTTTTAATGTCAGTAGGTAGGTACCTTAGGTACCGTACCTACCTATAATTTGTCTATACTAATATTATAAAGAGGAAAACTTTGTTAGTTTGTTTGTTTGTTTGGTTGTAATGAATAGGCTCAAACACTACTGGACCGATTTTAAAAATTATTCTTTCACCGTTGGAAAGCTTAGTTTTCTAGGAGTCACATAGGCTACTTTTTATCCCGGGAAAAATAACGGGTCCCACGGGAAAGACCACGGGAGCGAAGCCGCGGGCAAAGTGCTATGATATATAAAGTAGCACTATTGCTACCTGCAGCAAACTATTTTGATACTGTAGAACCTACCTAGGGTACCTGAAATTTGATGTACTACAACAAAATGGTCGAACCAACGACTCGACTCGACCCGACTTTTTGTTGACCGATAGGTTGATCGTTCAGGGAATCAATATTGAAGTGAAAGCATTTGGCGATTAAAAAACCCTGCAATATAACTCCATACTCATTCCCTGATCAATTAAACTATCGGTCAACAAAAAGTTGCTTGTGTGCGCTATATTTTTTATAGATACAGTCATATTGTCAATAATCACTACGTCACATATTCCTTTTGTGATCGAAACTCTCGGCCGTGGGGTCCGATTGCTTATGGTTTGTTCAACGAGAACTCTATACGGCTGGTTGACACTTTCCGTGATTCAAGGACTGTGTTTTACCTTAGCCTAAGAACGACAAGTATTGCCATACAACGTGGCAATGGCGTCAGTCGTTCCCCTCACCTCCCGTTCGTCATGAAAGCTGATTCATCCACACTAATATTATAAATGCGAAAGTAACTCTGTCTTTCTGTCTGTCTGTCTGTCTGATACCTTTTCACGCCTAAACCACCCAACCGATTTTGCTGAAATTTGGTGTGTAGATAGTTTGCATTCATGAGAAGGACATAGGCATATTATTTTTTGGAAATTCAACCCCTAAAAGGGTTACAAGGGGTGGCAAAGTTTGTAGGTAGGGTAGGTAGAGTAGGTAGGGTAGGTAGGGTAGGTAGGGTAGGTAGGGTAGGTAGGGTAGGTAGGGTAGGTAGGGTAGGTAGGGTAGGTAGGGTAGGTAGGGTAGGTAGGGTAGGTAGGGTAGGTAGGGTAGGTAGGGTAGGTAGGGTAGGTAGGGTAGGTAGGGTAGGTAGGGTAGGTAGGGTAGGTAGGGTAGGTAGGGTAGGTAGGGTAGGTAGGGTAGGTAGGGTAGGTAGGGTAGGTAGGGTAGGTAGGGTAGGTAGGGTAGGTAGGGTAGGTAGGGTAGGTAGGGTAGGTAGGGTAGGTAGGGTAGGTAGGGTAGGTAGGGTAGGTAGGGTAGGTAGGGTAGGTAGGGTAGGTAGGGTAGGTAGGGTAGGTAGGATAGGTAGGGTAGGTAGGGTAGGTAGGGTAGGTAGGGTAGGTAGGGTAGGTAGGGTAGGTAGGGTAGGTAGGGTAGGTAGGGTAGGTAGGGTAGGTAGGGTAGGTAGGGTAGGTAGGGTAGGTAGGGTAGGTAGGGTAGGTAGGGTAGGTAGGGTAGGTAGGGTAGGTAGGGTAGGTAGGGTAGGTAGGGTAGGTAGGGTAGGTAGGGTAGGTAGGGTAGGTAGGGTAGGTATCATAGTTAAGACAGGACAACGTCTGTCGGGTCAGCTAGTTTCATATAACAATAGAAAAAATAATTTTTGACAGCACAGTTGAGCGCTTACGCTTATGATCAATACTAGTCGACAGCGACGCAGAGTAATTTTTCGCAGTCATATTTTAGTTTCTTACTAGTTTTTGGTCAAGTTGTTTTTTTATGTAAATTTCGTTTTGACTCTGAATATATTACTATGATGTCAATAAAAGTAATAACTACCGCACGGATCGATCCATTACGTTAAGGTATGCTTGCCGCGGTTGGTCTGTGGATGGGTGACCATCTTTAATTATCGAGACTCCTCCGTGCCTCGGAAAGCACGTTAAGCAGTTGGTCCCGGCTGTCATTCGTGGATCTTTGACAATCGTTGCGGGTAGTCAGAAGCCTGAAAGTCTGACAGCCAGTGTTACCAAGGGATATCGTATTACCCAGTTACTGACTGCTGGGTTGTGGAGGTCAGGTAGGCAGACGCTCTATGTAAAATACTGCTCTTAAGCTGCATGCGGTTAGACTGGAAACCGACCCTAACATAGTTGGGAAAAGGCTAGGCAGATTTTGATGTAAATAAAAACAATTTAAGTCGTTTGGCGTTTTGTATGAATTCAAAGATCCCCCCAAATATTCGGTATTAATAATGAATACCCTCTTGAATTATTATATTTATTAGACAATAAACCAGTCAAGATTATTAGAATTAGAACATTTTTAGATAGCAAAAAAATTGGTACAGCTACCTAACCTATCGTTCTGCTTAGGAAGGAACTTTTTTGTCAGTTTAATTTAACGTGTTATATTCCTTAATCTTACCTGCACAAAGGTGCTGCGATAGGCGGACTCTTTCCAGTTCCAGCCAGTTCATTTTATGTAGCTGTATAATTGGGTATCTCCCGTGGCAATCCAGAAAACATATCCAGTAAAAAATAGTTTTTAGGATCAGGCTACATTATTTAATGTAATATTTGTACCCTGATTACCCAGACAGATAATGATCTTACCTGTAAAGTTAAAAACACAATTTTGTGTATATGCTAGATCGGTAATCATAGACCATTCTAATTTACTGTAAAATATTTAATTAAAATGTAATTCTATCTGTAAATTGATTAAATTTTCTGACAAAGATCCAGAAATCTTAAGTTAAGTGAAAATTGTAGAGCAATGTAAACACGTGTCATGCTCGCCAGCGTGAAGGCACCGGTCTTGAATGTAATTAGCAATTTTACACAGCGCTGTCGGCGCGGGCGTAGCGGCGGCGATGGGCCCGGTGACCCCGCGCCCGGGTCACGAGGGCCGCGGGCCCAACCGGCCGGGTTGCACCACTTGCAGCGTTACTGGAGTGAAACCTTACATAAGGTTGAATTTCACCAATAAAATTGGACGTCGACTGACTGGCGCGATCAGCACATCGACTGAATCGCGTACCAGAGCTGTCACTGTCATAACTTTTGTGGAATATTGAGACAGGTTTAAACCCCGGTTAGATGGGAAAGTGCTACTAACGTTCAGTTATGAGGGTAACATTCGCCCTTAGAGGGCCAGAAGCACGTACCTAAGTATTAAAAAAAAATACGATAGAAAGAATTCATCACCATTAACGACCCAATAAACGATGTAATGTCTTGTGATTACAGTGTCCATCATAAGTTTTCTATGCTAATTCCAAACCCCAGAGAACATGCCAGGGTTGAACTATTTACTACCAATATTTTCATTCACAATCATTTGTTATTAAGCTTTTATCTAGATACAATTAGTCAGAGATCTAGGAGATTTTCGTCAGCAAATACTGACCAGAGAGTTCAACGATATTTAAAATGTTATAGGTATTTCATTTTCGAGACAACCCTAGGCTCGGTAGGTAGGTATACTAAACGTGGGAGAGGGCACTACCAATCGACCTAGTGCATAAATATAAAACAACTTCATTGCACACACATAACACCAATATTTATGGTTAGGACTGCAGTCGGGTCACCAGAGAGCAGAGGAGCTTTCGACTTCAAACGTAGTTTACTACTTCCACGGCAGATTTGAATATTGCGACGACATTGATTATCCGACGACTCGTAGTAGCCTAGTAGGTATTAGTTACGCGCCGTTTCAGGTGGAAGTCTAGCTTCGTGGAACAAAGGCATTGTTGTGGGCATCTGGGCCGCGGCCGCAGCACACGCCTCTGTTCCGAGGCGGGGCGGTGAGCATACCCATTGGTTACCGTCGCCAGAGCGTGACAAGTTTCATTGGACAATCCAACCAACAGTGAAAGTGACGAAACGCTCCTTGCACGAAGCACCTTGGGCAAAATTAACTACGACAATTAGACCACTATTAAACGTTATTCCAGCATTATTTACTACTAGCTTCTGCCCGCTCGGAAAACTTCTTGTTTTAACATTAGAAGTAAGTCGAAAAAATACTTTTTTAAAACATTAAACGAAATATAAAAGTTAAAATACAAAAGATAGGAATATGGTGTCGCGGACTTTTTTGTAAAAATAATTAAGGCGAACCGGGTTGCCATACATTGCTTCCAATTTTAAACAACTGTTTAGGCAGCGCATGCAAGTAATTCTGTTTTCACAGGTATTTTTTCCGACTTGCTAGACTAAAAATTGCGATAGCTCGGCTAATATGTATGATATAAATATAATTTAATAGCCTATAGCACTCAGGAATAATGTAGCTTTCTATTGGTGAAAATTTTTTTGAAATCGGGTCATTGGTTCCGGATATTACCCCCTACATACAAACTTACAAACTTACAAATTTTACCTCTTTATAATATTAGTATAGATAATTAAAATACATTAGTTTACGTTTTAAATAATGATTTAATCATTATAAAGGAAAATCTGTGATAATTATCTTATTTGATTATCTGCAAACAGTTTTAAGTCCTAACTAATAAAGCTTAAGTATGCTTTACCGTTTCTCGACAAACTGATCTGGTATCAATTAAAATCACAGAAAATGTAACTGAACAAAATACTTAACAACATTTTCTTCTATATATCGGTAACCAACAATATTATACATATTTATGTACCTACATACCTATTTGTTAAACTCATAGGGTACCAGTTTTACCACCTTGACCACCTTGTTCGTCTACGGGTCACAGGTGCACCTGCTGAGCATAGGACGGGAGGGTCCAATAGAAATTTTTCAGTACCAGCGCAATTGGAAGTCTCGCCCTCTAAGTATTACATTCGTAGATAGTAGGTATTATTATGTACCTTCGGGGAACACACTGACACACATGAGTTTGAGTTTGAGTATAATAAGTTTAACGTCTAGGGTTACAAGTCAAGTACCCGTATAAGCCGTCCCCAACTCAATGATCCTGGTCTTATTTACAGAATCTCAAGCCCGAACTACGTTATGCAACTAGATAAGTAATTATAATTTGCATACACCTTACAAATGTCAACGAACGACGGCACCTACTTTTGAAGTACCGATCTAATTTCCTCGAGGTATTATTATAAACAAATAAGACCGACTTAGTACAACAAAAAGCATTAAGATGCAAATTGATACAAGCATAACGAGAAAATTAGCATTATGAGCGACAATACTGAAGAGTGAGTCAGCGCGTCAGCCCATCAGCTCCGGTTGTGCTCACCGAGCTATTGTGATGCAATGTGATAGCAAGGCGAGTAGACAAGTCGACTGGCAAGCCCGCCCAAGCCCTCGATCAATAGCCGTGAAATTCGATTATAAAAATCGAGGCCATGAAGCTTATTAAATTAAGGTGACAGTAAGAAAATTCTACTACCCACGCTGCTGTTGGCAAATACATTTCATAAGCAATTTAAGTACCTAAGTATTTTTGTTGGTAGATAAATACTGAACAAAGTAGGTACCTATTTAAGTAGTGAAAATGTCGTAATACTGTGGTTCATCATAAACCGTAATCAGCGTAAGTATAAAGTCCCCAAGCACTGTTGGGAAACAGGGCTCCTCTCTTCGATAAATCAAATTCTACAAAATATAATATTAAGCATGGGCAAGTTAATGGAAATCAGGTAATTTACCAGAATTCCTAAAATTTACTAAAATTTTATTTGTATTTAAGCTGTGCCTATACAGAAATGAGTTAATTGACTAAGTCCCTAAATCTTTAAATATTTAATTTCTGGAAGTCATCGTGTAAGAAAAGTCCGCCTGGTTCGAGGAGAATGTTAATAATAATAATAATATATGATTTATTTAAGGTAGCAATGACTCATAACATATATACATTACAAACTATCATACTAAGGTAATGGGTTAACCTACTTACAAAAATAGGAAAAGATTGTTTAGTGAACCTTAAGACTGTTTTATAGATTTAGCATTGGTACCCACCTTTCAAGGCGTTGCTAACACCGTATCGGCTGTATGGATGCTACGGGACCCCCAGACGAGTATCAAAGCGAGTCAGGATGCTCCAAGATTCGAAGCTCTTGCTTTCTCTTACCTATTTAGATCACAATGAAAACTTAACCTATCCCGGTCTTCAACGCTCCAATTTTTGAGCTCGCGTCTCATACTTTTCAGTGCAAACATTACCTACGTTAACGTACCCAAATAAAATGCTTGGACTAGTTACACCACTGCTATCGAATCCACAATTTCGAAATTGCTCCATTTATATTCTTATTGAAGCCATTCAGAGATTGTAGGTTTAATGCCTTGTTGACTTTACTAGCTTACTGCTATTTCAATTCAAAGGTGTTTCTATATGTAATGTGTTCACAATATTACGTACGTTACAACATTGTCAACACCAGACTTTGTTTCAATTACAACTTAGAGCTTGAAAATAAAATAATTATAGCTCCAAGAATAGTCATACAAATGATACTATCGTGCTTATTTGTAAGAAGACGAGGTAATTAAAATCTTGGATTAAAATCTAACCATTAAAATTTTGTCTGTCGTGCTTTCCTAATAGAATTATCCTATTCCTTGAACAAATGAACTTTATCCCCCTTACTAATAAACGTCGTTTAGCGTCTCTATAGTTACACAACGCTTCTTCTTCTTCTTTCAAAAATCAACTGACGTCGAAAAGAGAAAAAACACGGTAACTAAATTGTAGTGGCATTTTGTATGTAGGTATACCTATATATAACTACCCTCTTTACAGTGTTTTAGCAGTTATAGAAAGCGACAATGAGAAGTCGACCTGTTGCTGAACAAATATCTACTGTAAAGTAATACGCCAAAAGATACTTACTTAAAGTAAGTAAATAGAGGTATCTAATTAACGTTGCCTTGCAAAATTTATTGCAAAACATCCAGATGCGGCTAAAGTATAGTCCGCAATTTCGTACACTCGCATACAGTCTATTTTGCCCTAAAATTGAACCTATTATACTAGCCTAGATTGATGTGTATGCTATTCTGTATTCTTCTAACAAAATTAATGACAACTGGAATCGCAACTTATGTTATGACCCCTACCTCACCTAAAATCCAGCCAGTAGTGGGAAGTGGGGCGCCGCACCGCGCCACCCGCCGCCGCCATGGTATCCTGGTGTGGAAATAAATAATTAACTAGATTTATGATGAAAACTATTTTGGTGATCATCCTCCTTAGATCCGTTGGTCCATAGTAGTTAAAATAACTGGCAACTCCAAAATCTTTTTTAAGAATTTTCTTTTTCTAACTTGTAATAACGAAAATGGTTTGTCACAGCCATTGAGTCGCTGTCACTGTAATTGTTACTTTATTTTGACATTTGTCAAATCAAATTGTTTTGCTGTCAAAGTTTCGTGATTCGCTGAAATTGTTTACGAATATTTTTCTTATTTTGTAAAACTTTGAATTTGCAAAATGATTACTAACTTTGATAAGCTATGCGGTGAACTAGAAAAACAAGAACTAGAGGTACCCATTTCAAAAAATTTGGCTGTATAGTTATTTATAGGTTATAAATAACTATAAAAATGTTGTATTGCAGGCCCCGACCGGTGTAGCCTCTCCCTCTACATATGCTCAACTGCTGGCAATATATTTATATCAAAATGATTTGTAAGTATTATTACTTAAATATAATATATTGTTACACCAAAAGCCCCTTTAAACTTCTATTGCAACTTTTGAGTATCAACTTTATAATTGAGTTGCTATTGATCGAGTTTCGACACAATGCTGTTCTAAGTCCAGGTTCTAAACGGGTTTTAATTGCTCCCTTTGCTAGAGAATAGTTTGCACTCAGCAAATAGAGGATATCAGATCTTGTGTTATAAGTTAAACTAGTGTTCCTTCCCGGGTTCGCACGGGTGAAATGTAGATACAATCGCGAGGGCGAAAGCTAGTTAAACTTTAGGTACTAATTAATCTTCCTCTTAAAGCACTCTATCTATGATGACAACCGCATTAAAATCTGTCGTGCAGTTTTAAAGATCTAAGGATACAAGGGGCGGGCGGCAGGGTTGTTTTTTATTATGTAGAGATATAGGAGGAGTATGGTTTGGTCATGTTGAGAGGATGAATGATGAATAGAATGCTCTAGAAGGACATACAATGCCCTAATTGGTGGTGTTCTTGAGGCTTGGTACATGCAACTGGTGTGCGTATATCACCAAGACTTATGAATGTATTCAAAGCAAAAGTAGTATGTAAGGAGCATAGTAGGTGACATTCTATAGTGTCTATCCAACACTATTGTATGAGTTTATGTATGAATGTAAATAAGTAGCTTTACATCCACTTTGATCATTACAACTACACCTAATAGTTCATTATGTAAATTTAAGCAACATCAATCAAAACCAATTATGGCATTGTGTCAGTGCCTATTAGTTGTAGAAAACTGTTTCCACTCAAATATTAACTGTAATTTATTTTTATTAGCCTTCACTGGCCCATCCCTTACAAAGTTTTAATAAATTACTTTATTCTTACCAGTACTTTCAACACACATATGTGTCACCAAAATCCCTACTGAGTGCCTGCAACATGCATTGCAATGTATGGGCAATAAACACATATGTGTGTTGTAGGCACTGAGCATAGAATGGATCAAAATCTATTGAGCATGTATCTGTGTGCAGGGCACTGTAAGATACAACAGAAAACACACAGCTATGTTTATGGCAGTATATGGGTTAAAGAAACTCAAACTTGCAAATAATAATCACAAAATATTTTCACAATCTTCAGGTGTAATGCAAAATTCTTATGGAAGAGAATCCCCCAGAACATTACAAGCAGTAATCCAGAAATAGTTGCAATTTGGGTTGTAGGCCAGAAGTTATGGAAGAAAGACCTCCCTGGAACTTACCATGCATTAGCTGCATTCAACTGGACTGAGCCTGTTGCTAATATCATCCGGGCTTTAGAAGGTAACATAAACTATTACTAGTTTATTACTTGCTTGTTGTTTTTTTTTTCGAATGGATTATTTTATTTTAAGTTAATTCATGACAGAAGAAGAGAGTGAGATGAGAGCAAATTAAATAGATAAACTGTCAGTTTTTTTTGGTACAACATGTGAAAGCTTCAAATAATATGACCTAGACATAACCATAACACACATTATTCAAAATTTTAGTTGGGTTTATTATGCGGAAGAAGTACTTATTTTTTCAACTTGGTTCTTATATAATCTAAGCTTGTTATTTTTGTTACGCTATTCCAGACAAAGTAAGGGAGCGCACATTCAACCTGGTGGGTCGTTCTTATAGCTCTATATCGCTGGATACAATAGTCTCAATGACTGGCTTAAGCAAAGACGCAGTGTTGCATGTCTGCCGAGACCGTAAGTGGGCGCTACATGAAGATGGTGTTACAGTCAGCCCATCGCCACCCACCCAACCTGCACCACTACACACGTCCAGTGAAGATCAGCTGTTCAAGTTGACCGAATTTGTTTCTTTCTTAGAAAATTAAGTAAGTCCTATTTATGTCTTTAATCAATACTTCTTGTATAAATTAAATTCCTAAATTGCACAATGTTTTCAAACCCTATTGTAATTTGTGAAAAAGGAAAAATAAGTGAAATACACATTAATTTAATCTCATTTATTACATACAACACTAATTCGAAGTCTATATTCATAAGAACTAAAATAAAAATCTTTAATACAAAGATATTATTTTAATAGGTATAAAAAGATCAATAAATGTAAAGTTAAGTGGCAGTGTAAATTCGTATGTTTTATCTTACAATAAAGCTGTAAATTGTCCAATGTTGGTGTTTAATGACAGCACTTTCTGCTGTCACAACCTTAAAAAAAAGTATATATCACAAGCAATACATTACTCACACAAACAATTGCTGAGTTCTCATTGTAAAATACTACAGTCTATATTTCTAATATCTACATTTGTTTAAACCTAGGCACTTTTTTAGTTTGGCAACTCTCAATTAAAATCTACCCTGGAAGGAAACTTGATTTTGTCTAGGCTGTAATCTGATTGAGTTGTTGTCGTCTTCGTCGCCCAGCGTGGTCTCGTAGCCACGGTTGACTTGACCTCCGTTCGGTTCGCCGAAGACATCTTTCACTGATATGTTGGCAGTCGATGTTCTGTGCCGAGGCACGACCCCTAGGTTATTATTGAGCTGTAACAGAATAACAAATATTAGGTCTAAGTATAATTGTAAGGGCTTCCAGATTTGATTCAATAAAAATCTCCAAGTTTCCAATAAACACGCTCGATCAGCAGATCCGTCCGGCATCTGTGTTCCTGTATGATTTCTTCATTTTAGTAACATTTTTGTAACATTACCATTCCAGTCACTCCATATTCGTTGTGGGCACCAAGTGTCTGCATCTGTGATTTCCTTCTTTCCGCCATTACTGAGTTTCTTCTCGTCTCCAAGGCCTTCAAAGTCTCTCGTCGCAACGTCATCTTGCGGTTCAGTACTGGTGTACCTGTAAAACAATTTATATTTTTTTCTTTTGTGCTCACGTTACAGATCTAAATGGTGTAGACAAATTCTTAGTTCATAATATACCTGGACCATCATTCGCGTTCATGTTGAAGAATCTCTTCTTGAAGGCCACATCTAACGTGCCTATATTCCTCTTCTTCTGTCTCGCTTTCTCCAAATTGTGGATGGTCTTTCTTCTGCCGACGTTATGCGGACCCGAGCCCGAATCATTGTCATAATCGTCGTCCAAACCATTTAATTTCTGCAAGTCTTTTACTATTGCTATTGCATTCTTATCTAGCAGCGCGTCTTGAGATAAGTCATCGGACTGGAAATACATAAAAAAAAGTCATTTTGATTCTATACGATCGTTTTACGGTTAATTTGTTTCTCCGAACGAGATGTTTACCTTCTTGGAACGGAACCAGTTCAGTTCTGTAGACGCTAATATGTGCGCAAGGGTTCCAAATCGATGGAACAACATAGCAGAGAACTGTATCACCAAAATCAAGGCGAAGAAGAATACGAACACTAGACCAATAGGCTCCAGTTGAAGATATTCTTTTGAAATTAAAACCTGAAAGTGTTAAGTTTACTTTAAATTTGCCCTCTTAAATTAATAACATCAAATCAAAAGTAATTAATTAGTTAAAATAACAAAATTAAACGATACTAAGTCAAACATGTGCTTTCAGACTGTGTCCAATTTTATTGAGATTACGTAGCTACTAAAATGGTTTAAAATTTAAAAAGGTAAGTCTTAAAAGCACACCTCTGATAACGAATCATTAAGGTGAAAGCACCAGAGTGGCCCGCGAAAATCCATTCGTCTTAGGTTTTTTTTTGCACTTAGCAGGTCAAGGTTTTATGTTGATAAAAATATGACGCGGGCTACCAAGGCGATTCCCCCTTGAAAAATAAGTATTTGTAATAATTAATAATGAAGAATTTTCGTTTTGTTATATACAAGTGCATTATTTTTAAGTGTTGACGTTATGTGAAACATTGAAATGTATTTTAGGGATGCTTCCGATCCACATCAACATTGAAATAGTGAAACACAGGGTTTACACAAAAATCACAAAAACAGTTCGATGCAAAATTTTGTCTCGCAGTAGGTGTATTTCCCGTATTATCTCCTGAGAACTACAAAACGTGTTAAGCAAATCACCACACCGTTTAAGGTGTACAATAACGTATGTACAAAGGAAACCAGAGTCCCTGTTACTAGTGTTTATTAAAAGAAACTCCGCCACCTTAATAGACAGAACAGAAACATTAAGTTACTTCTCGGTGAATTGGATTGGAAAGTGTGCACATGTGGAAAGTGTATGGTCATCACATCTAAAAACTCCATGGTTTGGGTTCCGATTCGACTACGGCGAATGAAAAGGAAATGCTTATATCTGTATTTTTAGGTTCATCATCATTTCAACTGAAGAACGTCCACTGCTGGATAGGATGGGTCTTTCTCAAGCACCGCCACTTCGACTTTTTTAAGTTACGTTTACTATTTTCGGAACTGGATTGGATAATGGGAGGTTGCTGGATTAGTCTTTGTGTCCAGTATAAAGGCTATTCGGGAATGGATATCCTGTTCTGGATTTAGGAATTCAAAGTTAGGAATTCGAAGTTTGTCGGTATCCAGCTCAATCAGCGTAACACCGTAGTCGAATTTTCGTGTGTTATTGTGGATAAAACACGGGGTCTCCATAAAACATAACATAAGGACACCGGGTTTGGATATTGATTAGACGTGTCACCATCAGGGTTGTTAAGTCTTCAGTGTCACCGGGACGCCATGCTGGTGTGCCCTCCCAGACAGACCGGTTAGAAGAAGGTCGTTAGGATTGTGTAGTGACACACTTGAGTGGTAATATTTGGCTATACCTCGCCTGTATCCTCGATGTACGTAATATTTGTCTTAACTCCCAAAGGCCAAATCACGTGGAGTTGATCTTTGTTCAGTTGTAATAAAAATACTATCAATATGAATAAAGCATTGAACATAACAAATGCGAAAACCGACTTATTGCGAAGTTCAATCAAGTCTCCTGCAATGCGAGCCTGTAAAATTTCATAAAAAAAATATGTTTAAATAATTCGAATCAACATTCAAGGGTGACTGGGGTCATGGCCAAGGTTAGGTACTTTCAGGTGTCAGTTGTAGCGCGCAGTCCCGAGTCATCGTTGAATGCTGACCGCTGTGTAGTGGACTCTCACGTTACCTCTTGAGTAACCTCATCGTACGTTATGTTAGTTTTAACTCCGAAGGGCCACTTAAAGTGAAGGTTGTCCTTGTTCAGTTGTAGCAAGAATACAATCAATACAAAGAGGGCATTGACCATAAAGAAAGAAAAAACAGACGAATCTCTCAATTCTTTCAGATCCCTCGAGATACGGGCCTAAAATTAGGGGAAGAATATCATCAAGAATATGTAGTATGAAATTATGATTGATATGATTGTGAGATCAAGTTAAATATCTGAAATAAAAGCTTATTAAAAATTCACATAGTTTAAAATAGTACTGTCAATCTAGTAATTGCATGGATGGCATGCCATTTGCTACTGTGTAGTATGAATAGCAACCACAAACGTAAGGTTTTTTTTAATATTCTGAAAAGCTCTCAATTCTTCGTTATCTAAAAATAACGGGATATACCATAAAAAAGATTATACTAGAAAATCGTATGGTCTCATACTTAAAAAAAAATTGCCGATGTAAGCCATGATTTTATCATTTGGTAAGTGATAGTCCGGTGTCAGGAAAAAACAGAATGATTGCTGTTTTACTGACACCGTGTCTTCAATTTTTTTTTACCTGCTCGTCCTTGTTAGCATCAATGGGGTACAAATATTTGTCAATGAGATCTTTCCAGAACGATAATTCGGCGGGACTCAAAAAGTCTACTTCACCCTTTTTCAATTCGGGGTCCTCCATCCAATACGGATTAATTAGATCATCTCTTTTTTCCTGAAATCAAAAAATAAGATTTATGGTATTTTATTATTTTATACTTTTTTTTGTCCGCGTTTGTGTCGGGCAAAACGTGGGTGAAGTCGGGATAAAAAGTATCTAGTAGTAGTTGTTCTATCCCTTTCGAAATTGGTTTGAAAACTGTTAAAGCGTAAAAACGTAACAGCACGCTAACGCATTTATAATAATAAATAAGTATTAGCGGGCCAGGTACATTTCTGTTTACAATTCGAACAAAATGTCAGTTATTTTTCTGTTTATAATTCGAACAAAATGTCAGTTACATTTCTGTTTATAATTCGAACAAAATGTTATCTTAGTATCTTACCCTGGGTGAAGTGGAAAGGGTATCGGTTTCAGAATCGGAATCGTGGTCTTCCTCTGGTCCTTCGGCTAGAGCGTCCAATCCATGGTCTCCACTGGTACTACCTCTCGGCCCTACCGATAACTTACGTCCTCTACTTATGCTATGTGGATCAACAGCCCTAAAACATACAATTGAGATTGAGGCATGTACAGTTCGTTATAATTATCTATTCTATAAATATTGTTATAAATTAAAGTCGAAGAACAACGCGGTTAGACAGATAAGTCTGTCTGTGTGACCGCGTCTAATCTGAGCAACACATTTGGTTGCAGTCTACACAATCATATAAGAGCAATTATTTCTGGAAATTTTATTCGTTTCAAACTAATATAATTTAAGAAATTTTGTGGTTTTGTTAAGTTGTTAAAATTTTGTGAAGCATAGACAGGTCGCTAGTTAGAATGATAAAAATAAGTTACCGGTGAAAATCACTTACCTCTCAACAGTTTCTAACTTCTTTTCCAATTTCTCAAGAGTTGACGCGATGTGCATAAGTTGCACTTTCTCTTCATTCCCTTTGGGATGCGTACATAACAGACATTTGAATAAGCCAGCGAAAGACAATTCGATAGAGCCTTCTTCTTCATTGCTATTCACTCCTTGAAGGAAGCCTAGCAGATTCTTCTGTTTTACCGATTTCTTAGCTTCTTGTGCTTCCTTCTTTTCTGCTTCGATTTCCTAAAAAGGTAAAAAGTCTTAGTAATTTGCTATTGACGAAATAAAGTTAGATGAACCAGTTGTATACAAACCTTCTTCGTTTTCTTGACCGCCACTTCTCGAGTACCCCAAGATACTACGTTCAGATTTATAATAGAATACAAAATCAAAAGTAAGTACATAGAGGGTATAGATAAGAGGTAAATAATGCCGGGTACGATACACCAAAACTCCTGCGGATGCAAGCATGCGGCTATGAAGAATGAGCTTGAGAGTGATATCAAGAAGATAGCCGATGGAGATCCTATGCCGTCCTCGCCCAATTGGAGCGCAGTACCGACGATCACAGCCATCATTATCATGGCGTAAGCCGTCGATAATATCTGAGCCACCAGTAACTGAAATGAGATGGTTTATGTTTTAGAAATGTTGTGAATAGGGCCATCACTGTTCCTGCCAGAGTCGCGGGTTTGTTTGAAATAGTTACCGTGGCCCTGGCACAAGCAACTAAAGGGACATGGGTAAATTTTAGTCAGTAAAAGTCTGACTAGCCCTCTCGTTTTGCCCAGAGCGAAAGAAGATATTTAATGATTTCCCACCAAAAAAAGAAAGTCATCACTGTTGCGTTGCGTAAAAGAGATGCCGCTAATCAATCCATCTCTCACACACACATACACACATACTTCAAAAATAATATCTTCAATACGGGCCAGCTTAAAAAAAGTACTACTCACTTGAATTTCGGATTTCATCGTAAAGCAGACAATCATAAAGATCATGATGGGATACAAGTTATACTCGAAGGAAGTCCAGTTGTCGATTCGGAAAGCGGCCACGAAGGCACCCACCAACATAAGGAATATAGTTCCGGGACCCAAGATCGTACCACCAATCAACATCATCTGGTAAAAAAATTATTATATTTATGTACGAAAAACAAAAAATTGTATACCTAGGTATATAATATAGATGGCTCATTAAAAAAACTGTCCGCGCACTTTTTATCTGAGCACAAAAAAAAATAATATGGTGTAGGTATTTAAAAAAAAACAGTAGTCTGTAACCATAGATAAAAAATCTACCTGGTATGCGATGTAAGGGCTCGAAATGTTATCGTTAATCTTGATAGTGTGTTTATAATCGGCGAGCAAGTCCATAATATTGGCGATGGTGGAAGGCACCCAGCGACGACGTTGATTGTAGAACTCGTTGAAACCTTCGGGACAGTGCGTGTAGGCGTCAGAGGCAGCTGAGTACTCTACTCGATAGCCACGTTGAAGTAACAGCGTACATAACCAACGATCCTCCCCTGTAACAAGAAATTAACCAATAGAATTTGATTTTATGTAAATTTTTTCGCTATTTCCTTCCTAATTTGGATGTTTTCTCACCTTGATCGTACTGTACGTAATGCCGAGCTTCATCTGATCGCAAGGTGTATTTCTTCATGACGTTGTCGTCCATCAAAGCCTTTCCTCTGAAGAGAGAGAAGCATCCGGGACTACAGAGTACGCAGCCAATCATGTGTTCAGTCGCCTTTTGCAGCCAATGACCGATAGCGTACTCGAACATTTGATACCACACCATGGGTCCTGGAAATATGGGCAAGTTGGATTTTAGACCATTTAAATAGGCATTGCTTTTAAACCGAAAAAAAAAATAACTAGCAATAGTCGTATCAATATTATCTTTTTTTCTTACCAGATCCTACGGGATGAATACGGCCACAAGCAGCCCCTAGATTCTTGTTCTTCTTCATCAAATCGATAAGCAATCGTACAGCATGAGGTTGGAAATCAATGTCTCCATCCAGGGTCAGCAGATAGGTATTCTCAGCCATAACTTCTTTTCGATCCACGGATATAGGCAGTTCCATTAGACGGTGACCAAGAAGGTAGTACATGTACATCACCTGGGGAATTATCAAGACGCAAGCTGTGATATTATAATTCTAAAACAAATTACCTAATGTGTTTCACATAAAATCTGATTACTTAATTTGTAGTTAATATCTCTACCTGAGACCAACGTTTCCTGTGACGGATCTTCGCCTTGTCTTTCAAATGACATATCATCTTCGTCTTTCCTGGCAGTACCCACGTCAGACGTCCTCCATAAGGTGCTGGCAACCTCTTCGGTGGCCGAACGCGGATGATCGTCTGATGCACTTCAGAAGCCGCTTCGTCGATAGTGTCCACCAGGAGTTTCACGAATCGATTCACTTGGGAATCATCGTCACTGTGATCTGATATTTCAAAGGCGTCGTCTAAGAAAATGTGCGCTGAAATAGAAAGAAAATTAAATATCATTTATTGCATACGTGTATTAAGTTTAACACTAGTTTGTTAGTCGTGTTGTGTTTAAAATCTCACTTTCGAATTCGTAGTAATCAGGGTCAACCACTCGTAAATACTTCTGAGCGACTCGCCGGGCGCACTGATCCTCATCCAACCGTAAGATAGACTTCAAGAACTCCATCATCTCGTCTTTAGTTTCGTGCCACATAGTGCAGCATGCGTATATCCTGGTGATCTGGTCTGATGATTTGATAGCCTTTGGAGAAGAACCTGTGTTATCCGTATGAACTGATATAGTTTCGTAGTACTCGTCGCCTTTTTCTTTTTCTATTTCTGCAAGGTCCTGAAATTCATAAAATAAAGAATTTTAAATAACTTGAATTTTTTTTCTTATTTAGTCGCTTAAATGCATTCGTAAGTTAGCATTGTGTGATCACCTAACACGTTATGCGATAGTCTTTGTGGCTTACCTCAGTTTTTACATCTCTCTGGTCGTTCCTCTTTCTATTGAGAGCCATACTTTGATCTATTAGTAAACCATTGTACATCGGCATTATGAATAACTTCTCCGTAGACGCTAAACGTTCTGCTTTAGGTGTCCAGATGTGTATAGTGATCCATGTTTGTGACAGCAACCAGAGTAACCATATCCATGCCATTTGGCGAGATATGAAATCGCTAAGTGTGAACGCTGAAAACAAATAATGCAGGGTTACTTATAATATAGGCATATCAATCGTTCAATCATCATCTGCCTAGCCTTTTCCCAACTACATATGTTGGGGTCGGCTTCCAGTCTAACCGGATGCAGCTGAATACCAGTATTTTACATGGAGAGACTGCCTATCTGACCTCCACAACCCAGTAACTGGGCATTACGATACCCCTTGGTAAGACTGGCTGTCAGATTTTCGGGCTTCTGACGACCCGTAACATATCAATCGTTCAATATCGTATCAAATAAGAAATTCCGAAATGTTACCTGCTGGACTCTCGAAGTAAAGATAATCTGGCACCGTTCCATGGAAGTAACAATTATCACCATTTCTTATACCACACGCAGCTATCAATAAATTGACCACCAACGGAATGACGAGATTGATAGGGAACGCATAACTGAAGCCTTGGATGAGGATTTTGCACGCGAACTTTCCGAATATGTAGCAGATGTACGCTGCAAATATTTGGATCAGCATCACGTAGAAAGCAGACTTGTAAGCAGCTGCCACTTCTACTGAATCTCCAGTTAGAGTAACGTTAGCTAAGTCAGGAATTACGGTTCCACCTAGTTGGATTTGTACCTGAAATAAGAAAGAAGAATTTATTCGAAAACAATATAATGGGATTAATCGAAATTCCAATCTCAATCAATTTATATTACGAACCTCTTCGACGACGATACTGTGTGGTCCAAACCCGGTATTGAACAGTTGGAAGAACATAGCAGGCTCATCACCATCAATCCATATGCTGAATAGAATACACATGAGGAACAACGTGATTTTCCATACAGATATGAAACGGTATGTGTAGTAGCGCGTGACAATCAGCTCGTCCTTTAATCTGGCCAGACTTTTGATTATACCTGGAAAGAAAAAGGAACAGTGAGCAAAATTTTAAAGGTATTGCATTAGCCGTGCATCTTTGGTATTTCTCATTCTTACCTATAGGACTCTGTCGTGTGACGTAGTTCTCCCACCAACCCAGAGATATGCATAACGATGAAACTGGTATCAACCACAGGACGGGCTTGTTCTCCAACAGTGGCCACACTATGAAGCCGGTGACTTGTGCTACTATAGCCGCAATGTCCACGATCACTTTCACGAATCGCTTCGAGTCTCGAGAGTTTCGCGAGAGAAAGCTGAGTATCGCAGGAATAATGCACAAGCAGTTCGTGATCATGGCTCCTTTGACCACGTCTAGTTCTGGTAGAATCATGAAGAAGAGCAGGCCCATCCCTATCGTGTGTAGCGATTCTGCTATGAATACCTGAAACAGAATTATTAAAAATGTTATTGAGGTTATTTCTATAAACCAATGTCATCGATTTTTAGTTGACCGGTGTAAAAGACTTAAAACTTTTACTATTAAAATATTAGCTCTCGGATAACCGAACAGCGCGCGTAATATTTATGCGTAAAGACGTGAGTTTGTTGAGTTAAGTTGTCATACGAATTAAAAATCTCACACCAGTCCAAAGAAAGTATATATTACCGCCACACATTGTGCACACACACAATGTGTGGCGATAAAACCTGGTAGATATAGTGTAAACTTATAATTTCACATTTCATCAGATCGGTTTTAAAAACAGGTGATGTCAGATTAGAGTAAAGAAGCATTACTATATAGAGTTTCAGTAAAATTACTTACCACAACAAATTGTGTGCTAGTTGGTCTCTTAGAAGTTTTGAAGAAACATATCCTCACTGAACGTATTAGTGTTCCTATTTCTGGGATGGCAAACGCTGCTAGGAGAGCCCACATCCACGCTACTCGCTCTTCGTCTGGAAGACTTACTATAAATTGTTTATCCCTACCTGGAAATGTACAAAAGATTGATATTAGACAAAAATACTTATCCATATCCATACATCAGAATGATTTCGAAAGATTATTATCGGACGTGAAAGTTTGGCCTCGGATAACTTAATAAATGGTCGAATTCAGTGTTAAAACATGACTTCAATTATTGCGTTTCGTCAATAAAATTCTCGCAATACATATTTGTAGTTTGGAATGAAATAATCCAATAATATTATTGGCAAACAAGCCACGTCTGTAAGTAACTAGATTGTTAAGTCCAAAATGAATCTGGAACGCGCGCGGCTGCGCCACCGGATCTTGTTTAATGTGCAGACCTTAAACGTTTGGTATTTGATAGGCTTCTCATGTTTGGCTTTAATCGGAAAATACGTACTAAAGTTTAAGTCCACGTACTTACCTAAATTCCTATTACAATACGCAATCCGCCTATCCTTCTTTAGCTGTGAAGTCATGAAGAGAGTGGTGCCCTTTGCGACGACTCCGGAGCCGAGGACTGCGACGAAGACGACTAGATACGCCGCCACCTTGAATAACCGCACCGTGAAGTCCAAACATTTCTGGGTCTCCATAGACCCACTGTCTTGCTTCGGCGGGAACTCCCGAAACACGTCCCATCCTTTCGTTTCTTGTACTGTCCTTTGGCTGAAATAGATTAAGTAAGTAATCAGTATTAAATTCCTAGTATTTTATCACTGCATTCTCATTCGCTATGACTATCTTAACGTCAAATAGTAAAAAAAAAAAAAGTGGGTGATCAACACTAAAACATCTAAGTATTTGTGGCATCTCCTAATTTCTATTTTATGTGAGCTTTTTAGAGTGTGCACGAATCCTACACCTGCTCAATAATGCAAACTAGCAGATAGAGTCAGCATTGCAGCGAGAAAAACAACTTTCACACGCTATTCAGTTGAGAGAGAAATCTCGAGCAATGTTGCGTTCCGACCGGCGCGCGGCGCAGACGCAGCTTCCTTCCGATCGGCAATATTTCGCGATGATGACCTTCGCGTGTGCAGTATATTAACGCGGATAGAAAACCGTTACATTACAACGTTTATTATTGCAACACATATGCATATAGTACTTGTACTGGTTGTGACAGTGGGGTTTACGTAAGGTAACCAACGAAGGTGGTAGGTGACCCAATTAATTGTTGCGGCCGTCTAGCTTGGAGAGTTGGCAAAATTTCGCTGTTCACTGTAGTGTAACAGATCAGAAAAAGATAAGCGTTTTTGAAATTCGCGAATAAGTTTTAATATCAAACATTTGAAGACCACTGATATGTTCTTACTTAGGAAATAACTATTTAAAAATTTTAATCAATGAACATTTTCTTAATTTTTCAAACTTTAAAAATAAAATTACCTACAAACTTGCTTTCGATGACAATAAATGATTGAGCGGATCTGTGATCCATGTAAGGTATTAGAAAGTTGTTGATTGGACACTGTTTAATTATGCGTAACGCCACCATTGCGCACACAATCTAAGGAATACATAAGAAGTAGATTTACGAGACAGCGGCATTTGTATAATTTAAATTGTTATAATGAAACCTGTATTGTAGGCACACAAAAATGGTATCAGATTTGTTTTAATGAAATTTATCGTCTTTTGCTCCTAAACAGAGCAAGCTGGCAGGAAGTGCGCCAATACTTTTACCTATGGATATCTTAAATAAAGTACATGCATGAGGTCTTCCGCAATAGGGGCAATACGATCAGTTCCCATTTACTTCTGACCTCTGCACCCTGAAGAAAACAGGTGCCCTCACTACGATGATTTTAGTGTACGGGTACCTAAGCTGTATGCATGTCGTCTCTTGTGCCATCACCCGGTCCTTTCAGATGATATCGCAAGAAATGACGATCGAACGTTAAGTTCAAACTACGCATAGTTTTGCAAACTAAAAATATAGTTAATTTACCTGTATATGCTACAATAATGCAAAGTCCCATTGCTATAAATCGAGTTATTATTATTCGCGGCGTAAAGCGGTTCCTCAGCATCGTCCCTTTCATAATGACATTTTCGACCGCGGTCACTCATATTTACACACGTCACTGGGTTAACATTTTTAGAAAAATCACATCACCATAGAGAGTTTAAGATAATTATTTTCGGAAATTAGAAGAAAATTATCAACGGAATGTCCAGTCAGTGCGAATAGTATAGTAGAACTCATCGATTGTTATGAGGACAGCGAACGGTGCGATCGCAATAACGACTGCTTGGGCATCGCGTCGCCCAGTGATACGCTATTGTCTCGTACTGGACAAAGTATGAATATTAATTTCCTCAATATATGGGATAGGTACATTATTCACACAAAATTGCCGGTTCGTGGTTTCGTTTGCAAATTAGTAGGCAGCATGAGAATTTTATCCAAAGATACTTAATAGTAGTATAGTAGGGCCGGTAATAGGTAGGTTTGTGACGTAATTATTTGCTCGTGATCAGTAAACTTGAAAACTCAGGGATCTTCATTTATGAAAATAATTTTGAACTATGTAACGTGTCAAACGACTTGTTAGCGGTAAAACTCAACTCGTCATAAATGCACGAATTTGAAGTTTGTACGTAACACTTTGTTAGAGAGCCTTTCGATTGATCTCGCCCAAATTCCTATGACACTCAAACGCTTTCTGTTTGCGATGACACTGCACACAATTGTACAAATCAATATTAATAACAAATACCGCTGTATAGATAGAAAGTGGAATAAAATTAGAAAAACTATAAAAATTGCGATGTAATGCATGAACTTCCAGTGGAGAAAGGGCTTGAATAATATTTATTTAAAGTTTGCGGCTAAGTCAAAATGCGAACTAACTAAGGGAAGCAAATGCGCCATCGGGTAATTTATATAAGTATGAATATGATTATGAGCAGGAATAAAAGTTTCAAGTCCCGTTCTCTAGAACCATACATGCGTTAATTTTGTTTTATCGATATTCATGCTTATGCATCGAGCTTGAGTCCTGTCCTTAGACTGTAACATTGCGTGCACAGCATACGCAAACATTGAGCACGACCAACGACCATACAGAGCACGACAGATAAATCTTGGTTACCAAGACACCATACCGGGATAGTTGCTTTATATTACTTGTTCCCATAGTATTTCCCAATAAAGCATCTTTAGTTTGAATATGACTACGTAAAACATATTTACAAACCCACACATTATTGGCTTCCCTTATAATTTAAACCCGAGATTGCTTTTAATTAAATGACAACAACAATGTTGTTATGATAATCCACTTAAAAATCCTGAAACAACATTGTGTCTAGCTTGCTTCAAGTTTCATCCACTGTGCGGAGAGTTCTTCGTTCAGCAGTGTTGAGCACGTGAAATTATACCGTCCGCTCACTAATTGATATGATCGCATCGGCACCGCACCACCAATGAGTGATGCCTCCTTGTTTCAACACTTTCCAATAAGGTAACTACAACACTACAACTTGTTGCCAAATCTATTACCTATATATATTATTATGATTGGCGTATAATTAGTGTATTTAAGAAAAGCTGCTTTAAGTGGTCTTTATAGTAGTCTGCGTTTAGTAGTATTTAAAGAATGGGCAGTGCTTACACTCCACCCACGTCTAGACTTGTCGGTTTTAAAAATAACTAGAGCTCTGATATATTAAAGTGGCCTGAAAGAATTCGATAAATATCTTCGCCCTTTTCGGCCTTTATTGATATTTGACTTAATGTGCACATCAACAACTGGCCACGACGGATACTTCATCGACATCTGACTGTTGAAACCTGTCGGATTCTAGTAGGTAAACAGGTCTTCATATGCATAAAGTCTCTACATGAGGAAGTCTAAAAATTATCTTATTTATACGCTTTATTAAACATCCAATAGTAGTAAAAGGTTTAGTCTTATAAAACCAGTTCTTTAGTTTTAATATTTGTGCACCAATTGCGTATTGAGAGTTAAGCTACGCACCTAGTGCTTGTTTTGTGTTGGAATATTTAATCAACCTAACTCTCCGAAAACGCCAGTATACCTATATCAGTGGAACTTACGAATTCTACCAATATCTCGGTCTTAGTTCGAGGTATTTTCAGACAATACGGTGAAAATCAGTAAAAGCTTACGTGGCACCATTTTTTTTTTGAGTGTGGGAAATCATCCAATGACTTCTCCCGCTCTGGGTGGAGCGGAAGGGAGTGTCAGACTCTTACTGACTAAAACCCATCCATGTTCCTTCCTCAGCCCTTTCTGTTCCGAGGTAGCGGTAACCCTTTCGGACAATCCCGCTTATTCGTGGCACCCTGTACATATAATTTAGTATGCATTGATCACTATTTTTGAAGCGAATGTCACTTTATTATTATTCGTGTGTAAAATTTCAACATGCAAAATTGTATCATCCATGTAACCTATTGCAAGTTTTATCTTCACTCTGAGCTAGCAGCTAGCAGTCACCGTCACTAACATTTGTACGCGAGGTCGGAATTCAAATCAAATGTACGTGTATAGTGACCTTCCTCCTCACACGATCCAGACTGTCGGCAGTCATATTGGCCGCGTCTATATGGATTAGGTATTTGTCGGCGCGAGCGCAGCCTACGAAGCTCGCTAGTCAGAACAATAGATCGCTCAATGTCGCTACACCTCACGAAAACTTACGAAAGCCTTCGCCCGCCTCGCGTGCACGTGCACCGGTGCCGCAGTGTTGTAACATAACAGTATAATAATATAACCCGTAATATCATAACAATAAAACAACTATTTCTTTGACCGCGATTATTGTGTTTCACAAAGTAGGTAATAACTGCAAGTTCCAAGTAGTTAGATAAAGTGGATTGTTTAATCTGTTAAGAAACAGTTTAACAGACGGCAAAATTCTGTTGTAATTTTGCATTCTGATTTTATTTGTTTCCATATTATGTATGTAACAACAATAAGTAATTAATATTAATTAATTTTTTTATCGTTACAATGAAATCGATGACTCAATGTCGCAAGTCAATGAATATTCTGTCTAAAATCTATTTTCCAATTCTAATAATAAAATGGCTTGAGTTTTAGGTAGTAAAACCGGATCTCTAACAGGGGGCAAGCAGGTAGTATCTAACAAGTCTTTGTTTCGCCATGCAATTAATAAATAAAAATATTTCTTCGTCATCAAATGGAAATACATCAAACTTTCCAATTTACTTGTTGCCATCATAAGGTAATGTTTTGTTTGATATGCGCGCCGCTACTCCCGGCCATGCCCAATGTCCACCGCAGTCGGAGGTCATCGACCATGGTGTGGACGGGAGCATTATGTTGTGCACACGTCTGCTAACTTCCATGTTTGTCATAAACCTACCTAAGCTTAGTCTCAGTTACGTCATAGCAACTTTATGGTAGACTCATAACACGTCGCTAAAAATATTTTGGGTAAAATCTAACTGTCAATAATTTGTTGACAGCATTTAATAATACTATGACGATAAACATTAGTAATTTCCATGTTATAATATGGCCTTATGATAGCATCACCTTCGCGCTTGCAACGTGTTTAAAAATGTATTAGCAAAACTTAATCCATTGCATAAAATTTGCACGAAATTAACTATTATTATCAATTCACTGATTTCGTTACAAGTTGTTGCTGGGTAGGTAGGTGGATTTTTAGAATTCTCTTTGTTGTACTTACTGGGTTTAAAGCAACCGGTATCACATTGGTCAGCCAGTACCATCCAGTATTCCAATCACGCTCGACCCCGCTCGTCTCAGTTGCCTCCTACGAAAGCGTTTACTGCTAGACAACGTTCAATCTGAACCGAATAAATGGCCTTATTTACTCGATTCTTAGTATTCTAAGATTCATCCATCAAATTCAGATGCTAAGAATCATAGTATCAACAGATTGTTATTGGACGTGGCGTAACGAACTGAAGTATTGAATGATCTAGAGCAGACAGAACTCTAAATCTTTAACTTTAAAGAACTTTAAATCCGACTGGATCTTAGCATAATATTATTCTTTGGTTTGATACCTACTGCGAAGAATGTAAAGCCTTACGAAGTTGAAACAGGATGTGAGAACTACATCAGATAGTCACAAGGTTACACTTTAATATCTCATCTAGACTTGTGCAAGTAAGGAACAAGTAAACCATCACAAGTATCCATTATAGTCCCTATAATATGGTGAGTAGAGGCCTCTATGAGCGAAGTGGGGCGCAAAAATGTGGCGCAGTCGATCGATCGAAAGTTGTGTCGTCAGAGTTGTCAACCTTGGCATTTGAACGGGTTCCGGGCCGCTGTGACCGATCGGCGCGAGCGACTCGACCTCTGGCTAAATAAAACTTTATACTAAACAATGATCTTTTACATTATTACTTCTATGTATTTATATTCAAGACTACTGTTATTATTTCATATGCTAATAAAAAGTTCAAACTTCTTCACTGATTTATAATAATTTTGGCATTTAAAACTTTCCATAAAAATAACTTCAAGAATCTGAAACGTCTCACTGGATATTAAATCTGATCATTTCCGCGGCATCAACGGTCACGACTATTTCAAATTGTTGGAGGTTGTGCAGAAGAAGCTTTAAATACCAAAAGAATCAAAAAGTTAAATCTCTTGGTGGGAAATTTACAATATAAGAATTATCATTATTGCGAATCTGACTCATCTGATTTGCTTTTGAATTACTCAACATGGTCATGATGGGAAAATAATGCTTAAAGACCACCGCTTGGACCTGGCTAACCACATAATTATGCATTGAACACCATATTAATATCATTGTTACCACTAATGAGACCTTTAACGGCATTCTACTCTAATTCATTTTGTTTTTCTTTTCTAGTAACTGCTTAACATAATGATGTTACAAGCGATTAAATCAATTTATCAGTGATCGAATATTCTGTAATGCCAATTGAATCAGGTTATTATAAAATTCGATTTGTATATTTGCGACTGCTTGTAGTCGCATTCAAATAAGGTCTAATACTATCATTATGACCACATTTAACCTTACAAATGTGATGTTAGATGCCACTTCGTTAAATAGCCTTCACATGAAATTGGTGTCATGAATCAAAGATCTTTGTGTGAATCATTTGATGACTTGAAACATTAGAACAATAATTTTCACGCTTTTATGAAAATACAATCACATGATGTACCATTAATACTTGTGAGAGCTTTTAACTATAACTATGTTAAAATGCTTTTTAAATACTGAAAAGTTTAATTTAAAATCAGAGAGTGTTTGTTATTCTTTCCTTATTTACTCAGTTACCTACTTGGCAAAGATGAAAGTGTGTGTACTTAGCACATACATGAGAACTAGGTACCACCGAATGATTGCTTGACGATGACGTATCGCTTTGATCGAGAAGAGTGATATCATACGTTACGGAGGCTGTTCCGGTTGTAACGTAACTCTCAGACGAGCTTTTGTATTAGAGGTGAAGTCGTATCTTTAGATAATAATACTTACAGCATTTTATGAGTATGTGTATTTTAAGATTTCTGCTTATAATGGTTGCACATTTTTATTTTATCGATTTTACCAATGTGTGCTGTGAATTCTGAAGTTGGCTTTTAACCCCTTTGTGATTTGCTAATCTAACTAATATGTGGCTAAAATTCCTAAGAAATGATTCATCTGAATATCTAAGACAAGGACAGGGATTCGAATCAAAAGCTCTTAGAGATTCTATTTAATCCTAGCGTCATTAAAGCTAATAAGATGTACCGAAAATATAACTGGCGGCCATGAGTATTGTCTAAATTGCTAGAAGGATCTTTTAGAGCTTGAATGACGATGATATGATAAACATTTGGAAAACTGTTTTAAGGTACTTATAAAATTAAAAACCAAGATGGCGGCGTTAATTGTTGTTTGGACACGCGCCTAAAAAACCTTGTAGCGTTTTATGTATCTATACAATAAAGTGAACATAAATTGATTAAATAAATAGGAAATAGGTATCTTTGGTACGCACCTTCCACCATAGATCTCGTTAGCGAGCGGTGTAAGCTCATCGTCGGAGTTGTCGCTGGCCTCCTCGCGCCGCGGTTTCCCTCCAGACGTCGCCATAATTTACTATTATTCTGAAAACAATAGGAAAGTAATAAGAACATTGCTCACGAAATCTTTGGAAGTCTGCATGGCACCTAATAACCTTATTTCCACAAGAAAAAAGTTGATGTGCTCACTGAATTGTGAGATGTTCGATAAGATAGAACTATGAACAACTTTCTTTACGCGGTCATCATTTTATTGATTAATAAAAATGTCTATAGTTTTTATTTTATTTATTTTATTTATTTAAGTAACATGGGAGACTTACAGCTAAAACAAACAGATCAAGGACAGTATAATAGTGAGAAAGCCAATTACAGGTCTCCACTTATAGAATACAGAAAAAAAGTTTTACCAATAATATTATTATGGCTTTCATCATTCGACCAAGAAAACGTAGGTAATTAGCAGATATACAGTGTCTTCGCGTGCTTATTAGAACCGTTAGCAGAGAAATTGTCGACATCACGACTTTCCATTTTGGACAGCTCCAACTGTGTCCACTGTCACGCTTTTACGGACTCGTGGGTAGGACTCGTGAACCTGGCTGTGCCAACAAATACAACGAAAAAAAATTGTGAATATTATAAAGCTTGAAGTATGAATCGCATGAGTATGTATTTAGATTTTTTGAAAACTGAGATTTAGAAAATATTCAAATGTTTTTTTATATTACGTATTTTTTATGTTCGTATAATATTTAATATTAGTTCTAAATTCTAAACACAAATATTTAAAATTTAAAACCTATACTAAGTACATCTTCATTATCAGGTAGCGATCAGAAAAGTTGGCTGGATATGTCGCTCGAAATATTGTAAAGTTTGCAAGAATGTATCGTAGCGCAGGTAAACTAGACCGCTACGAAGGTAGACCATAACAAAGGCGCGAAGATATTTCAAAGGCTAACCTTTCAAACGATCTATAAACTGATCCTAATTTATGGTGCCCTCTCAAGTGAGCGCACGACTGACCTTTAGGTTAAAGGTTAAAAGTATTTAACCGCAGGTCCTATTTATTTCATATCGCATGCTAATATGCCTAGCCTTACCCACTTGTAAGTGTTTATAATTCAAAATTATTTGTAAATATGTAGGAAATCCTTGTAAAACAATCAACATTGTACGCTGATAACAATCGAGGCTGTAGCTTTTCACCTTCTTAGTTGTAATAAATTAGCTGTTTGATAGCCAAGGTTTGTGTTGGATCATAAACACGCGTTGCATCAAAAATAAATTCGTAATCAGAATCACTAGATAATTCTTCGTCTTAAGGATACGATTGTCTCTTAACAGCCTGAAGGTGTGTGTATATCGAAGCTGTTCGAAGAATAAGAATGTATCGAGTGCGTGAATCACAGTAAGTCCAGCAGAACTCTCGCGCATTCCACAGAAAGCCCTCGACCTTGCCGGTCATTCATCCCTCGCAGAGTTATGGACCTTCGCCAGTGATTTATTGTTCATTCATATGCACCTAACCACATTTCTACACAATGAATTTGTAAAGAAAGACACTGATTTTCTATTTCAGAATCACGATGAGGAGGGTAGTTATGTTATGACAATATTACGGAGTTCAAATTTTCCTGTTAGGTATACTTACTTTCGAACAATTCACGTTTCCGTAAGGAAGATGTAGATAGGTACAACAACCTTTTAACAAGGAAACAAGATGTTACTAAGGAAAGTGTTGTAACATAAGTAAAACGATTACGTCCCTCAGTTTTTGTTACAATCGTAACTATTGAAGTCTTAGCTAATTGTTCTTCATTTAATATCGCAACTCTAAAATATAATCTTATATAACATAACAATAGGCAGAACCTGGCACGCATCGCGTATGTAACACTTTCAAGGTACCAACACAAAGAAGCATAAACATTGTTAGGCTGGCTTATTGCATTGAACAGGCAATGTCCATCGTATCAGATCATAGCGCTAGTGGGCACAGTGGGCAGCAGGCTGCGCCCGCGCCGACGCCCGCAAGGTCAGCGACTTCGGCCTCAGCTGGACAGCGGACCAGCGGACCCCACCCCTACAAGCACTTTAGAGCAAATAGCAATCCTATGTAGCTCAAGACTTATTGGACTCAATAAAGATAGTGCACGCAATGGCTACGATCTGTATGGAGAATATCAATTTTGTTATTGTTTGTTTTCGTCGGGTTGGAACAGACGTTCTACAAAGTATGACTAGGTAGGTACGGTAATGCAAAGAAATGTTAACAAATTAAGAAGCAATAGGCAAGTGGTATCAGATGTTCACTACTTATAACAATTTAATGGGGTGAAGTGAGTGACTACTATGTTGATTATTGTCAAAATGTAAGAGCAAACAAAAAATATGTTAATTCTTACTTAAATTTCATTTTGTTACCCATAACTGAAATACTCGTATGTTTTACAAAACTAAACGAACAGTTGGTATTTCACAAAGAATGCAGTTAAACCGATATGTCTTTACATTCTACGCTTTACTTAATGTAAGTTTTAATAAGTCTGACGTAATTCGTAATAAGCGGAAACGATCAAATATTATGTACGAGCTAATGTAGTATTCTACTTGCCCGAATAAGGTTAATAACCAAACTTCGTACACAAAAGGCAATAAATTAATAAAAAGTTTGAGTTTTGAGGTCAATAATTTAATACCAGTAGAAACTAACGTCTCTTAAATGTTTGTATGAAAGTGTGAGATAGAGCTGTGTATTGATTGGCTGAGAATCGGTATATCAATCATCGATTATATCTCTAAGAAGAAAAACGATCAATAGATTGATTGTTACAATACAATGCGCATTCATACATTGTAAATGACATCAAAGGACTAGCAATGCAATAGTAAATCATAATTTAAATCGTATTACAAGCACCAATGTGGTCGGACTGGTGGCGAGGGCCGCAGGTTTACTTTCACTGCTAGAGGCCGTCAGCTGGCAGCCCTCCCCCTGCGCCCGCCCCGCGTGCCCCTCCGTCGTCCTCACTGCTGCGCAACACTGCCTTATATTCGTACTTTCGTAGCTTTACATAGTGTCGCTATCAAGTACATGCCTTGCACAAGATGATGAGTTAACGATCAGGAATGCTTTGCCTAACGCGAGCCTAATTCACAAGCCCAATGGGAGACTAGGTAATATTCAGCTTTAAGGTGTGCCGATTGATGTTAATTACAAGAGTTTGTGAAACCAGTTTCTAAGATGATTGGATGCGAGTGAGCTATGAATTTTAAGATTTTCTTGTTTTTTGGCGTATTTACGATTTAACATCAGCTACAAACAACATTCAAAATATTCAAAATTGGTAAAAGCTCATTCATATCTTGTGCATCATCTCTATCTACTTTTAATCTGCCCTTCTTTTGTGCTGATTTGTTAGTTATAAAAATATGTTATTAATGGTGCTTAAAACGATTATTGATTTAATTTACCCACAAAATGACCAACAATTTGAATCAACAGGAAGTCAGAAACCTCAATCAATTTAAGTTGTGTCGGAAAAGCTTTATGACTCAAATTATTTTTGGGACATAAAATTATCATTTAATCGTTCTTATACCAACTCAATAAACAAGTCGTAACGATCTTAATATAAGTAAGTATCACGCTGGATCACCGGAGCGTGGAGGAGTGGGGCGGAGCGACCTCGACCAGCGACGGAGCCGATCTACATCCAAGTGACTTGTCATCGCTGACACAAGGAACTATATTCCTAGAAACATTTTTGCAGTTCCAACAATCCCGGATGCGATTGGTGAACTGAGCCAGGTGCAAATAACCTGTATATTTGCCAGTTTAATAAAACGATAAAATAATAAATTAACGTCCTTCTAGAAACTATACTATACGCGAGAAACGAAACTTCTACAAATAAAAATAGTCGTAGAACTATTACGAAATCAAGCACCGAGCGCTCGATCGTTGCATTATGGATCTATCTAAACTTATTTCTGTCCTACTTTAGCGTAGCTAGCCTCGACTATTTGGTGCCTACTGGGTGTTACATTTGTGTTAGTCAGTCACGAATCATTGAAACAATTTAATTATTACAGATTAATTTTTGTACATAGTCATAAATTCCAGGTCAAAGTGAAGGTTACATGCACGATTTAATCCAAAAAACCATGTCGATCATATTTAATTACGAAAGCAACTAATGCATTCCATGCAAAGGATTTATTTAAAATGTACTATACTTAAGGATACAAGTAAATAACTCCTGGTTTTAACGTTGTTCTAAGAAAAATAATCGACGCGTCAAAATTAAAAGCAAGTCAAACGACGCGATTGGCTGTTATTAATTAATTCAACCAATCACAGCGCGACAAATTTTCGTTCTAGAAACCGGGCATAAGAAAGATGACAATAACTACTGTCAATTTCAACCGGGAGACATAATCAGTCAATCAATTACTTACAATTAACGAGGCAAATACGATAATAATATAGGAAGCAGTCTATTTGCTGGGGGGCCACATTCAAACAGTGGGGCCGAATCGGCAAAAGAAAACCAAAGATTATACCTTCAGGTTTATTTTACCAATCAGTACCCTTAGCTAACGATACATAATGTTATTGAATCGCATGAGTTCTATAATACACAATAAGCGATGGTTACGTACTCACGTATTAATAAACGTTGCAGACGCGAGAAATTCTCCACAAAAAAGAGAAAGTGGGGTTTATTAGCGCAATTGTTATTATGTAGTAGTAGTAGGCCGTGCAACTTGTCTTTTTGTTTCAGTCGCCTGCGCTAGCGCAACTTGTTCCAAATGGAGGTTAACTTAAGGTAAATATTTGTGAGAGATTTCTTTGTTTTTTCACTTTGATGTGAGATTTATGGTAATTTGGGAATTAAAGAAAAGTAGTTGTAACTAGGTGAATTGGACATGTGAATTCGTAAATGATACTTATCTCAGAAGGTTAGTCAGCCGATCATACTGGCATCTATCTACATATTTGAGAAGGTCGTTTTCTCACGGCTATAGTTGACTGTACAACATAAACAACGTTAATCCAGTCAGTCTTTGGATTGATGAAGAACCTTTATATCTCGAGAACACGCGGACCTCATTACTTGGTGATTTTATGTGTATGTCTAACACTTCCACGGTCAGTAAATGACAAGTAAGATAAAATAAAAGAAAACTGTTGAAACGTATGTACGAATATAACTATCTCTCCTCATTAGAAGATAAATAAATTATTGAGATGCCATACAGCCAGAAAGATGTCTGAAAATTGATTAAATCGACTCCAACATACCCATAAAATGATGACGAAGCAATTCAGCTTATATAGATAAGCTGAATTGCTTCGTCATCATTTTATGGGTATCCGAAAGTTATCGGCAAACAAATAGTTGTTTGCCGATAACTCAATTCCCAATTAATTATAATTAAAGCCTTGCCTACTGCGATAATTATGGGAAATACACACTTATGAAGTTCCTATGTTATAAAAAGTGGTCGATGTTAACCAGCTGTGCCACATTCTTTAAGAGCAATACCTACTTACTACTTGTATAAAGCCACAGCGTACAGTCACGTATCAAGCTAGCTAATTTCAAAAGTGATTTTATACTTAATTATTATTGAATGAAATTGTATGCTGTCACATACATTGCATTTTCAAATCCATAAGTATACCGATCCTGTCGTAACACAAATTCTAAATAGTTATTTTATGAGAAAATCGCTTCTGAATATTGCTAGGTGTATACATATTATTGCTCGTGACAGTACATGACGTCACTAACTGCTTAACACTGAAAACGTTGACGTACAACTTTTGCAAGACACACAATAAAGTAAACAAAGCAAATAGGTATGTTTTAAACATAAATATTATAGTGCTTGTGAAAGAAACTATTTATTCAATTATTTTAGTTTTGATACCTTATCAGTCGTGTAAAACCATCTTTATATACCAAGACCCCTCCGTGTCTCGGAAACCACGTTAAGCCGTTGGCCCTGCTGTAATTAATAAATCTTTGACAGTTGTTACGGTTTGTCGGAAGCCCAAAAATCTGACAACCAGTCTTACCAAGGGATAACGTTTTGTTCAGTGACTGGGTTGTGAACGTCTGATAGGCAATCGCTCCATGTAAAATACTGGTATTCAGCTGCATCCGGTCAGACTAGGAGCTGACCCCAACATAGTTGGAAAAGGTTTAGCAGATGATGAATCAGTTGTGCAAGATAACATGGTAAATAACATAAAAGTTGTGTTATGTACTTAAATAAATACTTCAAATGCTGTACTTACGTTACGATATTGACATTTCCACTCCGCGTAGCAGTGGGCGTGCGTTGATGTCTTTTGTAGAGCAACTTTGCAATAATTACATGCTTTGCAAAATGCTTGTATTATTACTGTGTAAATACTTATTATGACTGCTAATGGTATTTTAATTGGTATTATTAAATCCCACAATAAATGTCATTTGAATGAATGCACAGGATTCGTTTTTGAAAGGGTCTCTAGGTTGAAAACCGAATCTATAAAAATAGAGCAGTTGTAAAAGGATTAACGTTTCATTTTGGTGAAAATCAAATTTTATTTCTATATTTTGAAAATCCTGTCAATAAAACTTGTTTTATATGATTGATCACCTGGTTGGGTACTTAAAATCAATATAAGTAACAACAAAAGACTACTTCTATCTTTGAATAAGTCACTCAATGATAAAAGGTATCAACAATAGATTCACGTACTGTTCTACCGTTACATACGTACATAGGTATAAACCGTTCTGCTACGTAAGCGACATGCTAATCGGACCCCACTTTCTTCCGGTCAAATCAGTCAAGGTCTGCTCGCACACCATTTGCGTTTGACAATTTGTTAATGACTAATGAAAGTAAGCAATTAAGCATTGCCAACGACCATGAAATACTTAGGAATGCTTAGAAGTTATAAAGATACATAAAAAAAGATTTAATGGGCCTTTATGTACTGCTAGCTACGATCAGGAAATAATAAGTCGGATATAAAAATTAAACAAAATTACGAGTACGGAGCTCAAGGATTGTGCACGAAAGTAGTTGAATTCCGTTGTAGGTGCATTGCGTTATGTCTACAGTTGTGCGTTGACATCTATAGCAGCAAGAGCGCAATGCACTTTGTAATGCGGTTTCTTAGGACTTGCGTCACGCACGAGTTTTTTTATTAAGGACTTGGTAAAACTCAATGATGAAGAATGGGTTCCATTTGAAAGCAGTATCTACCTAACTGCCGTTGTAAATTTTATTTTGTCAATAAGGCAATAAATGATGTATATTAAACTCTGTTTTAACGAAGGAACTATGTAGGTACACTGCTGACCACAGTTAGCATGACAAGTATACAGATTGATTGATTATCTTTTCCCTACAATTTCACATCCAACTCTTTGCTAACATCCAACAATATCCAGCCGCTTGCCAAACTCACGACACACAACTCTCATATGTAAATAAGTAGGGGCAAAAACGAATTCCTTGGAACAAACCTTTAATTATGCTTTGTATTGCAAGCGCGCCTGCGCAACGTAAAGATTATTATTAATTAGTTAATTGCACTTGGCTAACGTAATAGTGGGCACTATTGCGGAAACCATCAAATTGTTCTTGTTCTAGTGAGAACGACCCTCTAGCAGCGGATGCGAGCGAGGCCTGAACGCTCGGCTTTAGTGTTTATATTACCGCTACTGTTATGAAGCTGTTATTACTAGTGTATGAGATTAACAATCAATCGGGCCGTCCCAACGAAGGTTGACTAGTTTCACTACTGCTGGACATAGATTACCTAAACCTAATATACTATATTAGTATTTTTATGGCGTTGTAATCGAAAGAAGAAAACTTTGATGTGAAAACCTGTTGCTAATCCTTTTAGAAGGGGACAGTTTATAAGGAAATTCATCAAGATTTTTTTGTATCAAAATCAACCTGTAATGTTCCCACTGCTGGGACACAGGCTGGGCTGTAATCCACCACGCGCGAGCCCAGTGCGGTTTGGTGGATGTCACTTGTCTTAGAATTTTTGGTTGACAGACATGCGGGTTTCCTTGCGATGTTTTCCTTCAGCGTTTTGAGAGCCGTGGAGAGTGGGAGTAGAGTGGAGTGACGTTGTGAGAGTTTTGTTGCATATTTGAAGCTAAAAAGAATAAAAAATATATGCCCTACATTGAACTAACATAAATATAACACCATATTATGCCCTAATTGTTATGACTATTAGTCCACCGATAATAGTGATGCCAGTCAACCAACAAGATTTTTATTAGTTACCGAACTGCGAATTGACTTTACTTTTATATCAATATACCGAACATAGTTACGTGAAGAGCTATAGATATGATACCTCACCTTATGTAATAAACGTAAGGTATGAGTTACACAATGTATTAAACCTTTTTATGTAATTAAATAATGTATCGCTTCAGCATATCTATTACAGTTGGTATTTAGAGGTCGTTTGTCGACTGGCTAAGGAAATACCGCGGTCTTTGTTTCCCATTCTCTATCCCATGCCGCCTACATTCACTTTTGTTTACGAACAAGCTTGGTACGGCCACCATACGGTACACAGCTTCGCCAAATTTTTGAATAAATATCACATTATGAATCATATTAGACACGTTCTTTGAGCGGTCAGTCTCACTTTACATAAATGTTGTTACGAAACTTTCGAAAGAGAAACCAGTGTAGAGACTCACGTATGTTAGGACTTGACAGCAGATATCTACAAGAGAAGTTTCAGAAATTGGTAGATTTATAAGATACAGTCATGTGTGGTTATTATGCAAGGAACCTTACAGTCACCCTCGCACACTTTCGCAGCTGATCGTACTAAACAGCCTCGAGGACTGAAAGGTCATATCCATGTCAGAGGCTTAGCTATGGGAGTTGTGAACTGAACTTACCGTTGAATGTATCCTGAGAAGATAAACCTTGTCGTAATCCGTATGTGTACTGTGTATCACTTCACAATGTTGAGGTAAAGCGTGGAGTGCACTCGCGAGACGACGTTGCAGCGCATTGTTCGCGCGTGCGTTCGGTCGGCGGGCCGCGCGCTCACTGGCGGTCTGCCTGCTAACGACCCCTTACTTCACAGCAAAGAGGCTGAGGCTCTACCTACTGACTCACCTGAGACACAGACAACTCAAATTTTTTTAAGGAATTTCCCAAATTATGAATATAAAAATAGGCGTTTTGCTAGGTTCATTATTGTGTGTTTGGCGAGAATAGAATAAATAGAATGCAGGTTGCAATTGACTAAGAGCTTTGGCGCAAAAGAAAACAGCTCTTATTGTAGTGGAATCGGCCCAAGCTCTTGCTAAGCAGAAGCGCTTATAGGGTGCAGATTCGATTCCAAAAATATACTTTGCATTGCATACAATGACATTAAGATTCCAGATAGCTGTAAATACACCTAATAAGGGAATCACCTTGTATTCGGTGTAGCAAAGTTGAAAAAAAGATTTGTAAGTAATAAAAAAAAAGTTCTGTTAAATTCATAATATATTTTATAAATGTTTTATTTATAAAAAATATAAATAAATAAATGCAAGAATAAAGCGTTGCACAGCAATCACTAATTACAAGAAGTTCCGTTTAAATGCAAAAACGCAGGAATACAGATGATCAATGCAGTGGTGGATTCTAGTTTGAGTACCTACACAATTTTATTTTCAAAAATCTTGTTAGCCTTTTCTATGCCATTGTCACATATACATGACAAGCAAGCGCATGCCCTGTACGCCAACGACAAACTATGTGACAATGCACTGAACACTATAACACGAAATAAACCATTAAATCATTACTTTTGTGTGTATTTATACAGATATCCTAAAAATTTAAGCTCTCGTACGTATTTAATGACATGAAAAAAAATAAAAGACACCATGGATATTGGGAAATTCATGATAACAAGAAGAAATAAATTTGTAGCTCGGCGTGGAGGGCACGCGTGCGTTTATGCTATGGCGTTCAAAAGGTTAATAATAAGTATGAAGTTTGATATTTCCTAAAAACCAGAACGGTACACGCGAGTATTAACGTGTTAAGGTTTACGAAAAACGCGCTGCATTCGATATAGCACATGTAATATTACCCAAATCACAGTAGGTACAGTTTCCGTGCATTAGAAACATGATTGGGCTATGTTGAATGTTATTTAAAAAATTGAGATTTAATACAGGGTAGAAGGTACATCGACACCAAACAAACAGACAGCTTTGTGCTGCTGGGGAGTTTGTTGCGCCACTTCTTCTTCCCAGCGAAAGCACTAGGAAGTGGTGAAGGGTGGGCGTTTTTGGGGGACTGTCTTATGTAACTTTGACCTTCAAAAAGTGCTGATTTTCAGCCTAATTTGAATAAATGACTTTTGATTTTGAAGCCGGTTACCATTGATTCAGTTCATGATTCTGAACCTTCCTGTGTTGAAATTATTCGTTGGTTATTAAAGTTTCGATTCGTTGGTTGGATTCATGTGCTGGATCCATGATGACCCAATTCCCTTCCATCCTGTATAATTGTTTTAGTACTTCCAAATAGATGAATACAATGGCCGCAATATCGTTACTCGCGTATTTGTGTGTGTTTATTAAAACTTCGCGCCACTGTACAATCATGTGCTGCATCACGCGTAGTGGTCGTTGAAGTGCACGGTGGAGCGGCGCAGCGGCGGCGGCGTGTCCTCCTCGTCGCTGTCGAGCGCGGGCTCGTAGCCGCGGTTCACGTACGCACCCACGGTCGATGGACGACCGCTCATGTCATCCAACTAACAAAACATTATAAATCATTAGGAATTTGACGATAATGCTAGTTTTCTATGGTACGACATTCACGATCAAACTTGAGTTTCATAAGTAAGTCATTGAAATAATACTCTTATTTCAATTACAATCAGTATAAATTAGAATGATTGCCATGAGTTTGATAAAGCTGTCGGCGGTCATTCAAATATATACCTTACGTTACCGAGATAAGAATTATATTGCAATTACTAAATAATGGTCGACCGTGAATGTCCTACCTTTTTCTCACTCAACGTAGACAAACTCGTATACAAGGTGTAATCAAAATAACTTCAAACTTCATCTTTTTCAGGTTTTGTGTTTAAGTTGTTTCGGTTTCGGAATCAGTGTGTTAATTGCACCTCGTTAAAGCATTTGTGAAATCAGTATAAAACACAAGACTAGCTTAAATATTACAGCACGCAGATGACAGCCTGCACCTCAAACTGTACGTGAACACGTGGAACAACCACCCATACAATTAAATGAAGTAACATACACTACGCCCAATCACTCTTTCTCTGCGCTGCCGACTTGGTCACGCCGCAGACTCGAACGCATACATTCTGTCATCTACGATGTCAATATATCCCAACTAGAAATGAATTAATGTTTTGTGTTGGTATAGGTAGGTACTTTGGTTTATTTAAACACGGTGCAGGTGAAAATGAGTGATACTGTAAAAAGTATGTTGAAAGTAAAATAAGGTTTGTTTTTGTGTTTATACAGAGTTAAACTAAATTAGTTAGCAAAACTTCGCACACGTTATGGGTATCTAAACATGATACAATAAATTATTTTTCTCAACTCAGATTTCAACTACTAAAAAAACATCGAATCATATTTAATAATTATTATTTTGTTTCATGTTGAGAAATTTAAACCATCACGTCTGATATGTTTAGGTAACTAATATTATTTGAACCCTGTATGGTATAGGTACCTTATGTCTGTATCATTTTGTATATTTTCTTTAAAAAGTAAAATGGTATTCTTACTCTAACTGAGCCGGGCGTGTTGAACATGAAGTCGTTGCTGGAGTCCCGCGCGGCCTGCAGCTGCGAGCGGCGGCGCTCGGCCATGACGGAGTCGCGCCGCGTCACCAGCGCGCGCAGCGTGGCGCGCCGCGCGGCCGTGTTGCCGCCCAGGGACGGCAGGCGGGCTATCATTTCTAAGGGTAGAACGCACCTTTTATAGAAAATCTACTAAAATGGTCGAACTTATCGAAGTGGGCAACCTTCCTGCATTACCTACAATAGGGAATCTTATCTTTGTGGTGTTATATGTATATCTTTCGGTATGATTTCATCGTTGTTAACATTACTGAAGTTTAAAACATGCACAAAAGTATTTCAAACATAATTATTTACGTAATATTGAACTACTTTAGAATATACTTTTAAAGCACAAAAAATTCTGTGTTTTTAGCGTAGTATCATACTCTGATCAGTACAAAAATACTTGATTCTTATGGCGGGTATACATGTAACATGAAATGTAACATACGATACGTTGAAAAAGGAGCCACGGTTTTGTACATAGCCTAATACATATTGAAAGATTATTCCTGATGAACTATTTAAATGTGAATGGTTAAAATTATTTTGCAGATAGCCTGCAAAATAATAAATTTTATAAGTCCATTGTAAAAATATGGTCCGTTGTATTGTATGCACTTTTAACAGTTACCTAACCATATATGTTTATTTTTATATGTAATATAAAAATAAATCGCTGAATGTGTTGCTAAGCTAATAATTCTTAACAGTCAATTTGAACTTTAATACCATACCATAAAGTTTAAGTGTTAGGGGAGGGGTTCAGGGAAGGCAAAACAATTGAGTGACGTACCATGACCAGGCTGCTAAGAAAGTATATTCAGTAGGTCTGAGAATCAGCTATTAATTTTAGGTAATTCAACCTCCTATTAAAAACTTTTTTTATATAGATTGTGCGGTGTCCTGCCTTTTCGCAGAAAATTGTTTGCCAAATTTTCACTTGCCAACCAACGCTTCGCCGATGTTTCACTTTGACAACTAACGATTAGCAAATTTTTGTATGACAACGTTTCATTTGGTAGAATTATTGTTAAGCCGATTATTATAATGACACAAAACGTTTCGGACATTTATCATTTGTCAACCATTTCACTAGGCCACACAACTATTACAATAGAAGTCTAAGGTTGTTAGGTTAGGTTAGGTTAGAGTATGACAAACAACACACGAGCCGAGCGAGCGAAGCGAGCGTGCCGCGGCAGCGGCCGGCGATGTGCCAGAAGCGAATCGCTTTTGTAAAAAGAAACAGTTAAGTTAGGTTAGGTTAGAGTATGACAAACAACGCACGAGCCGAGCGAGCGAAGCGAGCGTGCCGCGGCAGCGGCCGGCGATGTGCCAGAAGCGAATCGCTTTTGTAAAAAGAAACAGTTAAGTTAGGTTAGGTAAGAGTATGACAAACAACGCACGAGCCGAGCGAGCGAAGCGAGCGTGCCGCGGCAGCGGCCGGCGATGTGCCAGAAGCGAATCGCTTTTGTAAAAGGAAACAGTTAAGTTAGGTTAGGTTAGAGTATGACAAACAACGCACGAGCCGAGCGAGCGAAGCGAGCGTGCCGCGGCAGCGGCCGGCGATGTGCCAGAAGCGAATCGCTTTTGTAAAAGGAAACAGTTAGGTTAGGTTAGGTTAGGTTAGGTTCGCGGTGGTATCCTTCTGCGAGCAAGTCATTTCGCAGAAGGAGGCTGCGGAGCGGGAGCGGGAGATCACCTCCCTCAACCCGGCCCGCAGCAGGCGCACCGGGCGTCGGAGGAGGGCAGACAATGCCCTCTTCCAGCCCCCCTAAATGGGTCCAGGGGCGACGGACGCGGGGTTTAGTCCGTCGCCCCCCACAACAACATCTGGACCCGAGGCGGCGGCGCGTAGTGTTCCACGCGCGCCCCTCCAAGACGGTACGAGGGGAGTGTCGTACACCTCACTCCCGCTCGGCCGAGACGAGGCCCGCTGCGGCGGGCCGGCACCACGGGGGTTGCGGAAGAATTCTTTTTGATTCCCGCGACCCCCGGCGAAGGTGTGAGAGGGAACACCCGGGGTGGTTTTTAGTCAGTAAGAGTCTGACAGACCCCTCCGCCCTCCCCGGGGCGGGGGACATCCATGAGGATTTTCCCCCCGGATCAAAAAAAAAAAAAAAAAAAAGGTTAGGTTAGGTTAGGTTAGGTTAGGTTGTAATTATTATTTTAAAAAAATAATAATTACAATAACTAATTGCAAAAAATTCTGCTAAATGAAAGTTGGCATTTTAAAAAGTGTCATTATGAAAAGCAGACCAAACGTACAGTTGGTAACTGTGAGGTTGGGAAATAAAACAAAATTATATGATAAGTTGGCAAATGATTATTCAGCGGAATAAAATTCTGCGAAACGTTGGTTGGCAAGTGAAAATTTGGCAAACAATTTTCGGCGAACAGGCAGAGAACCAGATTGTGCAATAGTCCACCGGAGCGGGCGAAATGGCAGGCAGGCAGGCATTCCTATTAAATAAATATAAAAGATCTACAAGACAGTAACTAATAAAGGGCTTACCAGAATCTCCATTCTGCAGTACAGTCAACCTCCTTCTGAAGTTAGCATCGAGATTGATAACGGTTTGCTTGGTGTCCTTCCCTTTCTCCAGGTTATGTACGGTCTTCCTCCTCGATACGTGCTCGTTGTTATCGCACTTGTCCAAGTCGTCAGTGTTCAGACGTTGCAGGTCTCTGGCTATTAGTAACGCGTTAGCCTCTATCAGGGCGTTGTCTGACATTTCATCCGGCTGTTAAAAGTATAATGTATTATTGGTATTGGCGAAGGAAAAAGATTGGTGAAGGAATTGCTTTGAGAGCTGAGCGCTGACCAAAAGACTGAGATGCCATTTCGATCTATCAGATAGAACAGTGTTGAAAGACAAGACTTTCATAATTCACTTTAGTCGATAATTGAGTCCAGAGTAACAGATATCGGGTTTTATTTATCCACTTACCTTTTTATTTAGGTACCAGTTGAGATGCGTGGTAGAAAGCACGTGGGAGAGCGTGCCAAGACGATGGAACAGCATCGCGGTAAACTGGATGATGATGATGGTCCCGAAGAATATGAGGAACACTGATCCGATCGGCTCCAGGGTCAGGTAGTCTTGTGTTATGATGAACTGACGTGGAGAAAAAAGGTAGTTAGTGCAACCCAACCCTAACTGTGTCGGGACGACAGACTGTCGTCGTATTCAAAGTTAGAAAATAGTAAGTTAGTTTAAAAAATTAATTGGAGCTGATGACAAATTATACTACGATCCACCAACCGTTGTCCGCGATAAATCTATTGTGTCATTTGTATTTTTTTGTACAATTTATTGCGAAAGAAAGAAGTAAAGTAAGTTCTTATTTGTACTTGTTTTGGAACGGATTACAAAACGTAACAACATATAGATGCTGATGTAAGATTTACGATATTTTTTTTAAAGGAAAGCCTTGCGTGCCGCCGGTAATAATTAAACATTTAGTGTTTTCGTAACCGTGAGCATTGATTGGTTAGGAGATTGTTATCTATAACAAGTCTTAGTGGAACCCAGGTAGCACAAGTTTTTAAATATTGAACTCCGTAATTGCGATTTTACTCAAACTAACTTCTGCCAGCAGCTTTGCCCGCGTGTGTGAAATAAATTATCCCACGGGAACCGTACATTTTTGCAGGATAAAAAGTAGCCTATGTGCTACTCCAGACTATAAACTATCTCTGAGCCAAATTTCATCCACATCCGTTCCTACTGAACTTTTCGCGTGAAAGAGTAACAAACATTCATAGATCCTCACAAACTTTCACGTGTTAGTAGGATGTAACGCGATGCCATTTGTTCAATATACAATAATAAACCTAAGTATGTGTGCGTGAAGATGAGTAGCGTCAGCACATAACACACACACTTTCGACTTCGCCATTGTTTCGGTCGGTACCAAGAGCTCCAGCGCTTACACATTCAGGAAAAGACGTTGCGGTATTCGGATCAATATTAAATATATTTTAATTCTAAAAATAAAATTTTGCTAAAGAAATGCTGCAATAACCATTATTTATTTATTTATTAATGATAACATATAATTACTAAAACAGTAATGGGTATACTTATTTAAATAATAACAAAGAAACATACCAGATTGAGTTCATCGTCAAACTCGATGCTGGACTCCTGTCCAAAAGGCCATTTGAAGTGCAGCTGGTCCTGGCTCGATTGCAGCAAGAAGATGACCAGCACGAACAGTGTGTTCACCATCAAGAAAGCAAACACCATCTTGTCACGTAGGTTCTTCAAGTCAGTTTTGATACGATTCTGAAAAGGATGATCAAGTCAGCTTACTCCAGAATTACTTCCTAAGACGTCAATGCAAATGTCATTCTTTAAAATAAAACAGCACATTTACCTTTGTTTGGCCTTTTTTTTTTAAGGCTGGCAAATCATCCAATGACTGCTCCCGTTCTGGGTGGAGCGGAAGGGAGTGTCAGACTCTTACTGACTAAAACCCATCCATGTTCCTTCCGTAGCCCTTTATGTTCCGGGGTAGCGGTAACCCTTTCGGACAATCCCGCTTACCCGGCAAGCTTGGCCCTAAGGGGCCCCTTCATATGCTGACATCTCTTTGAGGCGCGCGTGGAACATATACGCGCCGTCCGGCACGGGTCTGGTGCTGATCGGACGGTGAGTCACCCATTACTCACCGTCCGCAGGCCCGCGCCTACGGTGGCCGGGAGTCGTCACGTGGCTCGGGGCGTCTCCCGCGGCGGCGGCTGGGACGGGAGGACCTTTCTCTCTCCCATCCCGCTACCTCCTTCGCGAGCATGACTTTTTCGCAGAAGGAGGTGACTGCCTCCCACTCCCTCTCGCCCCGGACCATGGCTTGCACCAGGGCCGGGCGCGAGAGGTCGCCGCCGCCGATCGCCTCTACGAGGACACGGCGGTGCTCCGCCCAAGCGGGGCAGGTTTGCACCGTGTGCTCTACCGTGTCCTCTGGGTGATCCTCGCAGTGGTGACACCCGGGCGTTTCCTCCCGCCTGATGATGTGCAGGAACCTCCCGAAACATCCATGTCCGGTGAGAACCTGCGTCAGGCGGTAGGTGAGGGCGCCGTGACGCCTCTCTAGCCACTCCTCAAAGAGGGGCCTTACCGCCACTATCGTGGCGTGCCCTGCGCTGGGTTGCGAGAGTCGCTGATTCCAGGCCGCCATGAGATCGCGCCGGAGATCCGTCCGCTCCGCCGCAATTTGCTGCGGGAACGGAGTTTCCCCCCGCCTTAGTACCTCCGCGCGCCACTCGTACAGGCGCGCGAGGACTATCGCCTCCAGATCGGCTCCAGATCGGCAGTGGGCGGCTCGCCGCCGCAGTGAACACGCCCACACCGGGGCCCCGTATAGGGCCATGGACCGCACGACTCCCGCGTAAAGACTCCGGCAGGAGGCGTTTGGCCCCCTCAAATTGGGCAAGAGCCGCTTGAAGGCGGCCCCAGTACGTTCCAGCTTGGGGGCCAAACGTCGGAAATGCTCCACGAAATTCCATCGGCTGTCGAGGACCAGACCCAGGTATTTTATCGTGGTCTCGACGCCGATGTGAACCCCTCCTACCGTAAGTTGGGATCCCGATGGTGGCCTATTCCGAGGCCCATGAAAGGACATGGCCTCGGATTTGTGCAATGCCACCTCGAGACCCAACTGCCGGATCCTCTCAATGACTGTCGCAACCCCGCGTGTCATCGCGTCGGCCGCCGCCTGGTGCGACCTCCCCTGCGCCAGGACCAGCGTGTCGTCAGCGTTGCAAACTACGCTGAACTTTGTTTGGCCTGGAATATCAAAGCCTTCCGCTGCATGCTTTACTCTGTTTGCGACGATTTCAACGAAAGTAAATGCTAAGAGTAAGAAAATAAGATTGAAAATCATTTCCACTTACGAAATCCTTTGCCATGCTTTGCCGCCTGGTGAGCCTTTACAGTTTATAATAATAATATCCACCCCATGTGGGACAGGACACCTCTGGCTAACCCTTCGTTCGGGACTACAGGCGTGAAGTTAATGTATTATCTCAGCCACCCGATTAAAAGAAGGTCACGGCGGTCAATCTCAACAGAGACTAGCACTCAGGAGATATTATAGTGTACAAGTGTGTTATAGTGTACTATGCGCGTGTCCTGCGTGCGCGTGCGCATAGTCCGATGTGACAGCCATCCGACACGTGTTGGGGAAAGATAGGGCGCACGACCGTCTAGGCGACTCTTTAGGTGCTCTTAGAGAGACCGAGGGATTTTACAATAAGTACATACCAATTCTTCTGGATTCTCATCAATGGGAAACAAGTAGCTGTCGATAAGGTCTTTCCAGAAGTCGGTCTCCGCCGTGGTGAGGAAGTCGACCTCTCCTTTCTGAAGGTTCACGTCTTCTATCCAGTACGGGTTGATCAAGTCATCACGCTCTTCCTATGAACATATTTGATTTTAAGTGTTGATCTTTTCGTTTCAAGACCAGACTAATAGGTAGATAAACTTTTTTTTTTAATTGTGGTTATACTTTTGATACTTTTGTTTTTCAGCAACTAAGTGAAGCAAAAAGTACTAGCGGATTTTAACTATAGGAACTTTGCGTAGATAAAAAGAATATTTACCCTAGGTATGTCAGTGGAAACCTCGCTATCTTCGTACTCGGGCACCCTGGCGAGAGGATCCAGGGACTGCCGTCGTAGCACCGCTGCTGACGAGCGGCGACGATTCAATGGCTCCACTTCTACAGCTGCACCGCTAAGGGACAGTAGTCAAATAAAATAGGCATAGGTTCCAACATGAGCTACTGGCCGACTAAAGATACTTTGGTGTCCAGCCATCTAAGGGCTCACGCAAGGAAGAGATTTGAAGGGTCGCCGTTATCGAAATCGATAAGGAGGACTGGAAAGTTCCCACAAATTTTCTTTAGTTAGGAAAAACGGTAAACAAACCATACTTTACTATATCTACTTTTTAGTAGACTTCGTAATAAACTGAAAATTATTGAAATGTGAACAGGACAACGTATCTGGTCAGCTAGTACGTGAATAAAAGTACGTACAGCGTATCCAATCTCTTCTCAATCTTCTCGATAGCGTTTGCGATCTGCAGCAGATGCAGGTCGTCCTTGTGGTCGTTGGGGTTGGTGCAGCACATGCAGCGGAACAGGCCGGCCACGCTGCACTCCGCCGAGCCACTCGTCTCCTCGCCCTTACCGAACCACTTCTTTATACTCTGGTTTTCTATCTTCTTTTTAGCCTCCTCAGTGTCTTGTTTTTCCATTGCAAGTTCCTATTAATAAAATAATATTGATGCGATTTCTACTACCCAAAAAAATACTATATAATATCACAAATGTTTGATTTCCTATTCGTTTTGCCTTTGTCCTATTATAAAAAAATAATTAAAACTTTAATATAAGTACACATTTGATTTTACCATTGTCCACCTACCAGTATTATACGAAGTATTGCATAAAATCATAATTGTTAGTCGTTAATAGTAATTATAATAAAGTTATGAAAACAGAAAACGACTCACCGCGCGTGTTTTCTTTTGCGCCACTTCCCTAGTTCCCCAAGACACATTGTTCAAGTTACAGAGCGAGTATATAATCAACAGCATGTACATACTGGGGATGGTTATATAGTATACAGCTATGTACAGTAAGCATATTATTTCCTGGGGATGTAGCACGGCCGTGACGAAGAACGAGCCGAATATCAGAATCGTAAACATGCTGGATGGAGCCAGCCAGCCGTCATCTACGATCTGAAGAATGATCCCCACTATCACGAACATCATCACCATGGCGTATAAACATGTTATCAGGTTGGCCAGTAGAAGCTGAAAATTAAAGACTGATTTTGCATTTTATTCTTATTACATTATAATATCATCATTAATATGCCCACACTAGGTATTAATTCTCGAGTATCGTTGATATGTGTCGTTTCATATCGATACACACACAGTAACTCAAAACCGATACAATTTTTTTAACGGCATTTTTTTCGATATTCCGTATTCTTAAAAAACACTTGGAAACAACATTTCAATTGGAAAAATAATACCTAGCGAAATGAAGTGTATTCACCATGGGTATGTGGCTCTAGGTATGTACACCCCTATGCCTTTTTTTTTAAGGCTTGGAAATCATCCAATGACTTCTCCCTCTCTGGGTGGAGCGGAAGGGAGTGTCAGACTCTTACTGACTAAAACCCATCTTTGTTCCTTCCTTAGCCCTTAATGTTACGGGGTAGCGGTAACCCTTTTAGGCAGACTTGGCCCTAAGGGTCCCCTTCAACACCCTTATGCCTAACCCGAGAAAAACAGACGTGTTATGATACATTATCTTAAAACAAGGCACTCTTACCTGAGTTTCAGACTTGCAAGTCATACAGACGATGATGAAAATGACAATAGGTACCAAGTTGAGGATCATAGCATTCATGTTGCTGATCTGAGTGATTGCGTTCAACGCGCCCACCATCATAAGGAAGATAGTCCCCGGACCGAGGACCGAACCGAACATCAACAGACCCTGAAAATATAATTAATGTTTCTAAAAAATCTCCAAAGCATTGTGAGTGAAAATTACATCAAAATCGATGAAGCAAAAAACAAACAAACAATTTTGTTTTATACTTGTTAGATAAGTTAATATTTAAAAATAATTTATCAACAAAAAACGCACCTGATACCAAATATACAGCGTGGAAATATTATCATTAATGCTAACAGTCCTTTTGGAGTCTGCTAACAAGTCGAAGATATTAGCCATAGTGGAGGGCACCCATCGTCTGCGCTGGTTGAAGAACTCGTCGAAATGTTCGGGACAGTGCGTGTACGCATCTGATGCGGCGGAGTATTCCACGCGGTAGCCTCGCTGCAGTAGCAAGGTGCATAGCCAACGGTCCTCACCTGTATGTGGGTAAATTACTATGTACAATTCTGTGTTCATTAAATTCACCCTGGGGTCCGACTTTTCAAACATAAATAATGTTACTTTATTTGAATTACTTCTTCCATTATCATCAAAAATGCCTTATATAAAGTTTCCATCACGTCACGTTTTTAAGTAATAGCGTCATATCTATTTTCAGCTGACAGCTACCTTCTTTATGAAACCAAAACAAATTGTTTGTTAACTGTTTTGTTTTGATACAGAGTGTCAAATTGCTATAAATCAATATACTTGCCCCCTTACTAATAGACGCATTATGTCAGGTGAATAGCTACACAGTGATTTCTCTCTTTGAAAGAAGAAAACAAAGCGTTGTGTAACTATACAGACGCTATACAACGTTTATTAGTCAGGAGATTAGTGTCTTGCAAACTAATAACTATATTTTTTGGGAAAATTACCGAGAACAGTAATCGTAGTAAATATTTAATCACCCGAATAATCCCCAATCCCCAAGGAGAAACGATTGTGAGGAGCAGAGCTAATTAATCACAATCTTAGAAACCACTAGTCATCACTGCAGATTTATTAAGTAGTTAAAAGACCTATAATGGTCTAAAAGTAACTCTCAGTAAAACACCAAAACGGGTATCGAAATCTTCTAAACTGATAGAAAATACATTGACTTTAACTCTTCAAACGTCGATGCCGCCAGGTGTGCAGATAAGAACAAAAAAACATTGTGTCTGCTAATTGGACATTGAGGGGTTAATAAACTGAAGGATATCTAGTAATCAATATAAGACTATCATACCTTGATCGTACTGCACATAATGCCGAGCCTCGTGCGAAGTCAGTGTGTATTTCTTCATGACGTTATCGTCCATCAAAGCCTTTCCTCTGAAGAGAGAGAAGCATCCGGGACTACAGAGTACGCAGCCAATCATGTGTTCAGTCGCCTTTTGTAGCCAATGTCCGATAGCGTACTCGAACATTTGATACCATGCCATGAAACCTGGAACATTCGGTTTAATAAATAGCTATTTATAGCGTCAGTAACATCTGGGCGATGCTGGCCTTTCTTGAGGAGCTAAGGTGGACCGAATGATCGATTTCCCCATCCGTACGTAAAATACAAGCATTGACTCGGAGTTGCGGACACCAGTCCGTATTACCTATTACCTATGAAGAGCAAGTAGGAGAGAAGATTCGGGAGGTCAAAAGTAGTTTTAAACCTTTTTAGTATGAACATACTTTGTATTTCAATACCACAAAGAAGGAAAAAAACGTGTTTTGAAGAGCAAAAACTAAATCTCTAGACTCGAAGAACTAAAAAAGGGAAATCTCTTCAAAATACCAGAGAATAGGTAAGAGTCGAAGTTAAGTGACTGAAAATTTGGAACAGGATCTCAAAAGGGATGACGATTTTGTTAATGATTCGTTAAAGTATTTCAAAACCTACCAGAGCCCACAGGATGGATACGTCCGCACGCTGCCCCCAAGTTCTTATCCTTCTTCATAAGATCGATTAGTAACGTGACCGCTATCGGCTTGAAGTCGATGTCTCCGTCCAGAGCCAACAAGTATGTGTTCTCGGCGATCATTTCCTTACGGTCCACAGAGATCGGGAGGTCCATCAGACGGTGACCCAGGAAGTAGTACATGTACATCACCTGGAGCAAGCAATTAGGCTGAGTGACTCACCAGAAAGGTTGTTTGCGTTGATGCTTTGATTAACGGCGTTCGAGTAATGCAAGAACTGAGTTTTTTTAGTAACCAGGTCGAATTATTTTAAACATTTTTAAAATAATTTTATGTTTTTATTTTTACCCCCTTACGAAGACAAAGCGTTTTTTCAAACGATTAACTAACACTTTCCTATCCACGTTTTTATAGAACTCATACGCCATGCCGTCATACATATTGCTAGTTGACCCTTTCTTCTTGTTTGCGACCATACCTACTCAACATTTTTTTAATAACGTTACAAGTTCGTGTTTGTAACAGAAATTCATGTGTACCAATTAATTCATCTTAATCGGTGAATTAGCTTCTGAGCAAATTGACTGTTAAATCTTAGGGCCTTATCATACTAGCGGATTGCGAGCGTCTTCAAAGCGGAGCGGGCGCGCAGCGAATGCGTCGCGAACACGCCGCGGCTGCTCAGCGACTGCGGCAACTTTGCAACGTGTTCGTCGCGTGTTTGTAGCAAGTTAACGACGTACAATACACTCATCAGTAACAAATGGATTCCGATGAGGAAACATTGCTGTTAGTTTTGTTACTTCGAAGACGCCGGACACAAAAACGAAAGCATCAAAGAATTTGGGAATATCCATTATCCGCAACAAATTCGTCAATTCAATTCGAATTGCGCATGCGCGGCGTATTCGTTGCGCGCCCGTAACGTATTCGTTGCGCGCCCGTTCCGCTTTGAAGACGCTCGCAATCCGCTAGTATGATAAGGCCCTTATTAGTGTCCCGTTGCTTTTTTTCGAACGGACGGAATCTTTAAAACATAATTTTTTTAATAACTCATGTTTGCAAAGTTATAGATTATTTTATTTGAGGATAATAAAACTTTTGCTAGTCTATCGATTCTTTGTACTAGCTAAACAATCAATTAAAGCCAGTTGTTTAAATCCATCAATCGGAAATGATTAGATACGCTACCGGTAAAGTCAATAAAAATATCTCATCGATTCGGCGAAGTTCACAAACTCATTCAAAGTGAAGTTGTAATCATATCAAAACTTAGTTGTATTAGGTATATAAAATTAACCAGTACAAAGGTGTGCAAAACATCAAAAATAATTTTGGTTAATTCTAGAAAAGTTAGGTATTATTTCTTTTTATTTATTAATAACTAGCTTCTGCCCGCGACTTCGTACGCGGACCCTGTTGCTTATGCCAGCGACAACGGGGTCGCCATTTATGTTATTTTTTATCATTTTTCCCATTTAAATCTTTTATCACACTGAGCTTTAGTTTTATTTCATTCCAACAACCACCAAAACATACATTCCATTTGTCATCGTTTTCTAGAGACCTAGAAGTCGATGCGTAGATACGCTTGGAACTCAAGTGTAATTCTCTTTCCGTGAACGTCTCTGACTCGCGAGACAATACATGACGTTCACGATCAGCGGTCAGTCGCGCATCATTATTCTTCACTGGTCTCTAGAGACCTAATGAATACGCTGAGAACGCAGGCGTGCTTCGCGACCCGAAGAGGTTTCCACGGAGCGAGTTGCAGCCTAATGTTCTCGAACAACATCAAGTCTCTCCTGACGCTCTTCGGTAGATTCTTGGGATCTTATGATCCTCAATCTTTTAGCTCTCTTGGAACATTGGGAAAGATTTGACCTCTTTCTAGGCATGGTCATAGTTTTATTGTGAAGATACCTGATCAATAAAAATCTAAATTAAAATGACTGCTCCCCTGCGTTACCGGGTAGGCTACAGTGTCACGAAGATAAATGGAAAAGGAAATTAAACACTCAAACAACATAAGCCCGAAGGCATATTCATACGATAAAATAAAAAAATTAATAGGAGTTTTGGCCAGTAGAGTCAAATTTTCAATTATATACCATCGTCATCGAAAATCAGTCCTTAACTGTTACCGCCTTCACCGCGTGCAGGTACTCCCAGTTTATGTTATTTTATAATTACACAGTAAAATTAGTGATAGCTTTGATTCTTTTTTTATAAGTCGATTTTTATAAGTCAACAGGAAATGCCCATCAGATTGAACAACTTTTGCTACGACGTCATTCCTATATGTGTTATGGTGTAGCTAGGCTCTTGGAGTTCCAGAACAGGTGTTCCAGATCTTCAATTTTTATACATCAACAGAGAGTGCTCATCAGGCTGAACAACTTTCGCTAAGACGTCATTCTTATATGTGTTATGGTGTAGCTAGGCTCTTGGAGTTCCACAACAGGTGTTCCAGATTTTCGATTTTTATAAGTCAACAGGAAATGCCCATCAGACCGAACAACTTTTGCTAAGACGTCATTCCTATATAATGTTATAGTGTAGCTAGGCTCTTGGAGTTCCACAACAGGTGTTCCAGATCTTCGATTTTTATAAGTCAACAGGAAATGCCCATCAGACCGAACAACTTTTGCTAAGACTTCATTCCTATATATGTTACAGTGTAGCTGGGCTCTTAGAGTTCCACATCAGGAGTTCCAGATCTTCAAATTTATTCTCTCAGCAGAAAATGCTAATCACGTGGAACAATTTTTGCTAAGGTATCATTTTTGTATCTCTTATAGTTTAGCTGGTCTGTTGCGGTTCTGCATCAGGTGTTCAAGTTTCCAAGATAAATTATAGCCTATATGTTGCCCAGACTTAATACCTATACAACAAAAAAAAAATCATTCCAATCCGTCCAGTAGTTCCGAAGATTAGCGTGTACAAACAAACAGACAAACAGACAAAATTTTTTTTTTGGATTCATGCTCTATTACTGTTTCTAAACCCCCCTCAATTATTTTTTTTTTTAATATATTCAATGTACAGACACAGTTTTTTTACTGTTTTATTATATGTATATAGATGCTAAGGTGGATTCAAAAACTATTCGCTTCCACCAATTTTAAACCCGTTTTATACGTAATCTTCACGGATCTAAGATGATCGATTAGTTTATAAATACTTATGCTCAATCGAGGATATACGTATCAAAAATATTTACGGTTGAAACATTTCATTATCACGATAACTTATCATATCCTAACTATTTATGAGTAATATATATATATAAATGATATACCTCATTTCTGAAGAACAATGGAATTCGAAATTCAGTAGCTTACCTGAGACCATCTTTTCCTGTGTCTTATTTTGGACTTGTCTTTGAGATGGCATATCATTTTGTTTTTTCCTGGCAGTGTCCAAACTAGGCGGCCTCCGTACGGAGCGGGGTATTTTTTGGGCGGTCTTAGTCTTACGTTTGTGAGATGGACCTCTGAGGCAGCCTCGTCGATGGTCTCTACGAGACACGTCACGAAACGATTCACCTGCGAATCTTCTGAGCTGTGGTCCGATACTTCAAACGCGTCATCCATGAAAATGTGCACTGTAACGTTTGGAATATGATAAAGTCAAGTGTGCATCAATTTACATAGAAACTACTGTGGAATATTTTTTGCGAACTACCGAATAATAAATACATTTTAGGAAAGCAAACTGATGATGATGTGACGCATATTTTCCCACAACTTGTTTTTTTGTTGTTTGTTGATGTTATTTTTGTGTAGGTGCAGACGCCAGCACATCAAGCTACCCCAAACTGTCATATATTCTCAATTGAACCTTAAACTTTTGAAATAAAGTTGAAAATCTATTAAAGAAATTGGACAGATTGGGGTAGCTTGAAGTGCTGCCCTCTGTACATTGATACCGTTTTGACATAATAGTTTATATCGCTGCATACCTTCCAGTTCATAGTAGTCAGGATCAACAATCCCCAAATACTTCTGCGCAACGCGACGCGCGCTTTGATCTTCGTCCATACGGAAGATAGATTTCAAGAACTCGACCATTTCTTCTTTCGTTTCGTGCCACATCGTTGCACACACGTAGATCCTGGTTACGAAAAAGAAAAAGGTCAGTTGCAATTTTTAACAACGCAATAATAATTCACCGGACCTTAACAAACATGTACGTAAGTAACTTTTACCTTGTGATGTTGTCGGAGGGTTTGATGTCTAGTTTTGACAGTTTGTCTTCGCTATGCATGGATGCGTCATCTTCATCTTTAAGATCCTAAAATACAAGTAAGAAACGGGGCTTATAAGTTCAGTCATCGTTCTGCAACTAGGCTTAATGTATCATCATCAAAATAAAACCATCACCTCTAGTGATATATCAATATCATCATCCTTAGTTCTGTTCAGGAGCATGGACTGGTCGATGATGGGGCTGCAGTACCACGGCTTTGAGAACAGTTTGTCTGTGGCCGCCAGTCGTTCACAGCGCGGCTTCCACGCGTGAGCAGTGATCCACGCTTGGGAGACCAGCCACAGCAACCAGATCCACGACATCTGCTCCACTATGAACTCGTTCAGGAAGTAAACTGCGGCAAAATAATGAATTATATATCAAGGGCACCGCGACAATTTTATAAAAATACAAAGTTTCGTGTACACTTGCCAAAGATTGGCTACACAGAGTGTTAGGTTTAACGGTTCTTTCAAATCAATTAAGAAATGATTGTACTGATCAACTCACCCGGTGGAATCTCGAAGAACAAATAATCGGGTATAGTTCGATAAAATGCACATGGATCCGCATTCCTCATTCCGCATAACACAATCAGCAGGTTAACAGTGACTGGTCCAACGAGGCTTAATGCAAATGTAAAGCTGAAGTTTTGTATGAGAATCTTGCAGGCGGTTTTACTAGCGGCGAAGCAGACGTATGCGGCCCCGACCTGGATGAGCACCACCCATAGTGGGGTAGCCCATGCTGCTGGTATTTCGTATATTTTTCCAATTACTGTGTAACCCATAAAACCTTGGAATTCATCCTGAACTGCTTGAACCTGTTTCAAGAAAGATTAGAACATAGACTGGAGAACGGTAGTAAATGGATGTTTAACTTTAAGCATCTTACCATTAATGACCACTTAAGCGGAAAGTCTTAAAATTTTTCTACAAACAGACATAACTCCTTACCTCATTAGCGATGTAAAGTCGATCACTAAACCCGCTGATTACTTTCGTGAAAAAAGCGAATGGATCGTCGTCCTGGGTGTGTAGAGATATCAATATACAGCACATGAATATGAAGATCTTCCATACTGACACCACTCTCTGCGAGTAATAACGACCCCTTTTGAGACCGTCGCGGAGATTTTGCAAAGGTTGAAGGACTGTAATTCATAAGTGTAGGTATTACATTAAAAATTAATTTTCAAGAGGATAGTAATTCCCTATAATCATTCTAGCAAGTGTAAACCTATTTTAAAATAAGTATTGAGTGCTATGGTTAAGTGTCTGAATCAAGAGATTAAGATATGAAAGTGTAAGCAAAATCTATAAGGTTCTTATTACCTTTCATTGAGTAATATCGTCACTACAAGAATAGTTCTTTAATCCGGTAATAAAAATGACAGTATCCAATATCAATGCTCACACGTATTATATGATCCTAGATCAGTATAAATATAAGACACATTCTTTACCTGACCATTGTTTTCTTGAGCTGCCGACGAAGTTTTCCCACCAGCCGAGCGAAATAAACACGCAAGCTACCGGAATAGTCCACAAAATATCATCGCCTTTTAGAAGAGGCCAAACAACGAATGCAGTAGCTTGAGCAGAAACAGCGAGAACATCTAAGATTATTTTGACGATGTATCGAGGCTCAGTGCTGTCCCTAGAGAGGGCATTCAGAATCCCTGGCACGAAGCACATCGCGTTCATTAACATAGTGCCTTTCACGACATCGAGCTCCGGTAGAATTATCAGCACGAGTAACGCAACTCCAATTGTATGCAGTGTTTCGATTATTAAGGACTGAAACAATTTATTAACGTTAACATGTGTCCCATAAAAAAGTTCTAGGTATATTAATATTTTACATAACCACCTTGCCCAACCTGGAGAGTAATTTTTTCATCAATAAGCAGGTACCTAACTATCTACTACGACGAGATAGACGATTATATCCTAGACATATTTTACAAATTGTTCAAAATGCAATAAACAGTATGTGAGCAATCATCCTGACAGGATGCATTCGTCGAATAAATCCTTGTGCAAGTTGGTAAAACCCAAAATAGGCGCACGTGGCCCAGGGTAGCATGGCACACAACAGATGGTAATGATAACTACGTACATGTCATTCACTTTATTGTTTGAGATAACATTAATTCTTTGTGTTTTGAAACAGAAAAAAAATGATATAATTGCTGGTGTAAATTATCTTATCTGCTAGGTAATAAATAATAAAAAAATGTCAATACGATTCTGGTTTATTGACTACTTAGGTGAAATTAGGTTCAAGGGATTATGGATTTGCCCTATAAAATATTCCCACTAATCGTATTGATAGATAGGCTTGAGTTCGGGGAATCACCTCACTCTGTTATCGTCAAATGTACATACAATGATGCTCAAATTATTCTTGCTGAACCTCTCTGTTTAAGTATTATTACTAAAAAGGACTTGTAGGTAACTACTCCTCAGCCACATCTTCAATTAAGACGTCATCGTTAGTTTCTAATACTTGCCCAAATAATGACTAACTACTTATGATAAGTAGGTACCTAAATACATATTATTTACTATGTACGACTTTGTGCCTTACCAACAAAAACTGTACAAACGTAGGCTTCCCAGCGGTCTTGAAGAAACATATTCTGAGTGATCTTAAAAATATGCCCAGCTCCGGTATGCTGAATGCGATGAAAGCTGCCCACAGCCATGTTACTCGTTCTTCCAACGAGTGGACGGTTACGAACTGTTGATCGAGCGCTAGTCATACGAAACACAAAAGAATTAGTTCCAGAGGCCTTCTTCTTCAACTATCATTCTGGTAAATAGTTAAAGAAAGGGAATAACACTTACCTAAAGCTTTGTTACAATGACTTATTTGTTTCCCCTTTTTCAGCTGTGATGTGATGAAAAGCAGAGTCCCCTTAGATATGACAGCGGATCCAAGCACAACGGCAAATATGAAGATATATGATAGAAATTTAAGGATCTTCACACTGGTGTCTATGCAGGCAGTGGATTCCATAGACCCACTCTCCTTCTTCACGGGAAGCTCCCGGAACAGGTTCCATCCTTTCGTCTCTTGAGCTGTTCTTTGTCTGAAGCAATTGATTGCGAGTTACTACAACTGTGTTCGGATTTGATGCATAATAGATAGGTTTTAAAAAAAGGCATTTCTACACCTACAGAGCTACAGTTAATTTGGAAATTTGTATGGTCAAAATGGTTGTGAATGTATTCGGAATGTAACTGCTTAATGTATCTACAATAATAATTATTCAGGTGTGCTTATTGTTATGTAGTTTTCTAGTCCTATAGCAAGACTAATATAACTGATCGTTTGTTAAAGGTCTTGTTTATCGAAATAGCACGTTGCCCGATGTTATTAACATTAATGAGTGCAACTTGTCCTCTTATCTACTTGATTAAATCTCAAACGCCTGCGTTCATGACGTCAATGTTAGCATGAATGTCAACGTAATTGTGTTTGTTTCATCCTGAGATTTCGGACTGCACTGTCAATGCAAAAATGCACTAACACGCTTATACACATACACCATCAAAAAGTTACTCAAATGCCACATATCTTTAAGACGTTCGTAAAAGTTATCAGTCTGTACAACACACCTATCTATAAGGGAGAAGCGCCAGAGTAGTAATTAGAATCATCAATACAACTCTTATAGTTAGAATGGCCTTTCAAAGTCATGATGTCACGAAATATTCATTCCGTACGCTAAAGTTATGGAATTAATATTTCATAAATCATCAATACAATCCCTAAGGATTATATTGATGATTTAAATGATTACATTTCTATAAATGCTTGCTACGGCCGCTAATGCTGACCTGCAAATTGCAAAAAATGGAAGAAAATTTGAATTTCGCGGGCTACCCTGGCGCATGCACCATAAGTGACAGAGACAACATAAACAGACGATGTCTTAGTTGAGTTGATTTGAGCATTCTACCGTTTAGTATTTCTAAGGTATCATAGTGCCTATACTACTCAACTACGCAATAAAAAGTATTTACCCTAAATCGTCGATGTCATCATACAGTGGAGTATACTCCGATTCCTCTTCACTTTCGTCCCCCAAACCCGTGATTCCACGAGTCTTAGGCTTCGTCGCCATTCGGTATTTATCTGGAACAGTTATTGCTTCTGTTCAAAACTGTTTAACAATTAGGTGCTGAACTTACCTTAAAATGAACAAACCTATCTACTACAATAGGTTCAGATGGGTAGGAAATTGGTCTACGTCTTTGTTGTCTAAAGCAAAAGAACCGATTAGCCATGGTACCGATTACCGTTGAGTACCAATACTCAACGGTAATCGGTACCATGGCTAATCGGTTCTCTGACAAGCTGCGAGTCCCAGGACTCGCAGCTTGTCAGATTAAGATATGAGCATTTTAGTCCCGAGATGCCATCACATGTTAGCTTTGGCACCTAGTGTAGTAGCAGCATCGGATGTATTTTTCCAAAACAAATAACTTGAAATAATTTTACCTCAAACAATTATTTTTAGGCACATATTCACTAACACAATTTTTCACTATCAGAGCTTTATCACAACTAATTCTTTCTCATAAACAATAACAGAATATTTGTATTATCACCGGAAACTTGCCAAAGTAAATGAGTGTATGGTAAATACACTAAGTCGTACTGGCCCGTTTAAACATAATCCTTATATCAAAAGGCCGTCATTACGATATCGCGGCTGATTAGTTACATTATCGAAAATCGTAGATCAATCGCGCTTTGATTTAAATTATTATCAAACTGTACAATCATCCTTTACGTTATTAACCAATGACTCCTATCTGAAGTCATCACATTTTTTACACAATAATTTTGACTGCCTGCAAAAATGTGCAGTTGTGCTTTAAAAATGGTACGAAATTACTGAGGTATATCCTTTTCCTGCTTGGCATAAGTACATGCCTGGATGATCTAACAGTATCTATATACTGCCCACATAAGAGCCGACACTTAACATTTGCAACAAGTACCTACTCATAGTGGTGTATTTTAGTTTACAATCGAGCAATTTGCACGGCTTCAGAAATGATAACGAAATCAATGATTAAAATAATCTATGTAGTTTTACTGGGTCCAAAGGAAACAATATCAGACGCGTCAGAATCAAAAGTTTATTATATAAAATAAATACTGTAAATAATAGGTACACAAAATTAAAAATAAAAGAGAACCTAAATCTATTAATACATTAGCATTTATACTCTTAAATAAAGACGACACAAAATTCGAGAATGACGATTAATCACAACACTACTCTTATTGAATCTTAATAAATTTGAAAAACACTATGTTGCAATATGTTCGTGCACTTGTGTCTTTGTTATTGGAAAAACTTGCTTTTGTTTGAAAGGATTGGCTTCATTCGAAAATCCACCCCCACCGCAGCGACCCGGCCATAGCAATTCAGGTGTGCCAAATTTCAACTTAATCGTTAGATTACAAGCAAATTTGCCGTGACATACGGACAGACAGACGACGAGAACGAGTGATCCTATGAGAGTACCGTTGTTTCACAGGGACGTACGAAGACTAAAAAGTAATTTTCCATAGAAGACGTGAAAATCGATAGCATTCCATAAAACGGGTTGAAAGAATAGTTGCTTTTTATGATACGAAACCACTTTGTTTGCATGTGCGTACTACTAACGAACGTCGAACAACGTGTTGCGTTTACTAGGCGACTCACTGAAACATTTTAAAACAAACATGTTTTTCCAACATTGAAGAAATCGAATTAACGCTCAAACATTTTGAAACGCAGCTTATATTAGATACCACATTTACTGCTAGATAAATGACTGCATATAATACAGAACCAACCACTAAGCGACAATCTTATTTTTCTATAGTTACCATCAGACTTTAAAATATTGTAACCAGACATACTATTTAACAATAAAAGTAATCTGGCTAACTATAATACATCCAAACAAATGTACCTACCACGCAAGTACTTCAAAAAAGTTATCATGATTGAAAATCACAGGCCTAACTGATATAACATATTTTAGAAAATTAAGAGATCTTTTATCAGATGCACATCTAATACAGTGAATAGGTTACTTCCAACTGATCATATTACGCGATAAGATTAAACTACTTGGATTGCTCTTGTTAGTGTTACGTTGAGTAAAATTGAATATATTAGAAAGTTTATCAGTTCTCGTTATCATTGCCAGGTAAAGAGCCAACTTTACTAGTACTGTAATCTGTCTCTTTCACATAGTCCTTAGGTTCGTCATGCTTCGAAAAGTTTCCCATCGCCACTTGCGCTATAGTATCCACGATACTCGACGAACTCATGTACGGATGGCTGGGGGGCGGCACAGACGTCGATAAATCTTCCGCCTTTGTTAACTTTAGAGGTTGATTGTAATCCGATAAATAGTCAGGCATTGTAGTCTTTTTAGTTAACTCTAACATCTGATTCAAAAATGACTCCCCACCGACTCGTGAAGGCATACTAAAGTCAGTCGCTTGCGCATCCATTGTATCAGATTTGGCAGTTTCTATTTTCGAAGAAGTACTTGTTTCATTTAATTTCATACCATCAAGAGAATCCGATTTACCTTTTCCAATGCTACCAAAATCTGGCGGCAAATAATCTTTGTTGCCTTTTAATAAGTCATGCGGAGATTTCATCAGCATGCTCTGATCTAATCCAGCTTTAGTAGATATTGGACTACTTGTCGAAAGCGGTTTTAATAAGGATTCCTGCATTTTCATTAATGATGGAGATAAGAACATATTATTTGCAGCTAACGTCGACTTAGACATCGGATCTGGTATTCCCAATATGCCCGCACTGGAGTATTTACTAGCTGAGAATAAAGCATTGGCAATGTCCGCAGAACTCATCATGAGGTTGGAGGCGAGACTGGCGGGGATTGTGCCCGTGGCAGTGCTGGTGCTCGTAGCGGTGCTGCTCGGGGTCTTGTCGTAGCTTCCAATACTGCTGGTCAAATTCTGCAAAGAAGCAGCGTAAGATGGTGGATCGGGCAGTTTGCCACCCGATAAACTAGCCGCTAGACTCGAAGACATGCCTGGAGTGAGCCCAGTCAGCATGCTGTTTGCGGCAGCTAAACTTTCCAAACTAGAAGCACCCATAGGTAGCGGCATGTTGGGCGAACCTAATCCGAGTGCCATGCTCGTCAGCATATCCAATCCAGTAGGATATGATGACGGCAAAGTAGGGGTAGCTGACTTTGAGGATGATTTAGAAGACGTTGGTAACACTGGAATGTTCAGTTGAGGTGTTTCGAATTTATGAGGCGAGCCTGATCCAATGCTTGACGATACATTTATAGGAGGCACGCCAGCCGGCCGGCTTACCATCTGCTGCAACGTACTGACTGAAGGGAAATTGGGGACAGACGTCACCTGACTTGGCTTCGACACGGGAATTTGTTGAGGAACTGCTAATAAAGCATCGAGGTCCATTTTATCATCTTGTTCAGAAGAGCAGCCTAACTCGTCCCTTATAAAATGCCACAATAAGCCATCACTTTGTTCTCTCGGAAATTTAGCAGTCAGGGTGCACTTCAATTTGTCCAAGTATGTGATATCAGGCTTAAAATTTTCTTTAAAATCAACGAATGTATCATCAGAAAATGATAAGTAGTACTTAATACTTTTCCTTATTTGCTCCATGGCGTGTGTTGATAGATGGCTGTCATGTACCATGTTGTATTGTAGAAGCAATGGTCGAGGATATTCTGTAGGTCTCTGCTCTGGTGGAGGCATCACCCAGAAGAATGTTATTGACGATTCCAAAACTGGACTCTCTGGGTTGTAGGGAGCTGAAAAGTTTATAAGTCATTCTTGAATTTTTTTTTAACAAAAATCAATCATCATTTTCGATAATGTTTAACTTACAGCAAACAACTCCAATACAAGGTATATAAGATATTTCACTGGGTCCACGCATTTTAATTTGATATTCTAGCTGATTGTCACAATCTCTAAGACTTGGCATGGCAGGGTTGGTTGGATGAGAGTGATACCAGCCCAGAAGTATAAGTCCCAATTTTTCTATTTCCATTTGTATCTCTAGTTCTACTAGAACTCGGGGTCTCTTGTCATTCTTACTGATTAGACACGGGAATGTGTGAGTTATCATGACATCTGAAACATACAAGGAATTTAATAAATAATGTAAGCCTTCCATGATCTATCCCTATTATATACTTATATTCCGCAAAATAATTGATTGTTATAATGAAATATGAAAAGGAAATCTTGAGGCCGGCGCAAACCTAGTGAAGCTAAGAGTTCACTGCCAATCAAATATCAGCATTGTGGATTGCCTTAAAATAAACTCGAAAACAAATAAACTTCCCCTGTTTGAACCGCAGCAGGCCTAAGTCCAGCAGTAAAAATCTCTTGGCTGTGATCTTGATAAATACTAATATTAAGATTGCTTGCATAAGATTGCTTGACTCTTGCCCTAATCCCAATTTATTAGGGGTTGGTGCAACATGTCTTTTTTTTCATACTTCTCTATTAATCAACTTCTCAGTAGTCACTCCTTTTCCAGCCATATCACCTTTCACACAATCTATCCATTTCTTTGGTCTTCTTCTACTTGAATAGCCATCCAATTACACTAAAAACTTTCCTGGTAACATTTTCCCCATTCCTACGCGGAAACACAACACACAACTTTTCAGTCACCAGTGTCACTTTCAGATTAGCTTTAACTGTACTAACTTCAACTAGACTACAAGATTATTAACAGACAAGATTAAAACTTAAAATAAAATGGCACATACTGTGGCTGTTCAAATCCCAAGTGCCAGCTAAATATCCATAAACCTCTTCCTTTTTCAAATGACAATGGATGTCCAGCACAAGACTAGCATTAGAACTGACTGACACCAGGAATGGTTGCACTTTGCCAGCTGATGAGAATGATACAGCTTCTATTAACATGTTGGCATCACTGAAATAAGAAAAGGAATTCCTTTATTTTTTTTATAGAAATTCTTAAAAGATAATCTGGTGCATTAGAAACAATAAACATGAAGCCAGTCTTTTGTTTTAACATAATCAAACCTGTATTTCTTGAAGGGGAAGTAGAAGGTACCCACATATTACCAATTATTGTAAGTCCCTTGTAGTCCATTGAAATGTTACATTAGCTTTGCATTTTTTAGAGGACGCAATGTTATTTTTGGGACATGTTTGGGGGGTCAATAGAAGCTTAACCTCAAGTTTGTGGGGTCGCCACCCTTGTCCCCCGGCCGCCATCTTGGAAAAAGGGTGAAAACACTTTTTTCGCGATATCTCGGAAACAATGCGTCTGACAAAAAAATTGCCAAGACATAATTTGTAGTAAATTGTTTTGCCTACAAATATGTTATACAACTTTTTGCCCTAAATTAAAAATTATAAAAGTTATAAGCAAAAAAGTGAGATTTTTTTATAAAAATTTTCTCTTTTGCTCTATAACTTTTTTTATACATTTTGCAAAAAAAATACCTCAGACCAATCTTGTAGATGATCTTTTGAGGAAAATTTTTCCCTATTTTTTTTTTAATTTCATTCATTAATAACGCTGTTACAGCGCTCCAAAGTTGACCGGGTTCGTCAATGTTCATGAGAATCCGGTCGAAACGAAATATTTAACTTATTTTTGTTTTTTTTTTATTGTAAATATTTTCTTACAAAAATTTTGTTAAATTAAAAAAACAAATCAAACTTGATAGATCTTCTCAAAACTGCTCTTTCAGAGGTTGGTTTTTCTGTCGACCAAGCTGATCAGATGCAGATTCAATCATCGTCTCTGCTGCGCTTACTGCATCCCGATCTCATGATTCTGTTATTATTGCGGCAGAAGACAGCCTAACATAAATTTTTCAAAACCTGCTTTTTCAGGATGTGATAAACCATCAGCAATTGAATTAGCTGGTATACAGCCGTATAAAGATATGAAAAAACGTTCGCCAACAAGAGTGAGCAAAGATGGAATACCACCAGCTAATTAAGGATGTTTCTCCATAATTTTAATACATTTTAATTTCCCCATTTTATAGGCTGCTGATGTTGTATCACATCCTAAAAAAGCATGAAGAAACAGCAAATTCTGTGTTATCAGATCACCATACATAAAACTTGAAGGGCTATATCTGAGCAGATGTGCTCCCTTTTGAAGGTTTTGAAAAATAAATGTTAGGCTGTCTTGTACCTAGGGCACGCCACGTCAGTGGCGATAAGGCCCTTCTTTGAGGAGTGGCTAGAGAGGCGTCACTGCGCCCTCACCTACCGCCTGACGCAGGTCCTCACCGGACATGGATGTTTCGGGAGGTTCCTGCACATAATCAGGCGGGAGGAAACGCCCGGGTGTCACCACTGCGAGGATCCCCCAGAGGACACGGTGGAGCACACGGTGGAAACCTGCCCCACTTGGGCGGAGCACCGCCGTGTTCTCGTAGAGGCAATCGGCGGCGGCGACCTCTCGCGTCCGGCCCTGGTGCAAGCCATGGTCCGAAGTGAGAGGGAGTGGGAGGCAGTCACCTCCTTCTGCGAAACAGTCATGCTCGCGAAGGAGGTGGCGGAATGGGAGAGAGAAAGGTCCTTCCGTCCCAGCCGCCGCAGGAGACGCCCCGGGCGTTGGGAGCCACGTGAAGACTCCCGGCCACCGTAGGCGTGGGCCTGCGGGCGGTGAGCAATGGACCAGGCCCGTGCCGGACGGCGCGTATATGTTCCACCCGCGCCTCAAAGAGATGTCAGCACATGAAGGGGCCCTTTAGGGCCAAGCCTGCCGGGTAAGCGGGATTGTCCGAAAGGGTTACCGCTACCCCGGAACATAAAGGACTACGGAAGGAACATGAATGGGTTTTAGTCAGTAAGAGTCTGACACTCCCTCGCGCTCCACCCAGAACTGGAGATGACATTGGATGATTTCCCAGCCTTAAAAAAAAGCTGTCTTGTGCCTATTGCCGTGAGCAATACAAGAATGGCAATGTCCTCGGCCACAATAATAACAGAATCATGATGCATCTGATTCAGCTTGGTCGACAGAAAACCAACCCCTGAAAGAGCAGTTTTGAGAAGATCTATCAAGTTTGATTTGTTTTTTTAATTTAACAAAATTTTTGTAAGAAAATATTTACAATAAAAAAAAAACAAAAATAAGTTAAACATTACGTTTCGACCGGACTCTCATGAACATTGACGAACCCGGTCAATTTTCCTCAAAAGATCATCTACAAGATTGGTCTGAGGTATTTTTTTTGCAAAATGTATTAAAAAAAAGTTATAGAGCAAAAAAGAAAATTTTTATAAAAAAAATCTCACTTTTTTGCTTATAACTTCTATAATTTTTAATTTAGGGCAAAAAGTTGTATTACATATTTGTAGGCAAAACAATTTGCTACAAATTATGTCTTGGCAATTTTTTTGTAAGACGCATTGTTTCCGAGATATCGCGAAAAAAGTGTTTTCACCCTTTTTCCAAGATGGCGGCCGGGGGACAAGGGTGGCGACCCCACAAACTTGAGGTTAAGCTTCTATTAACCCCCAAACATGTCCCAATAATAAAATTGCGTCCTCTAAGAAATGCAATATTCGGTCCTTAAATTGTAACATTTCAATGGACTATTGATAAAGAAAGCAGGTAATTAGTACTACAATGTATAGACACTTTGAATGGAAACCCCAATAATGAAACTTTCCTTGGCAATTGAACCCAGGACCCCAAGCTTAGCAATAATCAATGTAGACAAGCAATAACTATTATTCTCAATCAATGTCAATTGTCAATGTCTTTGGTCCAAGTTTATTGTGACTAAACACACACTAAAGTTACATGAAAAATAGTTATAATACTGACTGCTGCATCATTCTGTTTGGCACTGTGTTGTGTTTCATTACAATCCTTTGTGGTGGTGGTTCTGGAGGGTTTTCTACTTCCATTTCTATCTCCTCTTCTGTAATGTTAGTAAAAACATTGCATAGCATTATAGAATGTTCAAAACCATATCAATTTTTTGTGAAGTTCTTCCAGTAATAAAATATCCTTACCATCAGAATGCATATTTTCTCTTTGTTGCTGCTTTTTTCGAAGATATGTAGCTTTAATAGTATCCAGTTTCTTCCCTCTATATTTGACAGAGGCCCAACCACACCCAGATCTCTTGTCTGGATTTATTATGCGCTTACAGTGTATTGCCCATGCTGATGGGGAACAAAATATTGTTTCAGTCTCATGAGACTTTATTTTCCCATCTGCTTGCAAATCTCCAACAAATTTTTGTCCCTAGAATAAGCAATAAAGATTTCAATATAATACGGCATTTCAGAGTTAAGGACTTTGCTTGAGGCTTCATAAAATTAATAAATAAGGTAATGAAAGTAATGTGTTAAATTTTAACAGGCAAATGTTTAAATTAGTATTACAATAATTAGAGATATGTTGGACATGCAACTGCAAGCAAGGTTCAAAACATATTTATTTATTATAAAAAAAAAGTGATACTAACTAGATACTCAATTGTCATGGCAGCATTCCCGGGCTCAAGCATTTTTTCTTCTAAAAGCATCTGTAAAGTAACTCCTCTGCCTGGCATTGTCTTATTGCCTGATTGTGTTTCCATCTCCTGAAAAAGATAGAATACATCCAGTTCCACAGTAGACTTAATAATAAAGACATGTTTAGATAAGCAAAAATCTGAATAAAATGTCCTGACTTCTGCTTTTTCATAAGGACTTGATAACAGGTCATACTTTACAAAAATAGATAAAAATATGTTATTAATTAATTAAGGTTTAATTTATGAAACCTTTGACTATTTAGTTTAATTTCTATATACAGCAAGTTTTATAAAAAAAGCCATTGCATGTACTGTAACAAGCCAAAAGGTCCTTCCTTTCCTATTAATCATATTTAAATTTCAGGTTGTTATATTTTATTATTTAGGAGTAATTCATGGTTCAGAGGGAAAAAAATAGCATGACATTCATTGATAATAGAAAAAAAGTTATTCTTACTTCATCAGTGAACTCCTCTCCACTTGCTATTTCTTCTTTTTCCTCCTCAGGTGGATCTTTTGGCGGTTCGTTAGGTTTCTCACTTTTAACTTCTTCATTTGGAATATTAGGTGGTGCAGTTACCGTCGCTGTGGCCTCAGCCGACGTGCTATTATACATGGGTAATGTTGGGCCGGACATCAACGCTGCGGCCAAATGCGAAGTTTGAAGGTCCATGATGAATAAGAAAATGAACACTTCTATTTTATACTGTGTAGACTTCACATACGTTCAGACCATACGTTCAATATAGTATTCGGTATACATAGGCTGAAATTTGCAACTTTTGCAGCTACAACAACAAATACAAGGGATGCGTTTACATGACGTATTAGCAAAGTGTTGCCAATTTCAATAGCAAAAAGACTAAGACATGTATTCGGATTTCGTAGGAAATGGTAGTACATACACAGAGCATTACATACAAGGTTGGTTGGTGGGTAAAGGAAGGAAAAGTATTCTGGGCTATTGGTTATTTTCGTCATTGCCCGTGGCTAACTGAACGAAACTAATCGGAATCGAAGTAAGAGCGCGAACGGGCGATGCGATGTGTCTGGGGCCCAGGGAGTTTTATAAAAATGTTGCTAAAAGTACTCTCTTTCATTAATCACGTGATTTCTTCATTCCATGACATTCGTCATAAAGGGCAGTCTGTAGTGCCTGTCAGCAGCAAGTTGTTAGATAGGTAAGCTATAAATCAAACAAACCATTCTATTTGCCTACTAACAGCTGGTACAGCACCTCAACAAGCTGGACGTGCATGCGCAGTGAAATAATATAAACGGGAGTCTGACACAAGAACAATATTGAACTCCCAACTCAAAAATTAAAAAAGGCTTCCACCGCATACGCGATAGAACCAATACTTAGGAAAAGTATGACAAGAGATACTTCCAAGAGCTTCCTACTGTCTATCCACCACCAAGCATCTTGCCATGGGATGTCCTTTCCTCGTTTACTTAAAAGTCACTCAAACAACTCTGAGCACAAGAGTGGGAAGGTACAGTTCCAATCTGGTCAAGTGGAGCTCTAACGACTAAGCGGTAATATTGTGTTTAACTTGTAGACTTAAATATCTACACACACAACCATTTTTACTAATTAATGACTTACGTAGGTACGCTTTGAGAAATAGGTGTTGATCACATACATAGAACAGGCCTGGAGGGTATTTCACAGGTAGCATACGCTAACGTGCGTGTTATGATTAATAAGCGAAGAGAAGTAGGTAACAAAAAATAATCATACACTAGATACTAAACCCGAAAGTTTAGGATTAATCTAATCTACAACAAAATCTAATCTCAACGGTCCAGCTAGCTACTGAATGAATTAGATGGAATTAACTTAATCATATTAAATTAATTAATCGATTGTATTATGTACATTTTTAAGGTTTCTCGGTAAAAAATTGGGACAAGCAGGTATAGCACTAAGTATTTGATGGTTTAGATCATTAGATGTGGGTTTAGAGGTGCACTACTGTAATTGAAAAGCAAATCCTCTGCAAAGATATAATAAAACCTAAAAATAAAACTTACTGTACTACAATTAAGAGAGTGGCTTGGTGAATTCTTTTGCAAGAATTTTGTGTTTTTATAAGATTCTCGGTCTTGTGAAAAGTTTTACTTTACATAAAATGCTAACTTCAAAAGGTATCACATAACAAGAATCGCTGCTGTTTGGGTTAACATTTACAGGGTACATCTCTAGTAATGTCAAGTCAACTTATCAGTCTTATTATTTTACTCTTTGAGTCAACTCATAGAGAAAAGTAGCATAGAGGAAAGTAGTGAGTAGTCAACTCCACCTATCAGTCTTATTATTGTACTCTTTGACTCCACCAGAAGGGTGTGTGCACGTACAGCTGCGTACTAAGAATGCATTATTTATTTCATTTTGATGTCTTAATGAGATTTTGTACATAATTATCTCTGAACTTGAAGCTATATAGTTATTCAATCATCCAAAAATGGCTATGGTTAAAACCCCAGTGTTGAAAGTGATACTGTGTGGAGAATATGGTGTGGGCAAAAGTTCTATTTTTCGTCGATTTATCAACAATACATTTGTTCCTAATGCAGATAGAAGGTCGACCCTAGGACTGGATCATTTTGAAAAGCCATATCAACTTACAGACAAAACCGTCAAGGTAATGCTGTTACTTACTAGGCCATCTAAAACAGGATCTATGTTGTATAATTAAAGTCGTCTCTATTCAGGTTTGGTAATTGTATGCAATATAACTTGTAAGTTTAATAAATACATTTCGATTTCAGTTACAACTATGGGATACTGGAGGCATGGAACGGATTGCTTCGGTCACCTCAAGCTACTACAAGTTTGCTGAGGCAGCAATCCTTGTGTTTTCACTTGACAATGCATCCTCATTCCACATTCTGAGCCAGCATTTGTTAGATATTGTAACATATGCAGAAAATGCTAAAATATTTCTATGTGGAAACAAATCTGATTTGGAGGGTTCTTCACCTCAAGTGACTGATGCTGATATAGAAACTTTTTGGTAATTATTTTATTTGATTCTCTTGCTTGCTGCTTGGTTTGCTTGTATTGTGTTGTGTAGTTTTAAATGATGTTTTATTTGTTTCAGTGAACAATGTCACAATCTTATCAGCACCACTTATAAGACTTCATGTAAAACTGGAAAAGGTCTTGAAGAAATGTTTACTGATATTGCAATGCAACTGGTGGAGTCAAACAGGTCAAGAATTGAGTTGCAAACTTTAGATCACAATAGTTTCAAGATATCAAATCCAGAACCGGTAGAGGAGCCATCATGTAGTTGTTGATTCAATTTATTTATTTGTTGCTTTAATTAACATAATTTGTATATTTTTATGAATTGTGAAGCTGTATGCATAATATAATTTGGAAATATGCTTTAGAGTATAGATGATTACTGTAAGCGAAAAAGAGCACTAGAATAAGTTTTTATTCATCTATAATGCCTATCCTTGCTAAGTCATGTATGTTTATGTATTTAAGAATCTCTAAAAAGTATGTTTGTATCAATTCTGAGGCCCCCATGCACCACAGATTACTAAATGTGTTTAGCTCTAAATTATTATAAAAGATAACAAAGATGGAATGATGTTTTTTAATCAGGGTTTTCTGCTTAATGTATTTAGTGATTTGTAGTGCAAGCCTTAGAATCAGGTTTTTATACTAAACATCTTCTATTATTATAACTTGTTTAATAATGATTGTTGACTTTTAGTGAAGTTTATTAGAAAACATTTTTGCATCTACAATATTTTAAATGTATTAAATGCAAAATGGCCTAACAGTATTAAATAGTTTAACCATTAGGTTGATTATTCCGAGCCAAGATTTTGGATACTCAAGAGATGTATGTATTACTGTATTTTAGCCTGTGTGTGGTTTGATTGGCTGCTCTAAAAAGCAGTTATTTTGTTTATGTATATTTACTATGCTGACTGCCTTTGTTCTTTACTTTAAGGCGATTTTCACACTGCCCCGCATCATGCTGCATATTGCGTGTCGACGCACCTACGCGCGTTCCTGCGGGAGTGCAGATTTGCATCATCGTGCGGGTTTTTTGCGCACTCACGCGCGTAGGTGCGTTTTGTAGATTCACGCACGGCGGCTCTCATTTATTCGCCGTTCTCTGTGGTGGTCGTGCAGTACTGAGCATCACGATAGTTTTGATTGATAATCACGCGCGGCACTGCGGGATTCGGTGTGCCATACCTTGCGTCTAGCCCCGCACCTACGCGCGGGGGTGCATGTTTCTCCGCGTGTATGCGCGTGATCCGCATGAACGCGCGTGGATGCATTTTCTGTGTGTTAGACTGTGCATGTTTTCCATACAAACGGAGATACTTACAAACAACGGAAGAACACGCATCCACGCGCTACGCTGCATTATGCGGGGCAGTGTGAGAATCGCCTAATAGTCAGTTTTAATATACCTATGTGGCATAACAATATTGTAGTAAAGTGTAGTAGTAGTGTTAATGCTACAGATGTCTTAATTAATTACCCTCATTTTGACAAATTATTGGATGTTTTGCAAAACAGTCTTCTGTCTGACAATGAAAAACAAAAATTTTCAAAACATTGTACTTTATTAACATTGACAAAAATAATCAAGCGGTTTTCTAATACAATATTACAGTATTTTGATATTAAACATTGATTTGTAATGCAACTATCTTGTCTCTAAAACATTAAATATGTCTGTATACCAAAATAAAGAGATACATCAATAATTTGATTCATGTGGAAAATAGCAATCATAATATAGTGTTTATGACGCCAGTTATTGTATGATTTAAGATCTTTAAGTGAAACTATATCTTACTGACCTAATTGTGTAATGATACTAATCATTTTAACATTATGCATTTCAGTGGATTGGGCAATAATATACCTGGCTGTGCTAAGACCTTCAAATATAGTGAGGTGTAGGCAAGTATTCAAGTTGCATGATGAATTCATATAATTTAATATTTAAAAATAAATGATAATGCAATACCAAATGTTTTAATGCTCTTAATTGAGGTCAAAGGACAAACAAAACATATTTTGTTTATTATAATCACTCTTTGAATATGCATTTAATACAACAGGCTACGAATTATACATATAGTAGTAGTCACATTTTTTATATAGCCTTACAAACACATTCCTTGAATTAAATTCAGGATTTCTAAGTCGAGCATTTACAAATTTACATATCAGTAGCCAACCACATAAATTAACCAACATTTCATTATAATCACCAGATCTTTTCCTTTTTTCATGTCACAATATATCACCTAAATCTAATCTTGGAATAACGTCACTAAACAAATACAAGCCATTTTAATGTTGTGACCATTGAATCGTTTTGATATCTACCCCCTCTTGGACCATTTCCCAAAGTGGGCTCATTTCCCTCAGGCGCTCTACGTGTTTGATCGTCTTTTCAGCTGTGTAATCTACTTCTTCCATTGTTGTGAATCTCCCAAATCCAAATCTGTAATTAAACATTTTGACATTCATTATGATCTATAAACACAAGACTTTATGCTCTAGTTGTAGATTTGTAGTGATTTAAATTGAAGGTCTCCAATCTTCGATCTTTAATCAAATAATTAGTATGATAAAGCTAGAAGTTGGTTAACTGGAAGTGGCCCGTCATCCAGACATAGGTTAGTGGCTCACTTTAAAAATGCTATTATGTAAAAAGTATTTAAGCAACAATTATTTTACTAAAGGTATCAATTAGGTACTAGTTATTTATGCTATTAAATAAGAGTTTTACGATTTTAAGGCATACATTTCAAGTAGGGAACTTGAAATGTATGCCTTAAAATCGTAAAACTCTTTAACTGTATATTTTACCTGATGGAACTGTGTGCCAAATCTTCATCTGTTCCTATAGCTCTCAGTACATAAGATGGTTCTAATGATGCTGAAGTACAAGCAGAACCACTTGATAATGCAATGTCTTTTAGAGCCATCAATAAAGATTCCCCTGAAAGATATAAAAAAAGTAATATTTTTTTATTAAATTAACCTTATCTAAGGGCAATGTTGTAAAAAACATTGATATCAGAGTTTATATTTATTGCTGTTTAATTTACATAACAACATAGAATATATAAAAATAATCTTATCTATATTACCTTCAACATATGCAAAAGACAGATTAATACAGCCAGAATATGTTTTTTCTGCATCTCCGTTTCTTATGACATGTGATAATTTTGAATATATTTTGTCTAAAAATCTCTGTGACAATTTGTCCATCCATGCATGATCATATGCCATCTCACGTTGTGCTATTTCGCATGCTGCACCTGTATAAACAATAAACAATGAGTGGTGCACTTAAGAGAATAACAGTATTTAAAAGTAGATTAGGAGTATTACCTAGTCCTACAACTAGTGGTGTTGGAACAGTCCCGCTGCGCATGCCTCTCTCCTGCCCACCTCCACTTTGGATGGGCTCTACTCTCACTCTAGGTCTGCGCCTTATGTACAGGGCACCCACACCCTTTGGCCCATATATCTTGTGTCCAGAAATTGACATCAAGTCAATATTCATTTCATTGACATTTAAGGGAACTTTGCCCAATGCTTGTGCCGAATCTGTGTGAAAGTAAACTTTCTTGCTCTTGCACAATGCACCAATTTCAGCAACGGGTTGCATAACACCTGAAATATTTTTTTGTATGATTCTTTTTCATAATTTATAATAGTTAGCATAACATTAGTTACAAGGTAAATTAATGATACTCTCATAATACTGTAAAAAATAATTATACATTTCAATTATTTTTTTTTTTTTTTTTTTTTTTTTTTTTTTTTTTTTTTTTTTTTTTTTGTGTTTATTTGCGATCAGTCGATGACTATAAGCAAATCTGGTGAGTGCGTTGTGTCATGCAGAGTGTGCCTCCCAGCGGAAGCAGCTGCTCAGTGTCGATGGCTAAACCTGGTCCAAACCCAGGATCACGCGCCGTTTCAAGCGGGTTTCATGCCTGGTATGTATTAACTGCACTGCTAGATCATTGGGATGATTCGCTAGCCGCTTTATGTAGGTTTCAGTACTGTTTCGGATTTCCTCCTTCACATTGCTGATTTGTAGGTTCTCGTGTATCTCGGCATTTGTAACAAACCATGGCACGCCTGTTATAGATCTGAGTATAACGTTTTGAAGTCGCTGTAAGATGTTTACATTGGAGTCACTAGCGCTTCCCCATAGTTGGACACCATACATCCAGCTTGGTCTCAGTATGCTTTTGTAGATCAAGAGCTTGTTATCTACGGAGAGTTTTGAGTTTCGTCCCATTAGCCAATAGAGGTTTTTATAGCGTAGGTTAAGTTCATCTCTTTTACATTTTATGTGCTTTTTCCAGGTCAATCGGCGGTCCAAGTGCATACCGAGGTATCGTACGCTTTCGTTATGAGCTAGGGCATGGCTATCGAGGGTGACTGGTGGACAGTCACCGCGCCTCAGGGTAAATGTCACATGCACTGATTTGTTGGCACTAGCTTTTATTCTCCACTTGTTCAGCCAAATGCTTATTTGATCGAGACCCCTTTGTAGCGATTCAGAAGCGGCAACAGGATCTTTATTCCTAGCTAGAATGGCTGTATCATCAGCGTATGTGGCGATTATAGCTCCTGGTACTTCCGGAAGATCAGCTGTATATATTGTGTATAACATTGGACCAAGAATAGATCCCTGAGGGACACCTGCACTGATGTCATGAAACGATGACGTGAAACTACCCTCTTTCACTTGGAACATTCTACCAGACAAGTACGAAGCCAGTAGCAGGTAATAGCTATGGGGAATATTGCATTTGATTTTATAGAGCAACCCACTGTGCCAGACTTTATCAAATGCCTGCTGGATATCGAGAAACGCTGATGAGCAGTATTCCTTCTCTTCAAATGTCTGTCTTATTGCATTGCAAACTCGGTGAACTTGCTCGATTGTAGAGTGTCGTTGTCTAAATCCGAATTGGTGATCCGGTATTGTGTGATTGCTATCCAGTATGGGCAAAAGTCTGCGGAGCAATATCTTCTCGAACAATTTCGAAAGGATTGGCAACAAGCTTATTGGTCGATAAGAGGTAACCTCATGAGCAGGTTTTCCTAACTTGTGGATCATTATTATTTGAGATACTTTCCACAAGCGTGGAAAATATTGCACGCGCAAGATGCCATTAAAGAGTGTTGTTAGAAAGGTTACTGCTTTTTTCGGTAGTTCTCTTAGTACTTCTTTTGTTATTAAATCGAAACCTGGCGCTTTTTTGTCCTTAAGAGTCTTTATTACTCCCCATACCTCCCGAGTTTTTACTGGGTTTGGTGGTAAGTCCAGTTGCAACGGCTGGCAGAGAGTGGCCTCAACGCTTCTTTCAAAAGCAGCATCGCTATTGTCATTGGCGGTAAATACTTTGGCTAGATGCTCTGCGAATACGTTTGCTTTGTCTTGGTGCGTTCTAGCCCATTTATTTAGAGCTGTTCTTATAGGCAGTTTTGGTACTTGAGGTCGGTCCAAGGTCTTAGTAAATTTCCAGAGCGAATAATTTGTGTTAGCAGTAGGTGTCAGTGACTCTAGCTTTGACTGCAAGGTTTCTTTATGAAGACGTGATAGTTCGGCCTTAAGAGTTGCAGATGCTTTATTTAGAGCAGTCTTGTCCATCGGATGCCTAGTCAGATGCCATACTCTTCTCAGGCGGCGCTTCTCGAGAATTTGTTGTTTAGCTTGCAAGGGCTGATTTGTGAAGACATTATCATTTTTCAGTTCAGGAGTACATTTCCAGCAAGCTTCCTGTATAAGAGATGTTATAGTTTTAGCAGCTTCTTCGATATCATCTGGCGATTTGAGTGCCACGTTTAACTGAATATTTGCCTCAATGTACTCGCGGAACGCCTGCCAATCTGTTCGCTTATTGCTGAGTGTGGGCTGCGTCTCATATTCTATCAGCGTTGTGCTGGCTGTGAGGATAACTGGCGTGTGGCTGGAGGAACTGTCAAGGCAGGATTCGGCCTTAAAATAATGCCTTGAGAGCCCACCCACGACAAAGAAGTCCAGTAGGTCAGGCACTTTGTTTGGATCTGTAGGCCAATGAGTCGGTTCGGAAGTTGATATTGTGATAAGGTGGTTAGTATCAATGCTGCTCTTTAATTGTCGACCTCTGGTTGTAATTAACCTAGATCCCCAATGGCTGTGCTTAGCGTTCCAATCGCCACCAGCAACAAATCGGGGTCCAAGAGTTGAGAAAAAATAATTAAACATAAGCCAGTCCACTTTGTGTCTGGGTGGACAGTAAATAGAAGATACGTTGAAGTATCCACACTTGTCCGTAACAGCGATTGTTGTAGCTTGTAGGTAATCCGTTTTAAATTCGGGCATAATGTGATGTTTGATGGTCTTTCGAACAATTATAGCTGTCCCCGCATGACCTGTTCCATCTGGGTGATTTGTAAGATAGGTGTGATAACCGTCAAATTTGATTTTGCTGGAGCCGGTACAGTGTGCTTCCGAAACAAGAACTATGTCCAACTTATGTTCATTTATTAATATTTGCATTTCATCTTTGCGTGGCGCAAGACCATCTATGTTCCAGGTTGCCAACCTTAAGGCATTCATTTTGTCATCTTGCTGATTAGTGTTGTCAAGAGACCTATCATGGTGCTCATTTGTTGAAAGAGTAAGTCAAATTTTTCTGACTGTTTTAGGAGTATTTTTTCTACAGAATTACTCGATAAGGGAACCTGTTGATTGTCAGAGGGATCTCTTTGGATTATTGCGGCTTTCAGTTTTTCAGAGTATAATTTCTTACTGGCATTTTCTTCGCCAGATTGGCTAGTTCTGGTATCTGGAGTTGTCTCTTTTGTAGCCTGCTTGTCTATTTGCGGTCTATAAGTGGACCTGGAAGTTTTACGGGATAAAATTTCCCGATAGACTTCACAGCCTTTATAATTGGCTGGATGAGGTCCCTGGCACAATGCACACATCGCAGGAGTGTTTCGATCAACCTTGGGGCACTCGGATGTCTTGTGAGACTGGGCGCATTTTACGCACCGATAGGGCCTCATACAGTAGTTCTTTGTATGCCCATACTGTTGGCATCTTTGGCACTGTACTATGGACTTTTTTCTTCTGGGGTCTTCTATGACAACGGCTTGGTGGTATATATATTTTATTTCTTTAGAGGCCTTATTATTTGGACCTGGCATAAGGTTGACAAAGAAGGTCGAGGTTGGCTTTTTATCAGTGCCATATTTTGAGTTTATAATTTCACCCACAACAATATTGCCAGTTAATTCAACTTCCTCTTTTATTACACTAAGTGGTGTAGAGTGATGTAAATTTCTAATGACAATTCTATAGCACCTGTTCTCTTTTCTATTAAATGTGTGGCCAATAAGATGATGTTCCCGTACCAATTGAATTAGCTTTTTATATGTTTCAGTTGTAGCACTGCTAACTCTTATCTGGTTTTTATTTACAACTTTGTAAGTGAAGTCATTTTGTTCAGCAACAGTTCTCAGTAGTTCCGTAAGTTTGTTGACATCTTTAACTCCATAGAGGACTATTGGGGGAGGCTTAGCTGGCTTTTTTTGTTTGACAGCATCATCATTACCGGTTAAGTCAATAGGAAGATCTCCGAACCTATTTGAGGTGGGTACTGTAGGTGGGCTATCAGATAATTTCTTTCTTTTTGCCCCTCTTGGCGTAGGTACTGTTTGCCAATCTGGAGGCTGTGCACTAATGTTGTTTTCGCCAGTAAGCATTAGGTGGCTAGTTTGGGATGGCGCAGTAGTGGTAGAGTATTTCCCTTTGTTTCCCAATGAAGCACTTCTGGGTCTTGTATTAAACAAAGCAGGATGGAATGATTGCTGTATAAGTTTTTTCTTTCCATTATTGAGACTAAATTCAATTATTGAGACTAAATTTACACAAATGGCCTTGTATTTATTCAAGCACAAAGAGGTCGCTACCAGGCAAGTATAAGCTGTTCTACCAAAGTATATTTAGAAATTTTTGAATATTTAAAGCTTTGAGCTTATGCCAAGAACAATTCTTATTTCAGAGTAAAATATTAGGATCTTGCCAACTACAGTAAAAGTAAAATATTACCAATTTCATTGTTCACAGTCATAATGGATACTAAGCTAGTTTCTGGTGTTAGTGCCTTTTCCAATTCTCTCATATCTACGATTCCATTTTCTTTTACAGGCAAGTAAGTAATCTTGAATCCTTCTCCTTCCAGTGCTCTGCAAGAGTCCAACACACATTTGTGTTCCTGGAAAATATACATTGTCTTTTTTATTGATTTTAAAACATTCCATAAAAGTTACGGTTGTTTCTTAACCATTTAAGATGACTTACAATTTGAGTTGTAACAACATGTTTCTTCCTTGGTGCATAGAACCGTGCCACTCCCTTTACGGATATGTTATTTGACTCTGTTGCTCCAGATGTGAATATTATTTCTTTAGGATCAGCTCCTATCAAATTTGCTACTTGTTCTCTGGCCTTTTCAACTGCTGCCTCACTCTCCCATCCATAGGCATGGGTACGGGAGTGTGGGTTACCATGGTAACTTACAAAATATGGTAACATGGCATCCAGGACTCTTGGATCCTAAAACATAATAAAATTATGTAAAAAAAAGGGGAAAAACAATGTTATTTTAAAATGTTACGAGAAAATACTTACAACAGGCGTTGTGGCTTGAGCATCAAAATATAATGGTCGACCAAAGTCTTCATGTTTTACAGAGAATTTACCAGAGGCAGCTGAAAAACCAACAATACAATTTGAGGTTACAATACTGTAACAAGAATCCTTGAAGTACATTAGCAAGTTTAAACTTATCGTAAACAGAATGTTTCTTCTAAGGTTTCTACGTACTTTTATTTTATCGGATGGTAGTAAATTATGTTCAATTTGCCTATTTATTACGACATGCCGACATGTTTCCTGAAGGTAATTGTAATACTATGTTTATACGTTTTACTATGTAAAATAAATGAAATTAGTACCAAATTGTACAGAATATTACTATAAAAACTCACTAAAAATAAATCTAAAGCTAATACATAGGTGCCGGATGCGAAAATCGGACATCGATTATCTTTTTGTTTTGTTTACGTACCAGAATCTGAAAATAATCTTTGTCCATGCAAGACTGTCAAAATACTGGGATTTTGGCTTTGGTTAGTCCTTTTCAACAACGTTTTCGTAAGCGCAGGTATAATATTTTTTGATATACGAATCATTTTGCAATTTTTTTGATCGATTTTGTAATGTTCCTGTCACTGGCTTACTGCACAGATGACTGATGTCAACAAACTGTCATCTGATTTATGGGAAAGCAAAAGGCCACAGATAAAACATGAAACACGTGCATCGCCTTCATGTTATATTATGACCTTTTTTTTTTTTTTTTAAGGCTGGGAAATCATCCAATGACTGCTCCCGCTCTGGGTGGAGCGGAAGGGAGTGTCAGACTCTTACTGACTAAAACCCATCCATGTTCCTTCCGTAGCCCTTTATGTTCCGGGGTAGCGGTAACCCTTTCGGACAATCCCGCTTATGTTATATTATGACCTTGAATTGGCCTTGAATGGCCTGCAGTCTTATAGCATTTTAAATGCTCTAAGCCTGCAATCAAGCGCTACAACGATCTATAGGCGATGGAATGGCATTGGCCGAGACGCTTTCTTGGTAAACATTAAAAGGGCCAATTTCACCAATGAAACTGATTACGATCAGCAAGTCTAACTGTGTTCAACAGCTATCAGTGTCAACATTCCCTGAGTATTAGGACAGTGACCGCTCTGAAACGTGGCAAACTCAAACTCAAAGTATTTATTTCAAATAAACCAATTACAGGCACTTTTTAATTGTCAAGGTGTCGGTCAGTCAGAGAGATGAAGCTAGTTGCCCATTCCTGGCTTTAGTGTTGATGGCGTTCAGTTTCATTGGTGAAATCAGCTCTAAGTTAATGAATTATATCAATAAAAACAAAATGGCGGCGTTAATTCCCGTTTTGGTCACGCGCCAAAATATTCTTGTACAGCTATAAGATCAGTGATCCCTTCGTATATTTAATTTCATCGCTTCTGCTCTCAAAACATTGTGAGGAAACGGCTTGTCTTGAACCAAAAATTCGAAGACATCCAACCCCTACTGACCCGCGTGGTGGATCATGGCCCATTCCCTCTCACAGAAGGCCTGTGTCCCAGCAGTGGGAACATCATTGGCTGATTACGCTGACCGGTAAAACTAGAAGTATATTACAGATATTAATAAAAATATTTTTTCTAAGCAATTTTTCGGGAACTCCTTTATCAGCTCTTGGACTATATCTTACTAATTGAACTCATTATATCTTATAATCTAGTGTTTGATTAAATCTGTGACTTGGCTACAAATTGCGACTAATTAGAGATTAAATTTGGAACAAAACAGATCTTTGCTTGATGACCTAGTTTTTGAGATATATTGTGGCTAAGCTGGGCAGACTCTCCAGATCGGCAACCTATAAACCCTTATATCTTTTGAACCAGTGACCGACAAATTCTGATAGATGGCGTAAAATTTCAACGAATATTAGCGACTAATTTGTTGTGTTAACAACATTAAAACCCCTGAAGGTGGCCAAACCAGTGTCAATCACACACGTTTTTGCAGAATTTGCAGGTCAGTATTAGGTTTTAGTTTAGTTTTAGTATTATGTTAATCAAAACATGATTCGCATAAAAAGTACTTATTTATTAAGGTAACTGTAATAATTAAAATTATACAACTTTATAAGTTACAATAAAATGCCCTCAATTGATATGATTTCATTAAAGACTCGTTCCAAACAATTGCAAATAGCAAAAAACTGGAGCTTCCCCCTTAAGTTTAATGTTTTTAATAGTGTGGAACGGACTAACGGACTAAAAAAACATGACATTTTAAAATGACAGCTATTTTGCCAAACCTGTCATCAGTCATGTCATTCCTGTCAAGTCAACCAAACTTAAAACTTGGACAAAAATCTTGTGTTTACTTGTTGTTGCAGAGTTTTGCATTTGCATTAATTTGATTGAAAAATAAAAAGTATTTTGGATCGTTACAAAAATGGTTTACCTACATTTTCCATCTAATTTAACGGAAGAAGAGTTAATGTTACAAGCAAAATACCAGAAGTTGAAAAAGAAAAAGAAGGCTTTACAAGCATTGAAGGCTCCCAAACAAGAGCCTGAAAAGCCAATATTACCGAAGCGGCCAACGGAAGCACGCGATGCTCGTGAAATTGCTCGCAAGTTGATTAAGAGCGGAGCTATTCAAGCGATAAAAAGTCCTCCGCCACAGCCTCAAAACGCTACATTTAAGCGACCAAGAGCAGGTATCATTTGTTATTGTTACTTGTGGTTACACAATGTGTGTTCTCAGATCTTATTTTCCAACCTCGTGTTCTACTGCTATGCTGAAAAAAATAAACTTGTATTTACTATAATTCTATTTTGATACAACATTGTATTTTAATCATATTTTCATATTTTAGGTAGAGAGAGAAAGCTCAGCGGGTCAGCGAGTGCCGCAGGTGGTGTGGCCTCTTATCAACCATTTAGTGCCTCTCAAGAGCCACCACCACCTGATGATAAGCAGAGTCCTAGAGTCAAGTATCTCTATGACTCATTTGTCACAGCAAGGGAGAAGTAAGTATTTACATTCATGTGGGACTGTCTTACTCATTATGGTAGGATATGCAAGAAAGGAAATTCACTGGCCATGCAACACCAGTGAATATGCTTACATCAAAATATAATTATGCATTAATCATCTAACCAGATATTACCATAGGGTTTTATTGCCAGTTAATTGACTGTCATGAGGACGGAAATCACTTGTATGTCAGTTATTACAAACTGATCAAAAATCTGCTTTCTTAGCTTAGTGTCTATGGCATTAGCCTTATAGACTATTTACTGTGGTGGGTCAGACATGTCCAGGTTCAGCAATTGTCAATATGTAGGTACTTATAATTTCTAGATACTATAATGTAACCAATATTTTATTACAATATTTTGATTAAAAAAGAGTAGCCATGGAGCATCTTGCTCTTTTTATTCCATAGGATCCTACTATACTGTGGAATGGTCAATAACTTCATGTTGACTGACTGATTGACTCTGATCATTGAAGAGCCTGTAAAAGTTTTATTTGAAATAAAATACTTTCAGTTTGTAATTTTTTTGCAGTCCAAGAGATGAGAAGTCCCCTCGCCCCCCTCTCCCTACTAGTGCAGAAACCCCAGCACCACCCCCAACTGGTATAAGCAGGAGTTCAGTATTGCTTGTAGCAGGTGCCCGCATCTCGGAGGAAACTATCAGAAGACGGTTGGCCACATATGAACCTTTCGCATTCACACAAGAGCCTGATGATGAAAAGTAAGTGGTAATTCTTCATAGAAACTGTTGTATTAATCAGTTCTAATTTTAGTCTACGCCTAAACCTTCGGCCTAGTTATAGAATTTTGAGTTTTATTATAAGTAGGGTAAAGTGCTAAATACAAAATTGACAATTCAAACTCTTAGACTGTTTTTGTGATGAATACTTACAAAAAACAGTTTAACTACTACAATGAAATTCAATTTAAAAAATAGTTTGATGGTGTAAACCTGGATCTAACGATAAGGCCAGTTTGTTCAGTGTTACTCACTTACTTAGGAACTATAAAAGAATATAAGTTTTCTTAGCAATTGACATAATATTGCTTCTTTATTTTTCCAGAGCATTCCTGTCTTTTGACACACCAGAAATAGCTGCTCAAGCCCTCACATCATTGGATGGCCTGGAGGATGGTTGGCGTATCTCAATCGCTCGCGGGCGGCCTCCGACGCAGGCGCCGGGTTGGACCCCCTCCCCCTCGCCCCGTAACGCGCCGGCGCAGAAAGACGCCAAACGGACTCTGTTGACTTACGACGATATATTTGATTAAATTATCAAATTAAGGGATTAAATGAATATAATTATTATGTAAGTGAAAAAATATAATGGGTATATTAAACCAATTCAAAAGTTTTTTTTTTGCAAAATTGTCATTCAGTGAGTTCTCTCTTACATCAAAGCACTTGTTAAAAAAGTGGTGAAATATATAGTTATAATCTCCTAAATACAGATGAATAATCAGAGTTAGTTATGCCTTTGAGTTGCTGATTGCTACTTTTATCAGAGACATTTGGAGTTTGGTGATGCTTCTCATTTCTACCCATTACACTTTTTATGTATGTTCGGTGATTGAATCCTAATAATGAATTGTATCAAATAAAAACTATGTATTTTTGAATCATAAATCAGTATTTAAAAAAATTATATACATTTTAGAGACCCCAGGACGACCTAACGATCACGAAAAAGGCAGTAAGTATCTAGTTACATATAAATTTAACACTGCCACATATATTGAGCACATATATGTGTGCGGTGCACTGTGTGATAGAACAGAAGCTCAGCTGTGTTATTGGCAGTGTGTGTGTCGCTACTTATTATAAGAATAGAAACAAACCTTCCTTTAGAATTGGTTTTGATAAAATAGCGAAGAACTACTACTAAAAGGTTGACTAAAGAACCTTTTTTGAGGTCGATATAAAAATTCTTAACGAAATTCCGTTGGCCTCAGGATCGGTGTCACAATTGGACGTCGAATCGATAACCACTCGGGTACACACAAGCATACAAATATTATTATCGATAACAATACATGAATATGGCAATTGGACACGCGACCTTGACGCGCGCACGGGAGGTCGAGGCTAAAGTAGTTCGCAGTCTACGCCCGCGCCGTGCATATTGCCTATTTTTACAATTTTTCTGTTTTAGATTTTCTTTCCGTTATTTATTGGACGACGCGCGACATCTGAGTTGCAAGGGAGCTGAAAGACTGAAAGTCAGGTCTCTAGCAGCGTTTAGAAAGTGTGGGTTAATCCCACTAGGGATATTGACCTTTTTTCAAGAATTTCGACACCTAGATCCGAAATAACCCGGTAGGTATCTCGTCATCTGCGTCTCGATTGATCATAACCTGACAACTAACAAGTTAGAGACGGTATTATATCGACAGTAGACCACCCGTCGGTAGCCATTATGTTGACTTAGAGCTGATCTAACTACTAGGTACGCTCTAGTAGTTTCAAATGCGAGGCCGGCTTACCCTGGTTTTCTAACCACAGACGTGCGGTCTACTGTACGTAAGTATCTTACATGTTATTTGGGACTCACATGCAAACTGAAGATCTTTGGTAAAGGCTTGACCTATCCAAAGGTACCTAGTTGTGACAAAAACCGATGCGTAAGTAGAGGTATCTACCCATTTAAAGTGTGAATGAGTCATTTTATAGCTCTGTTCATTGTGACTACCTACTGCCAAATCCTTTGGGAGTTACTGCCACAACGTTAGAGCGTGGTCGTGGAATAACTTTACAGAAAATATTAATATCTAAGGTTTTTTTTTATTCTGCACGACCTTATGGTCGTCACATTTACTATTCACATTATACAAAATAACATAAAAATAGGTACCTATAAGTAAGAATAAGTACCCAGGTTAGCTTTCAACATTTTAATTAACAATAATAATAGAGCTGAATAAAAACAATTTACAGCTGGCGATTTTAATTGCTTTATTGATATTGATCATACTATTTTACCTAGTCAGTTAGTTATTTACGTATAAATAGGTACTAACAAACTTGAACTTTCTGGCTGACAGAGGTCCTCATGGATATGGGTACGAAGACGGGGTCCGGATGAAAGTCATGCGGGCCAATACCTGCCCAGGGGAGAGCGTGACGAACTGTGCAAGTCTTCCAGCGACCTGGCCAAAGGTAGTTCTAGACCGCGGGTGTTTTTCAGAGTGACGGCTCTTCATTAGCCCCAGAGAGGTCGATATTTAGAAAGATTGATACATATAACTGCCTCTGATTGTTTTTCAAGCTACACCGCTATTATAGTTAGTAATTGAATAATAGTGCAGGAATTGAAAAAATTGAATGCAATTCTTTGGCAGCGATGTGTGTAGTGTAGGGATGTACTTATTGGTGCCGCAAAGTAGATAATATTGGAACGTAACACAATATTAATGTTGGTACAGCTCAGTAGAAGCATCAAAAAAGGCAACTAACTCCGCAGTGTGAATCAGATGGACAAAACGGGATGCCAGCGCTTGTGTACATTTAGGTAAGAGGTACAGAGGCCAGCACATCAAGTTACCACAATCTGTCAAGTTTCTTTGATAGTATTTCAACTTTATAACAAAGACATAAGGTTCATTTTTAATTGAGAAAATTTGACAGTTAGGGATAGCTTGATGTGCTGGCGTCTGTACCTATGTATATTGTAACCATTGCAGGTCTGAACCTTTGGACTTTTAATACTAAGAGAATGTATCTATCTAAGTACGTCACTATTATTACTAGTAAAGCTGCCGACGACGTCAGTACGTAAATGAAACCTACGTAAATGTACCTATGTGTAATAATATATTCTATAAATAATAATATTATGCTAGCTCAAGGTGCTAAAGCACGTAGGTACCTACGACTAATCCATTTCATACTTACTTGCGACGAATTAATTATTGTATTCTTAAATTAGTACAAAGTCGCATGATTCATCATTCCTCGAATCAATGTTACCACAGAACCATTGCATTACTCATTGAATGAGTGGGTCGTTTGTGTCAGTACGCACATATTGACTTGTCCACTGTCATCTTGAATGCACAATATATAAGGCCGCTTCTGTTGACCTTTCAACACATTGTGTTCGTCTATTTTTGTGCTGTAATACGTCGGTTATTTGTTAATTAGCCGTGCAACAATAACGACGTTTATTTCCTTGTAGCAATAATAAGCGAACAAAGAAATAATGGGTTTAAAGGTAGTAAATGTGTTTCTGCTAATTGCGTTATCGGCTTGTTTGATACAAACCGCGTTTGGCAAACCGAAGCCGAAGGATAGTTCTGTGGTGGAGGACCAGAGTGTTGTGCCCATTGATAACGGGGCCTTTATATCGAAGGAGGACATCACGCCAAAATCAGATGCTTCTACCACTGCAGGTATGTAATTATTTTATGAGATTCATTTAAATTGTGAATGTAGGCATCTTATATCAATTTAAAATTAGGATCTAAGAAATGTAAATATTGTTGTAGGTGATTGATTATAGTTATTATACCTAAAGTAAGATTATTCATTCGAGTCAGTAAAATGACAAGTGCAACTGTCACTGATACAAAAAAGGGTGACCCGCTACAATAGTGATGTTCGGCAATCGATAGACTTAGACATTTAGTCATGCTTTATTTTATTAGGTATCAAAACGTTTTTTTATTGTAAATATGTAATACATACCGTATTAAATAATACGATTTTAGAAATATGGACCTTACCAGCATATTAAAATTTCTCACTACAACATTATTACAAAAGCTGGGAAAAAAATGTTTAGAGATTCAGAGGAATTAACACTAGAAAGTCGGGAAAATACAAGTAATTTTATACGTTTTTATTCATTACGGTTGCTATTGATTCCGATTCCGATTCTGAATCGGTATATTCAGAATAAGAATCAGTTACATTTATAATGAATGAATCCACATATTCATTTATGTGGTCGAGTTTTATGGTTTTTATGGCATGGTTGATGCACTGTCTCCAATTTTTAGGCGTCACTTCTTTCAGGCCTTCTTCAAATATTTTTTTACGTTTTTTAATTTAAATGTTTTATTGTTCCTGGCGACGTACCCCTTTGCTTGAGCCTATACAGAAATTTTCAGAAATTGATGTAAGAATTGATAGAAAAGTTGGTGTATTTTATACAAAGAATAAAAAGAATTATCAAAAGAAGCAAATCATAATTGTTTTAACAACTCCTAATAGATAACGCTCTACGAAGCCGAAATTAGCCGATTGTCTCTTTCCAAAGGTCGATGTGCAATATTTATCGCCGGGTACTGTACCTTGGCAATAGTTGGAGGGTCCTTCGCATAAAAGAATTGGTGAACTTTACGACGTATCGCCGAAAAGTCAATATCATCAATTAAAAAAAAAAGGAATCTCGACTAACTTTTAATTGTAAACCTCGATTTACCACATCACTATTTATTTGGGACTAAAAACCTGCAACACTGGAAATGTCATTTTACTGACTGGAATTAATAATCGTACTTTAGTTGCGAAATTATTATTAGTTTTACCTTGCTGAAATTATCCTGTTACTTTGTTTTTATGTAATTGTAATTATTTAACTACAGCGACTGTGATTTAGTTTTTCCGTGTTCACAAAGTTGCTACTGGTTTTCTTCTGTTGCACAATACACTGTAGTTGTGCTAATTCAGCAGCTTCGTGTTCTCTTATGATAAATGATAATACCTACCTACATAATGGAAATATGCATCAATCTAGTAGGTACCTAGTTGATTGTATTCAAACACGTTTACTTTCGTATTTGGATTTAAGTAGTTAGGTCAGACAATGACTTGGTACCTAGTACCTACCCATCGTTGGTATTAAAGAAGATTCTAGTACTTTTACTAATTAGTTTGTTTTTTTATTTCAGAACCAAAGATTCCTGGTCGAGTGTCGTGCGATTTCGAAGAAGCCAACGAGGACGTGGTGTGTCAGGAGCATTGCCTTCCAAAAGGCTACACTTACGGTATCTGCGTTAGTCATACCTGCAGTTGTATATAAATTGAGCTAGTTAGTACTTAGCAGTCTAGTTATAGGTAACTGAGCATGACGCCAATGATAATTTTAAGTTTGAAATAAAATATGTAGTCATCTTATAGTTTTTTTTATTTAATAAATCTAACAGAACCTGGATGCCATTTCATAGGTCTGATCACAAGGGCTTTATTAATAATAACAATATTCTAAACTTAGGTAATTATTAACTTAATTAACCTTACATTACGACTTGATTTTTTGTGAATCCCAATTTTCTACAATAATCTACATTTGCCTGTGGTCTAAGCACCAAACAAGTAAAACGAATACTTAAAACAACTAAGTAGGTACCTATTCGTATACAACGTATCTCCAATGCAGTATCTTGAAGAGTTCTTAATGTATTAATCTGTTATTGGGATTTCTCACAAATCTCCCTCGCTACTATTTGATCGATAGCTGGAATTTGTGCTTTAGAGTGTATTTTGCCTGGGCACAGTAAATCGGCTTCTTCTTTAATTTGTTTCCAGCTGTAGTCAACATCTTCTTTCATCGTTAGGCGCGAACATATAACAAACCTTATAATGTACCTGTCCCTGTAAGTACCAGCTACCATGAACACCTTTTTCTTCTCAGTTAACTTTTCTAGTAATTTTTTTGTTATAATGTCTCCTCCCATTAGTCTAAAGCAGACTAATCCCATAGACGGCTCGGGCTCAACTAAGAATCTTTCATCAGCCCGAACCAATTTAGCAAAATACTGAGCTAAGGATATTTGATCCCTCACGTGTTTCCTTAGACCTTCTGCACCATAAATTCTCATAACAGTCCATAGTTTCAGAGCTCTAAATCTACGGCCGAGTGGTATCTGCCAGTGGCGATAATCAGGAATCTTGTTCTCTGTTTTGACATCGTCCAAATAAATCCTCTGAACATCGAATGCCCTAACAAGGTCATATCCATCTTTCACCCACATAGCAGAACAATCAAAACTGACAGGCATCCATTTGTGTGCGTTTACATCGATAGAATCAGATAATTCGATGCCTCTCATCAGGTGTCTATACTCAGGACACATGAACGCTGCGCCTGCATACGCGGCGTCAACATGCAGCCACACATCAGCTTCATTGCACACTGGTCCTAGTTCGTATAAGGGGTCAAAAGCGCAGGTTCCCGTGGTGCCTACATTTGCGATGACATAGCACGGTATTAGGCCTTGAGCCCTGTCTTCTTCGAAGGCGTTTTTGAGTGTCTCTCCACGAAGCCTGCCTTCGCTGTCTGCCTTTAGTAATCGCATTTTCATAGATCCTAGCAAGCCTGCTTTCTCCACTGACGAGTTGCACTGATCAGACGTGTAAGCTATAAGTTTTGGTTTTATTTCGTCCTCATCCAGGCTTGGGTCGTTCCTCATAAGTTTACGAACCGTTTTGTCTTTAGCTGCCAAAAGTCCCACCAGTGTCGCTTCACTTGCCGAACCCTGTAAGATTTAGGTAATAATAAACTTCCTGATTACAAGTTTAGGTACATCTAAGTTTTTATCACAGGCATAATCTTGATAACAGTAAGTATTTACCTGTATGACACCTCCTCCGGGTCCACTGGAACAATGCAGAAATTCTTCAGGGATTCCCAGCAGCTTGCCCAGCCAATTCATAGTTAGGACTTCCAGTTCTGTGCATGCAGGACTCGATAACTATTAGAGAAAACAATCCAAAACATTCGGCGATATTATGAGAGGATATTGTAGAGCAAAAACGTCGTGTTCCTTTATTTTTTTCTTCTGATGTTGTCAAAAAACGTGAAAGCTTACCCAGCTAAATCCAATCACCGACAAGCCATCGCTCAGCATGTTTCCAATGATGCTTGCATAAGACGTGCCGGTCGGGTAAAACGCGTGGAAACGTGGAGAATGCCAGTGCGTAATCTAGGAAAGTATTAAAGTTAATGCATGTTACGTAGAGATGTTCCTATTGCTTTTCGAGTTATTTTGTGGGAACATGTTACATATAACACATGACATACACATAACACATGTTACATGGTAAATTCCTCTTCAATATTTGCATACCCAATTTAAGGTAGATTATAATATAGTGTATTATTATTATTTATAGTGTCCTCTGTTAGACAGGAGGCCTGTGTCCCAGCAGTGGGAACACTATACGCTGATTATGGGCTATGAGTACCTACAGGGTTTGTAAACACCTTTATTTTATGTAGGTATACCAACTTTCTTAGCAAATAAACGATTATGATAAGTACATAACAATGAGGTACGTATCAAAGTAATGTTGGTGATGGTGTATTAGTAATTTAATCTCCCACTTTTTCAGTGTTTTGGAAGAAAAATACCGAACAACAGAATTCGGTTATAAAAAGTACCTACCTACTACACTAAGAAATATGGTCGAGTTCTAGATTAAGGTCATACAAGGCGAATTATAAGCTAATTTAAAAAAGCTGAGAAGCCTAGTGATTCTTTTACCTCAGTAGGTGAAATAAGAAGAAACAGACCCTTGGTCCGTGTACTCACCCCCGGCATTATCGATTGGTTAAAGTCTTTCAGAATCTCTTGCCAATCTTCCGGCTGCTCTGGAGCATCTTCAGGGAGTGTGTTTAGTAAGTAGCCAGGTTCCACTGAAGGTAGGACATCTCTGGAAGTAACGTAGGTTGTTATTAAACTATCAAAAGGGTTAACCGCCTTTCGTGGATTATGAGAATTGGGATTATTTATACTTACACATAATATTTACATAACTTAAAAGACTTGAAATATTAATAATAACTATGTGCAAGTAATTATTTAAAACGGAAGCATTGCCACGTTGTTGACATACAACGCAGAATGCAGATTCTAAGACCAAAAATTAGGCCAGATGTCTGGTCGAGTGAAGAGTCAATGTACCACTTGGCGTCAATATATTTATTCATATGGTACTTCAACGTTGTACCTACTCACTAAAACATACACAAACAAAAAAAAAAATGGTAATAAAAGTACAAGCATAATCTAAGGAGAAATTGTAGAACTAAGAAATAATGAAATCATAAACCAATTTATTACTGTTGTTATTGTAATTTATTCACAACCAAACCTAGGTGTAAGCGACTCAATTCCAATTTAGGACTTTTCAGTTCATTTTGATCCAAGTTTCAGGTACCTACTTACTGTTTCCATTATGATTATTTTCCTTATGATTAATGTTTGAAGGTAGGTACCATAAATTTAATAAAAGGTGTAAAAAGATGCTAATAATTTTCAGTCAACGACTATTTATGAAATCACGCTAAAAGATCGTTTAGTTTTTCTTTCATGTACTTGTTTATAATATTCAAAGAAGATATTGACCGAACAATGGATGGAAAATTGCCTTTGTGGAGACGTTCCTACTCTCATTGGTTTGTTTTTATGTCATAACCTGTGGTTTAATTGAATAATTGATGGAATGTTTCGTGTCTGTAGTATTTTTTATGCGATTATCTTGTAGAATCTACCAATGACTAGGTATTGCGGCAGTGCGCATCGTATAAATTAGCAAATTAATTGTTATTACTAAACACACAATGAAACTGAAAGGAAAATTATGTTGATTTGCATAATTGTTTTGCAGTACTGCAATTTTAAGTTAGATGATTGGTTAAACCAGACTACTTCTGGTAGGTACCTATCTACTTAAATATTTTGAATTGTTTATAATATAACTATTTATTTAAGGCGAGTGTACCAGTTTACTAACTGTAGCGAGGTACTTAAATTTCATTACTGGTTTTCAGAGGAATACAAAAATTAAAGATGTTATTGAGCTTAAATGTTGTTAGTGTTAAGTTTGACAAGATATTTAGAATATTGCCAGCTGATTTCAAGTACCTACCTAAATGTCTGCCGGTCAACTCTATAAGCATTTCAATGCTGTTAGCTTTTATCGAGGGGACGAACGGGAATACACGTAGGTAATAGTGCCATTTCTTAGCAGCCAGCACGAAGAATAACAGTCGGTTGATTTTGTACCAAACTCACCGTGAACTAAGGTGAAGTGAGCGTGAGGTGAGCTGTCGGTCCACTTAATGCCAGGGATTGACACTATTGACAGCTCAATTTAAACTGATTTCACCTACGTTTTCACGGGGATATTTCTTACAGCGCTCTTCACCTAAGTTACCTACGAGTGAGAATAGCACCTCTGATTTAAAATCGTCAACAAGCAGTCCACTTGTTTAGCGCACTATATTTATTTACGTAATGGGACATCTATGTACGTAGTTAGTTATTGTAGAACTAATGAATAATGGAGTCTCACAAAAACAGGTGACCTATCGGTTCTTGTGCAGCCACAAGAACTAACTTACTCTAAGAACCTACATTATGAAATTAAAAAGCGATTTTCTCGTGGAAGCCAACTTTGTTATTGTGGATTGTACATTTGGACTAAAACCTATACTGAAACCTATATATAAACCAAATAATACATAATAACAAATAAGAATATTTAAAATAAACACTATATGAAAACAAAATCACTTTAAAAAGTTGCTCAGTGTAGGTCTATAATATCTACATAATATCAGTGCTCGTGACTTAACCGTTATAAAACCTTTGTTATTGAAGTAAAAAATAAAATAAATGTGTAAATCAAAGACATATAGACTTGATAGAATATAGGTATACACAGTCTTTATTTCTGACAATCGGGAATCGAACCCGCATCAGCTCTTACAAAGACGTGAGCCGTTTTAACGCTTTACGCAAAGATACTTAGGTACATACAATAGTGCAATCTGCAATCGTTTAATTATTTCCGAGAAATAAGTTAATATCAAATGACGTAAATATGCACAGCAAATGAGTTACCAACAGTGTTTATTTTATATTTAGCCATTTGTTAATGCATATGAGGTGGTGATACCTAATTAGGTAGGTAGTTACGACAGATGAAGTCGTTGCATTTAATATCCATCATTAATTAAAATATAGTCTATTTATGAATTGTACCTATATGTTACATATATGAATATTTTCAAGTTATAGAAAAGTTATTTTTTATGTTACATCGAACAGACTTTCAAATAGCCTGGCATACACTTTTTTGGTTCCCTCTTATCATCGATTAAGTGTTTATTTAATTACCTTGGAAGATTCTTATTTGCAAATTGAGTTAATAAAAACGGTACTTACTTATCTCTGATGTTTTCAACGTAATCGGCCAACAGATCGATGGCTGCTTTGCCAAATTCCCGAAACTGCTGCGCGTCCATTTTACAACACAGGCACTTTGTTCTAATTCATAAAAATGAAGAACTGAAAAGTTTTTAAAGAAGGGTATGTTTAAACTTGATTCTAAAACAATTAGTTATAACAATGGTCAGGTTGAAAGATAAAATGACACTTGAAGTTAAGAGGACGATCAGCGAGACAATGGTGGTAGCGGCTGGCGTCAGGTGGATTTATAGGCGCAGATCAGCTTTCTACAGCTGCCGAGTGCCGAGGCGCCCGCGCACTCGGCAGTAATACTGGGTATCACAAGACGGGGTGAAGCGTTGCGGCTTCGGCTGAGATGGACGAATATTTTAATAGTACCGGTTTATTCTTGTGATCGATGTAAATATTTACATGGTTTGTTGCTACGTGCATCTCTCGTGAAGTAAATAAATGTGACATACAAAAAACGAGTTTTGGATCTTCCTCAAAAGTCAAACCTCAACATGAAAACTTGGATAAGTGTGTAACTACCCTGGTTTCTAAGATGCACACAACTTAATTTTCCATTTTCTAATAAGCTTCCACAGATCTTTCCCTTTCTTGGACATGAGCCGCAGCTACACATACATTTTAAATATGTATGTGGATAATTTGGTATTATTTTATAAATTCAAATTCAAAGCATTTGATCTAATACACTTTCTGTTTATCAGACTTGTTAACAGTATAAGTTCGCGACGGTGCAGTAGAGAGCGACAGTGTTACGACAATTTTGCATATTATGAAGACGACAATAACTTGTTTTCTCAGCGCCTTTTACAACTTGCGGCATGGGAAGAACTGGGTTGGTGATGTTTGTTTTACTTAATTATCTACTAAGACGGAAAGTGCGAATTAAATTAATAGAGCTTTGTGCAAATTACATAAACATTCAGCTTAGAGAATTACAGTGATGCTATGTAATAGATTTTATCATATCAGCCCTTAAATGACTATATTACACTAATGCTGAAAACAGGTCTGAGAATGCTCGCTGTAATCAACAATTTAATAGGAACAGAGCCTGTAGTACTTCATCTTACTACTAAATACGGGGTGTTTTGTGTTTTTGACTTTAAAATTAATTGAAAGTAGCTGAGACCACAAAAAAATATACGAACGCAACTCGCATTTCTCCTTTACGATCCTATTTATAGATTTATCTTAAACCTGTTTTTTTGTTATCAATTAAAAGGATATTCCAGTTTAGCTTCACATTCTCTTAATTTGGATTTTAACTTCCGGGAGTTCAGACTAAGTGAATACCTGCGATAAATGTTTTTTTTTAAATAAAATATTTCGCATAGCACTTACGCACTGAGTGTCCAGTCCAGAGCCAGCCGGTTTTATATTTAAAAATAAATGGGTATTAACCATTTAGCTACCACAACTTGATTTATAAAGCAAAACAGTGAATGTATTTTTTCTTCCTTATAGTCCTATGTGTGCAAAATAATTGTAAAAGGTGAAGGACACTATGCACGCGTTTTACTGCATTTGGATATTTCAACTTAAATGCTCTAAGATTTCAACAGACTAGTTAGATAAGTATAGTATAGTAGTGTATTCATAAGCATAGCTGTATTGCAATGCCATTGCCAATGGTTTTGTCGAGTTGAAGATGCTTTTCTATTCTATTCTACTCCAACTTACCGTTGATTTGACAATCTTTGGGGTTAACTGTGATTCTATTTTCTTCTTCCATCTGTCAAATTCAACATTGCTATCTTGAAGTACAAGGTAAAGTAAGGTAACATCTTACAAATGACATAATTTTCCGTAAGGTAAAGGTTTCCGTGTGTTATGTGGCGTCTGCCATGACCGGTCAATAGTCGGCGTGCCGCCTGAGTGGCGCGGTCAAGGCGGCAGGCGAGGCGGCGCGGGCGCGTCGCTGCTGCACGCTTCCGATGCGTTTGCGCATCATTGGCGAGCACCCGCGCCATCTCCTGCTGATGCTTCCGTCAAATGCGGATGCTTCGGTGAAACAAATTCTAAGATGAATGGGTAATTTTAAGTAGGTATTCTACTTTGGACTGTGAAAGATTAGTACCTAAATTTTTTACTTATGAATTTTTCACGCTGTTTCATGTCACTGATAAAATTGCAGTAAAGAGTGAGGGGCTCGAATCCCTCGAAGGCTAAACTACGCTTGCCGTGGTTGTTACGTGGATGAGTGACCATCCCTCAAATATCGAAACCTCTCTATGCCTCTTACGTTAGCACGTTAAGCCATTGATCTCGGCTGTCATTCGTAAGGGGGGTTGTAGAGGTCAGATACCTACGCAGTCGCTGGTGAGCATGTACCGAGGTTAGGACATGCGAGTAAAATAACGTCTGCCTTCCCTAACCCTCAACCCTTTCAAGCAATACAGCCATGATTACCTTATGTGAGCTTGATTGTAATTTTTATTCGGTAATACACACACGACACACATACACATGTTGACTATTTTATGATGTTTGAAACAAATATTTTTTTAACACTTTCTCAAGAATACCAAAATAGAGCTATAAAATAAAGTTAGAATACATTCCAGAATCTATAAGTTACATTCCTATCCTACAGTTGACATAAAAATACATGAGTAGTTACAAATAATTAAATTTATTTCAGAACAAAAATGTTACATTTTATTTGAAATTAAATGAGTGTCAATCATGATCACTCGAATAAATATAAGTAGCTAAAGTACCTTCATTCACGAAATTGTATAATTTTCATGAAATGTCGGAAGTCCACTATAACATCTTTTTAAATCATTATTCCTGGTGCAACTTTCGCTATACAAGGTAAATAATGCTCTAAATTATGTAATGAGTATTAAATAAAATGGTATTAAATAAGTCATAATTAATTCATTAAAATAAATACTTTATAAAAACCCGTATACAGGGTCGATTTTTGAGATAGAGCAGTCAGCTCGTAGCTAGAGGAAAACGGTTAATTGTCTTCAAAATCTTTGAATGAGGATCAAAAATCCACCCTGATTAGATACTAAACGGGAAACCATTTGAATAAATATCAATATATATCAAATCTAGATAAAAAAGTGAAGGTAACAGCAAAAATGTGATTGGTAATTACATATTAAGGACATAAATATAGACAGGAGCGTTTCCAGCAAAATGTATTTAAAAACTTGGACTTAAAAGCAAAGAAAAAAAATTTAAGTTATCATCACGTCTAGGTGTTATGTAACGTGTATTACCTAACTAGCTTCCCGAATGCTGCCCAGCCGAGCTAAATTCGACGATTGAGCTCTTTTTCGAAGTTGAACATACATAACTGCATAATTTCTCGTAGGTAAGCATAATTATCCACAACTTCGACTGTCTCTAATTTTCATGTTATTACATGGACATTTGATATGACTTTCGCTTTGTCCATGTTAATTTTAAGAGCCACTCTTTCGGCAGTAGGATTTAAAGAGTATCTATTCCATGTTTTTAACAACTACAGTACCTAGGCACCAAAGAATTGTTTGAATTATTAAATATTATAACAAAATAAGTTTGTTTTATTTATTTGATTTTACGCAAATGTATTGAAAAACGTCATTTCATACTCGTATGAATTTGTTACTTGTACGTTACGCTAATATCGTAAAAAATACAAATACCGACTACGCTCTTGTCAAACAGTTCAACTAAGTATGTTGATAAAAACTTTAATTTGTTTGAAACTACTGGTTTAATTACAGACATCCGACAGACATCGTCGATTTGCTTGCTGTCCCGTTATACTGGTTTCGTGCAAGTAATACACTACAACATAACATGTATACACCTCACTGAAAAAAAAACCTTTTGCCGAGTACCTATCTTAAATGAATTGTCTTTTTAATTTACCACAAAATAGTCGCAGGATTCTTTTAAATTGAGGTAGTCCACTTAGGGCACCCGTCCAAATGGCACCTTTGCTAATGGCACCTAGCCTAGTCCACATATGGCACCTATCAATATTTTTGGCAGGTGCCTTTCGTGGACTCAAATTTATTTTTTAATTTTGTCCACATAGGGCACCCACGGCTCAGAAGCCTAGTGTTGGGATGTATTTGGTTTACAGGGCAGTTAGAAATAAAAGATATCGATAAAAATCACATCAATATTTATTAATTAAACTTACTATAATTAAACTACAATCAGTCTCCGCATATCACATTTATTGCAAAATCAGCCTTTAGATATTTACTTATAATTTAAACAAAGAGAAACCATAAAATCGCAGTTTTTCAATGCAGTGTCCAAGAGAAATAGCGCCACTTTTATATTCTTCTAAAATACTGTCTATTAATATGTTTTTTTTTCGGCAAGTTTTTGAGATTCAGATTTTTAAATTTTTTTGCGGATGTCAGCGTAATTTTTGCAACTTTCCTGTAAAACTCGTAAAACATTAGCAATGTTCTTATTATTTTTATGAATTTCCTTATTGAGTACAGAATAATGAGTCTCAGGATTAGTATTGGTCTTATGCACCAAGCCATAACAACACCATTTGTCTGACCACAATTTGTGGTCAATCCACTGGGTGACCATATAATCGTTAAATGTTGCTATGTTTTTATCTTGGGGACTTTCACTCATGATGTAAAGCCAAGCATCATCCAAATCATCTGGTGGCAAATAAGGTAGCACAGCACATAAAGCAACATGTTTTCTATGAATACTATTATCGTTGAGGCCTAACTCTTTCCCTCTCTTGAATAAAGCCTTTTTAAAGTGGAAGTAGCATCCTTTTATTGCTACGTTGGGAAAAACAGACAGTATTCCTGTTACTGCGGCTTCTTCAAAGTCACTTGTAAAGAAATCTATAGACATGCCTGGTATCGAAGATATTAATAATTGAAATAATCGTTTATATGTAGACATTTTCTTGTTCAGAAGCATAGCATATGCTAACGGTTTAACGATACCATCAATATCACCATGAATACTATAAATTTGAAGAAAAGGTTTCGGCGCAGATTTAAAAGTGCCATCACAATATAAAGGTGACGTGTTCTGACTATATTTAAGGTTTCTCTTTGTTTAAATTATAAGTAAATATCTAAAGGCTGATTTTGCAATAAATGTGTTATGCGGAGACTGATTATAGTCAAATTATAGTTAGTTTAAAATATTTAATAAATATTGATGTGATTTTTATCGATATCTTTTATTTTTAAACGCCCTGTAAACCAAATACATCGCAACACTAGGCTTCTGAGCCGTGGGTGCCCTATGTGGACAAAATTAAAAAATAAATTTGAGTCCACGAAAGGCACCTGCCAAAAATATTGATAGGTGCCATATGTGGACTAGGCTAGGTGCCATTAGCAAAGGTGCCATTTGGACGGGTGCCCTAAGTGGACTACCTCTTTAAATTGGGTGAACGTGCACTAACTGACTAGACAATAGAAATTACATTTTTGAGCGGATTTAATTTTAAAATATTCGACTTTAGTTAGTGAAACTAATATTCAATTATTTTAGTTATGTTGCGGCCTAAATATTATGTAGGTACATAATAGATGATTTGATTTATTATGCGATGATTTATTATGATATATTTACAGTTAATAGGTGTACGCGATATGATGAGTCGATCTGTCAGGCATTATAATCACATCTTGTATACCTACACTGACACAGGTACCGTAGTTTAAGATTGTACGGATTTTCCAGTACTAAATGACTCGCCAGTTGCAGTCCCACTTAATTGAACGAAGAATATTCTATAATTGCGAATATCCATGCCACAGTCTGATGTTAATGTAATGCTATATTTTTCAAACTTTTGTTTAGCCGGTATAGTGACGGGCAATGGCAATATGGTGCTGGTGTGATGGAACAACTTCACACGATCCGTGCGCGGGAGCAGAGCTCGCGATGTGATCCTGTACGAAATACTGTAACGAAGAATATGCATCACTTCTGTCATGGTGGTACCTCCTTCCTCCAACAACATCGTTAGAATTATTTTACCAGTCCTGGATTCTGCAAGTTTTACAAAAAAAAAAAAAATGTTTTAGTTTGATAATTTAGTATGATATGTACAGCTTGTAAACAAATCATTATAATTGTTACATACCGATTAATCGATCAAATATTTGCATCATGGTGCTAGACGCATGTTCAAATAAAGCATAACGCAATGCTTTAATCATAAGTTCGTTATGATGCGGTATCATGAGTATAGTAGTTCTGTAGCACTCGCAGGACTCTCCGCAGCTGCAGGGGTCCATCGGCCACGACTGTACCTTCGCATGCAGGCTGTCTATAGGTAAGTCCCAGCGTGGCTGCGTCGTTATCCTTATGAAAAATTGTCCAACGTCGCTCAAAAACCAAATCCATGTGTTTCCTACTTGAGTGCTAAGACAAATCATTTGTAAATAGAGCTTATGATCTTGGATTTCTTGTTGCTCTTTTGGATCCTTTGGGGCACCAACCAAATTGATTTCTTTATCAATTAAGTTTAGCCGGCTTAAGAAAAACCTCGGTTTACGCATTTCTTCAAACTGGATCGGAATCGATGGTTCCACGTCTGTGATATAAATTTGAAACGTAGATGCATTTATAAATGGTGACGCCACCTGCACGTCAACCTTATTCGGTCGATATAATGGCCCAGTCACTTTACATTTTCTCAGTGGATTTAATACGCCGACTTGTCCACGAAGCAAAAATACAATGAAGGTGTCAAAAATTCGTGTTTTGTTGTATCCGTGTACTAGAAGAATACAACTTTCGTCGGTTACAAAATTCGCTGTATATTTGACGCTCAAAAACATTTTCTTCCCATTATCCGCCGCAGGTGCTTTTTCAACGAAAAAGTTATTTCGTGTATTGTTACTAATAATAAAAAAAGAAAAAATAAGTGATTCTTGACTGGTCGGACTTATTGAAACTAGCCGCGAAGAGCTTCTTAAAAGTGGCGGTTGAAACTGTATTGTATCTCTTGTTTCAAACATCGGCAGTACAACGTATAAGTGTATGGATAAAAATAGCATTTGCAAATAATTAGGCTGGAAGAAGTCTTTAGTTTTTATTGGAAAAAAGATTCTCAGAAGATTCATTGCTTCAATAATAAGACAAGCGTTATTAATGACGTCACCTTCTCTGCTTGACAGTCCTACCTCACAAAACAACGAAAAGTGTTCCGTTAGGAATGGACAATAAGTCATTAATGCTGATGCTAGGGCGATGCCATCAGTTAAATCTGTCGTTATGTTGGTAATTTGTTTAACTGGTACTTTTTTTCCAAGAAGCTTGTCGTGTTGATTCCGTATCTGTTGATTGAACCAATCCGTTAACACTTTGATTATGTCTCTGGGTTGAGTACTGACACAAACACATTCAAAGAAGCAGCTATCCATGACGAAGACTTTATAACTTTGCAAAATGAAGTCAAGCCAACTTTGTTTATTTAATCTCTGGAATAAATTGATATCCGACACTAATTTTTGTGTTAGTACAATATCCGCATTGCCTTTTGGGGTGACGTTTTCCGAATATAGGACAAATTGGTCATGACTTAGTAGGTACTTCGCTTGTATGACTAACACATTTGCACCACGAGATCTCAATAAATTTAGTATCTCTCGATACGTGTCATGGATTTCCTTTACATACTTAAATGTATCGTTAATATCATGAGCTCTGAAATGAATTTAAGGATATAGATTAATAAATTAAGAATGATTACCTTAAATAATACTCATTATTATACTTACGATACTTTTCGAATGTGTTTCATAAGAGGTCCTGCGATCCTTCTGACAAAATTCAAGTAAGAAACGTTTATTCCTTTTGTTTTTGTCCCACCCTGCGTTGATAATGCAGAAGATAATGCATGAAACGTATCTGGAATAACCGGGTATAAATCTCTACGAAATCCTTGCTGAAACATCCATTTTTCTAAAAATTTAGAACACTTCTGCATGTATTGATGAAGATCTCTTTGGCTGCTTAGAGGAAAGTAGGGGTAAGGATTGTCTTCAGGTTTGACTAGATGATTGGCATGTAAAGTAATTAAACAATAAGTGATACAAAAGTGTACTTCTAAATCACAGGCTGATCCACTGTCGTGGTTAAAATGAAGCATCACAACTCCTAAACAAGGAGCCGTAGTCAACATTTTCAATGTAACAGTTACAATCGTATGAAACACTTCATTTTTTTCTATGAGTTCACAATTATTGAATTCAACTGAAAGCTTAACATCTTCTTTGAAATAACATTTAAATGAATCCAAGTTAGACACGGCTTCCAAATCTATAGATATTATTCTGGTGATTTCCATTCCAACGTGACAAGGTGGGAATATTACTCTGTAAGTACTGGGCGTCATTAGCGGTGACTCTCTCCTCCCGACAAATGTTAAATTGTAATATGGTGTAGTCATATGTTTATCCAAAAACAATAAAGCTGTTGTCACAAATCTGCCATGACCCTTGGGATGGAATTTTATAGAGAACTGTGCTTTCATTTCTCGATCTAGTTCTAATTTGATAGTAGTTTCTGTTACAGCCATGGTTTCAATTCCGTTTTGATTGGGTAGCAGCTCTAAACTAAAATGAGGCGCTAATTTTGACGTAACAATGGCCACATACAAATAATATTTAGATACATTAGTCATTTGAAATTCTATCGTGTTTGCTCCACCAGCAACATAATCAAATTCAAATTTGTCAACAGAAAAGTCTATCCAGGATACAGTAATCACACCAGTAATACGACAGTAGCTTATATCTTTGTTCACAGGTCTTAACTTAACTTTCGGATTATTTTCATAACACCTAAAAGTAATTGTCGATAAGTATGCTTAAAATATGACATATCTTCAAATTATGATACTTACTCCTAATGAACGCTACCCCAAAATAACCAGGCCGTAACTGAGAATTAAATAGTGGTAGAGCATTCGATAAGAAGGGCATCCCAAACAGTGAATCACAATACAGAAATTACGGGCTTCGACAAACTTCGGAACGAATACAATTTGATGCCCATAATAAAGTATTTAGAATTACTTACAGACGCAGTTTCTGCCTGATTAATTATTTCGGATAACGTTTTATAGGGAAACGTGATTAGAGTTTACTTTTTTAGTCTATACTAATATTATAAAGAGGAAAGATTTGTATGTATGTTTGTAACGAATAATCTCTTAAAGGATCTTGACGACACGGTTGGCGCAGTGGTTGAGCGATTGACTGCTGCGCAGCATGTCGTGGGTTCGATTCCCGCAGGGAACAAATATTTGTACGAGCTGCAAGTATTTGTTCCGGTTCTGGGTGTTTTTCTATCTATAATATATTATGTATGTATTTACAAAAAAAATGTATATAAGTAGTTTATCAGCCATCTCGTTACCAGAACACAAGCATTAGGTTGCTTAGCTTGGGACTATATGGCGTTGTGTGAAATGTCCAAGGATATTATTATATTATATTATATTATATCTGGATGTAAAACGTACGGTTCCCGTGTTCCTTTCTTTAGTTCAGGTGGAGCCTTCAACTGTATAAGTAGCAAATAGTGGACGCGATTTTAAATAATAGTACGATTTATACTACTACGTATGTGTGAATATTAAAAGAAAAGGTCTTACTGCTCATATCCGCCAATATAATAATTAAGTTCTGTAGATAAACTGTTTCCATCAGGTGGGCCTAATAATCCATTGATTTTAAATGGGATATACATTTCGTACTCTCTACGAAATATATCGCATACTTTTATAAAAACAATCTTAGATTGCCCAACTTCGATGTTAAATTCGTATACTTTTTGTTTTTCATTTCCAGTTGCCATATAAACATCAAATATGTTTTCATCGTAAGTATCTACCACCTCCACATACGATCTCACAGGTCCGAGGTTTTGGAAAGTAACGGGGACGTAACTCACCATGTGGCATGGTATACGTGCCATGTAGATGTTTTTGGGGTGTATTAAAACTTTTGGCTCAACAACATTTCCAGCTATTGGCAACACTACGTTTTCTTTATTATTAATCTTAACACAAATATCAAAGAAGAATTCTATAACGCATGATATTTTTATTATAATATCAAAGGTCATTATCATTTTTGGTCGAATTGTGCCACTCATTGGTTCCATTCTTAAACCTGGAATTAAGGGCTCCACAACGTGAAAAAAGGCAATCTCCCTTGAAGAATTCTCCAATTTCACTTTTTCTACAGTCTCCAAGTTTAAAGGAATATCTTTTAATGTGACAGCTTGTTGTAAGAACTTTATGGAAAGTTTTCGTGTAATGACGCTCAATTCAATCGGTATGGCTTTAGGAGCAGTATTACTATAAGAAATTAAGTCTACCTCGTGGACTTTTGTTTTGGTCGGTTTAGACACATACATAACATTACATATCTTACAACTGTGACTTGGTATGGAGCCAGAAATTGGCATTATTTTAAATGGAGTGTCTGGGAGTAGTTCTTCCCACTTGAAGTCAACCGTAATATTAAATTGATTGTGTATTCGTACGGGGACCGAAGTGATGAAACAGTCTGATGTAACCATACCAAATTTTAAGCACTTCTCTTGTATCATTAGCATGGGACTTCCCACATCAAGAGAATATGAGTGTTTGCCTTGGTAAATATCATCTATGATATAATTGAAAGTACCTTTACAAAATCCTTCTACAAAACCTAGGCAAAATACAACTAATTTAGTTTCCTGTAATGATTTCAATTTAATCGCTATTTCTGGTAGCATCTTTTCTGTATAGAAAAGATAATTTTCGCAAATCATTTTTATGGTAATGTCATACTTTGTTTTATTTTTGATTGTCAATACACTTTCTCCGTATGTCGATACAGCAACTTTTCCAAAATCCACAGAATATGGAAACATCAATACATCGAACAAGTCATAATTTGTTATTTTAATCTTCTTTTTTTTACAAAAGTTTTTGTCAAATTTTTGAACGGTGGTCAATAAGTCTGTGTAGCACTTATCTCTCCCGGTAGTAAATTTTGCTTTCACAGTTTTTTTTGGAATTACCGATTTACAAAGTTCTAGGTACTGTTTAGCTTGAGATTTTCGTTCCTTCTGAATTTCCACTTCTTCATTTATATAAGTGTAGCATGCTAACTGTTCAGTCAATTTATGCAAAGATTCAACCACTGGCACCCTAGGTATTCTATCGTATGATATATTTATTTTATTAGCAATTACATAAGTAATATAATTTTCGTCTGTGGGACTCTTCTCACCTTGGGTATCAAATGATAAGTCATGCGGGTTTCTTATTTTTAAACAGACGGTTCTTGCGACTTTTAAACCCGTTGGTTTGATGGAAATTGATAACCGTATTGATGAGTTGGGAGCTATCGTAAACTTCATAGGTGAAAATTCAAAACACGTTATTCTATCAAGCCATATTTTAGCAGCTATTAAATTTGATTCGTTCCGTACTCGGATATATTTCGTTACTTTACTATTAATTGCTACGTCGCCAAAGTCAATTATTTTGGGAGAATGAGAAACTTTACAATATTCATATTGCCCACTTATATAATATCGGCCAATTTCTGCATGAAGTTCGAGGTCGCAACACCTTATTTCATCCACTTGTATTAATCGTAAGTCAAAAACAAATCGTTTATCAAATTGCATGTTTCGTTTTGCTTTAGATACGCAATCATTTCTAGGCTGAAATGTTACTTCCACGGTATGTTTATCTTTGATTTCTATGTTGAAAGCTCTATGTGACGCAGTAATAAGACGTGCTTCATCAAAATTCTGAAATAAGGAAAGCAATACATTATTTGCATTCCTGGGAACCGCTCATAGTTTCGTCTGCTTCTTATCGCCGAGGTTTTGGTTGTCGTACATATTTTGGGGTGCGTGATGCTCATAGCTAGCGTGGTCACTTAGCAGTCTACCCTAAAGAAAGATTCACAACGTACCATTAGGCGCCCTTCGCACATCGTCTTAAGATATGCCGATCTGCTGAGATCCACGTCCACATCGAGTACTTGTGTAGTCGACAGTCCAACGTAAGATGTTGGGAACTCGACAACCCTGAATCGTTTAAACACATTGTCTGGATTATAATTGTTACATTTCGACATTTTTCAATTAGTTTGTAAAATAATTAATAAAAAAAATAAAATATGAAAACCACATTGAAAACAACAAACATAATGTATTATGTCAATTATTGTCAAAATGACGCATAGACTAATCTTACTAGTTTTCACTCACATTACTTTAAACAAGCAGTGACAGAGAGGTGCTTTTGGTAAACATTTGTGCAATTGTTATGTAAAATGGTACTTGAACCTACTTGAACTGTTTAAAAAAATTAAGTTGGCGGCATTAGTTCCAACTTTGGCCACGTGTCGCAATCACCTTGTAACGACTTTGCAGGGAGAATTAAGTTTTAGTTACCTTACCTTACCACCTTACAAGGCCGTACAAGGCAGACTTTGATTGAATTGAATTCAAGACTATGAAAGACCTGCCTAGTCAATGGTAGCGTTATAGTAGGACCTCGCACACGTGCTATGCAATAATACTTTGTTGGTGCATACATGCTTAGTTGGGTGAATTAGTGGCTAAAGAAAAAGCAGCAAATGGAAAGCCGTCACACCACCGTGATTTGGAAACAAACATCCTAAACTTATAAAAAAACAAAAACATGGTTTCGATTTCAGAAATTCTTTCATCACAATGACTAGATGGCTAGAAACGAAGTGCCCCCGCGAACGGGATAACGTGCTAGAGTAATATTGTAGATGGATGTAAGTACCCGGGGTGTGTCGTACGACTCCAGCAAATTAGTTCGGGGCGGGGGAGCTGCGCTCGCCGCCGCGCCTCCCCGCTCGCCCCAGGGTTTATCAGATTCAGGGGGTAAAAAATGACTTCTCAATGGGAGGCAGGAGGGCGGCGCAGCGGTAGCGAGGGGCGGGCGTGGGCGGCGCCGCCACGTGGCTCCGGCTCTCGGTCGCGTCGCGACGCCCGCTGCTGCCGCTCCCTGCACGTCGCGAGGCAACTAGGCACAGGTGTTCGTCTGCGTTGTTTACGTAACACGTGCGGGATGCTAAATTGTGAAGTTGGTGCTGGATGTTTACAGTGTGTTTATGGGACGTAGCATCGAGTCGATGGAGGCTGCGTACAGCGAGGTGGTAGCGGGCTGCGAGGCGCGCCGCGACGTGCCCATGGACGCCTCGCTGGATCCCATGCACCCGCTGGACCCGCCGCCGCCGGACGTGCTGCTGGCGCTGCTCGCCAGAAACAAAGCCCTCGAAGGTAGATACGCCAGTGAAGGCTAGTTTAGTTCCTTGCTGATCGATAGATACGGTTTTATTATTCTTCCGAATCAAAAACTAGCGGCATCCAGTGCCAAAGAAGGGACAAATAAGGCTCTTATTAACGTTTTCAAATTGTGCTAAGAGAAATATGGTGTGGTGTGTGGTAGCGCGGGTCACCCCAAGCTATGGCGATGTCTCATCCGCATGATTTTGGTAGGCGCTTGTCACTGATAAGCTATTCAGAGAGTTTTTCTGTCCCACGTGGTTTAGGCTAAGCGCCCGAGTGGCAAAACCGAGTCTAAAGCATAAAATAATTAAGCATGTCACTATAGTTTATTATTAATTGTCTGATGTATTTTGTTTCTTCAGTTCATAATCACTGCACAAGATTGAAAGACTTATTATTATTTATACCTAGCGGTCGTAAATTGTTGCAACACGGAAATAACAATAAATACATAATCACATTTAATAGTACCTAAGTATCTTTGCAGACAATAACAATAAAACTAAACTTTATAATATTACAGAGAAACAGACATAGCTTATACATTCAGTCAAAAAAGTATCGGGAATGGATGATTTGTTTATGGTTCCAAATTCAAATTTTTGTTTTTTTGTAGTTTTTAGATTGGCACAACTGTTTTCCATTTTGGCGCGGAGTTTAAGTTGCATCTGTTATTTATATTAAATACAGTGCTGGTTTTAGTAATATCGTATACAGGGTGGAATTTTGTAATGCCCCCTGGAGGGAAAGTACTCTTAATACTGTAGATAGAAAATTTTACTCAAAGGAAACATTCCTTTATTTTTGAATAGAAAGAAAACTGCATTCAAAGATTTCCAAAAAATCGCTTGCCACACCCGGGAATCGAACTGACTAAAATCTGCAAAAAGTACACACTGTACTTTTATTGCCGCGATCGTTAGTATCAATTATAAGGATGAAATCTCTCGAACAAACTTGATAAATTAAATGATGGGAAAACCATAAAATCTTCAATTATTTACAAAAAATTGTAAACTAATTAATTAGTTGCTCGAAATGGGCTCCATTTTCTTGGATACACAAATGTATTCTTCTAACAAATTCATTTCTTGTAACCTTTAATAACGTGTTGTGGTGAATATTATAAATCGTATTCTGAACTTCAACTCTCAACTCGTTTACATTCGCATAAGATTTAATGTAAATTTGGTTTTTAACATATCCCCATAAAAAAAAATCGAAAGGGGTGAGAACTGGTGATCTCGCAGGCCATCTGATTGTGCCGTTTGTATCAATCCAGGTATTAAAGGTATTTATTTAGAAAAACACATTTGTGTATCCAAGAAAATGGAGCCCATTTCGAGCAACTAATTAATTAGTTTACAATTTTTTGTAAATAATTAAAGATTTCATAGTTTTCCTATCATTTAATTTATCAAGTTTGTTCGAGAGATTTCATTCTTATAATTGATACTAACGATCGCAGCAATAAAAGTACAGTGTGTACTTTTTGCAGATTTTAGTCAGTTCGATTCCCGGGTGTGGCAAGCGATTTTTTGGAAATCTTTGAATGTAGATTTCTTTCTATTCAAAAATAAAGGAATGTTTCCTTTGAGTAAAATTTTCTATCTACAGTATTAAGAGTACTTTCCCTCCAGGGGGCATTACAAAATTCCACCCTGTATAGTGTGTATTGCGAATTTCATAATGGACAAAAATATCGAACAAAGAGTTTGTCTTAAATTTTGCATCGCCAATGGAATTTCGTGTTCGGAGTCACTGAAAATGTTACAGAAGGCTTACGGTGAATCGACTTTATCAAAAACTCGTGCTTATGAGTGGTTCAAAGCGTTCAAAAGCGGTCGAGATGTGATGGAAGATTTGCCTCGCTCTGGTAGGCCGTCAACGTCTGCAACTGAAGTTAACATCGCAAAAGTGAAGAAAATAGTGACTGAAAATCCCCATTCAACTCTGAGAGAGATAGCCGCCGAACTTTCTGTATCTCACGAGTCGATCCGTACCATTTTAACTAATCATTTGGGTATGAAACATGTTGCTGCTCGGCTAGTCCCAAAAGATCTGAATTTTCTCCAAAAACTCAATCGCATGAAAGTCGCTGAGGACATGCTAGAACGAGTCAGTTCGGACCCAACATTCATGAAACGCATTGTTACTGGTGACGAGACGTGAGTTTACGAGTTTGACATGCAAACTAGTCAACAAGCTTCGGAGTGGCGCCTTCCAACTGAACCGAAACCGAAAAAACCACGCCAAAGTCGATCAAAAGTCAAAGTCATGTTGACTGTTTTCTTTGACTATCGCGGTGTTGTGCACTCTGAATTCTTACCGGAAGGTCTAACGGTAAATAAAGAATATTATTTGAGCGTTATGCGGCGTTTAAGAGAGCAAATTCGACGAAAAAGGCCAGATTTGTGGAAAGAAAATTCTTGGATTTTGCACCACGACAATGCGCCTTCGCACAAGGCTATCATTGTGAACGAATTTTTGACCAAACACTCAACAAATACCATCCAGCAACCACCATATTCACCAGATATGGCTCCTGCTGACTTTTTTCTTTTTCCTAAACTCAAATTACCACTTTGTGGCACCCGTTTTCAATCGATAGAAGACATAAAGGAGAATTCGCGGCGAGAACTGAACTCAATTCCGGAAGCAGCGTTTAAAAAATGTTTTGATGAATGGATTATTCGTTGGCGCAAGTGTATCGTTTCTAAAGGAGCATACTTTGAAGGTGATAAAATAAATTTGGATGAATAACAGACATTTTGTGTATTATTGATCTTTTCCCGGTACTTTCTTGACAGAGTAGTATATTGCATAGACAAAACTTTTTAAAAACAAAAAAAAAAAACAACCGCCTTTCAAAACAGACACTAAAAAGTGATAAGTAAATACCTTAGATATTTTGCAAATATTTCATATGTAGGTAGAATGATAATTAATTCAAAATAAAATATGTAAAATTATTTGCCAATAAGTATTTATTTTATTATTATTAAGTAAGTATAAGTAATAAGTTTATTTATTTATTTAAATTTACTAACGGTACAAAGGTGGACTTAATGCCTTAGGCATTCTCTACCAGTCAACCAAGACTGGTGAAGAGATTAGATGGTAGGTGTTTTAAAGAGCAGGAACATACAAAACATTGAGAACTACTACTACTCACTCTACTCTACCAACTCTACTTTAATTATTTTTTTGCATGTTTACTACTAACGGACAGTACATATCATAATTATTCCTATCCGAGCTAGGCATGATCATGGATGAGCCAATCTCAGACGCCGCGGATTGCATAGCAGAAAAGAATTTTATGTAAAACAACATGACGCCGGTATTCCTTGAAGGGTTAGGCAGAGGTGTACGTACCTATAATACACCCACATTTCGTCAGTTATGTTTAAGTCCTATTTAACAGTTTATTTTAGATATTGCAAAAAAGAGCGTACTTACTGTATGCCGACATGTATACAGCCTGCAATTACAGGCCTATGGACACGTGCTAGTGTTTTAGTGAAGAACGCGCCACGCGTAGGGGCGGCCTTGTTTCCTACGGGTTTCACCCACGCACGCCATACGGCTTCGAATAATCAAGTTAAGTGCTCTACACAGGAGTGGCGATGGGCTTTTTTTGATTTTAACACCAGACAAGAGCTTACACTGGTACTATTGTTCCGATAATGTACCTATTAGTAAATTGACGAGTACTGGCGATGCTTACACGAACCTTTTTTGTACTTTTAAGTTGTGACCAACTTTCTTTGGTTCTGAGTTTGTTGATCTCGTCTCAAAACAAATGCCACCATATTGTCCTACAGCTTTTGCGAGAACGGTTGAGCTGAACCATGCCATGTCCCTAATACTTTCTTTGGAAACACGAAATATGTGCTAAATTTTCATTTACGTATAAACCTACAACTACAATATTAAATGCAGTAATTATAACATTTTAATTAATTTACGAACCGTGTTTTATATTGGTTAGTAGATTAGGTAAGATACAGTAGGAAGGATATTGGGCGCATAAGATGCGCTAAGACTTATCATTGATTTGTTTCAAACTGAGGAGTAACTAATACTTCTTCTTCTATATTAATGCATACTCATTTTGTATAATATTTTTTAAAGTTGTGATTTTTCTGAGAAAGAAAAGCCATATTTTCAAAGAATACAGTACTAAGTAACCGTTTTGGTGGTAGAAATATTTATTTTCCAGAAGTTCTTTAATCTTTTCCATAGTCATATTCAACGGTATAATTAACGTATTATAGATTAATCGACTATAAATGGTCTATGAATGACTGGTATTGTACTAAACCCTTGTACGAAGCCTGTGATTACGTAGCTAGGGAGTCCGGGCGGCTGCCGTGGCGCCCCGCGCCGCCCGGGACGGCAACCGGTGCCGTCAGCGGTTATTATAACTTTACTAATCTCCTACTATTATAACATAGCTCTGTTATTATACCCACTCTAAGAAAATATTGTGTTTATCAGTTGGTACCCTTGCGTGAGAAAATAATATCTGAACAAATTATTAGATCATTGTGGATCACGTAGATTCATAATATGTTTGAGTTATACACAATGTGATAGAGTAATATGTATGTTTGCAAATTATCTTGGTATATAAGACTGTCATTTCGTTGCATTTAAAAAATATATTAAATTCGTATTTTGAGAACAATGCAAAAGTGATTGCAGCACCTATATAAACCCAAGTTGAAAAGTCGTGTGAATCGTCACCTATTTTTTTCGGTGAATCAACACTTTTATTAGTAGTGTGAGAAAATATCGTGGTAAATATTTACAAAGTATTTTGACTAAACGAGGAGATGTCTCCTATTATATTATCGCATTAGAACCGGAAGTGAGCACGTGGCGGCGCGTGCGCGACCAATCGCCTCCTTCCGGTTTCCACTACACCTAGCTATTGTTCGGTGGGATATTTCTGGTCAAATGTAACCTGTACTTAATTTTGATATAATGTCTTATTACGTTTAATAATGTGTCTTTGTTAGTATTGAGTGTGATTTCGAAACTTTGTTTACTCATGGTTTAAATCTTTTATTTGCAATTCTTTGATAGAAGTTTTCCCTCCTAGTATTGATGCAGAAAAATAATTATTAATTGGAATACTTATATTTTCCTCCTCACGCGGTCTACCTGGTCATACAAGCAACAGCAGCCCATTTTTTAATATGTTAGATATAATTTTTTTACTGAATATGAAGATAATAATATAACTTAAGTTCGAACAAGGAAAAAGAGATACCGTACATGAGATACGTAATTGGCGTCTGAAATATCAAATAATTCATAACAACAAAGTTTATGAGGCATGCTTTAGTTGGGGGCCGATGATGATCCGCGCTGCGGGGGTCGACATCTGTCGGGCACCGGGCATTAAGCATCGGGCACCGTCGGGCTGTGACCCCTCGATCTTTGCCCACCTTTAAGGTGGGCCCCGTAAGTCGTAAGTGCTACGGGCCTACGGATGGCTACGGGCTACGTGCCTACGCAGCTACGTTTGGGAATTGGGATTCGATTTTCGTAGAAAAGATTTTACTTTTGGAAGAAGCTCGATATTTTTTTTTTCAAAGTGGGGTTTTAAGGGCAAATGAGTCCAAATTCTTCAAGAGTATTTTTATGTTCCAAAATATTCGGTTAATATAGATATTGTTATACATAGAATACAGTATCGTACAGTAGACTTGTACGTACCTACGCAAATTACGTGCTTGGCGTGGAGTTGCCGACATCACGGTATATGCACGGTGTTTTTAATTCACTGTTAACCTTTCAAGGTGTGAAAGTACCGATGATTATGAGCAACTTTCACTATAAGATCTACTCTGCAATATTGAAAAAAAAGGCTTTCTCATACAACAATGCAATAATTAATTGATAAAGATGTATGAAACAGATGTATATTTTTTGTTATTTCGTCGTTGGTCCCATAGTCAAAGTTGTTTAACAGAATTAAAACTAACCGTGTAAATATTTTTCTTTCTTTAACTCCTTATTGAAAATATTTTACCAATTTATTATCTTCATAAAATTATCTGAGCTTTATTTTAAAATATATTAATTCGTAGATATGTATACGTATAACTACATTTTAAAAACGTAAACGTAGAATAAATTAAAACATACTTTCATTTGAAGATACAACAAAAGCACAAACAAAAAAGTCAGAATAAAAAAAAATCCATTCAAACATCCGAACGAGAAACATGTCAAACATCAAACAATAATTATTTTTGTTGAGACGAAAACCTCAATACATTTCCATCCCACAATACTTTGCTCACAAAAGGGAGAGCGGTGGAAAGTTATAATTTCCGTGGGTGATTTTTATAGAGGGCTGGTTTGATTATTCTCAGGCTGTAGGTACATAAAGGGCTTCGGTACAAAGCTCGCAGTGATCAGCATTATCCCTTTGTTAGCGTTTTAATCAATCAGAGAAATGGTACGCCTCTCAGAGCCGAGGGCTTAGTGCGTATTCGATATCAGTTGAGACGATCAAATTATGCTTTTACTTTTGGGTATATACGTTGATATTTTAAATTTTAGTTTTGTATGGTTAGATAGTCATTTTATTTTTGGTATAAGTTGTTATTTAGATCTTAAACACTTCTGTATAATAAATGCGATATTATTTTACTTTTCAAACATTTTCTGATGACAAAGTATTGACATTTTATTTACCTGACAGTGAAAATTATTAATTATGGTTTGGATTTTATGAAACTTGGTTACCCTGCTTAACTTCCTCGTTACGCGCGCCCGGTTTTTTGCAATTTGCAGATCAGTGTCAGGTTATATGCTGAACAAAATATGATTCACGGCCGTAGCATGTATACATTTACGGTATTATAAATCATTAATAAGTGATTCCATAGATCAACCTGATACTGAACTGCAAATGACAAAATACGTAACAAAAATTGAATTGTACCTTTCACCTTAAAAAAATAATCTAACACACATGATCTTAGGTCATGTCTGATTTCTCCAAAGGGTTGGGCAGACGTGTATCTAGACTTCTGTCAGAAACTCGACCGTCGCGGGTAGAAAAATTAAGATCTCGAAGACGACTTCAGAGATCTGTCTCAATCCATTAATTTGTAACTGTCTAGAGGTCAAAGTCACTATATTTCTGTTAAAGTAGATCAGGCCGAATTGATTTGACTCTTTCCTAAGTTCGCTTTTTTTTTTCTCTTTAAGTACAATAAACAGAGGAGCTCAGGGACATCAATTAATTAGCACAGCACAAATTACTTAGTTGGTGCTTAAGGCAAGATTCAGATCGCGCTGTTGGTGAGTTTACGAATATGAACATTAAATCTATACGAATGGTGTTCACATTCGCATGCGACGCTTACTTCAAACTTTATTTATCTAAATAAAGTTAGTATTTTGGAAAGTACAGTCAATGTGCGAACTGTGAATTTTGTAAATAGTATGCTTACTACTAAACATTCGTCGGCATTATTATAATTAAAGTTATTTTAAAGCATCATTACAGTATTAGCTATGAATGATCTCTATCTCTCTAAACAAAAATTTTCCCTGCTATTTATAATAACGAAAACAAAATGGGCGCAGCATGTGGCCCATCCGCTTACGTAACATACCGGCGAAGGGGGGTTATGGTTCGCGTGGCTAATTATGAGGTAGCCAGCTTTTTGATTCCTATTACTATAAATTAGACGTACACCGATAATAATAAATTGTGTTTTAATAAATTAGTTCTAATGCATTCATTTTAGGGATTATTATTGAAGTAACAGGTAATTGATATCGAAATAGCACATTATATTAGAGCAATCACTATTTAATGCTGTAAATACTATACACTAGAAACCCGCCACTGCTCCGCATGGTTTTTTACTAATGAATTATTAAATCTTTAGTACGTAAACGTGGATAATTTTTATAATTTTGCGAACTTATTCCGGATACACCGAAATAATAAAAAATATGGTGAAAACCGCATCCAAATTCTTGGTTGCGATCTAAGCGGTCACACGGACACACACGAAAATCGACTTTAAACTATGCACGTATATATATTTAATTGAATATGTATTACATACTATTATTGTAATATTTTTACGTCAAATTTGAAGCGACAATTTAAACAAACTTACCGGGTAGACACGTCGTCTTTAACACCCCACGATAAAGTTTTATGTGAGCTGGCCTTCCCGTTGTAAAGCAATTAATAAGGGCTAACAATTTACCTGAATAGGGCCGGTTAAGAGAAAATTAAGGAGTCTGCCGACCTCGGCTGCTCATTACGGCTCTGTATTAAAAGCATCCGCCCTTCCGCTTGAATATGCATTTTTACGAGCGAGCGGGGCGAATGCTCGTGCATAGTTGATGCGGACAATCTCAGCGCTCCCACCTGCGTCTCTGGCTGAGTCTTCACGTATTTCACTAGATTTGTTTCAGTAGTTCAGTTCGGGGATTTTTTTGGTGGATTCTGATTCGGGGGTCTGGTGTCATGCGACACGAGTATGCTCTACTTAAATGGAGAAGTGATATTGTTTTATGTTATCAACCCAATTAAGACAACATTCACGAAGCTATGCTCGTTTTAAAATTGAATCCCACTAAGATACATAAGTTATACATATACAATTCCTAGCGAGCCGCATATAAGTTAAAATTAAATACTTTCTGTAACCTGAACAATGAAAGTTATACACGACTGTCATTGTGTAGGCTTATGTGTATTGCAGCAAGGCGGGGGAGTATTGTGGAGGTCGGCGTGGGGGGGGCGGGTTATAGGGAGCGCTGTAATCAAGAAGAGTACCCCCGTCCCCTGGCGCAGGCTGCGCACCGTACTACCTACCCCCGCCGCGTCCCGCACCCCGCCCGTCTCGCGCCTCTCTAACCACCTCGAGGGCAATGCCTCAAACCTCTATTGACTTACCGTTTGGTAAAGAAATATTTTCACGTTTTCTTTGTTGATATGAAAAGTCAATACCCTCAAACAGAGGTTTTAAGAAAGAGGGAAAAATATATTCCGCGAGGTTTCATGTATTTTATGCACCTTGTTACTTTACTTTTATGCAAAGAATGATGCTGTGTGGTTTTCGTTATCGTTCTTGTAAAAATATCACTCCATTTCTAGTCGAGACTTGAGCAAAATATGCTCAATAGAAAGACAGAAACTTCGGAACGATTTTATTGCCCTGTTTTTGCTCCACCAACACTGTAGTGACGTATGTCGTAATGGAAGTGTGAAGGAAGCGCTATCCGTCTCTAATAACCGCAACACAGTTAAAGCACGCTTGTCAAACTGCCTAAACTGCACCCTAACTGTGTAACAGATATTTCAATCAGAATCTGAATGATTTTGCTAATCTATTGCTTCATATGTTGGAATAATTTGTCTGCCCAGCAACGTAGATAACGCAATTAATGTTGTTGAACTGTCAAAATGAAACCCTTTGCTACTCTTAGTGTATTACGCAATTTCGCCGCTGGCTAATATACCCATTAAAATAATATGCCCTAATGTTCTGCTCAGTCTTTATTACAATAATAAATGTCATCAAAATAAAACTTTACAAGTATTCTGCATAGCCAAAAAGTAAAACCGTTTAACATTCTAGTGTGATTAAAGATTTCTTTTAAATGTTGAATGATTCGCGTATTCACTTACACTTGAAATAATCGTTAGGGAACACGAAATGCTTTGTAATATCCGACATTTGTGCCAACAATCGGACTGTAATGCGCGGCTTTTGTAGAATAACAAAAGTTAACCTGTCGGCTCGTCCATCGGCAGAATGGAATCATTTTAGGGTTGTAGGGAAGCAATGACAAGCCGAGCTCGCAATGCACTCAATAAAACCAGCGCGTCACTGCACATGACGAATAAAACTACAAGGGAAAAACGATTTTATTATATCGTCAGAAGGGCAATTTGCATTTTTCGCGCAGTATTTATTCTTGTTTGAACAAAACCCGCCATGTGCTTCCCGTGCCGCATGGCGCGCTGACAGCACCATGCAGTCATTATGCTCACAGACATTGACTTACTGATTTATTTCAATAGACTTTAATGTCTGCCAAGTGCCGTGACCGGGCTTTAATTAATTAAGTGCAGTGACACCAAACAATAGCGCACCTGCTATTTGTAATTACGTTTTTCAGGTATTTCTGTATCTGTGGAAAGTAATAAGTGGAACAAATGATTTAAAGATGACGATAAAACGTTTTTGTTTGTAACCGTTTATCTTTTCTCGTTCCATTCGATATAACCACTTGCAAAGGACTCTACTAACATAATTCCAGTAACATGAATTGTAAAACTTGAATTCGGCCATAAAGTCGCAAATCGAGCGATTAAACAATCTAATAGCTAATACCATTAAGTGATAAATGCAACGGGTCGCCTATGAATAATTCCATTGGATGGATACAATGTACGGCTTTCGCTAAACGGCTCCATATTTTCAAAATCCCCATGGAGCAATAATATTCAATGAGCTGCGTGAAATGGATGTATGTTCGTGTCGTTGGTGCAAGTGAGATGGGGATGCCGAGGGACATTGGATGGCAAATCCTGGAGATTAGCACGACGAGAGTGACATGTGGCCTCGCGGCACTTAGCACCCCCTCTGCCCACCCCCCGCGTGCCCGCGCTACACCTATGGTTATGATACACTGCACACTAAATCCGAATCCATAAATATTTATTGCGACCATTACGTAAAGTTAATCGAAGACATAATTTTTATCTGCACCACACGTTAACTTAACAAGTTCTTTATACTACCGTTGACTAAACCGTTGTAGTAAGAGAAGACTCTTAGTACAACGGTAAATAATTTGATTCTGTAATAGGGATCAGGTCAGATGTTTAGTTTCATATTCAATTAAGAGAGAATTCTGGAGTACCTCTAACCATTCTCGTTATCGAATATCCGCTTCTTAGTTTTAAACTTTGAGTGATACCTTTCGAAGGCTTCCTGGTACGAAACTCAATTTTCGGTTAAAAAGCTCGCTCGTGTATTAAACCAGAAAAGTAGAGCTCATCTCGCGATGATTTTTGTTCCGTAAAAAACACATACACTTGTTTGTTGTTGTTTAGAATACCAACAAAAAGATTACACAGATTAAATGCGGGTAATTTGCAAATGGATGTACTTATATATCCATTGAATTCGTTGTCAATGTAACATTTGTTATTGACGTGTGCTTCACAAAGGGGTGGCTACAATAGGTGCTTTAAAGGTTAGTGTCCACTTGTGCAGTGAGATCTGCTGTGATATGGTCTAAGGTCGCTGCGGGTCACTTGGGCCCGATGTGGGTCCGATGGGCCCGCCGGAGCGGAACGCCTAGCGCGATGACGCCATATGTGGCGCGCATTATGGCGCTCCACACCCCTTCAAGATTGATGACAATTCTCTCTTTGCTGCATTCAAACGTATTAGGGCATGTAAATGTTATGCGATCACTTAGTGTAATAGCTTGCGAAATTCGTTTGAAATGTTAATACCGTAAGTATGGATTATGCGTAAATTCTTACTGGGAATTTTGTTTATTAGCTATGTAGAGATGAAAAGATTACTTATGCTCAGTAAGCATAAGTAATCTTTTCACCTTCTACTACATTTTCTAGTTGCTAAAAAATATCGATACTATAATCAGAGCAGTCCTGCTGATCCTGTTAATCCAAAAATAAATCCAATTAAAAATGTAGGACCACAAAAGAATATATTTTACGCAAAACATCGCATCTTCGTCCGTTCGGTCCACAAAGGCTCATTAAATTATTCTCACCGACTTAATCACTAAGGTGGAGATCGTTATCAGGTCATTGAACCCTCATTCGGTTTTCACTGCACTTCATTGCTTACTCTCACTGCGCAAATCCTCTCGCTCGCCAATAAAATATTATACCTAAGTTAGCATTTCTGATATTTTTTGCTGGGTTCGTTAAATAAATGTACGAGCGGATTTTGATCTTTAGTGGGTTAAGTAGAGTAATCATTGAACTAAATAGTTATCTGAAACTAGCTGAATAGTTTCTACCATAGATATAATACTTCTGTGGTTTCTACGAACCACGAAATGAAATTTGATATAATAATGATCTCAGTGGATACTCATACCTACTTGACCTGTATCTTGATAGGGGTAAGGTTGACGACTAATTTGTTCTCATAATTCAATTTTTCTTTCTTCTAGTACTGGTTTTTATTTGCAGTGATAGCCTAGTTGTGTGACTGTCGAAGTTTCGAGTTCAAACCCAAGGCACCTCTGACTTGGCGGATTCATGTGCGTATAGGATAATTAAAATTTGGTTAAAAAAATACGGTGAAGGGAAACATCATGAGTAAACCGACATGCCTGAGAGATATTTCTCAACAGCATGTAAAGCCAAGTCAGAGGCCCATGGGCAGCTTAAATAACTCTGACACCAAGTTAGTCAGCAACAAAAAGAAAAAAGGCATAATTGAATGAAGTTATTATAATTAATTATATTTTTAACCATAGAGTTTGAAAAGACTTAAATTGGAAGATGAGGTCAGGAAGTGGCTGATGCTGAAGACAATGTTATAACAGCTTTGATAGGTCTGTCTAATAAATAAAGTTGCGACCACTATCGGGAATTATACATATAAATAAACAATAATATTACATATAAATTGAAAACTTCCAAAAATCGGCCAACCAAACAGAGACTACCTAACAAAAAGTCACGACAAAATATTTTCCTTTCTCACAAACGATAAAAACAGTGAGAGCATGTCATTCGTTTTGTAGGGTCGTTTTCACCCTTGTTATACCACCAAAACACTTGGCACAAAAAGTGTAATGGAGTTTAGTAATGACCCCCTCCCACAGGAGAGCAAACAAACTGGGAGCCCGCTGAGAGATGCTGCCGTTGTTTCTACTTGTTTTATGTCAATAGGCACTCTCCGATCGGCATTCAATTTGTCGCGTACAGCACAGTTTGAGGTTGACTAACCAGCTGTCTTCCAGGCGTTACTGATGCTTTATAAACTTAACTTTCTAATATCTAAAGACTAACTTCCTAGATGTCACTCGCACGCAATATTTTAAACAATGCCCCTGAATATGTAATAGAACAAAAAAGACAGAGAAAATTAAATTACAAAAATAAACATACACACACAGTCATTGTCTTTTAAAGTACATGCAGCTCATAGATAAGTAGTTGTTACCTATAGGTAACATTGTTACAATGAACTCTAGCTTTCAACAAAACTATAATTGCGAGAAAAATCTAACAGGAGAAAATAAAGACACGGTCTTTCTAGTGTGGGTCACATACGAATCAAATGTAACACTAATGTGAGCCGTGGGGTCGGTCGGACCCTCTCGATTCAATTATCACGCGGGGCTTACATTCTATTGTCGGGTGAAAACGATACTTGTGAGAGATTGCTTTATTGTTTTTTCTCGTGATTAAAAAGCTAGACACGTGCCTCCGTTTTGACAAGAACGATGGTTGACTTTGGACTATGCTTTCTAAGGGCTGATTTCATCAATGAAACTGAATGCGATCAGCACATCTAAACCGCGTTTAAGAGTTCTCAGTATCAATATTGTTGGGGAATATTGACACTGACAGCTCTTGAACACAGCTTACATAATTATGATGATCGCGTTTTGTTTCATTGGTGAAATTGGCACTAAGAACGTTAAGCTGATACAAGTTGGTAAATATCAAACAGATAAAATAAAATTATTCTAACAATTAAGAGACGAGCAATCATTGTTTCTTGTAATAAAAATAAATAACTTAATAGTTTCTCTTTTTTGCGAATACCACAAAATCAAATAGGTATATCGCAACCTCAGGCAATAAGTTATTGTGGAACACTTTCTCACTCTAACCCGTGATCGGGACCCAGTTCAAAAGGGGAGTTCATTATATGTTTACCCGGAACCATAAATATATTTGGGTTTCTTTTATCTAATAAAATAGTGAACAGGTGCGTGCCTGTCGTGCGTGTTGCGAATGTAACCGAACGCGGCGCGGGAAACTGATTGTTCTCCAAATTCAATTACAACTCCACCGCAAGCCGACTTCTCGACTTTGATTCCGCAGTAAACTACACTAAATCAACGTGGATCTTACGCGTGTGAAAGTTCATTGTTTTTACGTAAAACCACGCACATTTTTCTTTTTATCTTAATATGGAGGAACATTGTGGTGGTAAATGTTTCTCTACATCACTATTTTGTTTTGTACGTTGTCGTGTTAGATTCCTGATGCTGGCGTCAGGACGTATTTAGGGACTAGTTTTGATCTCGGTGTTAAGGTTTAAGGATATCATTAATGTATATGGAAGAAAAGATTACCTATTCCATTTTTGGGCGTTGTTAGACTTTATACGCTCTTTCCAGACTTTAGGACTTGTGCATGTAATTTCAAATTCATAATTGGGAGGGGAACAGAAATATGCGTGTTGGTTTGATAAAGGAACATGAAAGGATTTGATATCAGAAGTACTAACTTACTAATCTAGTCTCTCAATGAGACATCAATAATCAATGGGTCATGGACCCGTAAGGTAGGGAACAAGGAAAATTGTAAACCTATTACACCATAGTAAGTACCTATCTTCAGTTACTCATACTTAATGCTAATTGATCTATGAATAATAATTAAACGTTATGGTAATTGATGGATAGTGCCCTTAGCACAATAACTTTGTTTATATTTTACTAGACAACTTTGCCAGTTGATAACATTAAATTAATTGGATTAAATTACAGAAAATGGGATTAAAAGTAGATATGGGAAAAATTCGTTTCACATTCGGTTTGACTGTACTTCGGCATTCAGTCGGAATTTGGTTCAAATGCCAAACATTAAAAAACATCAAAATAACTAAATTGTTTTGACTAAATAACAATAACACGGGAGTGAAAAATCAAAGGCCATCAAAAAATTCGTCTACATTGCTGTCAACAGGAAAAGTGCAGAAAAAGCTGGCAGCATCGCCGCGTTGCATATTGCCATGCTGATTCTTTGACCAAAAAATAGGCCAGCCCTCTGGTCGCGTGAAGAGTCGACCAACCGCTTGGCGATGTCTCGAAAAACATATTGGGCACTCGGACCCCAAACGGCTCGAACATATAAGTCCCAATAAGTTTAGAGTATTTGCGCCGTATACATATAGGTATGTATATATTATGTGCGCAAATAGTTGTGTTACTTGTTCTATGAATTCGATTAAAATGCTTGTGAAACAACACTGAACCAGTAAAATAATATCATAAGAATTTATTTGTTTTTGTTAAGTAGTTGTTACTTAGTCAACAATTTTATTATTAAATTAAATTTTATAGTTAAATTTAAAATGCTACGAGTACTAAACTTATCAGAAGTTTGACATTGAAATAATTATCGCCCAAATCAAATTATGTTTCATATGAGTTTTAAAATTTACCATACCTGTTTTAAAAAAAAAACATTATTCGACGTATCGTTTTATAGCGCGATGAGAATAACCGAAACTCGTATTCGGTTCAAACCACGTTCGGCCCATCACTAGCTGAAGTGTACAAACACCATTCAGCATTTATCCAATGCTAGGTTCCAAATGATCTCTGTCCTAAACAGTTAGATTTGTCTTACACAATTTTACTCATGGATTTTTTTGCCCCATAGGTCTTATAAATAAAAGGAGAGGTACGTATTTAGTCAGAATATTAAGTAGAATCATCAAAAACGTTTCATAAAGATAGGATAAAATATAGATTTTAAATATAGTGTCACTACTGGCTTTGAAAAGTTAGGTAGCTATTTCGACCACTCATAGAGACATCATGTACATCTTATTAGATTGGAATATTAGATCTACATCCGTTTTCACTCTGTCTCTATCAAAACACTGCGGCTACATTGCGATAACACAACAAACACCCTCTCGCGCGCTCTCTCTCGCACACCGACACCGACATTTCGCTGTACAACAGAGAGCGAGCAATTATTGTTAGCGTAATCGCGACAATGTAGCCTTAGCATAAAAGGTTTATCTTAAATCTGAAATCCTGGCGTTGCCGGCTCATTATGTAACAAAACCAAGTATTTGTCTATGTACACTTACTTCTACGTTAGGCCTGGCTGTTCAAAATTGCATAAGTTTTTTTTTCTTTTCCCTACTAATAAACGCAAAGGCGGTATTCGTTTGCATTTAAAAATGGAACGATACAAACCCCTAGAGTAGGAATAAGGAAAAGCGATAGAAGTTTTATTTTTATCCAAGCGCAGTTAAAGCGACTCAATGACTTTTGGCAATTAAGTAATGGACGGCGTCTGTGGCGACGATCGATGGAAAACGAAGCGATACGAATTAAGGGGGAAGCGCCAGGCTAGCCCGCGAAATTAATATTTTCTTACGTTCTTTGCAGTTTGTAGGTCAGTGTCAGTTGGTCAGTTTGTATGTTGATCATATTATGGTTGCCCAGAGCAGTCAGATAAAAACTTCTGGAAAATATATGTCTATACTTATACCTCGATAGGCTAGGCTAGGCTATATAAATATGGATGTTAATTTATGTTGCACAGTGTGTTAGGTTAAACGAGGGACATACTTTACTTTACACTCATGAAAATGAACTACTTTGACGATGGAACTGTACCTGAAATCACGAAAAAAAATCAGCTGTTCAGTACATTTATGTTCGCATATTTCGTCAAAATGTACTGAACAGCAGTTTTTTTTTTCGTCCCATGGTCAAAGTTGTTGATTTTCATGAATACTATACAACCTGAAAGTATGTCCCTCGTTTAACCTAACACCCAATACACCCACCCACCCTATACAGTGTCTGACAAGATTTAAAGGCCATTACATTAGGTACAAGATTTAAGCCTTAAATTTAGGTCTACTGAATGCGAGCAACACATCTTCACAAGGCAAAAAATTGATATTGATTGATAAAGAAATTCACATAAAAACATCTTCAAGTGATAGTTATGCTTTTTAATAACATTGATCTTCTGTTGTATGAAACTTATTATTTAAAGATTTACTTACTTATTTTTTATTTTAGTAAAGAAGCTCCCCTTCCAGAAAAAAAAAAAAAGTTGTATTTACATGGCTCACCCTGACACATGACTAGTTGTATTGAAGCGCGCTAGTACCGAAGGGAGGCGCTCTATTTGCCTCTATTATGCCAAGTGCCAATCATACCTGCTTACTACCGACTCCAACAGGCAGTCGCTACACTGACGCATGTTTCGAATCAATAAATAGGTACTTACGAACTGAAATGATACTAAAAATAGACTCCTCTTGTTTATTTAGAGAAAGGAAAATTTGTATATTGTATCTTAATTTATTCGGAACTTACTGTGGTAAAAAATTGTCTAAGGTTACAGTATTATTAATAACTAGCTGCTGCCCCTGACTTCGCCCACGTGGACCGAAATAAAAGTAAAGTTACTAGACTAGTTTAGTTGCTCCGTATAACGTTCGCTATTTCATTTATTCATTTATTGCCAGTGAAAGTTCCATCAATATTGGTCTAGCCGTTTCGGAGATTAGCCAGAACTAACCAACAGACAGACAAAAACTTGAAAGAAAAGAAAGAAAGAAAAGTTTTTTGTCATTACAAACAGACACTCCAATTTCACTCCAATTTTATTTGTACAGATAGAAATAAAAACAATCTACTACATACTACTTAGGTATTGTTATTGGTACAGGTTCTATATTTAGCACATAATGAATAAATCTAGGAAATATTTACAATAACTGTCTTAATTAGATACGTGCCCATTGACCGACCGGTGCGATTTCCTTATTGGTCTTACACGCTTTGCCGAAATTCTGCAAAAAAGTTCGTAACAACCTATACAAAATGTTACTACAGCAATAAGTCTAAAGTGGCAGAACGTATTGATAGTGTAACGAATTAGCTGCAAGCGGTAGGAAAACTACCTAATGATATTTTGTAGAATAACGTAAAAAATCAATCAATCTACGTCAAGATGCTTCACTCAAAGTAGACTAGTGATATGTAAGTATGTGTGGTTAGTGGTTAGAAATATTATAATCATTATTTATTTATCTATATCTATACTAATATTATAAAGCAGAACAGTTTGTTTGTTTGAACGCGCTAATCTCTGGAACTAATGGTCCGAATTGAAAAATCTTTTTGTGTAGGATAGTTCATTTATCGAGGAAGGCTATAGGATAGGTAACATCACGCTACGATCAATAGGAGCCGAGCAGCGGGTGAAACCGCGCGGAAGCAGCTAGTGTATATATAAAAGGAGAAACTGACTGACTGACATATCAACGCACAGGCACAACTACTGTGACTGACATATCAACGCACAGGCACAACTACTGTGACTAGGAGCGTGGACATGGCTTCCTTTTATAATGAAGGGAAGCACAACGAAGGAGTTTTCATAAATTTGACCATTATGGGGTTGAAAAGGGGGGATTTTGTTTGTATGTAAATTCCGACATCTACGCGGGCGAAGCCGCTAGCAGAAGTTAGTTCTATATAAACTATAATAGCTTCCCTCCTTCCAATGTCTCTACCATTGTAAATCATCCAGCCATTTTCTTTTTGCTTACAACAAAGTAAAGCGCTTGCCCACTTTATATATTTCATAATTATTTATTTTCATAAGTAGCAGATAAAACAAGGTCAAATTATGAAAAAAATATTTCATTTATTTAAAAACGTTTATTAATAACCTAATAAAATATAAGAATAAGGAAAAATATCAAACATTTGGTGCTGTAATGAATGCGGATATTAACAAAATAATGCACTATAACTACCTACATTCAATGTCATTAAGAAAAAGTTCCTAACTGTAGCAAGTTGATAATTATATTGTATTTTATTTATTACTTGCTGGTAAAGTACAGTCGCCAGCACATCAAGTTACCACAAACTGTCAAATTTTCAATCGGTTTTGAACTTAACTGTCAACGTTTTAAGGTTTAAAATCATTTAGTATAACTTGATGCATGGGCGACCCATTTATGTACGTTGATTATAATTATTAAGTCAATATTTACGGAGCAGCGGTGGCCTAGTGGTAACAGCTGCGATTAACGAGTTATAAAAATTCGAAGCCATGCGACATCTACGAACACGTCTTTTTAAGAATCTCCATTGGGCCCGCATGGTGGATAACAGGGTAAGCGGGATTGTCCGAAAGGGTTACCGCTACCCCGGAACATAAAGGGCTATGGAAGGAACATGGATGGGTTTTAGTCAGTAAGAGTCTGACACTCCCTTCCGCTCCACCCAGAGCGGGAGCAGTCATTGGATGATTTCCCAGCCTTAAAAAAAAAAAAAAAAATGGTGGATAACAGCCCACTCTCTCTCACCAAGAGGACGCCTCTGTCCCAACAGTGGGAACATTATAGGCTGATTATATACTTAGGCTATCATTAATTTATAATTATTCAAACAAAACCATTTATTATCCGACATTTTTTATTGCAAAACACTTTGAAAATAAAAGCGGTGTCGTTAAGCGGTGCAATTATTGGATTTATTGTGTTTGAATAAGCAAATTATATTGTTAGGTCGAGGACGACAATTCTATTTTATCTTTTATCTAATTTGCTGGTGCAGCGTGCTAGGGTAATATAATAGGCTTATGAGTACTTGGAAACTTATCTAGCTCTCGTATAAAAAGTTTTAAAACTATCTAGGTGTTTTTCAAATCTGAATAAGAGATATCGGGTGCATAGACATATACCAATTACTTCTAGTTCATTGAAATTTTACAATTTAAGGACCGAATATTGCATTTCTTAGAGGACGCAATATTATTTTTGGGACATGTTTACGGGGTCAATAGAAGCTTAACCTCAAATTTGTGGGGTCGCCACCCTTGTCCCCCGGCTGCCATCTTGGAAAAAGGGTGAAAACACTTTTTTCGCGATATCTCGGAAACAATGCGTCTTACAAAAAAATTGCAAGGACATAATTTGTAGCAAATTGTTTTGCCTACAAATATGTAATACAACTTTCTGCCCTAAATTAAAAATTATAGAAGTTATAAGCAAAAACGTGAGATTTTTTTTATAAAAATTTTCTTTTTGGCTCCATATTTTTTTTTAATACATTTTACAAAAAAAATACCTCAGACCAATCTTGCCCGCCTTCAAGCGGCTCTTGCCTAATTTGAGGGGACCAAACGCCTCCTGCCGGAGGCTTTACGCGGGAGTCGTGCGGTCCATGGCCCTTTACGGGGCCCCGGTGTGGGCGCGTTCATTACGGCGGCGAGCCGCCCACTATCTGAACGCGCCCCAAAAGGTGGTAGCTATTCGGCTTATCCGAGGGTACCGCACGATCTCGGGCGAGGCGGCAAGCCTCCTTGCCGGACTGCCGCCGTGGGATCTGGAGGCGATAGTCCTCGCGCGCCTGTTCGAGTGGCGCGCGGAGGTACTAAGCCGGGGGGAAACTCCGTTTCCGCAGCAAATTGCGGCGGAGCGGACGGACCTCCGGCGCGATCTCATGGCGGCCTGGAAGCAGCGACTGTCGCAACCCAGCGCAGGGCACGCCACGATAGTGGCGGTAAGGCCCCTATTTGAGGAGTGGCTAGAGAGGCGTCACGGCGCCCTAACCTACCGCCTAACGCAGGTCCTCACCGGACATGGATGTTTCGGGAGGTTCCTGCACATCATCAGGCGGGAGGAAACGCCCGGGTGTCACCACTGTGAGGATCGCCCAGAGGACACGGTAGAGCACACGGTGCAAACCTGCCCCGCATGGGCGGAGCACCGCCGTGTCCTCGTAGAGGCGATCGGCGGCGGCGACCTCTCGCGCCCGGCCCTGGTGCAAGCCATGGTCCGGGGCGAGAGGGAGTGGGAGGCAGTCACCTCCTTCTGCGAAAAAGTTATGCACGCGAAGGAGGTGGCGGGATGGGAGAGAGAAAGGTCCTCCCGTCCCAGCCGCCGCAGGAGACGCCCCGGGCGTCGGGAGCCACGTGACGACTCCCGGCCACCGTAGGCGCGGGCCTGCGGACGGTGAGTAATGGGTGACTCACCGTCCGATCAGCACCAGACCCGTGCCGTACGGCGCGTATATGTTCCACGCGCGCCTCAAAGAGATGTCAGCATATGAAGGGGCCCCTCAGGGCCAAGCCTGCTGGGTTAGCGGGATTGTCCGAAAGGGTTACCGCTACCCCGGAACATAAAGGGCTACGGAAGGAACATGGATTGGTTTTAGTCAGTAAGGGCTACGGAAGGAACATGGATGGGTTTAAGTCAGTAAGAGTCTGACACTCCCTTCCGCTCCACCCAGAGCGGGAGCAGTCATTGGATGATTTCCCAGCCTTAAAAAAAAAAAAAAGGCTGTCTTGTACCTAGGGCACGCCACGTCAGTGGCGATAAGGCCCCTCTTTGAGGAGTGGCTACAGAGGCGTCACGGCGCCCTCACCTACCGCCTGACGCAGATCCTCACCGGATATGGATGTTTCGGGAGGTTCCTGCACATAATCAGGCGGGAGGAAACGCCCGGGTGTCACCACTGCGAGAATCGCCCAGAGGACACGGTGGAAACCTGCCCCACTTGGGCGGAGCACCGCCGTGTTCTCGTAGAGGCAATCGGTGGCGGTGACCTCTCGCGTCCGGCCCTGGTGCAAGCCATGGTCCGAAGTGAGAGGGAGTGGGAGGCAGTCACCTCCTTCTGCGAAACAGTCATGCTCGCGAAGGAGGTGGCGGAATGGGAGAGAGAAAGGTCCTCCCGTCCCAGCCGCCGCGGGAGACGCCCCGGGCGTTGGGGGCCACGTGAAGACTCCCGGCCACCGTAGGCGCGGGCCTGCGGGCGGTGAGCAATGGGTGGCTCACCACCCGATTAGGACCAGACCCATGCCGGACGGTGCGTATATGTTCCACCCGCGCCTCAAAGAGATGTCAGCACATGAAGGGGCCCTTTAGGGCCAAGCCTGCCACCGGGTAACCGGGATTGCCCGAAAGGGTTACCGCTACCCCGGAACATAAAGGGCTACGGAAGGAACATGGATGGGTTTTACTCAGTAAGAGTCTGACACTCCCTCGCGCTCCACCCAGAACTGGAGAAGAAATTGGATGATTTCCCAGCCTTAAAAAAAAGCTGGCTGTGCCTAATGCCGTGAGCAATACAAGAATGGCAATGTCCTCTGCCACAATAATAACAGAATCATGATGCATCTGATTCAGCTTGGTCGACAAAAATAAGTTAAACATTTCGTTTCGACCGTATTCTCATGAACATTGACGAACCCGGTCAACTTTAGTTAGCTGTAACAGCGTTATTATTGGATGAAATTTAAAAAAAAATTAGAGAAAAATTTTCCTCAAAAGATCATCTACAAGATTGGTCTGAAGTATTTTTTTTGTAAAATGTATTAAAAAAAAGTTATAGAGCAAAAAAGTAAATTTTTATAAAAAAAAACTCACTTTTTTGCTTAAAACTTCTATAATTTTTAATTTAGGGCAAAAAGTTGTATTATATATTTGTAGGCAAAACAATTTGCTACAAATTATGTCTTTGCAATTTTTTTGTAAGACGCATTGTTTCCGAGATACCGCGAAAAAAGTGTTTTCACCCTTTTTCCAAGATGGCGGCCGGGGGACAAGGGTGGCGACCCCACAAACTTGAGGTTAAGCTTCTATTGACCTCCCAAACATGTCCCAAAAATAAAATTGCGTCCTCTAAAAAACGCAAAGCAAATGTAACATTTCAATGGACTATTCTATTTAATTCGCTTTTCGTGTCAATCGCTGTGTTGTTCTTCTAAACTTCGTGACGGATTTTGATGCGGTTTTCAATATCACATAGAATTTTTCCCGGAAGGTTAGGTTATGGGTATACTACATTAGCCGTAAAAACCTGCGTGAGTTGCTAGCTAATGAAATGGTACAGGTTGATCATTTGGTATAATTCTGCGGCTGACAGAAGTATTAGACTATATAATTTTGCGGAATTAATTAATTGGACTGTGACATAAAATTCTCTGAGAGCATATTTATTGCGACAACCTGCATATTAATATCGCAAGTAACGTGTCCGCAGACATAATGTAATAATAATAAATTCATGACCAACTGAGCAAGCACTTAATTAGCCAGTTACATAAATATAGTAATGGATCTGGCGTGATGTGGCATATGGCGTACGGTGGCCCTACATAACGTCAAATCACTTACTATTATGATGATGCTACGGTAATTAACGTTTTACTCAGCCATAAAAACAATGGGGTTGTGTGGTACACGCAAGTATGTGGTGCGTGCACGTGATGTTAATATTAAGGCATTTGAAAATTGGGCACTTTTGCACTCATCATTAAAACAAAAATAAAAATAAATCTAACACTGTAAACGTATAGGTACGTAATGAATGACTATAGTAATAAAAAAAACCTTAGTTATATTACTGTTAAAAATGCGTTTATTTTTGTAAATTTCTACTCATTATTTTAATGAAAAATTTATTATTTTAACACTGCCTTACGATTTATTAAAAACGTAGCAAGTATTCTATATTTTTTATATCTCGAAAAAGATTTTAACTTTGAGAATTTATTCGAGTAGTTAGAAAACTGGCAATTTTAAAGAAAATTATTACTGGCATTTAAAATATTTTTATAGTTTTTTTTTTGTAGGGTTTGTCTAACAAATGGCGACTACAGATTTTTTTGGCAGCTTCGGCCAGTATACGTTTTAGTGGGGTCAAAATAGGTTTCTATGAAGTAGGTTATCCTATTTCGGGTCAGTAAAAAAATAAAATGAGTATTAGCCAGTATAATTATAATTGATCAGTTAGGATTATACGCCTTTATTGCCAATATTTGGATAATTTATAGTATTTATCCATTATAAACTTTAGAAAAACTTACAAATAAAAGATTTGGATGTGGTGGCTGCAATGCTACCTTTTTTTGAGGGTGGGAAATCATCCTATGACTTCTTCCGCTCTGGGTGGAGCGGAAGGGATTGTCAGACTCTTACTGACTAAAACCCATCCATGTTCCTTCCGTAGCCCTTTATGTGCCGGGGTAGCGGTAACCCTTTCGGAGAATCCCGCTTATGTAATGATACCGAAGTTAAATCGTAATAAAAAATGTCCCATGAGTATTTGTGAACTATTTCTATCAGAATAAAATACGTTGTTTTGGCAATTATGTACATATGTGTATCGAAACACCAAACGGACGTAGAGTTCTATGACACACAACTCCCGTTCATACCTGACATTGATTTCGTGGAAAGTGTTGGTGCGTGCGGTGTGCGATATTATCTGGTGAGCGAGGGTGCGCCATCTGGCAGGCAGATGCGCTGACGTCACGCGAAGCCCTGCGCCGGCGCCGCAGGGTGGAAGGGCTTCGATAGCACGCGTCGCATATCCCCGCAACAGCTGACCCATACTGATTTACTGACTTCCACTGTTCCTGTCGGTAGCGGCTTGTAGTAGCCATCATTATAAATTACTGCTGACTATAAAGGATAAGGTAGAAAAGTACGCATGGAAAATATTATTGAACTTGATTGTGTTTGATTGACTGTCTGACTGACTGTCTGTATGTATTTTTTTTTATGTATGTTAATCTATATTTTCGTCAATTTTGGACCGATTTAAAAATTCTCAAGTAAGTTAATAAAAATTTTATGGGACCACCTCAATTAAATTTATAATTAGCGGAATAATCGCACACATTCGAATTGAGAACCTCCTCCTTTTTGAAGTCGGTTAAAAAAACTAAAACGCTCTTCCAGACTATTAATTGTTCGACTAACAAACAATCGTTTGACATAGTTAGACCATTCAATCAATGTTTGCTTGTTTTCATAAATACAAAATTATCGCTTAGCGACAAGATCATTTCACTGCCAAACAGTTTAACTGGATTAAGCCTTGCGTAAGACAATCTATTTAATTAGGTATCCGTTCGATCTTTATCTAATCGACAGTAATTTATCGATTGTAATCGGGACTACAATAATAATCGATTATCGATTTATCACATGAAGGTCTGAAATGAAAACTCCTGCAGGAAAACATTAAATACCTTTATAATTAGGTAAAATGCTGCAAGCCTTCGCTGTTCAGCAGGACAATAAAACAATAGTAATAGAATCGTTAGTGGTGTTTACGTAATGATTTAAAAAGTCATTCAATTAAGTAGGAAAAACAGTACCTACATTAATTGGGGTCGGCTTCCAGTCTAACCGGATCAGCTGAACACCAGTATTTTACATGGAGAGACTGCCTATCTGACCTCCACAACCCAGTTAATTGGTAATTACGTTACCCCTTGGTAAGACGGGCTGGCTGTCAGACTTTCGGACTTAGACGACCCGTAACGTCTGTTGATCCATGAATGACAGCCGGGACCAACGGCTTAACATGCTTGTTGAGGAACGGAGGAATCTCTGTATGTAAAGATGGTCACTCGTCTACAGACCAACCCCGGCAAGCGTAGCTTACCCTGATAGATCGACCCGTGCGGCTGTTATAACATAGCCACGAGCTTCACCTCGAGGATTCAGGATCACCGTGACTTTTGACATATTTGACGGTCACAGATCGCGTGATCAGATGACCGGCAGTTCTAATTACAATTATTATTATATCGAAGTTCTTCTGAGCACGAAACTAGTTGATAACGATGTGCAAGAAATAAACGTGTGTAGTAAGTTGTGTTTCCCGAAGTAACTTGATAAAGGTCTTTTTGGTGCCTGCGATTTCGACTGAAGTCATTGGTAATTTGTTTACGACATGTAATAGGGCGAAAATACGAAATGGAGCCAACGCACTACTAATGCTGACCAATCACAATTAATATCTATAGTTAAAAGGAAAAGAGAAAGATTGTTTACTTTTGCTAAAAAGTTCTAACGTATCATACATTTTTTACTGCCTTTTTTTGAGGGTGTGAAATCATCAAATCCCTCCTCCTGCTCTGGGTAGAGCGGAAGGGAGTGTCAGACTCTTGCTAACTAAAACCCATCCATGTTCCTTCCTTAGCCCTTTATGTTCCGAGGTAGCGGTAACCCTTGCGGACAATGCCGCTTATCTTTTACTGCCTACCTATGTAAATAAGTATTAGGCTTTCGTCTCATACAACAAAACGTCGACGTAGCATCTTGATCGTCGTCTATTTTCAGACAGACACGTTAAATTACGGTCAGACGATACAAAGGCCATGATTACTGCATGATTACATTACCTCACTACTACGACACGTCGTTATCTTAGGGCATGTATCTGAAGCGATAACCTTAGCTGTAATGGACCGCTCTGGTGGTAACACGCGATGCTCGCAACAGGCACAAGGGCAGGACGATCTCAGTAATTGTGACGAACCCATCGAGGACATGGTGTCCACTCTAGGTCATGTTTACTATAGCATATTAGATGTGCGTCATTCTATAGTCGGCCAAACAAATGACGACAGTGTGTCAGTCAATTTGATCAGCCTCCTAGTCCTAAGTTCGCTTTAAAACTTTGTTTTTTTTCATCACTTGTCAAAAAGATGAAAACGTTATATTTATAGCCATTTTGCAACGAATTTCTTGAACGCAACTTGCAGTTAGAGTTGACTGGTAGAAAACGTCACGTAAAGAAAAAACGTTATGCTCCTTCCATGCACATTTCTCTTTTTCTTTCTATAAAGTACCTATATTTAAAAGAAAGATATAGAGAGAGAAAGTGAGAATTAAGTAAGTGTTTTTAATACAGAGGTATACAATATGAGTTATTAGAAACCTTCATGTAGTGCGGTTCTGTAAAACAGTCTGCGAACTAAAAGAAACTTCAAAACAGATCTCAAGTGTCAAAAGTACTTGTTCTTGTTATAAATCATACGTGAGAATTAAATCCATTCCTGATGGGGTTGCCATCACAACCACACATTTACAAACATCTATTTTGATTTCAGACACGTTTAAATTTGAGAATAATTGGTTCAACTCATTGAGTACTTAGGTAATACTTAATTACCTACTCGATGAGATTCTAAATAAGCTGTCCAAGGTAATGAGTTGGTGGTTTCCAATCGTTACCACGATTTGACAAAGACGGATGTATTTAACCACTATGAAATCGGTACCAGGTACACGTTTAATAGATTTTTTTTATGTAGGCACGGAAGCTCTTCAGTTACGGAAGATGAATGGTAAGATAATAATGAAAATGATCTTGTAGGTACGGTGCTTAGAATATAATTTGCAAAAGAATATATGAAACGGATGCTTGTGTTTGTAGTTTCATTTAACTCCGGGCGTTAAACAATGTCCAAGATATTATCAAAATCGCGGAGTTTTAATTAATAACAGCAAAAAAACAAAATAATTCAGGACCAAATCACTACATAGTATAAAACAAAGTCGTTATTTTTGTCTGTTTGTTTGTCTGTATGCTTAAATCTTTAAAACTACGCAACGGATTTTGATGCGGTTTTTTTAATAGATAGAGTGATTCAAGAGGAAGGTTTATGTGTATAATTTGTCGACATATATTGCGGGCGAAGCCGCGGGCGGAAGCTAGTTCTTTATAATTAAAAAGGGTCCTAAATTATTTTTGTTTTAAACTTTTGGAAGTAGGTACCTACGCTAGTTGCGTTTATACAAATTAGGAAACAAGACCCTTAGGGCCTATGCACACCACGTTTTTTAAACGCGCCGTCGACGCGCGTTTGTAGCGATACAGACGCGATACGCACGCAAGTCAGACGCAGCCTGTAGACCTTTGCACACCTGACGCGCTTGTGTAGCGATACAGACGCGATGCAAACGCGCGTGTGTAGCGATACAGACGCGCGTGTGTAGCGATACAGACGCGATACAGACGCGCGTGTGTAGCGATACAGACGAGATGCAAACGCGTGTGTGTAGCGATGCAAACGAAGTTATGAAGTTTTCTGTGTCGAAAGGCTCCATTTTTTTGTTCAAAAATCGTGCGGTGCATCAAATCGCTCGATTGCTACTAGCGTAGATTCACACTTCCCTTTCCCTCGTTGCGGGGGAAACCCCGTCCGTAGGGAAGGCGCGCGCGCTAGCGCTCGTATTGGTGTCGCGCGTTTGAATCGATACAGACGCGCCGGTGCCGCGCGTTTGTATCGATACAAACGACAACAAACTGCTCTGCAGGATAAAAACGCGCCGGCGACGCGCGTTCCAAAAACGCGCGTCGACGGCGCGTTTAAAAAACGTGGTGTGCATAGGCCCTTAATCTCTGAAGGAGTCAGGAAACAGAATAAAAAAATATGTTCTATGAAAATAAAATGGTCAACTTCGCGTTGTTTAGCCACAACTCGTTCAAGTCGAGAGTTTATATAAAAGTTTGTTTACATTTTTTGTTTGTCGGTGCCCGGTACTGAACGCACTAGTTACCAGTCTACCAAAAAATACTACGTTTTTTACACAAACTAAACGCTGAGTTACGGTCACGTTTTTGTTAAGTTCACTCACAAAAAACGAGGAAGCAACAGATTTAAAGATAATTTGTAGTACTAGCTCTTTAATTCATTCCCTAGTTATTGAAACTAATGTACCGCATCGGGTCAAATTTCGTCACAGGTTGTCCCCGTTTTTTATACGACTTAAAAAGGGAGGTCTTCTTTTCGCTTGTGTGTAAAAATTGGTGGTATTTTCTCAAATTATTGCTCGACCGATTTATACATTGATCAACCAAAATTATAAATGATTGTTAAATGTATCTTTTTAATAATCGGTCCGATACCTACTCCTATATAACGAGATGATGACTATGATAAATAGGTAGCTTTTTTAATTCGTGTGTTCAGAACATGGTACAGAATCCCTTTGACGCAAGTAATGCTTAATTCCTTCTCGTGAGAGAACTAAATCATTAGCAATTTACCTATCCAATGATCAATGCCAGACGACTTTACACAGAAACTAATTACAATCAAATCCGTCTCAGATAAGCCCGTTAATTAGTCTATTATCCTGTTTAACATGGACAGATAAATTGAAAGAACAGTCCAATCTCACTTTGTGCAGTTATAAAACATAGGCCTCCAATAAGTGGCATTATTTTAATTGTTCGTTAGGTATTCGCATTGTTTGAACTGTATCATGGCACAACTGACCTCGCCTACTTTACTGTAAACTATTTATTTTCATAGTGTAAGCAGTAAAAATGAATCGCAGTAGTCATAATATGGAGGTATTGCATGGAAGCAGAACTAAACGCGAGGCGTCGCAGCAGGCATGCGCTCGAGATTCAATTTCTGCCACCGGAGCCCCGGGCCGCGGCGACTTCGCCACGCTCGCATTGTGGGTTAATGAGGTAGCGTTAAAAATAATGCTTTCTTTTTCAATCCGACCTCATTAACCGACAGAGCCGCGTAAACAATAACATCGCGTCGTGTTCCTGCCTGCTACCTGACGCCCAGTGCTTAACAGAATAGGTACTTATGTTGCAGCACTGTGAACCACGAATAAAGTTACAATTTTATATTAGCTAGGCATTTAAGTTCGAACAATTAAAATGTTGTGGGAACAGGAAAATGCGGGTTTACTTGCATAGTTCATATTTGTTTTTGTTTTGCATAGAACTTGCTTTTATTAGGATTGATTAAGAGGAAAACTTCACAAGTGGTGACACAATGATGGGCTTAATACCTATAGGTAAGCCCAACGTTGTGTCACCACTACATTTATCTCTGTAATTATTATGGTGTACATAATACCTAAAGAGAATTTCTATCTATCTATGTAAGAGGAAAAGCATACAACCGTCTATGCCATTAAATATTTAATTAATTTGTGGTGAAATCACAAACATATCCTGTCATAATGAATTATTAGGCAAATAATGCAAGTGCGTTTATGAAAAATATTTATTTGGCAAACACTGTGCCCCTTCCTTTGGTTACGTTACCCTTGGTGGGGTTTGCAGTGGTTGGGCAAACAAGGATCAAAGACTCTGAGTATGCACTTTAATTCATTGTGAAGATTCATTCATTAATACGGACATAGGTGCACATTAAGCTACCCCAACCTGTCAAATTTTTTTGATAGTTTTTCAACTTTATAACAAAACATAAGGCTGATATTCAATTGGGAAATCTGTTTATTCAATTAGAGGTACAGACGCCAGCACATCAAGTTACCCCAAACTGTAAAATATCCCCAATTGAACGTGAACTTTATTCTTTTGCAATAAAGTAGAAAATCTATCAAAGAAATTTGACAGATTTGGAGTAGCTTGATGTGCCGGCCTCTGTACTTACTTCTCTCTCGGAAAATAAGATAGGTAAGAAGGAAGTCCGACTAGATATTTTTGTAGTAAATAGCCGTTTTGGATTTATTGTCTCATTTTAAGTTCTTTATTTTACTACATGTTCCTGTGATTGATTCCATAATACTTAGTTTTTTTAACTCCAGAACCGTTGTTGCCAGGTAAATGTTTTTGCGGTTTACTGTGCCTTTTAACATAGAAATGCCCTTACTTACATACATTTTGGTATAATATGCCGTTTTAAATAGGCCATATTTTGCTAATACTATAAAATCCCTACGACGTTCTGAGGGTAGTGGTCGACTCGGAACAACAAACTGTATCTCCAGGCGAATGCTAGCCACGATCTGGTTAACGTTGTTTGTCAAATATATTAAAGTTCTATTGACACAAGCGATCATTAATGCAGGCAAGGGCCCACTTATTAATTTTAATAAGTGGGGTTCGTCGCGTTTTGAAGGGGCGACGACAGCCCGCTAGGTTTATTTTGTTAGGTTTGATTTTATGCTCTTTGTTAGTGCTTTTAGCTTGTGGTTTATGATTATAGTAGAATAATTAAGATTATAACGATTTTAGGCTTAACTTAAAGAAGGTGAGGGAATATTCACTCCCTCAAATAATAATATTAATAGGTATGTATCTGATGACAGGTAAGGAGAATATTTTAATTAATTTATTCCTTTACTTCGAATTTTGTGTGAAGTTATTATGGGTAAACATTTCAGTAAAGTAAATAATGACTATTTTAAAGACTCAAGCTGATGGAACCTAAATTATAAACAGAGAAAAGAAAAATTTTAACGCCTGTTAACAATCTGTTTCTACGACGCTGATCTGTGTTACCTGCCATAAGACAACAATTCACAAAGGAGCAACGATTCTCATTAATAATTAAACAATAAAAATGGCTAGTGTCCCGCTTAAGAGAACAATAAGCAATCACTCGCATCTCTAGTTATCATCGTATGATCCGACGTCACGTCAGGGTAGGGTTGCTCCACCACCCCCAGCTGCTAAAGTACCATAAAAGTGTACGGCGAACGCGTGCCGCCCGCGGCGCATCTCTAAATTGCATTTTAACCTAATTAGGGAACGATATAATTTTTCGGTTCCGCTATAATCAGATCAAGCAGACATTATCAAATTAAAGCGCTTTACAGCGGGCGGGATCGCGGCCTCTCTGTCGCATGTTATAATTCATAGTAATTCTGTTATGAGCCCATATTTTATGAAGTTTAAAATGATTTTATAATTGTTACTGTTATGGGGACTTATATAGTTCTTCGTTAGGTTATGCAGTCGTTCGTACTAGCACCAACACCTCCCAATTAACGCATTCCATTTGGCATTCTAACTGCTTATTGCATTTTTTTTCTGTCAAATAACTTTTCTGTATATTTAACGAAACGCAATAAGGACTTACAAGTTACGAGTTCCATAACATAGTCAATATTTGTCAGCTGATCATGGGAACTTGTCAAGGTCCATTGCGGAGCGGTTTCCCACAGAAACTGGACACCGTGGCGCACCGGCACGCGTTCGGAATAGTTCGGATACATCGCGCACAAATAGGGACAAATTTTTATCTGATGCAGTATCGGATCAGTTTGTCGATCGTTTAGTGTGTGAGAGAAGAAAATTCCGACAATTATTCAATGTGAGTAAATTCGTTTATTTCAATGTAAAAGAGCTTTAGATATTATGGAAATTGCAGTACTTATTATAAATAATTATAATATCGCGGAATGTTTTACTTCACTTTCAAATTGTCGCCTAGCAAGCTAGCACCAAGAATTGTTTTCATTACGAATCGTCTCCACTCACGTCACTTCCCCAAAGAGTTATTAAAACTTTCTCGAAAGTTAGTTCATACCAAAAAGGATTAAATGTGGCTATTGTTTCACACACGCATACACGATTAAGCTAGGGGATCTTTTGAAGAAGCACTAATGCTTCCCTAGTGTTTCCGAGCGAGTTGGTTGCTGTCGCATCCGATGTGCAGATTGAAGGGAAAGAAGCTCCAGGAGTGCTCGGTAACCGTCAATTACGTTGGGCCGCGCACGCGCCGATGCCCTAGGGACCGCTGGCACACGACCGCCCCACACAATTTACGGAACAAAGTACATACATCACTACGCCCCGGTTGTGTGTTTAAAATTTACAAAAATATTTTTCGAATACGCTCCTTTTATGAATCATAATTTTATCGTACCCTTTTGCCAGTGTATTCTTCAGTAGGGTAGTCCACAAAAACTGTAATATCAGATTTTCGTTATCGATTCAAAAAAAATGTTGACGTATATTTCAGTTTCTTTTTCGAAGGTCTCTTATCGCAATAGGTAGCTTATCAGCGACATTATACTACGGTGCTGATGGTTGACCTAGAGTACCAACCTGACGACTAAGAAATTGCTGATTCTTTAGCTATACGTTTTTTGTAGGTACTCCTTTCTTCCAGTGTGATTTTTTCCCTACAAAATATATTCCGATTTTTTTTTTTATATTTATGATACGACTATGACTTCGTTTATGTAGTATAGCAGCATGTGTAACAAGCAAATGTTCTTCACCAACGGGACTTTCAGCAAGCCTATTAATAAAACATCGTGTTGACCCACTGGCCGCAGTCCGTAACATCCGCGGCTCACGCCGAATCGAGACTCGCTCACGTTTCATAATGTATAACCTTGTAACCTGGTCTGCGCACGCGTTTAGGGTGGTTCCAGCGACGCTAAGCCGTGATTTATGCCGTCGTAAAGTTGCACACGGCCGGTCTCGCGTTCACTTGGATAATTTATCGTAGCAACCACGCGGCCACGGTTGACCACGGCCTAGCCGGATTGAGCCGACGATTCATATTGAGTATTTATAGTATCGCTCCACCATAAAATAGCCGAATGAGTCGTGGTAGCTAGGGATGTGTGTGTGGTTAAGTTGGTAACGTGCCATTTTGATTTGACGGGGACTGGGAGAGCTCGTTATGCAGTCTTGTTAGTGGCTTGGGCTAACCGTGCTTTTGTCTTGTCTTTAACCTTGCCAAATCATTTGGATAAGCTTGTTCATCTAATGTGTTTGGCAAGTCGATAGTGATGTGAAGTATAATTACTTTTTCATCCACAACCCACTTCATTATACAGATACTTCATTCTTCACTTGGTGTAGGTACACTTATGTACAGCAACACATTGAATCTGTTGATATAGTCTGCACTGTACTAAGGACCAAATAGAAATTATAGGTACATAATATGACGAGAATAATTTACTTTTTACTTTTAATTACTATACATATATGAGCGACCCCAAAAAACGCCACCAAGTTTTAAATGGAAAATACTAATAGCATTCTGGAGTTTTGAGATAATATGAGGTTACAGAAGCGTATGAATCTTAAAATAGGAAAAATCATATGATGTCAGGAGCCAGTAGGTACCTTAGTTCAATTTTATTCGATTGTTTTAAATGTCAAACACTAATCTTACAGACACAGATTAGAGCCAGATTAACTCTTTAATGATAGTTTAATTACTATTATGTATAATATTTACCATTATTAATACGATATATAACTAACCTAACCTTACTTAAACTACACACATCAAAAGTGTCTAGGGATCAACATATATTTTTGCAATAACTTTTCTCTTGATTGATATTAATTTAAATTTTCTTTAAGGATTCATCAAGTAAAGTGTTTTCGTTTGTCACAGTAACGATAAACCAAGTCACCTTTGCATTAATAAAGAAATTTGCCATTTTCCTAATAAAGGGATTTTTGACATTTGAACCACTAACATTAAAGTTCGAAAAAAAGACTGAAATAACAGTTTTCTTTAAAATTTTATTGGGTAACTTAAACAATTAATAATCCGTGTTTCTACCGCGAACACTAACAACACAAGAACATCGGTTTGGCATACTCAAAATGAGTTCATCCAAATCACGCTGTGGAATGGCCGCCCATGTTCGTTGCAACAACAAAAAAAGGTCTTCTTGCAACTGGATACCCTCCATATTCGGCAGAGCTCTTCTCTGTAGCATATCCCATGCATGCTCAATCGGGTTCAAGTCTGGCGACTGAGCAGGCCAGGGCAGGACATTGATGTTAGCTGCGGCGAGAGTCTGTCTTACAACTCTTGCGGTGTGCGGTCGTGCATTATCATGCATTAACTGAAATAAGGGACCGATTTGCACTTGTAGAGGAACGATGACGTCAGATACAATCGTCTCAGCATAAATTTGAGCGTTGAGGTTGCCTCTGATCCAAATCAACTCAGTTCTTCCGCCGATCCAAATACCCGCCCATACCATGATGGTTCCACCACTATAAGGATGGACTTCCTGGCAGGATTTTAATCGCTGTTGGCGTCCAGGGGTTCTCCAGTGTCGTATACGTCTTGTATCCGGTCTCATACCAAAACGAGACTCATCAGAAAAGCACACGAAACGCCATTGTTCTTCTGCCCAATTTCTGTGTTCAAGAGCCCATTGATATCGAATCCTACGATTGTGCATTGCTATAGGTGGTACCCGTAGCGGTCTTCGGGAATGAAGGTTCACTTCATGCAAGCGGTTTCTGACTGTTTGGTCGCTAATTAAGTTCCCTGAAGAGTGATGAAGCCTCACGGCTAACATCATGGCGGTTATTGTTGGAGCTCTTCGAGTTAAGATTTGAATGTATCGGTCTTGTCTCCGTGTGGTGCAGCGATACCGTCCTTCATGGCGCTCAGCCACGGTACCAGTGCTTCGGTAACGTGTCCAAAGTCGACTGATAACACCTTTTTTTGTTGTTGCAACGAACATGGGCGGCCATTCCACAGCGTGATTTGGATGAACTCATTTTGAGTATGCCAAACCGATGTTCTTGTGTTGTTAGTGTTCGCGGTAGAAACACGGATTATTAATTGTTTAAGTTACCCAATAAAATTTTAAAGAAAACTGTTATTTCAGTCTTTTTTTCGAACTTTAATGTTAGTGGTTCAAATGTCAAAAATCCCTTTATTAGGAAAATGGCAAATTTCTTTATTAATGCAAAGGTGACTTGGTTTATCGTTACTGTGACAAACGAAAACACTTTATTTGATGAATCCTTAAAGAAAATTTAAATTAATATCAATCAAGAGAAAAGTTATTGCAAAAATATATGTTGATCCCTAGACACTTTTGATGTGTGTATTAACAAACTAAAATAAGGCGTCTAAAAATTCCTTTACTTCGCTTTCGGCTGGCAGCTGTACCCAAGAGACTGGCAGCATTGCTACGTTGTAAGGCAATGCTTAGCCTTTGGTGAAGCGAGCCATTGGATCACGGGAAGTGTCAACCTTCTGTTTGGAGATTTCATTGGAATATAATAATAATATACAAAGTTTTATACAGGAATTTGCCAGAAATCGCAAAAAAAAATCAGCTGTTCCCTACATTTTGACGAGTTTTGCAAGCATAATGTATGGAACAGCTGATTTTTTTTTCGCGATTTCAGAATTGTTCCCATCGTAAAAGTTGTTCATAATGATGCCCCCTTAACATATTGCATAATTTCAACCTGTATAAAAACCTGTAATAAAGCTGATGAGTAGGTAATATCAAACACACACTAACTAGCAGAAGATAATTTTCTACACTACCAAATTCTCAACAAAACAGACATCTAATAGAACTACCAATCCACTGCAGACTCAGCGACATGTGATCGTGATATACTATCTAAGTTCTGCTAAGTTACATGATGCATCATGCTTACGTTTTGCAAAGCTCGTATAGAAGTTTTGGCAAGTTAAATATTGACTCCTTATTTCATAATACATTTTATGGCGCTGGCATGTACAGAGGCCAGCACATCAAGTTACCACAATCTGTCAAATTTCTTTGATAGTATTTCAACTTTATTGCAAAGACGTAAGGTTCATTTTTAATTGAAAAAAATTTGGCGTCTGTACATGCCAGCTGCTCGATCGGCGATTATCCGAGTACCAATGCATTTAGCTTCTAAAAAGCAGAGACATTGCCAATCGCGCATGCTTAATTAGCTAGTCTGCAGTGACCCTAAGTCGTACTTCTGTCTACTTTTAATAAAAAAAAGTTGATCCGACCCGGAGTCTGCATTTGTGCCGTTTTTAGCCTGGTTCCCTAAAAATTGGACTTATGACTTGCAAATGGTAATGTACCCATAAGTGTATTACTTATTTCTACCCCTTCCAAGACAAGGTATGATGATCAGATAATTATGTTTCTCACCTTTCTGTATAACGGGCAGCTATTTTTCATTCACAAGGTAGGTTCTACTCTACTCACCGTAATCACTTTGATAAGCTCTTCATATCTTCTCATCGTAATCATACATTTTGAAAAGCTTTGATAAGCTCTTTACGCCAATTCAGTAGCCCACCTCATTTCGTCACTGAACTGCGCTAACTTCTCCCATCATCAATTGCCTAGCCTTTTCCCAACTACGTTGGGGTTGGCTTACAGTCTAACCGGATGCAGCTGAATACCAGTATTTTACATGGAGCGACTGCCTATCTGACCTCCACAACCTAGTAACTAGGCAATACGATACCCCTTGGGAAGACTGGCTGTCAGAATTTCGAGTTCTGACGACCCGTAACGACTGTCAAAGATGCACAAATGACAGGTTGGACCAACGGCTTAACGTGCTTTCCGAGGCACGCAGGAGTCTAGGTCTGTAAAGATGGTCACCCATCCACGGCCCATCCCGGCAAGCGTAGCGTAACCTGATGGATCGACCTGTGCGGCTGTTAGTACTTAGCTACGAGCTCCTAACTTCTACCATTTTCACTTTATATAGACGTGCATTTACGACGTAAATAAAGCCCAACTGCAGGTCCTAAATTAATTCACTGTTAATAATTTTGTATTACCTACATGGGAAAAACTATACACCGGAAAATTTGCTTCACCGAACGTTAAAAAGTAATGTTGTGACAGACAGTATTGTGTTAAGCGATACCAGAATTCGTCGATGAATCTGTTTTCCTGGGGATAATGCTCAACTCAAGGCTGCAATGAGAGAGATGTTAAATGAGGATCCATTTAACATCTCTTGCATGTCAGCTAAGTGCTGCGAGAAAAATCGGTCAATATGTGGATACCGTGAGATGTGTAGATACCGTGATTTCAGTTGCTTTCATAGTATCATGTCTCACAGTGGTGGTGTGTGTATTGGAGCATTAAGTTTCCTTCAAAATAGTGGAGCTGGATGGTGCTGATTCATAAGTCGGTCATCTTTTAACTGCCACGTCTTATTTCTGAACCCACATGAATGATATAATATTTTTTTTATTTAAAACAGTGTCCGTGGATGTTTTTACGCGTTCTTCTTTATAGGAACCTACTACGCTTTGAAATGGGCAACTAGCTTCATCCTTCTGACTGACCGTAATTGGTTATTAAATAAATGCTTTGAGTTGAATTCATCTGTTTGAATAGAAATCTGCAGTATACACGTGTTGCTATGCTGATAATAGAAAATGCAACAATAGATCTGAATGATGAAGACTGACTGAATTGTGTCAATTATTTAATTAACTTAAGTGCTATCGACTCATATCAGGGCCGTCTCGGAACGTGGACGGACCGTGCTCCATAGGGGCTCAAAAAATATCAGTGTGTACATTTTATATGAACTCGTTCATACAAGTCCGTGTTCGGGCCGGCGCTGGAGCTTCAGTGCCTGCTCTGTGTGTGCCACGGCCCTATTACGTCATTGACCCTGAAATATGTGAAGAGACCTTTAATCATCATCATTGAGAACCTTATACCACGCACAGTAAGGTATAAGTTAGTATGAGTCTCTTCCCAGCTTCCCTGCATTAACCTTCATCTAAGGATGAGATCTTAAGATTAACAAACTCGAAATCTATTAATGCTGTTTATAATGCTTTATAATTTAATTAACATATATAATACGGAATATTTACCTCCGTTTTTAATTTTGATCCAATTTATGTAACCTTAATACGATCGCACAAATCACAAATGCTTATGAAATGACTTACTGCCGAGTTAAAAAACCTGAACATCCTACTACTATTATAAAGGCGAAAGTTTGTAAGTATGGATGTATGGATGTTTGTTACTCTTTCACGTAAAAACTACTGTATAGATTTGGATGAAATTTGACACAGAGATGGTTTATATCCTGGATTAACACATAGGATATTTTTTATCCCGGTAGAACATTCCTGTGGGATAATTTCCGACCTCCACGCGAGCGAAGCCGCGGGCAGAAGCTAGTAAGTTTATAATTGAAAACGTTTGAATTTTCTTTTAAAATCTACTTAAGAAGGACGCATGATACTAAAAAGTATAACTCTTGCAATAAATATAATATTTAAAAAATGGAAGACTGACAAAAAAATATTGTACCCTATTTTAACACAGACGTAGCTCTTAAGATGCTACGAAGATGCTACGCGACGCGCCGCTAAATCATTGCAACAGATCTCTGTCACCTACACCGTAGCACGTAGCCGAGCCACGTAGCCAGTCCACTAAGCTTTCACCAACATTTTCATATTTGTAGTAAGCATACACGTAAAATAAACATTCGATTTATAAATATTTATAGCTACATTCCGATTTACCTTTAATCCTCTATTGATGTAAAAGAATGGTGCATAAAAAGTAAAGCGGTGTAGCGGCGCTCATCTGTAAACACTTGACCGATGTAAAGTGTTCAATATCGGTGGGAAATGCTGTGAAAATTCTTTTTACAATCGATCTGTGGGTGTAACCATGAACGTGTGGATTGGTCGGTGGGCGTGGTGGTTGTTATCGGCGACCAATGGGAGCAGGTTGGTGATAAGAGGGTTGGGGGTTGCGCGGTGGGGTAGCGGCAGTGCGCCGGACGGAGCGGCCCGGGTCGGCCGCGTCACCATGCTGGGGGCCATGATGTATCCGGGCACCGAGGAAGCCGAGCTCGAGGACATGCGAGTACCGCCGATACAGCTCGAGCACTTGCCCGAAGTATTCCTATGTACGTAATGTTGTGTGCTATGTGTGAGTGTTCCGTGTGCTGTGCTATTTTCTGTGCTGCGTTTGTAAACGTTGAGCGTGCGCTCGTTTTAGTAGCAATTGTGACGTATAACAGTATGTTGACATGTGAAAACCTGAACCTGAAAACGTTATTTTCAAATCAAAATTACCATAATCAAAATTGAATTTGATCAGCGAAAACGATGACGGGAAAAGTGTATGGCTCTGACATAAGCTACCGAGGAGCTTATTCCAATCCTGTTGAAACTCGTGGTAAAAATATGAAACGCTTTGAAAGCTATTGCTAGGCCCTCTCGACCCTCTGCTGCATATAATTATGAACTACACAACATACGTACGTAGGTACCTAGCTTCCTTCTGTGCATCTTAAAATACTATGCAAATATACTTTACAGCACTTTCGCTTATGACTTGTTATCTAAGTTTAAACAACAGCAGGTACCTAGTGTGTATACCTTATTTAAGAAATTACCTATAATCTAATATTGAAAAACATATCTATATATAAATACCTACCGCTACAGTCAAAGTATTCAAAAGGACGTGGAGTTGCGGACACCAGCTCATACTACCTATTATCTACACATGCTACTAAAAAGCATGTTTGTTTGCCAGCAAACAAGCATGCTGAATTATAGCATGCTCTCCGTGTACGTAAAATGATCATCCTTTTTTAGTAAACACAAGCTGCGGCTAGCATCTGCTAAAAATCCGCACGTTTTTATATTACTCCAAACCATGTGTATTCAAACTTTAGAGATGTTCGTAAAAGTGTTGCTAAAACAGACCACTTTTGTGCGTCTTCATCATCAGATCAACTTAAAACAACACTAGATATTCAGTACGGTCAATTGTCATGAAAACCAAATAAGTTTCTTGCCTTGCGTACCTACAATAAAATCGAAGCAACAAATGACTTTGCATCGTTTAAATACGGTTTAGATGGCGCAACTTTTATTGTTGCTTTGACTTGTGTTATGCTACAGGCTATTAAATAACACCGTATAACCTTTAGTCTTATTTTGCCTCTCGGATTACTAGAAGTAAGATGATTAAACATCGATCACAAGGTGCTGGTCATTCACCAACAGCTGTTACTTGGACAACTTGGCAATTCCATTAATTTGTGCGAAGCTGTAAATGTGATGGAAATCCTGTAAAACCAAACCAAAAGCTGGGCAATGTCATTTAAGGGGTCGGCTTTTCTAACGCAAGTTATTGAATTTAATTTTTGAGGTTTTCCAAATCTGTCAAATGTCAATTTTATTCCACAGATAATATATACCATTGGAAAAATCAGGCCAAAATCAACTTTAATCTTGGAAGCTACTATTGAAGTCTATTAATTTTTCGATGAAAGCTACACTACTTTTCAGCGAAAGGCTTTGAACAGTTAGTTAATTTAGATCATATGAAAAGCTACAGTCTTATAGTTGTGTGTAGTTTTTGCGTTGTTATTCCTACAAAGATACAGCCAGTATGTTTAAAAACGATAAAGCGTTTACTTCGAATGAAATAATTTAAGTGTTCATTGACTTTATGGCTGGATAGAATACAATACAACGATGCCTTGACGCAATCTTCTTTGGATGAAATGGGTGCAGAGGGACCCGAAACGAATAATGAATACCTACTATCACTTGTGGCAAGAAACAGTTTATAGTCCAATAATATCTGATGAAATTTCATCAATCAATCAATTTTATAAATTTCCAACAATCATAACTTGAATAAAACTATTACATTGTAATGGTGCATCCACACCGAAGTAATTTTTTTGAACAACATTTAACATCATGATAACATTAATTAACCATTCATAACTTTTGCGGATTTTTTTATGTTACTAAGCCCGTCACAGACGTAGCTATAATATTTATTAATATGAATCATAGCAAGGCATATTACGACATATTTTCCATATACATTTTCAAGTGACCGCATACGTAGCCATAATATATATTTCTATGACATCCCAAAATATGTCGACATATTATATCTCAGTATATTTTGGCATATTGATACATATTTTAGTTTATTAATATATATTTTGAGGATACGGGTTGTTCCATTTGTTTGATTGCCGATCCTGAACTTCTAAAATACTGTGCAAATTTATTTGATGATACGATTCGTAAATCATGATACAAATTAAATTCACCACGGGTTCTCTTTTGTTTTATATGCGACTGTTCCCAAATGGTTCTATTTTTCGTTCCTGACAAGGCAACATGCATATTAAAGTCGGCACCGGAATCATCTCTGAGGAACTTTCAATTCGATCTAAAAGTAGTGCTCTTCTTGAATTCATTTGGGTACCTAGATTGATTATAGTGTTATTTCAATTTGTACATCCTGTACACAAAATAAGCTTTAAAACCGTGCGCTTGCAAGGACGACCGCAGACCGAGTGAGAGCAAAATATATTAGTAAAGCTCCCGTGTGTGGTAGCTTGCTATACTTATATAAATCATATCTCGATATATTAATATATATTATAGCTACGTCTGTGACAGGCTTAGTTATTGCCCACTAACATTTGTAACGTTACTCCACAAAAAGTAACTACGGTGGGGAGGCAAATCTACAGTGAATCTTGAGGTTGAAAAATTAACCATTAAACATTTGACAAACATTTTAAGGGTTAAAAATTTCGCGTAAAAGAATTCAAATAATCAAATCCAAGCACTTAATTTCTAAGAGGCACTACAAATTGGTACCTGTGGGTACCAATTTGTAGTGCCTCTTAGTTTTATGATTCATTTGATACATTTTCATTAGATACTTGTGAAACTGTCCATTTTATTATTATTACATTGTTTTGGGTTGTGAATTATATTAAAGATTTGTGTTTAATTTGTAGAACTAATCAAATAAATTACGAAGTTAAAATGGCTAAAATATAGGTAGATCAGTAAAATACAAGAAATTGCTACTTTTTATCAGCAAGTATGAGTTATCAATGTTTTGTTTTGACAGATCATAATAGTACAGACGCCAGCACATCAAGCTATCCCTAACTGTCTATTTTTCTCAATTAAAAATGAACCTTATATCTTTGCAATAAAGTTGAAATACTATCAAAGAAATTTGACAGATTGTGGTAACTTGATGTGCTGGCCTCTGTACCTCAACTCGAGCACGAATTTTTACATTTCTGTTGCTAGTGTTGCGCTAGTGACGAACAAGACCTGTAAAATAGGGAACGATTTTTGATAAAACTAAAATCGTTTTCATGAAAGAAATAATAGGCATAATATCTGATCTAGAACTAGCTGTTGCATAAAGTAGATCCTCACATATCAGATAGTTGCGGTTAATATAATTTTATCGGGAAACTGCGAATCGTAACGAATTATTTGAAATCATTAAAGCATAAAAAACAAGCGTGGAAAATGTACCAGAATAATATCCATTGTAAATAAAACTCGTGTAAGTACCTACCTATACGATGTTATGGGTAGATATGCAGGAACGTAACACAATTAATTTATCTAAAGGATACCGGACAAAAATGTTAGGACGTCACATCCAAGTCTGCAACAGCTTAGACAACTTTTTTGTTTGGAAGGTAGGTATCACTGCCATGTTGCTCTGTGCCAATGTGCAAAGTATGACAGTGACAGCTGTTGAACGCGGTTTAGATGTGCTGATTGCGTTCATTTTCATTAGTGAAATCAACCCTAAATACAGAAAATTGCCCAATAAGCTAACAGGTAAAAAAGTGATGTCTTGGTCTCTCAATTGGTAAAGGAAAATGTTGCTGGTAGCCTTATTCGTTATAATACGTCCTTTGTCAAATTCCGTCCGAGGGTTCTCTATTTATTTTAAGTTGAATGGGTTTAATACAATTGTAATATTATCAATATCAGGGGCATCTAAAATCGGTGCATCCTTTTGATGAGGTGCATCTACGTGATATAAAGTGGCGGGGGCATTGTACATACTGTCACATTATTTAACTTGAACTGGAACTGCAAATCTCGTATTGGCACATTTACTTGATGAATGAATAACTACAACAATCATTTTTAACAGTCTACTAACTAGGGGCTGATTTTACCAATGATACTGAACGCGAGCAGCACATCTTAACCGCGTTCAAGACCTGTCAGTGGGCGTACTTGACGGACAGAGCCGTCATCTACCCCGGTCGCGATGGGGAATGGAACTGGCGAGAGATGTCGTGCGGTGTCCCGCAGGGATCGGTTCTGGGGCCGTTCCTGTGGGACATCGGTTACGACTGGGTGCTGCGGGCCGACCTCCCTGACGGCGTCAGCGTAGTTTGCTACGCTGACGACACGCTGGTCCTGGCGCAGGGGAGGTCGCATCAGGCGGCGGCCGACGCGATGACACGCGGGGTTGCGATAGTCGTTGAGAGGATCCGGCAGTTGGGTCTCGAGGTGGCACTGCACAAATCCGCCACCACCAAATAGGCCACCATCGGGATCCCAACTTACGGTAGGAGGGGTTCACATCGGCGTCGAGACCACGATGAAATACCTGGGTCTGGTCCTCGACAGCCGATGGAATTTCGTGGAGCATTTCCGACGTTTGGCCCCCAAGCTGGAACGGACTGGGACCGCCTTCAAGCGGCTCTTGCCCAATCTGAGGGGGCCAAACGCCTCCTGCCGGAGGCTTTACGCGGGAGTCGTGCGGTCCATGGCCCTATACGGGGCCCCGGTGTGGGCGCGTTCATTGCGGCGACGAGCCGCTCACTATCTGAACGCGCCCCAAAAGGTGGTAGCCATTCGGCTAATCCGGGGGTACCGCACGATCTCGGGCGAGGCGGCAAGCCTCCTTGCCGGACTGCCGCCGTGGGATCTGGAGGCGATAGTCCTCGCGCGCCTGTTCGAGTGGCGCGCGGAGGTACTAAGCCGGGGGGAAACTCCGTTTCCGCAGCAAATTGCGGCGGAGCGGACGGACCTCCGGCGCGATCTCATGGCGGCCTGGAAGCAGCGACTGTCGCAACCCAGCGCAGGGCACGCCACGATAGTGGCGGTAAGGCCCCTCTTTGAGGAGTGGCTAGAGAGGCGTCACGGCGCCCTCACCTACCGCCTGACGCAGGTCCTCACCGGACATGGATGTTTCGGGAGGTTCCTGCACATCATCAGGCGGGAGGAAACGCCCGGGTGTCACCACTGCGAGGATCGCCCAGAGGACACGGTAGAGCACACGGTGCAAACCTGCCCCGCATGGGCGGAGCACCGCCGTGTCCTCGTAGAGGCGATCGGCGGCGGCGACCTCTCGCGCCCGGCCCTGGTGCAAGCCGTGGTCCGGGGCGAGAGGGAGTGGGAGGCAGTCACCTCCTTCTGCGAAAAAGTTATGCTCGCGAAGGAGGTGGCGGGATGGGAGAGAGAAAGGTCCTCCCGTCCCAGCCGCCGCAGGAGACGCCCCGGGCGTCGGGAGCCACGTGACGACTCCCGGCCACCGTAGGCGCGGGCCTGCGGACGGTGAGTAATGGGTGACTCACCGTCCGATCAGCACCAGACCCGTGCCGTACGGCGCGTATATGTTCCACGCGCGCCTCAAAGAGATGTCAGCATATGAAGGGGCCCCTCAGGGCCAAGCCTGCCGGGTAAGCGGGATTGTCCGAAAGGGTTACCGCTACCCCGGAACATAAAGGGCTACGAAAGGAACATGGATGGGTTTTAGTCAGTAAGAGTCTGACACTCCCTTCCGCTCCACCCAGAGCGGGAGCAGTCATTGAATGATTTCCCAGCATTAAAAAAAAAAAAAAGACCTGTCAGTGTCAATATTTTACAAAAAATAACGACATAGACAGCCTTTAAACGGGGTTTATGTTCTGCTCTCGTATAGTTTCATTTGTCAAATTCGCCATAAATAGTTCAAAAGCATAATGATACATCATCTGCCTGCCTTTTCCTAACTATGTTGGGGTCGGTTTCCAGCCTAACCGGATGCAGCTGAACACCAGTATTTTACATGGAGCGACTGTCTAAGTGACCTCCACAACCCAACCTCTTACCCCTTTGTAAGACTGGCTGTCAGATTTTCGGGCTTTTGACGACCCGTAACGACTGTCAAAGATGTACAAATGACAGCCGGGACCAACTGCTTAACGTGGTTTCCGAGGCACGAAGGAGTCTCGATATGTAAAAATGGTCATCCATCCACGGCCAACCCCGGCAAACGTAGCTTAACCTGATGGATCGACCTGTGCGGTTGTTAGTACTTAGCCACGAGCTCCTCAAGAAAAGCATAATTATACATGCTTACCTTATCACGGAGGACGGATATGACGAAGTAAAGCTGGCAGCAGCATCTTTCTTTGCCAATTGAGAGACCAAGACATCACTTCATCAGTTGGCTGAACGCGATCAGTACATGTAAAAAACGTCCAATAGTTGTCAGTGTCAACATTCCCTAAGAATTATGAGTATGACAGTGACAACTCTTGAACGTGGTTTAGATGTGCTGATTGCATTGGGTTATATTGATAAAAATATAATGATCTGAAATCAGCCCTTAGTGAACAGTTACACTGGAAGTTTTTTTCACTTATTTTAAGTAAGGCAGGTAAGGTTGAAGTCTTCTCATTTTACCAGTACGGATTTAAGTAATGTTTCAAAAAACCTCAGGGGTTATTTATACATGGCGTAATAAAAGAAAAAATCGGTTGATATACGTTCCCATAGTCTTTATTTACATTTTGCACTAGGTATCGTTTAGGCCTACAAACTGCGTAGGTGTCGTTGTTCATGCTGACGATACAACACTTTTTGCAAATAGCGCAGTGATAAATAAGGCGCCCGCGCCGTGGTGACCCAGTGGCATCCGAACCCAGGCAGGCGCTTTACTATGTGTAAATAATTTCAAAACGGTGAAGGAAAACATCGCGAGGTAACTGGGACCAGAACTAAAAATTCGAAGACATGTGACATCTACTAACTCGCACTGGGCCTGCGTGCGTTTCACTTCTTCTAAAAGAAAGGAGGTTTGTGTCCCAGTGGGAACATTGTAGGCTGATTTTACTGTCATCATAGATAACTGTAGACGAAGTAAAAGTTTTAGGCGGAAGTTCTCTTGCCAAAGTCGTTTCCTTAAATATACATATAGTAGTGAAGACGAAGTGACGAAAATTGAAAAGAGTGTCAATGCTAAGATGGTTAGGTCATGTTGAGAGCATAAATGAAAGGCAATAACAAAAAGTATTTGCAAAGCAGAGGGCAAGCCCTAAAAGGACATAAATATAGTGACCTTATTGGTGATGTTCTTCAGAAAGGTCAAGTGCGTAGTACTCGCAACTGGTGGTCGTATATGACCAGATATATGAATGTAAAGGAGTATATGAGGATTGTAGCAAGTCCAGCTGGTGTCCTGTAGTTTCTGTCTATCTGTTTATTAAAGAAGGTGTGGGTTTATGTGCTTATGTAGTCGCTGCCGTCTGTCGGCCGCGACGTTTATGTGTTGGAAAGATTAAAAATAATTCCTTTCTTAATTTTTATTCTAACTGGATTTTTTTTTATGCTATATTTTTATAATGCTCTTAACAATGGAAGGCACTCTTTGCATCGTTATCATCAATCAGTGGAACGACGTTCTCTGCTTTCTGTGCTTCTCGCATTCAGCAAGACGCTTCGACACTGACAAAAAAAGAAGTTAAGTACCTACTACCTAATCTGTTTTTCGGCAATTTGATGCTCTACGGCACTATCACACGAGTTACTGGTTATCTGGGATCGAGATATGGTAGAGGTAGCAACAATATTCCATTCATACTGTCACGTTTGCAGATCATCAAAATAGACATTTAACGTTTCGATAAACTGATTTTCAGCATTTCATTAGTAGCTAAGAGTTTATTTTCTTTAAGTTTTAGTTAGGTTAGTTTATTTTTGTTTTTGCTTAGTTCTGAATGTTTATATTAAATATTAACATAATTATACTTTTGTTCTGATTTTAATTTAATATGTTAGAAAATTAAAGTATCAATCGACTTTTGTTGGACAAAGTACCAAATAAAATAACACACAGTTTGGCAAACTTGTAAACGTTATATTTCGCCGTTAAGTACCTCGGTTAGTCTCTTTATCTAGTACGTTTTTACAGCTAAGTTTCTCTGAACCTTGATATCTTGAACCCTCACGAAGGAAGTTATGTTATACTTTTATAACAAGTCTTAAATGGGTGAAGTTTGAATGGGATTTTTTTAAAACCACTCAGTCGTGTCGCGGAAAAACTGCTACAATGAACCTTATACCGTGTGTCTAAGAACTCTGTGTATGTTGCAGCCAGTATCCCGAAATGCGGCGGCTGTCACGAGATGATCGTGGACCGCTACGTGCTGAAGGTGTCGGATCGCACCTGGCATGCCGGCTGTCTGCGGTGCGTGGAGTGCCGCGCTATGCTCTCGGGCAAATGCTTTGCAAGGAACAACCAACTCTACTGCACCGATGATTTCTTCAAGTAAGCATCTTTTACTAAGTGATTTAATAAGTGTGAATTTGACTATTCTTGTGGACGCTCCCACAATGTGAAGACTAAGAAAGTTAAATGGCAGCATTTATTTGTTCTGGTAGTAGGAGTTTGTGTTTTACAAGATTAACTTTGTTAAAGTAGGCCGAAGGGGGATTATATAAAAATTTTAGCTATTTTGTTTGACCTGTGAAATTACTTAAGTAGGTACTTGTATCTGGCAAGCTACGTGGTTAAAGTTGGCCCAACGATGTTGTTACTAATAAAATTGCGTCCCAGTCCAGCAAACAAAGAATATTGAACCACAAAGTTTGTTCTTTTCCTTCTTCTGCCAGAAACAGCACAGTTTTTGTAGCTCATTTTCTTTAGTAGTTTGCTGTGTGTAATAGCGTCTGTCACGTTGATAATGTTGTTGTGATTGCGGCTGTTGTCCTAGGCGGTTCGGCACCAAGTGCGCTGGCTGCGGGCAGGGCATCCCCCCCACACAAGTGGTGCGGCGTGCCCAGTCGCACGTCTACCATCTCCGGTGCTTTGCCTGCGCCGCTTGCGCAAGGACGCTCAATACGGGCGACGAGTTCTATCTCATGGAAGATGGGAAGCTAGTCTGTAAACCTGACTATGAAGCAGCGAGAGCGAAAGGTATTTATGCAATCTTATTTATTGAACACTACTATGCTTTCTACGTTTTTAATTTATTTTGTCAATTTGTTTTATAAATTCTCTCTTCAGTATTCTTATAGCTGTGGAGGCCAGCAGCATGTTAGCGTAGTGATAGTTGAAGTATAATTATTGATTCCATTCCTTCCTTATTTAAAACATCACGGAGTAGATAGAACAAATAATTACTGTATCTTCCCTCTTCTATAAACAATTATTCACTCCTTAGGAAAAGAAAATGGCAAAATCTACATCAAAATCACTTCTAATGTGCAATGTCCAGGCGGCGAGGGTTCCTTAGACGGCGACGCTGCGAGCAAAAGGCCGCGGACCACGATCACAGCCAAGCAGCTTGAGACCTTGAAAAATGCCTACAGCAGTAGTCCGAAGCCGGCGCGGCATGTCAGAGAACAGCTGGCTCATGATACGGGGCTGGATATGAGAGTGGTGCAAGTCTGGTTTCAGAACAGGTGAGTTAATTTGCCTTTGCTTTTGTTCGTTGGGGGGAAGAAGGATGATAGTGTAGGGCAGAAAATTATGTTAAAACAGCTTCAGTAGGGGTGCAACGATCACGGTGGAAAAAAAAATTGTCGCAATATTAGTCACAGGTTGATGTACTAGGGAAGGGTGCGGAGCTATAAATATGAACATTAATGCAATTTTAACATTTCATCCTGATATAATGACTTTGTGGCACTATAAACCGGGTTAAATTCGCCATAACTGACATTTATTTCTTTTACGACGTTGAAAAATTAGACATGCAAACCGAAGTAACGCCTCTTTAACCGTACCGAATACCGAAACATTCGATATCTGTAACCAATGTTAGTTGCGCAGGGGCACCTATCGAGTGGTTCGAGTTAACGAAATGATTTTGAAATGGTCAAGTGAATTAACAAGACGTAAAGAGAGATTAGAGCTTTTATGGCCACGCAGAGCTAAACATTAAAATGTTCAGTAAAATTTATGTAGGCAACTACTACAAGCAAATGCGTCAGTTAGTGCTTTGGAATAAATCGACAATGGTATAGCATGATGGGCCTAGTTTTAGTACAACTTGTAGTATTGCTACAGTGTGTTAGGTTAAATGAGGAACATACTTTCAGGTTGTAGTACTCATGGAAATCAACAACTTTGTCCATGAGACAAACTCTGAAATATGAAAAATAGAAATCAGCTGTGCATCTTGACGAATTATGCGAAGATAAATGTACTGAACAGCTGATTTTTGTATGATTTCAGGATAGTTCCATAATCAAAGTTGTTCATTTTCATGAGTATAGTACCCCCTGTCCCTGTGTAAGTATGTCCCTCGTTTAACCTAACACACTAAATATTCGTTTCAAAATAATGGCCTTTGATGAAATCTTAGAAGGACAATATACAAAAGGTATTTCTCCGAAGGCTACGCTGTGATCAGTTTTCTTTGAGAACTTTACTAATTCCGTGCATTTATAAGATTTCGTGGCCATGAGCCTTTGTAGGCAGCAGGTTACACCCATGCAATTGATCTACATAGCATTTAAGAGAAATCCCGACGCGTGACTTGCTTTTAAGTCAGGCTTGCCGCCATAATATTCTTGTTGACCTACAAATTTGAAAGTTCTAACTTGGTTGAGACTATTTATTTTATGCAATAGAAGTTTACTAGATAGGTAGTAGGTAAACTATTAGTATTTTTTAACTATCAAGAATAACATATTTTATCCTCGATTTTGTTTCCATTTAATATTGTAAAGACAGTGGTTGACCTCTAAAACTAAAAGTTTTCATCGGTTTTTCACGATTCGAACTACATAAATGTATTGTCGTATTCGCTGACATTCTCATGACAAAAGATACTGACTTATCCCCTGATTCTGACGTGTCTATCATGAAGGTCTGCTTACAAAAGCACGTCCTTTGGATATTTGCGTATTGTGTATCTACGGCAATGTTTGTTGGTATGTTTGGGAGCATAGTCACGGAACTATGTTGTGTCGCGCGCGACTGGCCACAGTCACGGCAGCGGTCACGCCGGTGGTCACGCCCTGCACATCGGCCTCGCCTCGTAAACGTGAACGCGATATCACAATGCTCGACTTCTTTACTTTATGTGCTTGATATAACTACAATACGTGCTCATGCTAAACATGTTGTTAGCGTTTCGCATTATATTGGCATGCCTTTTAGAAACTTCATTTTCCTAGCATTTATATACTTAACTACCTCGTAGGTATCTTTAGACATAATATGAAGTTATAATGCTAACACTTTTCATGCTCTTTTGAATTTTTGCTAACAAAAACGATCAGAAACGTTACTATTTCAAAATTGTATGGGTCGGTTAGATATGTTTATTTCCATCACCGGTCACTTTGTATCTGGTACAAGTATATAGAACTGGATTTCCCAGGGGCAGTAGAGTAGAGGTGGAGGGAAGTGGAATATGAAATCAACCCATTTTTTAACTGTTAAGAGGTTGTTTTAAAGCGAATGCGCAAATTCAATTTGCAGGTCAGTTTCAAATTGACTCTGACTTGCAAATTGCAAAAAAAGCAAGAAAATTAAACTTAACATTAATTTTATTGTTTTAATCACTTTTGGAGTCGGTAATTTAGTCAAAGAGTTGACGCTAGTTGCCCATTCCAAAACGTAGATCTCTATTGAGAAGCAAAACACCGCAGTTTTATTAAGAATTAAAAAGTTTATGTTTAATAAGTTTTATTTAAATTTATTGCTATTTAGTGCTGGCAGTTTTCTTGCAGAAAATAGTGTGGATGCCATTAAGTTTTTTTCTTTTCTTTTTTTTATGGTCAAATGGCAGTATGTGGAGTTTTTTGACGATTTCGGCCAGTTCACATTTCATTAGAAAGGTACAAAGAGGTTTCCCAAGAAGTATTTATTTCAATTCTTTGACAGTTATAATCAAATCATGATAATTATTTTGAGGCTTGTAAATATATATTTATTCACTATAAAATCTGGTTTGTTCCTCAACACTGGATTATATACACAAAATTCTTTTACTAGATAGTCGCAAAATTCAGCTACTATTTATTTAAAGAATTTCCATTAAGGGGACTTATTCAGATTGGACCATAAACTTATACAAATTACGAAGAAGGCAATTCGGGACAATGTATCAATAATCCACATGAGGTACATCGCAGCACGCGCTTCCCTCCCAGCGGACTGGGCGGAGGTACTTTAATTAATCAAGCTCTTTGTTGAAAGCCGGCGCCCCGCAGAGCGCTAATAACAACACACGCAAAACATGCGACGGGGTGTTTTGTTTATACATCGAATATACGATTATTTGTTTAAATCGAAAGTAATCGAAGCGTTATAACGAGTTTGCGTTATTAAATCAAAGTTCAGTCATTATTCGAAGTGCCCATCGTTGAAAGTAAACAGGGTTGTAGTTTGTGTATCATCATTGTTTGAGGAAAGCTTTTTATGCAGGCATGCTTCTGTTGTTTTTGCAACGAGTGCAATATTATCGCTTCAGATGTTTGTTTTAAAGTTACAATATTATTGATTGGTTTATGATGAATTGATAAGTGTAACTATGTATATGTAAATAGGTAAAGAGTCACATTCTTCACTCATCTCTTTATTACTTACTTTTACAATTAAATTTGGATATAAAATACCTACCAATATTTTATTTTAAAATATTTTTAGCGTCTGCTCGCGACTTCGTTCTCGTGGAATAGCGGATGCCTACGTCATAGTAATTAACTGTATGCCACGAACCTATCCGTCCAGTGGTTTGGACAGTGGTTGGTCGTGATGGTGGTGGTGGTTAAATCACTTTCTATTTTTATATAAACCGATTATTGTGTTGTGAATTATCTTTTTAACTGTCAGTGAAATAAAGAAATAATTTTGAATAAAAACTCTCTCTTTTTGGATTGATAAGAAAACGGAACGGAACTTTTTTGGTAAAAGTCTGTTTTTAGAAATAAAAAGTTCATAACATAAAGGTTTGCTCTCAGCATATTGATAGTGCTGCCAACTTTCTTACAAAAAATGCGTTGGATGCCATTAAGCTTTATTTTTTTGTTTGTTGTTTTTTTTTTGACAAATGGTATTTGCGAATTATTTGGACGACTTCGGCCAGGTTTGTAAGTTACATGTCAGACACAAATGAGTATTTCTAAAAAGTTAAAGTTTAGTAATTATTCTTTATGGTTAAATATAAATAGAATTGTAGTGTCACAACAATCGGCATAAAGCGGTTTTCTTTTGATTTTAAATATATAATAATTGTAGGGATCCCTTGGAAGCTTTTTACTAATATTTATACTTTTGCCAAAATATTAGATTCATGCTTTTGCCCATACATAGGTACAAAATCCGTTTGTCGCTCGATGGGATCCGACCCATGTTTAGCAGATCGATATTCTTAAAGTACCTAAGTAGGCTACTAGTAAAACTGGAACATAACTCGGAATTCAAAACTCAGATCTTGTCTTTACAAAATAAACATTATTCTCTTCTTCTTTCTCTTTTTCTTTTTGTCTTTAGTAGGCTACTTGATGTAGTGCAGCTTAAAATATAATGTAGATTTGTTTTCATCAACATCATACATTTTACCCAACAGACGAGCAAAAGAAAAGCGGCTAAAGAAAGACGCGGGTCGCACGCGCTGGTCGCAATACTTCAGGTCTATGAAGAGCGGGAGTGGCTCTCCTCGACATGATCGGCTGCTGGATAAGGACGAGCTCAAGATCGATTTGGACTCGTTTAGTCATCACGGTAAATATTGTTTTTCTTCACATTGGTATTGATGAGAGTTATAATATCTACATTTAATTTAGGCGACTCTAACCAGTTCATAAAATGCTTATGTTAAGAATGTGATGGGTGCCGACAATTTTAACAAATTCCATGTGTGACTCCTATTTTCACAGTTTCATTTGACGATTAGCCGGTTAGCAGTATCTACAACTAAATATGTAGTTTTAAGAACCATTACCCTAAATATATATTATGTACATTTTCATCATATTCTGAACGAAGTCTAATAAAAGCACTAATATTTCAGAGCTGAGTAACGACAGCTACAGCACCGTAGCGCTGGGAGGCGAAGAGGGCTCCCCTGCCGGAGGGGGGGCGGCGGCAGGGGGGGCTCGCTACGCCGCTACGCCGCCTTACCTACGCGCGCATTCACCGCCACATCCACACTACCACTACCCACCTGACCATCTTGTTTACACCAACATAGGTAAGTAAAGATACTGACATGATAACATAGAATCTATGAGCATGACTTCCCTATCGGTGGGCGTAGGAACCCGCTACGCCGCAGCGCCACCGCTAAATGCGCGTACTCATCCGCACTACCACACACCCGCCTGACCATCTTGTTTATACCAATACAGATCAGTTAGTGGTATGATGTAGTAACCACCAGTACTACGTAGGATAGCGGTACGACACCGGCACGGAACGCGGGCGTAGCTTCGCTCGTAGCAGCTGCTACGCGACTGATATACCTGTGTGTTTTGTGCGTGAAGTTTTTTTTTATATAAGCAATGTGCTTAAATTAAAACATCAATATTGGTTGTAGATTTCCCAGATTGTTGTAACTCTGCTGCCATATCTGTCAATAAATTAAACTGATTACAAGTTTCGTATTTGACAGGTCAAGCGATGAGTGGTGCTGGGATAGGCGGGGCAGGAGGCGCGGGTGGTGCATCAGATCTGAGCAGTTCATCATCCCCAGCGGCGGGTGGGTACCCGGACTTCCCGCCGTCGCCGGACTCGTGGCTGGGCGAGGCGCACCACTATTCGCCGCGCGCCTTCCCCTAGCGGCGGCCGCCGCCGGCGCACGCGCAGCCCACCCCGCCCGCGCCCCCGCCGCCGCCCCCCGTCCCCCGCGCCTCCTACCCGCACATGCTCGCACAGCCACTCGAGCTGGTCGTCAAGCGCGAGCTGTGATTGCACTATTGAACTGAACATTATCACGCACAGGACGTTTATGAAAGTTTGAATTGCTGCATCCCTAGCACAGATCACCACAGTTGTTTGTAACGCTCATTGCCAGTCCATTTAAAGATTGCTCGCTGCAGCAGCGCACACTGAAATGCACTGAACTTGAATGAATTTAAAGTGGTGGTGGTGGTTGCACATTGACGTGAGTGTAGTTGTCGTTGTTCGATGTTCCACAAGACTTGCAATTTTGTATATAAGAGACTTACATTGACTTACAATGCATACAATAAACCCTCGAATTTGTTTGTCACTAAACTTAAAGTTACTGCTGTACTTACCTACATATGTATAAATAGGTAAGATTCCTACATTGATGTTTTGTTAAATGTATCTTTGTGATCGTGCCATTCGTTTGGAATTGTAAAAATATAATATATAAATATGTGTACATAAAGTACGAGCACAAGATAATGATTAAACGCCTTATACTAGCAAGGTACATTGTTGTAAATAAAATATGATTATAGAGTCATTGATACATTTTAAGATGTAAGAGTACCAAATTTAACATATGTACATTATTATAATAATGATACAAAGGAAAATATTATTAATATTTATTTAATATTCGACAGAAATTATCACAATATTGTACATAGAAATAATGTAACATAAGTAATAATAGCTGATATAGGCAAGTCCATAGTGATTATAATACTTTGTGCAAAAAATCTAGTCGACAGATGAATGGTATCTATATAAATAATTGTACATGTAATTACAATAAAGTTTTATTTACAACTTATAAACTATCAGTACCTATGGTCTACTAAATATTTATAGTTCCGTCGTGGCCACTCCCCAGTACTGTTGCATGCGACCTTCGAGGTCTAGGGAGTCTTGTGTTGATTTCTCCTGTATCACAGCAAAGTCGTACTCCAGGTGGTAAGGCATCAGCCGCTGCAGTGACCCGAAGTACGCTGCGTTCGGACCTCCGTTCGGTAACCTCCCGGAACCGAAACGGAAATCAGGCTTCAGTGCTGTGCCGAACGATCTCGCACTACCAAAATGTTTTGACAAGAACGGCACACCTTTTGATTGTTTTCCAGTTAAATGTAATTGCGGGCTACTTTCCGATAATCCTTTCAAATTTCTAAGACTACTGACATTCGACTTGATCCCCTTTGATAGGTTATCCAATTCCTTGTCAAATAACATCTGCGTGTTTTGCTCTAGCATGTACTCCCAGCATTTGAATTGCTCCTCAGGGTTGGAAACTTCGTCGTGCCTGTGGTCTTCCTCCTTATCTTCTTCGACTCGCACACGTATGGCGCGAGCGACGCCTCCACGACAACTTCTGCGTTCGGAAGCTTTGGCTTGTGATCGGACGCTGGCGTAGTGTTGGTGACTGACTGCTTCACTAGGCGGACGGTCGCTCTGGCCGCTTGGAGATGATCGGTCACTGCTCGGCTTCGGCGGCGTCACTGAGTGGCAACATGGTTCCAAACGTGAGCAGCAACAATCCGATCGACACACGGACTTATTACTGTTTATAGTCTGGCGTAGCTCTCGCATTAGCAGGTCCACGTCCGAGCGCGCCGCATCAAAGCGAATAATTAACACAGATATACAGTCCTCTACGCCGTAGCTTTGTGCCAGATCCTGTAATCTTTTAGCCGCAAGCACTGGATTGCGTTCGGCTCGAACTTCAGACACGGCGGTTTCCATACTGACGGCATTCCAAAATTTACCATTCCCTAATATTAAAAACTCATCGTCTTCTTTTATGACTGTTTGTATGACGTCAGGATCAGGCACTGTGTTAGGATACCTCGTCGAATATCCTAGTCGTTTATTATTTTCAATACCCAAACTTAGGGGTCCGTTTCGTCTGCTTAGAACTGCTTTTGTATCCCCCACATTGGCAAGTCTCAGGCTATACTTCCGGGCTGTATGCCCAAATCCATTTTCTTGCGCAGTTATGGGAGACAAGTGACACATAATTAAACAGGCACCTTTCCTCTGCCCTTTTTCTTTTAATTCCCTATGTGCGGATAAGACAACATATTTCATGTACTCGTTTACTGTTTCCTTTATAGATTTCTCCTCAAGCACGAGTCCGGGTATGCACGTTTGTAAAATTTTTGGCACTTCGATATCGGTTTCACCATCAATGATTGCAAATAAACCTTCTCTGTTGCAGAAGGCCGGAAGACGAATTTGAGCACAACATAATTGTAACGACTTATTCGGGCATTCGGAAAATCCTGTGGTCCAAGGGGTTGAACCATTTAACTCTTCGTGGTAACCACTTTTTTGTGTCCAAGGTAAAGAATGTCGTCCGGTGACATCAACTAAACTAAGAGGACGTTGACACCTGTAAGCGCTGAACTGCGAAGGATCTACTTGTAACTTCTTGTTACACGATATATCTAAAAACTTTAACTGCTTTGGGGCAAGAAGTCGTAAATCTATACTATCCAGCTCGTTGTGAGCGAAATCTAATATTTTAACAGATGCACTGCATGCAAACATCGGAACAGAGCGTAATCTGTTCGAATGTGCTCTCACTATTTTGATATTATTTAGCTGTGGTAAATTTTCAGGAAGTCTCGAAAGGCAGTTCCCAGATAGGACGAGTTCTTCAATATCTGGCCAAAAGTTGATGCATGTTTCTGGTAGGTTTGTCAAACAGTTATATGCTATGTGCAGTATCTTTAATCCTCTGAAGGCTACTATAACATCTGCTACTTCATCGGTGAGACAATTTGCAGTAAGGTAGAGTCGTTCTAGACAATGGGAGGACGGTCCTCTCGCGTGTGGTAAGCGACTTAACCTGTTGTTTGTGAGATTTAAGACGCACATTCTATCACAGGCAGAGAAAAAGTTTTCTGGTAAGGATTGTATGCAGTTATCGTGGAGGAGTAATTCTCGTAACGGTGACCTCAGTCTTGGCATGGAAGGTATGCAGGATATTTTGTTGTGTGAGAGGTGAAGGCTGCTCAGACTGGACAGTTCGCTGCAGAACAGGTGCTCTGGCAGCGAGGTGAGCTGGTTGTTGCTGGCGTGTAGCGTGGTGAGATCGGAGCAGCCGCTTAGCCATTGCGGTAAGGACGTCAGTTTGTTGTGCGACACGTCGATTTCGACTAGATTGATCGGTGGTACTGTTGTTGTTAGGGTTTCAAGTTCTGAAAACAAAGGAAATGATTGGATTATTATTTTGAATCCTGAAAGATGTATATGGAAGACCTGCCTTCATCTTATCAGATGAAGCCCGTTTAACTTACTAGCGACTAGAATTTTAGATAACTTACGGTTATGTGGAGCGCGCAATGTCTTTAGCATGGCGCCGTGCAACGCAAGATGCTGCAACGTGTTGTGTGCTGCGTACAACTCACGGAGACCACGCAACGCTGACACAACTAGCACTTCTACACTGTTGTGGGAGAGGTCTAGAGATACTAGGTGCTGGAACAGGACATATAACCTTGGTTGTAGAACAGGACATGGCTTGCAACTACCCGATAATAAGGGCTTACATTAGAACGTCAATCAATCTGTGTCATAATTAGGATCTGGGTTCATGACAGGTAATGCGTAGGTAATTGGATGGCAATCGGAAACAGAAAAAATGGGCTATAATAGATATTTTATACAAACGTAGCTAATAAACCGATTATCAAATGAGCGCAATCATTGTAAATCATTGTAAATGATTGCGCTCAATTTTATAATCGATCAGTAGAAAACGTTATAGCGTGTGAGATCTTCGCAACATTTTACACGCGGTATTTTTTTCTAGGTTAGATGCTACTTGATTAACTGCAGAAATGTAAAAATTTCAAGTGCTGATAGAATCTACGGCATGCTGACCATGGCCTCCGCTACAAACGGACATCCGAACTGATTCAGTGACCTACAATATTCATGAAACAGTAGATACTTATTGCTACGTACCTCATAGTTTCCAAGTATGATGCTTCCTTTGAGCTTGTTGTGTCGCAGGTCCACGGTGGTGAGGGGGGCGCGGTATTCTGATTTATTTTCGTCGTCGGGCGCCATTTGTGGTTTGTTACTGGTCTGAAATGTGGAACGGTACACTATTAGTTGTACATCAATAACTTGTTATTACATTACTTTCTATTTAATTATTCTAGACTCTAATTGATAAGCCACTTACAAACTTTTCAGTTTTGCAGTTTTATAGATTCACGAGATTACACGACTTTACACGATTAAACACGAACTGAAACCGCATGCTTGCAAATAGAATGCGAATAAGACATAGGTTTAATACGTCTAACCTTTATATTTTGCTACCGATCTTTTTAGAATTAGAGCTCATTAGATAATCGTTATTTCTGAAAACTTATCCGTGACAGTTGAAATGTCGATTATAACGAACAATCATAATATTTCACGGTACGCTAACATTACCATGGCTACGCTAAAACAATTTTCATTAGGTTACGGTTGCTAGACCTGCAAATCGAACTTCAAGACATTATGACCCTCCATGTCTGGATGTACGAGTATAATCGACTAAACGTAAAATTTGCGTTACACTGCTAAAATACGAACAGTGTCAAGTGGCTCAACAACTAAAGTCCGTGATTGTACACTTAGGAATAAATCAAAGGAGTTCCAAAGTGATACATTCGGGAATTTATTTGATATCGTTGCCCACCGTAGGTATGTGGCGTTAAAAACATATTTAACAAGAATGTATAATACTAAAAGGAAAAAAAAACATATTTTAGGACGATTATAGGCGAGTCCGTTCTCCAATAGTGGAACAATTTTTCGCAACAAAAAAGTATTCAGACCCAAGGTCGTAAATTTTGAATGAATTACCCCAAAACTTGTGATCAGGTTTTGGTTTGCTACGAGTGTTCTTAGTCGAGGCAGTCGGAGTGCGCAGTCTACAGATCGCAGTTCGTTGTCACTCACTTTAAGCTCTTCTAATCTGAAAGTAGGAGAAAATAAGTATTTATTAAGGGAACATACAACTCCCTAACAAAATGACAAAAATGAAAACCTATTATTTGAGAATTGAGCGGTGACCGTATTGCCCAAATTCAGTAGCCCCTAAAAAAAAAATTTCTGCATTCAGGTATTTAGTTCCATATTTATTTTAAAATACGTGCATACATATCGTCACGCCTGTATTTCAAAGGTTTAGGCAGAGGTGTAAACCCACATTCCGCCAGTTATGTTCAAAATCCCATATAAAAGGGGTCGATCCTTTTGCCACAAATAAAACCGGGCTGCTACTGAGCAATTCCAAATTGAAAAACACAATAACACTTTGGCCGACCCGGGAATCGAACACAGGACCTTATGATCAGCAGTAGCGTTTGCGTCCACTACACCAACGAGGTTGTTAGTATTTTTGGTGCTTATTATTAAAGTAATCTTACTCCAAACACAACAAAAGCATGATACAACAGAGCATGTGAATTGTGCAAAAATGCATATAGACTCAGAGTTGAATGTACCTGCAAATTAGTATATGTAAATGAATGTTAGTTACAGAGCTGACACAACAAGTCTATTTGTTATCCAACGACGTAACAGAGATTTTATCGAGACGTGACGAACAGACTGTGGATAAGTCTAAGAGAATCTAACAAAAACATTACAACAGCTAACTAGAAAGTTATGTTGTTGATACTAACAACAAGTTTACTTGTAGAAAGAAATTAACTGATAAATCATATTTTGGATGTGTTATCTTAATAGTGGTTGTAAATGCTACGAAAAGCATTTTTGAGATCATTATAAACTGTGTAAGAAGCTATAGAATTTTAGACTTTCCACAAAAAAAAAACTGAATTACGACGTAGGTATACCTATAAAAACAAGATGGTTATATTATATACGAAGAAGACAATTCTGAATCTGATAATTGTACCTTATCAAGAAAAGCGCCATATTCTTATAAGAATAATATCATTGCATCATTTAGATTCAACAATAGATTTTCACTATTTCGCAGCTCTTTAACTGAGACCGCGCATGTTAATGTGTGACCCACTAGTTCGGACACCGTGACCAAATGCAATTAGAAGCTTTTTTTACTAATAATTCTTACACTTAAACATATTTAAGTAGCGCTATACTTGGAAGGAAAGTATTGTTTCGTGTTTTTAATTAGTATTTAACTTAACGAATGACTTCCACGATTTCCTCTTGCAGAACTATCGAAGGATAGATTTATCAAGAATTTACACATGACTAAATTTTAATATAAATTAGAATTTAGTACTTATGTTTACCAGGAAACCTCATTATAACCGTATCCGATTGAAATATATTCATATTCAACTGATTGTAATCAAGAATCACTCTCGACTGTTCTTCTTTATGTATGCTATAAAGTATTCTAAACAAGCCTTCATTATAAAGAGTTTCTTATCTTATCTTGGTGTTGAAAGTTGATTGAATCTATTTGCTTATTAACACCAGTAATGGTTTCAGTTTCAGAAACTATGGACATAGTAGGTACTATAGGTGTGGTGACCCAATAGTAATGGCCCCGACTTACGAGTTGTAGCTCGTGGGTTCGAATCCAGGGTCTCTCAAATCAGTGAAGGACAACATCGTGAGGGAACCGGAATGTTCTGGAACCAAAAATTCGAAGACATGTGACCTGCACTGCGCTAGCTTGGTGGATTACGACCCACTCTCCCTCACAGAGAGGAGGCCTATGCTCAGAAGTAGGTGCGTTGTAAGCTTATTATTACGCTATGACGAATATACATAGGTACTCGTAGGTTTTTCCCTGAAACTAAGGTTGTGCTTCTCTATACTTTAAAATATCAGCTCTGCTGTCATATCTTCATCAATTTTCAGTTTTAATTTTTTACAAGCAAATATTGTAACAATTTTCCAAATTTTGCTGACCCCAAACTTGACCCGTAAAAGACATCAACGCATTTTAACATTTATTATTTATGTAAGAATTAGGGATAATTTGTTAATTGTTTCTTATTATTACTCTGTTTAAGGGTCAGGGATCTTCGTTGTCGAATTCTTAAGTGTTTTAGACGAAGCTAACTCTAGAAATATTATTGCGACTCAATTTTTTCTTGGTTTTCTGTACCATTTCGTTTACACATTATTAAAACACCGTCTTAGTTACATACCTTTTAACTTTTTAAACCCATTTTTTATTAAATGATTTTCACGCAGTGATTGTCATCTCGAGGTGACATGACAATGTGGACTTATGCAGCAACGAGAGCGACACGTGCTAATTACTGGGTAAACAATTATTATGTACAAGTTCATAACTGTTGACCGACATAAAAAGGACGGTAGTCTGACTTTGCGGTAACATAAAATTCTTATGGTGAGGAAAATTACATGGAAAATACAATTTCAAGTTTCGTCTGAGATATGAAAGGTACACCCTAGAAATTTGTTCGTTCTGTTTGTAATTTTTTCGTCAATATAAATAAGTTAATTAAGTTATGGTAGAAGTCAAACACGGACTTCAGTAAAACATAGGACTTATAAAGCACTATGGTAGAGTTGAGCTGATTATGAAGAATACGAGACGACAAAAGTATTCTCATACAGCCTTCTTCTGTGATCTGACCTAATAATGACTTACCAGGATTAGGTAAAATCAAATTATAAAGAGGTATCGTAACTGTAGAACAAACTAAAGAACCAAGTTAAAACACATTCACTGTTCCACCAATACATCACTAATTATGAACGTTGCACCGTTAAAATATACGTGTTGCAATCGAAAACATGTAATTATTCTTTAAAATAATAAAAACAAATAATACTGCTAACTTAAAGTAGGTGTGTGCGCAGACTGACCGCGGTTGCGCCGGCGCCGCCCCGCTGACCAAGCGACTGAAGCAACTAGACTCGACTCCAACCACCATTGATGTTACATGCGAGCATTGTTGTGGCTCTATCTATCAATGAATCTATGCAATACCAAACTATATCTACCATACATGTATCATGTTTCTTCATACAGACTTCCTTTCATCGGATTTTATTTTTGCAGATTATAATGTCTTTATTACGAAATGGCGATAAACTTTGCTAGATAGTTCAACAAAATGGCCTTCAATCATTTTTGTTTGGACCTATTGAAGTACTACTTAGTTGTGGCTGCGACGTAATCATGACAAAAAAAGTTAGAAAAGTCCAACCACTGAACCAGAAATAACTCATTTCACAATGATTAAGGTAATATTGATTGCATGTATGTTTTTATGTAATTGTTACACATAAACAACTTCGTCAAACCGCAAGCAGCGAATTTATCTAAAATTGACGATATAAACTTTTCAATGAAATCTGTGCTTAATATATTATGTTCAATTGCACAACTCATCACGATTTAACTACCTATTAAGCAGTAATGTCATTCTGCAAAGAACTTTAATTGCCAATACAACAAAACATAAACATACGGAATCTTTATTAGGTACAATAGAATGTACGGAAGTGGCAAAGGACGAATAAATACTTCAAATGACTCACAAATGCTGGTTGATACGATCAAATAATTGTTATTAAGTATCTGTTTTTATTAGCCTCACCTCGACATTCCCTGTTTAGATGTTATTTCAGCTAATTGATGCAATATCTTTTATTAGGGATAAGATTTACGTCGTATCTACTGATAAATCTTGGGGAAATTAATTTGATTTCGAGAACAAAAAATCAGCCAGTTTTTGTAAATTGGTTCACGCAGAAGACCGAAGGACTTGTTGGAGAGTGGAGACCCTTTCAAAAAGATTTAAGGTAAAAAAAAACAGATCAACCACTCTTGGCAGGTAGCACTGGTAATCTCCACGTACACTACAATGATTCCCCTGAATAGCGAATATTTGTAGGTAATTCAAGGAGTATACATACATAAAGTATATACACCCCTCAAACGTAAAGTTCAGATAGAACTGCCTGATAATGATCCTGAAAGCACATAAATAAAAGATACATAGAATAAAAGACAATCTCTTTAGACAATTGAATATCGATAAGTAGTTAGGACGAGTGTGCCATATAGATTAGCTAACAGGGGTTGCAGTACGGCAAAGCAAAGTGAACGTAACGCGCACGGTCCGGCGAGCAGATGTAGATAGCCCCGCCCCGCGGCGCGTACGCAAGCACTCAGTTTAAAAAATTAGCACACAACGGAAACTCCGTGTCTTACTCTAACATATGATATCTGCTTACTTGAACAACATAAATACAAGAAACGGTGTGATTGTTTCCGATGATCGAGTAACCTCAAAACATGGCTTAGGCATAAACAGATGGGTTACCGCTACCCCGGAACACAAAGGGCCAAGGAAGGAACATGGATGGGTTTTAGTCAGTAAGAGTCTGACACTCCCTTCCGCTCCACCCAGAGCGGGTGGAGTCATTGGATGATTTCCCAGCCTTAAAAAAAAATAAGAGCATCGTAAAGAGATGAAATAAAACATGGAGAAAATATTATTACAAACAAAACTTTTTCCTTCTAGAAAAATCCAGCTAGACGAAAATAAGTTTATATCCATTTTAACTATTTTGGCTGAGATTATAAGGAACATTATGGAACAATTTTACTAAGTGAAGGTTGTTCCCTTTTGAAACTAAAGTACATAAATATCAAAACAAAAGGCCGAAGGCTAAGATTGATGCGAGAGGTGCCACGAATGCCACGCTCCGCCAGCCGAGCGTTACTGAATGGGACTAGTAATGATCGCATACCCAAACGTGAACACTATACTCTGCTTCAGTCAACCAAGATCTAAAATGATTGTGTTTAGCGCGATGCCTCGCGTATTGACGTAAATATCAGTTGTGTGCGCTATTTATTTCAAGATTCAGAGAATCGCAATAAACAGGCGGGTAATTGATTTGGTGTTTGGATTTTTAGAGAGTTTGAGGACTGCAACCAAAACTGGCGTTCAGTTGTCAATGTGAAGTAATTTATTTCAAACAGGCACGTGAAAGACACTGTTGAACGTCAAAATTAATAAAAAAACTTGAAACTACGTTTCAAAACGTAGTTTCGTATAGAGGAGGATGGGCAAGAAACTTCACCGTTATTATAATTATTATATGTTTTACAACATTTTCTGTACATAAATTATATGTGAAGAAGATGGATGCACTTAGACTAAAATACCACATGTGTGGTATGAAAAAAAAACAAATATAGCAATAACAGGTAAATTGATTGTTAGTAAATTTGAGTGCAGTCTCTCACCACACGAATAGAAAGAAAGAAGAAGAGTGCATCTAACCTTTTAGGGATTACTGATGTGATGTTATGTAATGTATAGGATTGTGGATAAGTTCAAGATTTGAGAAAAAAACTGTCTTAAGAAGCACCAGTAAATACTAATAGCAGAAAACTTTAACAATATAGGGTAGAGTCGAGATAATTCCAATGAAAAAATGCCATTGATTTGATATTAAGTTTTATAAATGCTTAGAAGTACTATTATAACATTCAATTGCATGTCCTATTTGTCAGTATTCCCAAATGATTTTGGAATTTCAGAAATGTATGGAATCGACACTAGTTTTCTCATGGATATTTGCTTCTTGTCAATTTATTAATTATTTTTAGAAGAAGTTATCTTTATCTAATAAGTTTTATTTTATTCAGTAGCATGTAGAAGTAGATGTAGGAGGAATTTAAGAAAAAAAATGTTTTTTAAAAATTTAAGAAGGGTACTTTTTAAATCGATATACCTGTAATATAAGAAAAATTACATGTTGATAATGACTTTTTGTTGCTAGGCGCTTTAAATCACTTTCACATTTTCAAGCATTTGACCGTCACAGTTTGGTTTCTGAACTGGGCTTATACATAACTACTCTCATAAGTCATAAGCAGTCATATGTATTTCTTCAATACGATGTTGTTGGTACTAATTTTCGTGTCTACAAAAATCTAATTTTGTATGGATAGTTATTAGATATTTATAGTAGCCATATTTTCTTTATAATGTGAGCACGACAGTTTTGATGCATAAGCTTAACTTTACGGCCAGCTTGCAGAGCTCTTCTTAAAGGTACGCCATTAAAATAAATGGGAAAATCAAGCAAGACTTACTGTGTCAGTTGGCATATTTCCGGCGGCAGTTCTGTAATCCTGTTGTCGCTGATGTCGATGTGTGTGAGAGCCTGTAGCGTCCAGGTCTGGGCTGGGAGTGTCGCGACCGCGTTGCTGCGTAGCTGCAGCACGCGTATCGTGAACGCTCCGGCAGCATGCTGCGCCAGCGCCGCGCCGAGAGACGTTCGACCACCTCCACTAAGATCCAGGACATTTGGGGGCTGCGAGCTTTGTGTACCCTAGAACAACATAGGATTTGGTTGACATTCAAATATAAAATATTTTATTTTACATACACAAGGTAAGTCAGTCAGTACGATACCCCTTGGTCAGTCTTACTAAGGGGTATCGTATTGCCCAGTTATTGGGTTGTGGAGGTCAGATAGGCAGTCGCTCCATGTAAAATACTGGCATTCAGCAGCATCCGGTTAGACGGGAAGCCGATCCCAACATAGTTGGGAAAAGGCTAAGCAGATGATGATGATTTTATATTCACCTACATGCGTACTGAAACGTCATAAGGTAGTTGTGCGGTTCCAATTGGTCGTTACCTATTGTGTTACATACGGAGAAGAGCCAGCAAGAAAATCCTCTCTTTTAAAAATAAACAGTTTTTAATATGTTTTCAAATTACAGTTACTGGTTTGCTTGGACATGTTGATACTAAACAAAATTTTTTTTTTACAAAACACGTCTCTTTCAACGGTTGAGGAATACTTATTTGAAATGTTGCAACTCATAAGTGCTGTAATAGCTTGTACGCTATGGCAAGATAAGTGAAAACGAATAGGTATCGTTAGAGATTAGTACAATTAAGAACACAATTACGATATATGAGAGTGATTGTCTGTCTACATTACAAAGTAACTAATTGTGAGAAAGTTTATGTTTATGAAGCATGAACATTAACCAACCGAAAGTTCACATTTTTCTCTCAACGTGTTAGGTTCCAGGCTGTCCAGGAATATGTCTTCAGGGCTCGGTTGTGCGAACACATCCAGACTGTCGACCTCCTCTTCTTCACACTTCATTGTTATTCTTTCTACCATCACAGTCAACTAACACTTGCGCACAACACAAACAATACAACTGAAGAGTTTTGTGGTAAATGTATCGTTCTCACTACACCAAATGACATTTTAAAAGCAACTGCAGTACGACAGTGTTCGCCTGTCTCGGTGTGTAACCACGATGGGGCCGACGAACTCCTTCGAGCATTGTTATTCCCAAAGACTACGAATAACTCCTGTACAGTTCATTATTCCATTCACGTCGCTGTTGCTTGCATAAATGGCGTTTTGTCCTTGATTAATACTGATCTCATGGAACCGTGATCATTGAATTATTTGCCAGAACTGCCAAACATGGTTTTAGTTATTTTACTTATTGTAGTAGAGTTTTAAAAGCAACGGTATTGTTTACAAAGTAATGAAAGCGAATTGTGCGGTGAGCTCAGTGTGTAAGCTCAGTGCAACCGCTGCGAGTGACTTTTTAGTTGTGAAGCGTGCGCGTGCGCGCGGGCCTCTATCACCGGCACGGTGGCACAGACGCAGCCACACTCTGCACATCTCGACCGTGACATTTCTTTCAGGGTATAGTGCACACTATTTTTAATTAACACACTTTTCATACCTTCCATCACAAATACTAACAAATTCTCTTTCGTGTGCGGACCTTATCTTTCGAATTAATCAGATGATAACAAGTTTTTACTGTACCTACCTGACTTCGCTCAAACTTCTTATATTATCCACATGTTCATGAATAATTCCACACAAGAATTAATTACGATTTTACAAAGTAATTTACAATAAACAAGATTTTCTTGCAAGTTATTGAATAGAGCCATTCATTTATTATTGCACCGATAGCATCCAAGTAACTGTAAGTAGAAAACAAAACCTAACCATACCTAACTACAAGAGCCATAATTATGAAAAAAGTTTCTATTGAAATAATATTATGTTAAACCACGGCACCATGTAGACTATAATTTGCAGTTACACAACCCTAATGTGATTGACGTCAAATTGCACATTGAAACGTCAAAAAGTTGATAAGCTTTAGATTTCTAACAATTTACCGCTGTTAACTTGACGGTTCGTTAGTTTGAGAAGTGTACCGGAATCAAATCCTCAATGATCTGCTAAGAGCTCATATCTGCACGCTGTGGAGCGCTCGATGGAACTAAACATTAAACTACGTAAGATTTGCTCCAAATACACTGCTTAAACTACTGCTTACCCACCGTGGTAAACCAATTTGGCTACACATGTTTAATTTTATGAACTGATTAGTTTTCTACACGCGCCCGCCATGTCAGGTTAATCAATGTTATTATACACGCATGTTAGGAGTACGTACCTCCTTTAACCAGCAGAACCACATGTTTCGCTCCCAAATAGTACTGAATCCGAGAAAGAGATGATTCATACTGTTATCTCCGGATACAACGTTGCCTTGACAACGCGGCTTCACGCAGAGCACCAGTCTTTGAGCCTTGGGTTGACATAACTCAATGCAGCCGCCACTTAGTTCCAGCATTTCCCATGTCGTACCTGAAAAGTTTTTCAAAAGATTATTCAAGAGCTCGCAAGTGTATGGCCAGTAGGTAAACAAGTAATTAAATGCTTGCGCATCAAAGTGGAACAAACCATAAGAATGCAGCCTGGATCCTATTACGTAAGCAGGTCTCGGTTTCCACTGCGGAAATACGTGCCCTTTCAGCACATACACTGTGCCAGACCGAAGTACTCCTCCGCTGCGCGGAGCGGGTCCTGCACACCATCGCAAAGAGTGTCGCAGCTCTGGATCCACTGCTAGCCGCAACCTTCGAGCCTGTGACCTCCAGCCACATGTTGCTAAATACTGCTCCTGGATCCGCAGAGGAAATTCGTCCTGTTCCAATCGCCTTGCGTTCGCTCCACCAATTTGTAGCCAGAGTGACAGCTCATCATTGAAGCCGAGGTTTTTGTTTACTTCTTCTACGGTGGTATTGAGGGTGACCTTGATGAGCTTGCTGGGTGCATCAATGGCAAACGGTTCGAGGCCTTCGAAAACGCGTATCCAGCCGTATTCGTTGGCTGCGCGGGGTTTGAAACCTCGCGTGGAGGCGAGGCGGCGTAGTGACTTGCGCGGCGCGGGAGGCGATGAGGCGTGCAGCGCCCGGCTTGCGACCATGTCGCGCGGCGGCAGGTGGTGGCGGGAGCGGGCGCGCGCTCACAATGCGTGCGCGCCGGACCCGCGCCCGCCGCTGCATTACAATTGGGTCGGACTCGTGGTGGGGGTGGGAAACATGTTGCTCGGTCAGTCGGGAACATGATTGAATACAAATTAATGCCAATAAAATTCACTATAAGTACCTTATCATCTACATTAGGTATTTTATTCACATAATACAGATAAGGGCGTAACTAGTTCCTTTTTTATTGATATGATTCCATGATTACTGCGCTAGTCTAGACTGTATTCCAGAAACATAGTTCAGAAGAATTTATCAGAACTCTTGCAAAAATTGACCAATACTAAAGTCACAGTATCAAATGAATAGCAAACAAATAAACTTCCTACGCACCGGTATTAGATAATCTTCAAAACACTCGGTATTCAAAAGAAAGGGACGTTGGAACATCGAGGTTGGTTCCGCACCGGCAGCCACCCCACCTGTTGACTCACCTGCTGCGCAAGAGTTGTGAACCCTTGAACCCTTCATAGCAAATAAAAATACCGAAAAATACGAATCAATTACAACCATTTAAATTATAGTGAATGAAAAAGTTTTAACTGTTATATCCTTTTATAATGTCTATTCTATCTGTCATTATATGGACTATCATTATCTCTAAATTGACCATTTCACATGAATACCTACTTCCTTCAGTTGTGTTTACAGTGATCTGTATTTGTGTGTATGTGTATATTGTTGTGTGTTACATAATACAAGCTGAATTTGAATTCATGGGCAATATGTTAAGGGGATTGTAGATACCTACTTATCATTATCATACAAAAAAATCAGCTATTCCATACGTAATGCTCGCATAACTCGTATAAATGTAGGGAACAGCTTTTTTTGCGAAATCAGGTGTGTTCCCATAGTAAAAGTTGTTCATAATGATGAGTACAGTGACCCCTTAAATATATTACCCATAAATTCAATTTCAGCCTGTATAATATCTGAGTTTATACCACCCTAGAACTTTTCTGTTAAAAAGGTGAAAAATAAAACAAATCCATATTTTAACATTTATTTACAAATGATTATAATAAAGGATTACTTAAACAAGTGAATACTTAAGTAAGTAAAAAGACTGATGTACATACCTATATTATACGGCCTTAAACCAAATCGAGCTTTGGGAACAGTAGGTTAGAGTATGAGTGTCCAGAAGTATCCCTGTTATGCCAAAATTCTTCTAAAACTCTACCGTTTTATTAAAAAATGATATTTAACTTTAATTCTAGCTAAAAATGACAACTTAGCACCGCGCCAAATTGTCAGTTTTGTATAAAGAACTGCACTTCTAGAACAATTGCGTTCTTAAAAACTGGTTTAAACCTGACTTAAAAAAAACTTAATTTTGTAACAAGGAGTTTTACTAATTATGCTATATTCACGTCTGGATACAGTAATAAATAGCTGTATTATCTCCAAGGGTAGTTCCTGTGTATTTTATCAGCGGCACAGTTACAGGTCGCATTACATACACCTTGGCGGCACACGTCTTTGGTGATGGTGACCAGTTCTGGACAGTTGGAGTAAAAGTCCATCTTATGGCAGGCGTTGGTGCATAAGGACTTGGACAAACAGTGGTTAGGACACTCTTCGCACGGCTGTCCGATTTTGTAAGGGTATTGTGTTATGGTGTTGAAGTTGCCACTGAAAATAAAGCATTAATAAGTTTGTGAATTCGGTGGCAATATGATCGATTCTTGTTTGGTAAAGGGGACGTTTTTGAACAGTGGACGTCGATCTAATATTTTGATCTAGATGACCTTAGAAAAGAGGACAAGGCAACTGTCTCGGGCCTGGACACTTTTGTAAGTACTGTTGATAAACATATTTGTATACAATAATGAAATAAACACAGACCACATGAAACAAAATCCAGTAGGTAACAGACCAAAATAAGTACCTACTTTTACAACAAAAAGAAATCTGCTTAGCCTTTTCCCAACTATATTGGGGTCGGCTTCCAGTGTAACCGGATGTACCTAGCTGAATACCAGAATTTTATATGGAGCGACTGCTTATCTGTCCACCACAATCCAGTCAGTAGCTGAGTCATACGATACCCCTTGGTAAGACTGGCTGTCAGACTTTCGTGCTTCTGACTACACGTACCGACCACGAATGACAGCTGGGACCAACGGCTTAACGTGCTTTCCACGGTACAGAGGACCGTACCGTAGAAAGCACTTCGTCACTTTACATTTCGAAACTCCTGTTTCGATATGTAAAGTCGGTCACCCACCACGGACCAACCCCCGCAAGCGTAGCTTATCCTGATGTATCGATTCGTGCGGCTGTTATTACTTAGCCACGAGCTCCTCTACTACCTAGTACTACTTTTACAACAGAATTGAGATATTAATTTCTCAGTAAATCCCATAAATAGTGTAGTGTGAAGTGTAGAGTTAAAAAAAAACCTTACTTATTATTAATAAGTACCTAGTATACATATACTAGTATAGACAAACTACTACACTTCGTACATTTAAGAAGAAACTAGTAAATTGCGCAATTATCATCGTAATAGAAATGATTCTGATTTAATTTAATCTACAGACAGCAGCCCAGTATTAATAGACCACTTCTGGCCTCCTGTGGGAAGGCCATAAGTTGAATACTGGCCTGCTGTCTATGAAGGTAAGTAGAACAAGCTATTATATAATGCAAGTTTTCTTTAGCTATTCTGCAGGAAAGCATAATTTGAATCCAAACAGTATCAAACTTCTTCCTACAGAACCTAACCTTCAATCTAATGCAGTATTTCAATTCCTAACTACAAATGTTGTACTCACCCTGGACAGTAATGGCACACGTAGTTATAGAAGTGGCCCCACGGGCCCCCTTTGCAGTGGGCCACTCCGCAGCCCACTTTATGACTAGTGGCCCACACCATCTGGGTATAGTGTCCTATTGTCTTCAAGTTGTAAGTGGGGTTGCCATACGTAAAGTTTTGGTACTCGAGGAACCACGTCTTAATTGCGAAGAACCTGTAAATTTAAATGGGTATTATGAATTTTCGACTTCCTGGATAGGGATAATGGCAGGGTAAAAAAATGAAATGATATTGAGTCCGTCAGTTATATAATAAAAACATATTACACACGTATTTTTTTGCTTTATCATATTAATAAAAAATTACTTAGATAAAAAGCATTAAAATGAGGAGCTACGTCACAACTCAGTATAAAATCTACAAAGTAGTGACGTCATGCAACATTTTAAACAATGTGTGTAAAATGAAAAAATACGGACGGACTAAAAATAAATACTAATATAGAAAGTTAGACGTATTCATGGATGTGAAATAAAAATAGTTATTCAAACCGAATTTCGGCCATGGCGACCAATTTCAGTATAGCTCCTTTAGTACTTGAATTACATTTTAGTTAACATTAGTTAGTTAACTAAAGATGTCAACCCTAAGATTAATATCATTAACTGTATTTAGGTGATGACTCAATCAATTTTTTTTATTTTTTTTGGTAGGGCGGCAGTTTCTAGTTTAGTCTTCTTCTTCTTACCAAAATCTTGTCATTGAGTTTAATAACAATACAATCACTTAGTAACAAACGTTTTTTTATTTTTTTATCGAAATTAAAACAGCTAGTTACTTGTTAAATTTAATCACGTTGTCTACAAATAACCCGGTCTAGTCGTATTCATTATTTGCATAAGAATCTTCTAATAAAACTATAGTTGCACGACCAGACATGAATAACGTGGAATCACGTCTGCAAAGCGATGTATATCTTACGCTAACTCAAACTAAGCTAATTTACCCATTAAATAGGACAGATCAAATTATATCGTAGGTACCTGAGTCACAATAATTTACTCTTGGATGTTTCTGTTATTCTAATAACTTCCAACAACTATTATGTGTAATCATCCATTCACGAATTAACTATTATAAAACAGAAGTATAAAGACAATCGTGAGTAGGCTATGACCGTCGGTACTCGGAAATTAAAACGTTTTTAAAAGAGTAAAAAACACAGTTATAATTTATCTTCTTCATTGCATAATAAACGTGTGCGATAAAGTAAGTCCTTGAAAAGTTTAAACTTATGAATGGGTTTTACATTTCTTGGACTTAGTTGGACGTGGCTCTGTTTATAGCTAATTAATTTGACATTATTTATTACCTCTGAAGTAAAATTAGTTTTGAATGTGACTGAAACTAATTAAATCAAAGCTTAGCAACCGCTAATCTGTGTTTGCCTACCTACCGCTACTGCTTAGATATTTATCAGCACGTGTATTGATTTCGTTACCTAATATTTTTAAAAATAAAATTCTAGGTTTTTCCCGCGGCTTCGGCTGCGTGTATGTTGGATATTTTCCGACGCGAACCTACTTATCCACTACCGGTAAACAAGGTACCTACCCTATGAGCACAGAGCGTATGTCATAACAGGTTATGGTCTACCTGTATACCAAATCTCATCGAAATGCGTTCAACCGTTGAGGCGTGAAAAGGTAAAGGTACAGGCGGACAGACTTGACATACTCTCTATTTATAATATTAAGTATGAATAGAGATATGGTTACTGTACATAATTTTTTACCTAGCTATGTTGTACCAAAAGTAAATTCGTTAGTACTCTTTATTCGGTGTATTTAGTAGGTAAACATAATATGTAGTTCAGTCCCAATTCCAACAAGCACTTCCGTTATCTATACTAATATTATAAAGAGGAAAACTTTGTTTGTTTGTTTGGTTGTAATGAATAGGCTCAAAAACTACTGGACCGATTTTAAAAATTCTTTCACCGTTGGAAAGCTTAGTTTTCTAGGAGTAACATAGGCTACTTTTTATCCCGGGAAAAATAACGGGTCCCACGGGAAAGACCACGGGAGCGAAGCCGCGGGCAAAGTGCTAGTTATTGATAAAACAAAAAAATTTAGTACAGAGAGTATTTCATAGAATATTACCAAACTGAAAAGTTGAATAAACTGACTACAATTAAAATAAAATAATAATCAAGGTGTTTGATCAAAAGTTCAAAACCAATTAAATTTAACAAAGATTCACGTCAACGTCTTCCAAAGAATGTAATTTTAATTGTAAGTTTTTATAAAAGACAAAAACTTGAGAAACCGGCTTAAGTTTTTAAAATATAATTATATAATTATGGAGGCCAGAAAAATAATTAAATTATAGAGGAAAAATTAATAGCGTACCAAGGAGTTTTCTGTGCGGCTACAAACAAATTCTGGCCGCACGTGCCGAGATGTGGCACTGTGTTTTCTCTGACGTCATTATGTCTGAGGAACATACATTTCTCCGCGTAGTCTTGCGCCTGCCGCGCTGCGCCTGCGTGCCATGTCTGAAAACCATACGATAAAATGATATCACAACAAAAAGTTACGTCGAAAATGGGTAGTATATATAGTACCTATACGTTAAAAGTGCGCTAAACCTATGACATCACAATTATGGCGATAAGACGTCACAAATTAATCAATTTGGTAGGTGCAATTATGTACTTAAATAAAAACAGAGTTATGAACGTAACCTTTGGATATTTAATTTTTTTTTTACGATGATAAGAAACGACATAAAGTTATTTTGACAATAAATAAAATATTCTTGAAATAACTACAAACGGTAGCAAGTAGACACAGGCATAATAAGTGATTTGAGTGTTTCAATATCTAGCATGGCGCCTGAACGCCAATTTGTTTGCCAATCGAGCCGAGCATAGGGTTAAATGAATCTACTTGAGAGAGGACCTCTTAAATGTGTTTTTATAGGCAGGTACACTTATCGACTAGTAGTACTCTAAAATATTATATGGAACATTTTTAATTCAGACCGAAAAATAGGTCACCTCTAACACCCTAACAGACAGCTGAGTAGACGCATCTTATATTTGCGTGAAACCTGAAGAAGTACAAAAAAGCACCACATCAAGGCTTAAGATTCAGGTTTGAGCTGTGCATTGATAGATCAGTCAGTCCGACACGGTTTCCTTTTGAATAAATCGATTTAAGCTGTATGTAGGTTGCGGGCATCGCCCAGAGAACACGGTGGAGCACACGGTGGGAACCTGCCGCGCTTTAGCAGAGCACCGCCGTGTCCTCATAGAGGCGATTGGCGGCGACCTCTTGCGCCCGGCCGTGGTGCAAGCCATTGTCCGAAGCGAGAGAAATTGGGAGGCAGTCACCTCCTTCTGCGAAGCAGTTATGCTCGCGAAGGAGGTGGCGGGATGGGAGATGAAAGGACCTCGCGTCGGGAACCAGGGGACGACACCCGTCCACTGGAGGTGCGGGCCTGCGAGCGGTGAGTCAGGACCAAGCCCGTGCCGGACGGCGCGGGCATGTTCCACGCGCGCCTCAAAGAGATGTCAGCATATGAAGGGCCGTAAGGGCCGAGCCTGCCGGGTAAGCGGGATTGTCCAAAAGGGTTACCGCTACCCCGGAACATAAAGGGCTACGGAAGGGACATGGATGGGTTTTAGTCAGTAAAAGTCTGACACTCCCTTCCGCTCCACCCAGAGCGGGAGAAGTAATTGGATGAATTCCCACCCTCAAAAAAAAAGCTGTATGTAGGTACCGATTAGCAATTTTTCTCTGCTCCACAACTTTAATAACAGTGTTTGACTAAGTTCACACAATATCTAATGATGCCCAAGGTACAAGCTGTGCCTAGCATCTAAAATAAATAAACGATTTTTTACTTTGTGGTTTACGCAATCATTGTACGTGTACACATAAGTTAACCTTTTAAGCGTTATAATTATAAATGAGTACGTACCATTAACAGCATGTTGGCGGCACTGGGTCGTACTTTGGTGCGAAAGAAGTTATGATACAGCACTATTTTCCTACGCACTACCGACCGCCGAGGATGTAAAGCATTGTCAGGTATCAAATGTGGTGGGAACGCTTCTGAAATTTTACAAAACATCCTTTGTTTACCGATACGAAAACATTATAAAAATTTATTGAACCTGAACCAATGATCATGATACCTGTCTTCCGGACATATGTTAGAATAAATTGAACAATATACTCTAGCTGCTCGATGGAAAGTGTAGTGTTCTCAATGTCCATACAAAAAATTACTTTTAGTGTTTCCCATAATATATCCTGCAACTTTAAAAAGTTTGCTTTCCGTAAAAACCTGACTCGAACTCTTACGAACGATTTTAAAACCAAAATTTGCCACATCGGTCCTGCCATTTCAGAGTTATGCGCTAACCAACGCGCTTAGCAATGTGGTATAATTTATTGCATATAATAATATGTGGTCTCCATATTGTGCAGCTAAATATATTTTTGTATTTAATACAACATTCAAATATACACTCACGTTTGGCTGTCCAAGGTTTGAATGTTTCCAACTCAACAGCTCTAGACAACAAGAGCAATACTTGGATGAACAGTGCGCCTCGTATGTACATGCTATGAAATGAAATAAGTTATGGTTAAAGTTTTATTATTGGTAAATCACAACAACACTCCTTCACGCTACATTTTTTCAAAATCAATCAAACCGTGAATTTCATTATGCCAACAAATGCTCGAAACATTTCGTACCTACTGTTCTTCGCACATTAACTATAGGTCTTTAGAAATGTTATTAATTAAATAATTACAAACTTGTGCAATAAACTGCTGCGCCTTTGAATTATCGCCAATTTTATTATACATAGATGTTGGTTGCGATTTTGCTAAGTAGAGCACAAACGACCGATTCATTGTGTCGACGTTAATCAAAATTATTAAGCAACTGTGTCACTTTATAACTTCTAATTGTACTGTAGTGTAATATAACACAGAATATTATCGAATAAGAAAACGCCATTTCCATTATTGCGTTTGAGATAACAGCGATATGCGTTAATTTCAATTTAATAAAAGTTACGAAGCATGACAAATTAACAGCTTTGTTTTTCAAATAAACTACAGGGTTATGGCAAAAATTGACTAGTTTAGTACTTACTTTCCGAAGTTAATAACGGCACTGCTATTATTAATAAGATTTTGTAATACAGATATGTCTACATCACACTCCGAGGGTTGATCACACGAGACTGCTCCTCTTAACAAAGGTGACTGAAAACATTCTCACGACAAATATGTTTATTTGATTACAATCTCTTGAGAATTTTGATGTTTTAATAAATGTGTGGCAATCACTGCCGCACGTCGCGAACGCTTCAATTGAAATAAGCACAAGCCTATAGTTCCATACTGACCACGCCGGCAACTATAAAATAAATGATCCTTGATAAACGTTTCGCAGCTACCTAATACAAAAAATGACTGACAAGGCATGCACGATTGCAGAATGTGTTCAACAGGGTTCTATTGATTAAATGTTGACATGTTATTAAGTTTAAACACTAATTAGGTACGGGTCATAAAATACCAGTTTCTTAAAATCTAATTGAGGAAGCAGAGTACGGTTGAGAACATTTCATGAATTTCAGCTGCACATATCTACTCACATAGCGTTAGATGGAGTTAATTGTCAGCTTCTTATCCTATGTTTAGGTATACTTGACACGCTCTCGGTATACCTAAAAAGTAAAATTTATAACTATATCATTAATTTATTGTTTACATTGTTGGAACTGTATCCGTTTTACCTGCCCACGAATAATGCTTTTGTATCTACCCAGCTTTGGCTCTACCTGCCATTCATTTGACCCACTCAACATACTACTCTTGGCCATGTAATATTGCTAGAATTGTGAAGGAACTCTAAATCTACATTAGCTAAGTATACACACAGTACTTTACCTTATATTATTAGTTTTTTCAATTTGTAGTACATTGTTAACATGTTTCTTACCAAATACAATCCATTCTTGTGACTGCGGAAGTGCGGAACTTACGGTGGCTAAGAATTTTGTAGCAGTGCTTATGACCTTACGGTTATCATCAATTATTTGTATTCAATGTATAATTGTGTACTCTTCCGGTGTGTACCTTTGGGTATAAACAAAAACATTGACCTTTATATCGACAACCTTCGACCATGTAGATCTTTTTCAATGGTTTTGGATGATTTGATGTTTTTGAAGCACAAAATTGAAACAATTGTATTATAATGTTTATCTGCGGTCCGTAGCTGTATGAATGGGTTCTGCCATTCTTGCATGTGTTTTCATTTGGGTGAAGTAAACTCTATGTTATATTTTATTGCCTTTTTACACAATAATTATACACGTAAATGAGGCAATGCCTTTTCTGAGAATAAGGTCAAGCCAATTTTTTCTATTAAAAATATTGTCTAGCAGTGGCTAATAAATAGAAAATAGAAAAATTCAATAAAATCACATAAAAAAATAGAAAAATTAGGCTGGACCACACTAGCTTCACTTCCAAACACTTAGACACATTTGTGTAAATGGATGGAAGAAAAGCTGTGATATTCTGCTATGTGTAAAAAATATAACTTATCTCATTCGAAAATAATAAGTCGCTGAACGGCTGTTTAACGATGCATGAACAAGAGCCGATGAGGCAGAAAACGAAACGAATCTTAAACAAATGTAGATATATGTATGTAATGTAAAATGTAACGGACCTAAGTAACCAAGATTATTCGTAGTATTAAAATATGTACATTGTATGATTCAGATCCTCGTTGAGTCTGTTACTAAATAAAATATTAAGCACCTAACTATTCATACGTACACGAGTATGAAAGTACATGTGCGCATGATCTTTTGCAGATACTGAAGTACTAGCAGATACTAAACCAATACTAATTAGAATTCCAGGCCCAGACAAAGTCACATTTTCATTCAATATAACGTAATTAGATAAATCCGAAATGTATGGAATTGGCTTAAGCTTCCGAAATGTCACGGTCACGTTTTCTACCGTAAGTGCTAAGTGCTGTCAAAATGTGTAACGAAACTGGATCAATATTCCCAAATAAACGCGTTGACTAGTGGAGTTCTTGACAAACCGTATCGCTAAGCCCCTGCTTACAGCAGTGTTGTTTCGACTCTTTGAAAAAACTCGGGACCGGTGGGGTAATTTGTGGTGGTGGGTAATTTGCGGTGGGGTCTCCTTTTGACAGTTCAACAACATAAATTGTAATATTTAGGTACAATACGTTGTTGGGTAGACAAATTTTTCGGACATATGAAGCAATGGATTAGCAATACCGTTCAAAACGTGATTGCAGGGTGATGTAACCCTCACCAGACCCGTGCCGTACGGCGCGTATATGTTCCACGCGCGCCTCAAAGAGATGTCAGCATATGAAGGGGCCCCTCAGGGCCAAGCCTGCCGGGTAAGCGGGATTGTCCGAAAGGGTTACCGCTACCCCGGAACATAAAGGGCTATGGAAGGAACATGGATGGGTTTTAGTCAGTAAGAGTCTGACACTCCCTTCCGCTCCACCCAGAGCGGGAAAAGTCATTGGATGATTTCCCAGCTTTAAAAAAAAAAAAAAATAGGGTGATGTAACCCTAATTTTTACCCTTTTTATTTTTTTAAAGCTTGGAAATCATCCAATGACTTTTCCCGCTCTGGGTGGAGCGGAAGGGAGTGTCAGACTCTTACTGACTAAAACCCATCCATGTTCCTTCCTTAGCCCTTTATGTTCCGGGGTAGCAGTAACCCTTTCGGACAATCCCGCTTATTTCGGACAATCCCGCTGAACTGAGTAATTCATTTTTCAGGTTGTTGTGTTGATCAATTCCTTTGTTTTGTTTTTCAGTATGTAGGTAGAGAAAAACAACGATAACATGGCGCGCCTCTCCAAATTACTATTACAATGTGTAGTCACATCCTTACGAAAGAGTTTGTAAGTAGGTATTCGTCTTCAGTAGCAGGTTGTGAGTCTTGGTAGCGCTTTATAATTAATTTCACAAATACTTACAAACGTTTTGAATTTTGGAGGTGCAGGCAATATTATGGTAGTTGATCTCTACAGTTGAACATCTTAGCGCCCTTGATATCGTCTAGAATGTGTAGTACCAACCATAACTACGCCTATTTTTGGTACAAAGCATCAACTGAGAACTCACGATATGATAATATCACGTAGTTCTAGTTAATTAATGGTCACAATTACAATGACATAACTTTGCTATCTTTATTGCATGAGCATCAGAGTGATATGTTTGTTCTTGAGGACGCATTGCGTTAGTGTTCCAGATATTCAGTAGGTACGATGGTGCTATATAGGTCACCCTATATAGCACCATCGTGTTTTGTCATAAAGCTGGTATAGTCTTATATTTTGTGTGGATCGGGTATTTTGATATTTTCCCTGCAACAAACATCCACTTTTAACTCGAAAAAACAGTCAGATGTCAGTCTGAACGCAATCTTTAAAAAAAAAATGTCTTCCTTAAGCAGTACCTATACATTATTACGGTAGTCTTGTTACAATAAACACTATACTTTTCTCGGACGAAGTTGAATCTGGGATTCATGCTTGTACATGTATCATAATGCTTCATCTTTCTGACTGACCGACTCCTTGACAATTCAAAAGTGCCTGTAAATAGTCTATTAGAAATAAATGCTATGAGTTTGAGAATGTACAGAGACAAATTTTCAAAAATTCTTCCTTAATGCTCACTTTAAATAAACTTACATACAAGGAACTTCTATATGCCATTTGATGCTTCAGCCTGCGGTTTACAACGTGCGTTGTCTGTCAATGAATAAAAGATTTTTTTTATTTTTTATTAAGTTAGTAGAAAAAGGCTAAGATACGGAGGCCAGCACATCAAGTTACCACAATCTGTCAAATTTCTTTGATAGTATTTCAACTTTATTGCAAAGACATAAGGTTAATTTTTAATTGAGAAAATTTGACAGTTAGGGATAGCTTGATGTGCTGGCGTCTGTACCTAACAGTGACTTGTGATGGATTGAAGAATAATCATTCATAAATCGGAAAGTACTTTAACGTAAAAACCCAAGTAATTTTTTAGTTGATTAAACATGTCCAGGTCAAAGTTTCCCAATATTTATTTACCGTCTTCATCTTGGTTATAATAATCGTGGCCTACTGTAATGTCGGTAGGCATGCCCATAATCCAGTACTAACTAGAATATGAGCCCACGACTTCGTTCGGGTGGAAGTCCTAAACATTACAGAGAACAGCAATGAAAACAGTGATCACTGTGATTGCTTGTGATAGTCTGCTCTATTTCTTTTCTGCTTCATGGCAATCTGTTTTCCAACAATAAGCCACTTCTTTGTTTGATTGCTCAGTTTATGTTATCCTCAAGAGCCATACTTGTATGAAAATTCTTTTCACACGACTCTCTTCTGGGCGGAATTAGGACTGCTAGGCTTGATGTCAAGTGAGAAATCTTTTGTGTAGGCTCGGTATGTCACTTCTTTTTAGCCGAGTATGCTGAAGAGCGCCTTCTCCGCTCAGAGCGTGTGCTAGTTTGTTTACATGGACGGTCAGTTTCTCCTGGTATTTCAGACTGTTTTGACCTATTTCCTGTCGAACTGTTTTTAAGCCGAGGTCGAGGTATATGTATCTATTACTTATACAATGAGGGATGCCAACCAAACATTGTTCTCAGAGCTTTGGTCTGGAATCTCTCCAGGATACCTATGTTACTGTTGCTGGCCGTTCCCCACAGTTGTATTCCGTAAGTCCAGATTGGTTTAATGGTAGTTTTATACACTATCATCTTGCTGTTAGGATTTAGTTCTGATTGGCGTCCCAATAACCAGTTCAGTGACCGCAGTTTTCCATCTAGTTGTTTGCGCTTTGTCCAAATATGTTTTTGCCACGTAAGTTTCCTGTCTAGGTGCATGCCCAAGTATTTTGCGTTATTATCTTGAGGGATAACTTTGCAGTTTAGCGTTACTGGTGGACATGTTTCTCTCCTCAGTGTAAATGTTACATGTACCGATTTGCTCTCATTGGCTTTTATTCTCCAACGCTTCAGCCACATCTCAACTTCTGTCAGGTGATTTTGCAACAGTGATGATGCCGTTTGTGGGTTGCTATGAGCCGACAGTAGCGCCGTATCATCAGCGTATGTCACAGTCGTGGTGTAGTCAGTTGTTGGGATATCTGCCGTAAAAATGAGGTATAGTATAGGGCCCAAGATACTGCCCTGAGGGACACCTGATTTTATTTCGTGTACAGAGGCCAGCACATCAAGTTACCACAATCTGTCAAATTTCTTTGATAGTATTTCAACTTTATTGCAAAGACATAAAGTTCATTTTTAATTGAGAATTTTTTTTTGTTTTTAGGTATAGCTTGATGTGCTGGCGTCTGTACTTCTGAGAGATCATCGCTGTACTTTACTTGGTAGCATCTTTTATCTAAGTAGGATTTTAGTATTCGGAATAGACAATGTGGGAGATGTTTCTTCAGCTTGAATAGTAGGCCGTCATGCCATACCTTATCAAACGCTTGGCTGATATCCAAGAAGACTGCAGAGCAATATAATTTATTTTCAAGGCATCTGCTAATGGTGTCAACTATACGGTGAACCTGTTCAATTGTCCCGTGTTTTTCCCGGAATCCAAATCTGGTGGTTCGGTAACACTGTAGTTAAATGTTATTTCATCCTGTTAAGCAATATCCTTTCAAACAGTTTTCCAATAACCGGTAGCAGGCTGATAGGTCTGTATGAAGTAGCTTCATGTGGGGGTTTACCGGGTTTCAGTACCATGACTACATGTGCAATTTTCCATTGCCCAGGGAAATGTTCAAGTCTTAATACGTTGAACGCCAACGCGGTCACCGTGTGTCCGACAAACAATAGTTTTTCTATTGTGTCTGCTGCGTGGCAGTCAATGACTTAAGCAGGCATTAAAGATATTAACTAATTCCATAACACCTTTATGAGGCAGGTTTTTAAGTAATGTGGCATCAATAAGGTCATAGCCGGGTGCTTTACCATCCTCGAGGTTCCTTATTTCTTTCACAATTTCGTTTGGGCTGGTACTTTTTAGTGGTAGACACATTTGATTCGCTGAATCGAGATATTCCTTGACTTCCATGGTATGTTCGGGATTGTTTTCAGGGAGTGGTTGGAAAACTGTTTTCAGATGTTCCGCAAAGATTTTTGCCTTTTCTTTATCTGATCTAGCCCATCCTCCTTTTTCATCATTGATAGGTGATATGTGGATTTTCGGGCGCTTTAGATTCTTGGTAGCCTTCCATAGCGAGTAGTTTGTGTCTCTTGTTGGATCTAGATTTGAGAGATAATGTTGAATGTTATCATTTTCTAGGGTGCTGATAAGGGCTTTGAGTTCATTTGAGAAACTATTGAATGCAGCTTTATCACTTGGATATCCTGTAGTATGCAGATTTTTCTCAAACGACGGCGCTCTTGTATTTTCTCTTTAATATCGTTTGGATATGAGTTATGTTTCGGGGTTATCCTTTACCTGTCCTTTTTGGAGTTGCAGAATTGGCAGCAATGTGGATAGTCATATTAAGTTGTTCCAGTTGTTTTTCTAGTTCTTCTATTGTATTAATTTTGGTCTTTAGTTCTGTCTTTGTCGTGATTATATTTTAATAGATTGTCCAGTCTGTAGTGTTCGAGTTGTATATTCTTAGGGGTAGTGCTACCAGATTAACTGTTGTAGTAACACTCAGTATAACTGGTGTGTGGTTGGATGTGAGATCTATTCGTGGTTCTATGTTTAAGTAGTTACTATCTATGTTTTTAACAATAAAAAAGTCCAATAAGTCTGGGATTCTTTGTCTGTCGGTAGGCCAATAGGTAGGTTGTCTGCCGGAATGACATTCTAATTTCATCTCTTCTGTGGCTTTACAAAGTTGTCTTCCTCTGGTATTAGTCAGCCTAGATCCCCAATTTAAATGTTTAGAATTCCAGTCGCCAGCGCATATAAATCTGTTACCCAATGTGGAAAAATATTTTGCAAAGTCGTTGGCTGATATAGTATGTTTTGGAGGGCAATACACAGCGGAGAAAACAGTTTCTTGTTTGCTGTCTACAAGTTTAATAGATGTTGCTTGTATTTTTTCTGTTCGGTATTCCTCTATAGGGTAGTGTTTAATATTACTTTTAATAATTACTGCTGTTCCTCCATTGGTGTTCCCAGTTGGATGATTGGTTGTGTACACTGTACAGTTATTAAAGTTAATGTGTGTCTTCGGTGTGAATCTTGTTTCAGAGATTAGTGCTATGTCGATCATCTCTGTTCTGAGAAAAGTTCTCTGATATCTTATCATGATAGAAATAGAAAAGCTCTATTTCTATCATGATAAGCTAACAGCTTAAGTAACTTACCTACTGTAACAGAGCCTGCTTTGCTGATGTTGAACACCGGGGTGTTTTTGTAGAACCCCACACCCCCCGGCCAAAAGACACTTAAGGGGCCCATCTCACTAGGTCACCAGTAGCTGCGCAACCATGGTAGCACTGCCAATAAGTGTATGGTTGATTGCGCAGCCGATCGAACTCCCGGTGAGATACCCATTAAAAGCTGCGTAGATTTTTCTGGCACCGCGACCATGGTTACGCCACCATAGTGTCCTAGTGAGATATAAGCACAAAGTAAAACATGTAGATCTATCTATATATATCTATACTATCTGCTCCCGCGCGGTTTCACTCGCTGCTTGGCTCCTTTGGTCGTAGCGTGATGTTAAATAGCCTTACTCAATAAATAGACTATCCAACACAAAAATAATTTTTCAATTCGTTCTAGTAGTTCCAGAGATTAGCGGGTTCAAACAAACAAACTCTTCAGCTTTATAACGTTAGAATAGATAATAGGGTCTTTTTTTCTAACCCATCCATGTTCCTTCTTTAGCCCTTTATGTCCCGAGGTAACAATCCCGCTTAATAATAGGGTATTTTCATATTTTCTATAGGATCGGAATTGACTGGCAACGGCGTAAGCTAGTGAATCGCAGTCCCATTGTAATTATTTTTATGAATAATTTTTATGAACGTTACGGTGGACAGTTGGTTATTTAATAACAGTCGGAAGGCACTTAGTTATTAAATGCTAGCCCTCTTTGAGGTAGGGACTAGTTTACGTTAAGGCTTGTAAACGAATCAATTGAAATAGGCTTACGTATTTCAATTCATTCGTTACTTACATAACGGTTAAATTCTAATAAAACGCATAATGTAGATTCATTTGTTTATTCAATATCATTGTAACCAACGCGCAGCTAGAGGTACTTGTTTACAAATTAATAGACTGGTAGGTTACTTACATATATTGGGCTGATGGATGAAGCGCTGATGAGAAACAATTTAAAAGGCATTATGTATTGCAATAAACATAAATTGATACAAGAACTCGCCGAAAGATCTAAACTGATGGGGCAATCCCAAATGAAACGAAAATCATAATAAATATTATACTGTAGACATAAGTAAAATTAATAAGTAGGTACTTACTTCAAAAATTAACAAAATCTAACTCCCTCTCTAACTTAAGGGTAAGAACTAATGTCTCGGAATCTCCGTCCCAGTTAGCCTTTGATCGATCAGGGTTGACCTCGTGTGGAAGGGGCAGCTTCAAAGTATACTGCGAAGATGTCACCGTGATAGTGTTTGTATCTACGACCAAGTCAACATTTTCTTTCTTATCTCCTGGCATTTTTATTCTGACGATAAGATTCTCGCAGCTAGCTGACCCTGGTGTTTTTGGGCCAATCTGTAACAACCATTTCAAAACACACAATATATGGTAAGTAGGTAGGACCTTTATATTTACTCTGTGGTACCTACCTACTTAGATCCGATTTATGTGTACCGTGCTGTACGATCTAAGTAAATCCATTAAGTTTTTTACTAGACTGTTTTTAAACATTTGCTATTAGTGACTGTTTTTGCGTAAAACACACATTGCTATTTTGAATTTTAAAAGCTGGGTGTTATCACGGTACGTGGACTGTAAATCAAACGACGTGGTTGAACAATGTTCATCTCCAAACTGCCAATTATTTATAGTGATGATGTAAGGTTTTATGCTCAAATTATTAGGGGTTTACTACATTACCCACTATTAGTAAAGGTAGGTACCTACCTAGGTATCTAGTTAATATTATAAAGATCTGAAAGATGAAGACAATGTTGAAATTTTTCGTACCAACTTCCACAACCTATTTCGCCCCTTTCCTAAAACCCTTTCTTCGCTGACGTATCCTACCTACTCATAATCTACCTCTGTGCCAAATTTCATCTTCGTATGTCCAATGTTTTTTGAGACTCCGTGTTCAATTCGTTAGATGAACGAGTGACCTTTCGCTTGTATATATGTCGTAGGATAATTTGATACTTCGAATCTTCGCGGAAATCCTAGGGGTTTTGCGAAAACGCGGATAATTAGACATAGGCGAAAAATTATCAAATCTTACTGGACAAAGTCAGGATTTTTGCGAAAATACTCGTTACTATAGTAAGATTTGATGTGCTCAACACTGATTGGCTACAATTTTGCTGGCTGACTTCTAATTGGTTCCTAGTTTGCCGATGATTAAGACGTCAACCAATCAGAGACGATCTCTTATTGAACGCGCTGACCGACCAATCAGCGTTCTTATTTCATAACAGCCAGCGTTTCGTTTCGCAATATTGCTATAATAACGAGTATTTTCGCAAAAATCCTGACTTTGTCCAGTAAGATTTGATAATTTTTCGCCTATGTCTAATTATCCGCGTTTTCGCAAAACCCCTAGGATTTCCGCGAAGATTCGAAGTATCAAATTATCCTACGACATATATAAGGTGTTAAAAAATTAACTCTAAGAATTTCGTGGGAGCATTGTACTCGTCGTTATGAACAACTTTTACTATGGGATGAACCCTGAAATCGCGAAAAAAATATGAGCTGTTCCATACATTTTATTGAGTTACGTGTGCCTAAATGTATGGAACAGCTGGTGGTAGGTAAACATCTACTTACCTGAAGATAAACATCTTCAGCGGAGACAGACTGTTGATAGTTCATAGTATACTCAGGAGTCTTAAGTCCACCTAAGCCCGCACCAGCCTTTCCTAAGTTCTCCATCTCTTTTGCCTCCTGTTCTTCATACTCTTCAATAGTTTTTGGAGTCTTCTCATTTTCGGATGGTGGAATTTTTCCCCTAGTGGAACTTATGTCAAACCCTAAGAAATAAAACATTACATAGAAGTTTGGACTGTTTAAACAATCTATCTATCTGATTATCTCGTTTTATGAGAGAATGCTGCCTTTTTGTTCTGCCTTCTTAGGCCTTCCTACAGGCAAAAGAAAAAGGCAGCATACTCTCCACAATTAATATGAACACTGTTCGGGTTGATTGGTAGGTACAGGTCAACCAATCAACACCATTCAACAAGAACTGTGTAGCAGGCTACCGAACAAGGTAGGCACCGATAAAGCACGTGTGTGCTATGAGTCTGTTTTAAAATACCTACCTCCTAAAATACCTTCCTACCTACTCAGGTAGTATCTAAGTAGGAGGAAGAAAGTCGCATGTCCTGCGAAAACGATTGCAATATCAGAGGAGGTGTTAATAGTGTATCATCTATGAAGGTAAATTACCTATATACCTATTTTACGCTAAGCTTTTTTAAAGCACGATGCATATCTAAAGTCCAAAAACCGGCCAAGTGCGGGTCGAACTACGCTCAGTGAAAGGTTCCTTATTTGGCAAGAATATGCCAAATACGAATACCTACAAGCACAATACCTATTGATTTTATCGACGAAATTTTATGGGAAAATATATAACTGTCGTTGATGTCGCGAACTCGGGTGAATAGGTGAGTCTTTAGAATAGGAAGGTACCTGCAGACGGCAAATCGTCTCCTTGAAGAATGTCCGGTTCAGGTGGTCTCAACAGACTCACGAGATTTTCCAAATGAGCAGGTGTGAACTCCATTTTGGTGCCGTCCGAATGTATACAAGATACCTACACCGCAAAAGAATTTGAGGAACTGCTACACAATGCAAAATAATAATTGATTTATTATATTATGTTTCGTTCGTTTAATCAATGCAGTTGCCAACGTCTTCCGTTGCTAGGAAACCAATTCTCCATAATGCGTTCAGACAGGTTCAGAAACGATTTCGTTATGCAGGTGACAACAGTGGTATTCCACGCGCGCCTCAAAGAGGTGTCAGCATTAAAGAAGGCCCGTTAGGGCCGAAGCCTGCCGGATCAGCGGGATTGTCCGAAAGGGTTACCGCTACCCCGGAACATAAAGGGCCAAGGAAGGAACATCGATGGGTTTTAGTCACTCCCCTTTTGCTCCACCAAGAGCGGGGTGGTGTGGTTTTGTTTAATTGATCGCATAGTCAGTCCATTGAGTACAATTATTACTTATTTATAATTTAGTGCAACAAAACTTGTCATTGGTTACTACTAGCGCCATCTACCAATACCGTCTGGAACTTCAGCTTTGTTAAAAAAGTGTGAAGTAAAACATAAAATAGAAAAGCTCGATTTAGCTCAGAGTTGAAATGTATTGAAACAATAAAATTGTTCAAAGACTTTTACATGTTATTTAATTTTATTATAAGTACGGATTTAATCGTTTTTAATATTGTTAATTTTTGTTGTTATAGGCAAAACAGCGCTCTACACATTATTAAGATATTTAGTAGGTATGTAACTAGTTAAGTAATTAGCCACATATGTTTCACAAATTAATTATTATTGTATTCTTTTCTATACACAGTATACATACAAGTAGGTAATCTGAATCCTTGTTTTTTTAAATTGAAAATTTTATTTTGCTGTTTATTTTGTTTATTGTGCCTGTATACAAATGATACAAATTGCTCTATGGAATAAAAAGGTATCTCTAATCAAAATGTTCTAAAAACAATATTTACTTGAAATTAAGAATTTATATACCTCTGCTACTACTAGAGCTTAATAATCTATCAAATCATGCAGAAGTATAATTCAAATAATACTAACAAAAACATTTACTTGTATTTTATTATAATTAATAAGGTTAATGCATAATTATACATCTAATGCATCAAAATTAGCAAAGAACACATGGTATGAAGAGGTTTAAGGGAAGCCATCATCATCCTCTTCTGCCATCTCCTTGGCCAGCTCCAAATCCTGTTGTTCTCTCTCACGTCTCTCTTCAGCACTCTCAAGTTCCTTCCCATATGATTTTGGTGGGTACCTCATAGCCTTAACACTCTGGTTGTGCAAGTCCAAACAAAATGATATGCGTTGGTGGAACGCAAGCTGTGGCTCCCTTGTGCAATAAAGGTCGGAACTCTCCTTGTTACTCATGTATCCCTTTTCAGGATCAAGTGTAGCCTCAATAACTCCATCTCGGATAGCTTTAGCCACAATAAATTCTGCATCTTCAGCCGAGTCTAGGCCTAGTTTCCTAGCTATATCTTTAGGAGAGATACGTGAGTATGAAAGTCCAATCGAGCGGATGGCAGTTTTAATTACATTCTGTCTGAGGCGGAGAATCAATGTGAAAGTGTGATCACTACGGAACTGGGGGCCAAAGTTCTCGAGCACTTCCCCGAATCTCTGCAAGTTTCCAAGTCTTACTGCTTGGGTTAGTTGGAAATAAGGTGCCAAAGCTTTGCGTAGTGGAGCTTGTCTAAATATAGCTCTTTCAGGAATATCCCCCAACAGTAATTCAACTACAATAGCCAACTTCTGAACAGTTTGACGGAATCCAACAGCAGCAGTCTGAGGAGCCTTCCTCAAGGCTTGTACCAAGTGTTTGTGAGCATCACTGTACTCCAGACGAGCCGCCTTAATTCTTCCAAGGTAATACAAGAATCTTGCCCACTCATTGTTACTTGCACTTTCAGGGAAAACTGACTTACTGACCAGTTTATCAGCTTGATCATACAAAGAATAATGCAAGTAGTTACGCAGAAGACAGTTTATGAGTACTGCTTGGCCTTCATAGTCATTACGCAGGGTCGAAGTACGTAGTCTTGCATGAAGTAATCCTCTAATAAGATCCAATTTATTAGTTAGTTCAAACACTCTTGAATGGTAAAAATAGCATTTTGCAGCAATCAAATCAAGAGTTCTTCTGTTTTGAGCTAAGACCTTATTCATCAGCTGCTGTGAGCACTCGGTGGCTTCTTCCAACCTGTTGGTGTCCAGCAGGCGCAGCAGCACCAACAGGTGCAAGTACACATCAACTTCTGGAACAGGTTGCTTGGGCGCACTGCGAGAGCGAGGAGGCTCGATGTCGACAGCACCAGGCAGCGGGTTCTCCACAAACGCAATCAATACTTCTTTGTCAGCACTTGAAGGATAAAGTTGGTTGAAAATAGCACGTAAGACGTTGCCATTTAACTTCCTTCTGGTGCTGGGAAGAGATCTCAATACTCGCATAGCAAACCTCGGCTCCTTGGAAGTAACGGCTTTATCTATTTGTCTTACGTGCTCCCTCAAATCTTGAACAGCAAGCACATCTGCATCTTTCTTAACTTCGGGCGTTTCTGCATCACTAGCTGCTGCAGGACTTTCCACATTTTTCATTTCAACATCTTCCGCAGGAGCCATTTTATAAGCTCTGTAATAATTTTCCCAATAAAAGCAAAAACCTTTGCAAAATTAGTGATTGTAATATTTTTTGACCCTTTTGTCAAAAAATGCCGAGTAACTATAAAGCGTTTTATAGCAGATAAAACAACACCTTTAATATTTTGAAATGATGATAGTGCTGTCTCTTTTTTAAATAGGTAAATGAACCCTTCGTTCTCTCTTTCTCAACAGGATTCAAGTATCAACATATGTTTAATATCATGTAGAACGATGAATGGAACACTTTTATGAAGTAAAAAGCTGTTCGGATACGCCAACAGACAATTATTGGACAAGTGTAACTACTAAAACTAAAAGACAGACAAAGCACAAATAAAAATAAAAAAAACATTGTAGTTGAAAAAATTTTCTCCCATACATTTATATTTATGTCACGGTCAATTTTCCAACTGCAAATCTAAGTTTGTAATCACAAAATCAAATATATGTTTTTTAAATGTGTACATAAAATTACAAATTAACGATTTTCGGACTTTTTACTTCACTTGTACTGTGAGACCTAGTTTCTTGCCAAACTTCATGATTCTAAGCCAGAGGAAAACACCATAAAGGTTTCGATTTATTTTAGATTATTGAAATGTATTGCAGGGCCGTATTTTCCGGCTCGGAACGTAAAAGGCTACGGAAGGAACATGGATGGGTTTTATTCAGTAAGAGTCTGACACTCCACCCAGAGCGGGAGATGATTTCCCACCCTCAAAAAAAAAGGGCCGTACTTTTTATCGTGTTGACTTAGGGCTGATTTCACCAATTAAACGATCAGCACATTTGAACCGCGTTTAAGAGCTTTTCAGTATCAACATTGTAGGGGACTAATGACACAGACAGCTCTTGAACGATGTTATGTTATGCTGATCGCGTCCAGTTTCATTGGGGAAACTCGCCTTTCGAAGGTAGATTTTCTATTCTACGCTTGATCGTCTAAGGTTACCTTTGACTATTTGAGTGGTTTGGGGATTCAAGAGCAGCTTGGAAATAATCTTTGAATGCAATGTTATAAAGACTACGAGCAACCGAGTGTTATGCTGGGATACAACATGCAATGAAATAATGTTCTATGCGTATTGAAAGGTTTTTTTTTTAAAGAGTAGTGTTTGTTCTTTTCAGAAACAACTTTTCCATAAACGGAAAGAGGCATCTCCGTAACTGTCATATTGAATAAACTTTGTTTGAGACAGGACTTTATACTCTATGTGATAGAATTAAAGTTGTTTTTTTTTCATTCATTACTTTGTCTTCTGTACGTAGCACCTTTGTCTATAAGCATGCTTTTGTCTTTGGCTTGCCTATTCCATAAAGTAAAGACGAGACTAAACTACTAGCATTGCCTGTAGTTGCTTAACCAATATACTGTACTTGTAAAATACGGATAAAAACCTTATAATTACTAATGTTACAATCGAATATTCTTGGATTACAACCATCACATTATCACGAGAATTGCGTGTGCCAAAACTTATAAGCAACGGACGCGCTTCGGCTGCAGGGGACCGGTTGATTCTTTACATAAAATTTCAATGTGTTCTGGAAATGGTTTGCAAAGAGGACGTGGTATCATGGTTTAAAGAATTGGAAAGCTATAAACGCATAGACGCGATGTGTACGTTATTAAATATGTGTTTGCCATTTGAACTGCGTTTCATTGGCACATACCTAGAGGAGCTAGGTAAGCGGGACTTTCAGGAGTTGCGTGGTGCCGAACTAAGAGCCAACAACCCCACAGACCTGGCTGCGGACATCGGAGGCGCTAACACAGACCCCAGGACGCGACGGAAAATGGCCTTGTATGTGTCGTTGTTACGCTCGTGTAATTTCGCGTGTGCTACCACATTGTACAATGCCATGGTCAGTTTGGAGCAGAGTGGCTTGTTGAAGGGCTTGTACGGCGATCTCCTGGAAGAAATTCTACTTCTGTATACGATGGCGTTACATCATCCAGCGTTTACATTTGATCAAAAGTCACATTTTGGTGAAATATTAGACAAATTAAAAATGGAAGATCAGAGGATACGATACCCTGAACCACAAGAGCATATAAATGTAATCGCAGTGAGTGCATGTCATACACAGTCAAATATCACAGCCAACATGTCAATGCCACCGCCTAACTTGTCTAGCTTGGGGCCACCGCCTGGTATTGTGTTTGTTAAAACACCTGGGGTGCAGGTCAGTGTTGTCATATTCTTCCACCACCATAGTACCTGTTCCTACAAGTGCAAAGCTACCTTAGTTATTCCAGTACCTACTTGTAGCATTTTGTTGTTATCATGTTTGTATTGGGATTATATTTAGAATTAGAATTTCGTTCTTATTTGTGTTTGCATAGTTTGATTTGTATACATACAGAATAAGCTTATTATAAACCCTGCTGGAACACAGGCCTCCTCTCGGTGAGAGGGATTGGCCTGTAATCCACCATGCAAGCCTGTTGTGGGTTGGTGATGTTGATTTGTATAAATATACGGAATGGGAATCTAAATATCAGTCTTCTAGTCAAGGTTATTGCTTGAATAACAATTTATGTATGATAATGTTGATAGTGTCAACTTTGGCATTTATTTAGTGTCCAAAATTGGTAGTTGTTCACAAATAAAGCTTAAAGTTTATTTTGATGTTGAAGTGAGACATTGTTTTACAATTCACATTTAACTCAAATCATAGTACACCAAAATATTCTTAGAATTGAGTATGCAACTGCAAATGTTACTATTTAAAACATCTGACAAATGTGTGGACTGACTGGACTGGCAACTCAAATATGTGTGGCTCTTTCCACAAACAACTATCTCCGACATGTATTTGCATGGTCTTCATTTGGCCTGACCAAGATTATGTCTAGACTTTAAAAGAGACTAAGCTCTGGGTTTTTTTTCATCTTTAATTTATTTTTGAAGTATAAAAGTGTCTTTTTCGAGCCATTTTCTAGAAGAAATAAACATTTACCATCATCTATTATTTAATATACATCGTGATTACAAAAATAATTTATAGATATCTGTGGTGCTCATAGACAAACTATTGATACTATGCTCAAGTTACAAAACAATAGAAAAGTAATAATCTTTCAATGATTAATGAATAGACAAACTAATTTATATTTCCTTATTCTCAACACTTATGGAACTAAGGGTGTTTATCATAGCAAGTATATTCACTCATGAATGTTTTCATTACCATTGAAATGACTTGAATGTATAATTATAATTAATTTAAATTTCTTATTGACTCATGGTATCATTCAGTTCATGTTTCATAATTATGATTGCATTTTATCATTTATCATCATACACATTAATACATTTACATACTCAAATTAAAAAAAAACATTACAATAATACCTTAATATGAATGAGATTGCATTGCATTTTAATATTTTAGCATGATTGTAGAATGGTAGCTTCATTAACATCATAAAATAGTAAATGAAATTGAATATCCTTTGTGATTATTTTTATACAATGTTTAAATAAAGTCAATTATATTTCAGCCTCAAAGTACAGACACAGTGCCAGAACTCAGTTCTCCGCCAGTCCTAACAGGAGCTGGGGGAGTTGTGTCCATGTTGAGTGAAGTCCCTCACCCACCACCAGGCCTACCACTTCCACAGTACAATATGGGAGATTATATGGCACACAATGCCTGGCCTGCAAATATTATAGTATCACCTATAAATCCACCGCTTGAGGTAAAATCTTCATAATATTTTGTAACAAATTAAGAAACTAAAAAAACACGCCTTTATTAATGCCCAATAATTATGTAATAATATTTTTTTTGTATTAGTTAGACATAAGTTTTGTAATACTGTCGAATATTTTATTACTCAGGATTTTGATAGTGATGTCAAAATCTCAAGTCATGCTTGCTGCTCATCTTGCTCACGGTTCTGTTGCTGACAATCTGTTATAAGTGAACTCTTAACTAATAAATAGTTGTTATAGTCATTATGTCTTTTTATAAATGGCATATATAGAAAAACAACAAATAATTTAGTGGTCACTTCTTAGGTACAATTTACTTCCCCTTTTAAAATAGGGATCAAGATCATACCAATTGGCAATTTCCGCCCCAACATAATTCGATAATTCTGACAGTGAATTTATGCAGATTTTAGCCCATACAATGTCATTGTCACCCCATTTGATAAGTACTTCATGGTCGTAATCCTAACCAAGAGGCAAATCGGAGCTAAATTGGACAATAATCGCTATTGTTGCATTGTGTGTAGTATAACGACAATTATTATTAAGTCTATCTACTTACATATAATATACCTTCGTACATATTATGTTGGGATAATTTAGACTGTATATTGTGTTAAACTTTGAATTTGATGAATAGTTGCTATAACAACGTATTATTTAGTTGAAACTTCTGTTGAGTTTAGTTGAACTGGTTGCAGGTAATAAGTTACACGGCGGGCCACGGCGCGCCCGCGTCGCCGCTGGGGGCGTCGCCGGGCGCCAGCCGCGCCGCGTCGCCACGCTCGCGCCGCCGCGTGTCGCGCTCGCGCTCGCCGCCGCCGCCCGGCGCGCTGGAGCCGCCGCTGCCGCACCAACTTGCCGCCAACTTCGAGAGCCTGTCGGTCGCCGAGGTGGGTCCCTCTCCGCACCAACGCGGCCCCTTCGCCGTGTTTGCAGCAGAACTACTTCGCCACAAACAGTCTCCTGCATTAATGCTGTTTTCACATGAGGCGAGTCTAGCCGCACAGTGTCGCGCGATCTTTATCTACAAAGAGTCGTTCCCACTATGTGTTTCTTTAAAACAACAACGCAAGTTGTCGCATGTAGAGTAGAAAACATATGAATTTTGTATCGCCTCGATGAGATCCTTTTAATTATTATATTATGTGTGTAAATTATCACTAACCAGTTTACTTATATGTGCGGTATCATGTGTTGCTGTGATATTAGCCAGTGAGCACACAGGCTGCTCCAGTGAGACAAGGTTCCGCGTTATTATTGATTTCCACAGTTTTTTAAACAAATCAAAGATCGAATATCGAGTAGCCTGGTTGGGCACTTGCTAAATCGTGATCACAAACTACGCCCCGCCAACCTATAAGCGCCAGCAAAACGATTGCACAAGTACCCACATGATCTTTTGTAAGCTCTTTATTACACACAATGAAACTGAAATCGAAATTAATCCGAGCAAACGCGTGACTGCGCGCAGTGTGATGTTAACAGGTGCTTCTCATGAACGAAATGCTTATAATAGTATTAATTTAAATCTTTTCAGATGCGTCATAATATGGGCGACGAGCGACTACGTGAACTAAGTGTGATACACCAGCAGCAATACAGATCGCTCGAGAAGTTAAATGGCGTTCGGCGGCTGACGGGCCCGTACTGCGGCGCGCGCTCCTCGTCCGACAGCGGCTCCAGCGCCGCGTCGTCGCCGCCCGGCACGCCCGGGCCGCCCGGCACGCCTGCGCCGCCCGGCACGCCCGCGCCGGCCGCGCGCCGGGCCGTGCCGGCCGCACCGACCGCGCCTCCCTCCGTGCCCTTCCTGCAGTACCCGCGACCCTTCGCCTACCCCGCGCCGCCGCCCACCTACCGCCAGCCGCCGCCGCCCTTCGCCAACGGCGAGCCGCCGCCCTACCCGGCGCCGGCGCCCTACGCCGGCTTCGTGTCCGTGCTGTACGCGCCGCCCAAGCTGTCGTGCTGGAACTGCGGCGCGGCGGGCCACGCGGGCCACGAGTGCAAGGAGCCCAGCATGGAGGAGATGACGCGCGCGGGCGGCTACCAGCTGGACTTTGGAGGCGCGCCGCCAGAGCCGGCCGATAAGTAGGAAGCCGGAGGAACTGTTCGCGACGTCCTTGTGTGATCTGTCCAGATTAGTACCAAAGTGTGAGGTCAAAAAATTTAAATATCGACCCGGTCGGCCCGTACGGCTGCTGTCGGTACCCGGCGTCATGTGAACCCTTGGAACGTGAAACCCGAAGGATTTCTTTTGATGTAGAATGAGATATTAGGTAGATCTATGGCGTTAATATTACGAGCGCTTATCGGACTAATTTATTAGCGGGATGAACTATCTGTAATGTTTAAGAGTAATTGCACTTTCGATGTATTTTTAGTAGGATTTGATGACATTCCAATGATTTTATTTGATTGTTTGCATTAGAATATCTGGTAAAATTGTTCGACATTGTGCATGATAATTAATCATTTATTTTACTATACTTCAGAAAATAGTAATTGCAGTTAACCTATACAAAGCCAGTGGAGTATGATGTGCTTTAGGGGTCATTTTACCAAAGTTTGTAAGATATTTTCTATCCGTCGCAATTTATCCGTGGAATAAAATTAACGTCGCATCGAGGCAGGTTTTGTATACAAATAATACCTATTCAAAAAATATAAGCCGAATAAAACTAGGCATACAAATATGCTTGAATATCTGATAAGAAATCAGTATTTATATTTAGTAGCCACACAAAAGTTATATCAAAATGTAAAACATTCACGCAACACAACAACTAAGCGAAGCTGCCAGACTCTTTAGAAAAAAAGTGGACTTATTTTATGTTATTATCTTTATCTAGACAACTGTAATTATTTTTGTTTTTCCATTAATTTGCATCTTCGGCAGTAGAAAAAGTCAACACCGTGAATCTCTTTACTTCCATTTTAAGTTGTGTCATAGAAACATTCTCGCTTGGTTGGCGAACATAAGTCACTCATACATGACATACATTTATGTCCGTCTATGACCGTTGCGATGCAACCCATTAGAGGCTGAGCAGTCGAGGATATTTGTCAGCCGGACATTGCAGAAATATCCGGGAGACTATTTATCCTACTTGTGCTTTATTGCATATAAAGCTTCTCTAAAACGATAAAACGTCCGCACAAAGCACGTAGGAAGTAGGAATGATAGTTGAGCTCGGCGAATGTTTTAGCATTTTGCGTTTAGTAATTTTATATTATCTCGGAAAATATATGACCAATTGACATACTGTAGAGGGCAAATCTTATCTCTGTGAGGTCCTTGTGATCGTAAAATAATTTTATTTGATAAGAATTGATATTTTGTTGTTTAAATAATCATCCAAACAGAAGTAAGTCGAAAAAATACTTTTTTAAAACATAAAACGAAATATAAAAGTTAAAATACAAAAGATAGAAATGTGGTATCGCGGTCTTTTTTGTAGAAATAATTAAGGCGAACCGGGTTGCCATACATTGCTTTCAATTTTAAACAACTGTTTAGGCAGCGCATGCAAATAATTCTGTTTTCGGAGGTATTTCTTTCCGACTTGCTAGACGAAAAATGCAATAGCTCGGCTAATATGTATGATATAAATATAATTTATAGCCTATAGCACTCAGGAATAATGTAGCTTTCTATCAGTGAAAAAATTATTGAAATTGGATCATTAGTTCCGGAGATTACCCCCTACATACAAACTTACAAACATACGAACTTACAAACTTACAAATTTTACCTCTTTATAATATTAGTATAGATGTTCTGTCGCCTCGTTTCGTTCTCCTCTGTCATAGAATCAGATTTGAAGTAGCAATGTAATAATTGCATAGGGATTGCGCACTAGATCCGAATTATGTCCGCCGAATCCAATCTACAGTTTTCCTAATTCGGATCGGATAAAGTGCGCAAACGCTCTCAAGGGTTAGCACGGACAGCAACAAAATGCTTTGTAGTCTAGTAGAAACATGCGAGCTATGCGAACACATGCCAAATGGAATCGTCTCTTGCACGTTATTTATGTTTGTTGTGAGGTAGTTGTTGGTCAATGAAAAACTCCTTGCGTTTTGCTGTTTTGTTTGTGCTAAACCCCTAAAACAAAAAACTAGAAAAAATAAACGAAAATGATCAAGTGTAAAAAAAAATAAAAAAAAAGGTTTATAATTTAATTATTATTATAAGGTGGGTTATTTTTTGGAATTAATTATTGATAGAACCATTGTAACATAATGTGCTTGGTATTTTATTACAAAAAAAAAATCTTTTGTAATGACAATTTAATATTTTATTTGATTATTTCTAATCATTTAGAACCAATTTGTTCAATCTATCTGGATGAATAAAGATAAAATGATTTTGAACACATTTCAAATTTTCGAATTTAACTCAAAAAGTGAAAGTGCAATTATTTGTAAACATTTACTATGCATACAGTTCTTGTGTAGAATTTTAAGGGAATTCCACACAACACAGCAGCGTCTATGTCATAGTTGTGTTTTAATTGGCAGCTTCTAAACTTTATATAAGAGTGTTTTTATTGTAAAATCAAAGAAAAAAAGAATAGTACAAACAATTTCAGTTGATCAACTTTATTACATTAACAAATAGTTAATTAACATGTCATTTCAAAATGTGTGCCATATATTGGTGTATAATATAATTTTCTTGTTTAGTCAGTACAAAGTGTAAATTTTTATTTAGGTGGTAGATTGATACAGTGAATAAGTCACATCAATCCAATCTATAGTTTTTTTTTAAACTGTTATCCGCGAATCTCTATTCGGCGTTAGCAAAAAACCTTTGAAATAATTTGTAAACTTTACAAAGAATTAAGAAAAAATCAAAAAAAAAATCTTTATTCACGATTCTAATGATTTGGAATTGTGATCAGGAGCAAAAAAAATATTTTAAGTAGAAGATCAGCATAAAACTGACTTTCTAAGTAATACAACAATGCACATGACGATTTAGTACATCTACTTTAGTACAAATTGAAATTTGTATGAGTTGAAAAATTGGATTAAGACGATTAGTTAAGAGATTTCATTAAGTGACATGGTTTATAAGCTAGTATAATAACATTATAGTAGAGGTACTCTAGTGTTTGTTTTAATTGTTAATATTATAATCAAAAGCAAGTGTGAATAATGTTAGGATAAACCAAATTTATCTTCAATCATTCATAAAATAATAGCTGTGCTGCTTATTGCATCTTATACATCTACTTGAGATGCTATGGAATTCCCTAAAATTCTTAGCTATGCCTTCAATTTCTCCTACAACTTTCAAGTAATACAGTTTCTTTTGTCCAAATCATCAGAACTTGTAAATATGATGCTAACTTCTAAACTATTTAATTTACAGTTCAAAGTCGAAATATGACGAATTACATACAAAAGTACTGAATCTGTTTCCTTTGACCCAAGACTGATCTCTAATACTAGCAAATTATTGGGCTTCTAAAAGTTGATACAAACTCGATGTTCGCAGTAAGTCGAGCGCCGGCCACTTTCGGAACGCAGGACTGTTTGTTCGATGGTTGAGAAGCAGCTGAAGTAATATTGTGACTGGCCACACGTTGGTGTGAATGTACCTAGTAATGATAAACCATTTTATACTTATGAGTTGAACAAGGGATTATTTTGATCAAGCTCACGAAAATGCAATGCTCTTAATTAATGTTTATAATAATAGTCATTGTAAATAGTTACAAATATGTAAGAGAGATGGCACGTCGCATCCGATGTGTTCATATTTTGTAAATAATTCAGTTTATATAAATTAGTTAATATTTAGAGATTGACTATATTTGCAAATTACGTTGTAATAATTTGAGTGTCCCTATAGAGTATATTCGATTGTTTCTCTATGATCACTGTCACAAATCACAATTTGCATTTTTAAAGTCCCAGTTTTTTGAAGAAAAGTTCAAATTAGAAGGGTTGTATAATTGTTTTTGCATAATTATAAAAAAATAAATGTTTTTTAATCAAGTCAGATGAGTGACGCGCATGGGTGGGTGCTGGGTGTTGTCGCTGTGGCCGAGTGATACGCAGCTTGCCGACACGTTTGTTGATGTTTTTCATTCATCACTTGCACACCTGTATTCTCTTGTATTTACACACATCAAACATTCAGAGTTTTGTGCCTTCGACGCGCAGCCGATGAAATGCAAAGAGAATATGTTTGTGCGCTACAAGTGATTAATTTAATAGTTTAACTGTTAACAGACCCGTAAGGGACTATTATTTTGTAAGATACATGATATGTCACTCCTTATGAAGGTTGTAAGTCCACATAACGTAACTTTTGTGTTATTTATATCTTAACAATTTTATTATGATATTTAAAACAAGTTGAAGTATAGATTAAACATAGAAAGAGTAACTTAATATTTGTAACTTTATAAGTATGCCTGTAGCCTAGCCCCCGTGTGGTACCGTTGATGCGTTAAGACAATAGCATTACATTCTGCATATCATGTTAGAATGTTCAATTGAGTGTGATGTTCTAGTGGATTATCATACTGCTTGCATCTGCTCAATTATGTTTTCAACAAAGTACAGTTTCATTGAAATCGGTAAATAACTTAGTTTGTTTTCTCCATAGACAACAATAATATTAAAATGGTTGGAAATTATTGTCTATGCAGCTTTACTTTGTACTAGTGGAGTATGAAAATATTTTTTTACTTTGTACAGAATGTTATAAATGTGATACATAATTTTTGACATAATTAGAAATTGTGATTTAGTAAGGTGTGTAGTTTATTAAAAAAAAATATTAAAAAAAACTCGCTTTACTAAATAAATTATACTGTTCTACTATGTAACGTTGTTTTCCCACGTTTTTATATTTGGGTACTTATATATTCTAAGCTGTTGTACCTATTGCTAGTAAAATCAAACTTCAGGAAATTGAATGTTTCGGCCCGGTATTGTCAGACCTCTGTATCCCACCAATGCTGTGAATCATTTGCTTCCTGAGAAATAAACAAGCAAAATCTACACTTCTGTGTTTTTATTGTAATAATTGCCATTGCCGTATTGCCTAAACCGTTACGTATAATAGTGGGGGAATTATAATCCTAATTTTAAATGTTAAATGTTAATAATTAAAAATATTAGTTCATTAAATAAAAACCGACTGTAAAAATTGCACTTTAAAAACCACCACCATCGTCTTCCGAAATAAAGTTATTTTTCACTTTTTATTTCAACAACAATTCGTATACCACTAAGCGCAGATAATATAATACATCTAGTAGTGACACAAAGTATTAAAATATCATGAAGATACTCAAAGTGACATAATAACTACTAAAGTTATTAAATTTATGTCGGACCATTATACATACATTATACCATTATACATTGCCCAAGTTGCCTTTACCAAAATGAAAAATAATTTGTAACCTTTAGAAAAACGAGGAGGTTTTAGAAAGTCAGCTAAAACAAAATTAGGTTTGCATTGTTAAAATTTAGAATATGCCTCCAACTGCAAGAGATTATTAATTATAGTAAGTATAGGGTAACTCGATTAGGGATGTAGACAGAAGATGGGTTTTCTTGTATGCATCTTTTTTAACCGACTTCAAAAAAAGGAGGCGGTTCTCAATAGGGATATGCGTGTGATTCGAAGGAGACCATTTTTTAAATACTATTATTTTAGAATTGTCCCAGCAATATTTTTGATAGGAAAGAATTTACTTTTTGGTAAGTGCGGGATTGCCGTGGGAATTTCAAATATTTGAAACGTGACGCCATTGGTCAAAGCGGATAATTATGACCAAAGAGTAATTTAATAAGATGATTATGACGTAAAGGTCTAACACAGCAACAATATCACTCAACTCCGTAGTGTCTGACTAGCCTTTTGTTAGACGTCACACTAAGCGCCACCAAAATGGCGAGATTCGGTTGGCCATTTTAATCACGTTTTTAAATACTTTTTTCCCACTAAATAATGATGTAAATAATCGAATAAAATATTTTAAAAAATAATGCATACCTAAGTATTCCCATATTGGACTGTTTTTTTTTTCAAATGGATCTTTTTTGGTAACATAGGTACCTGGTATAATTTAGTATAATATTATAATAGTTAGGCTTTGCAGGGTTTGTTCCAAGTTTAAAAGAAGAACGTCTGTATGTAAGTTTTATGGTTCCGTATTCCAAAAGGAATGACGGAACCCATAAAGAATCACTTCGTTGTCCTTCCATCCGTCTGACGGTCAGTCATTAAGACCCTTTTTCTCAAGTACGAGTGGTGGTATAAAGTATCAAATACGTAGTAAAAAAATGGACCAACTATGAAACCCTTCATTGTGCGTGGTCCGATACGCACTTGGCAAGTTTATTTGGAAGTGTTTTTTTTTATACCTACTTATTTTTATAGGTACCTAAAACTATTAGTAGGCATTATGACGAATTGAGAACGGTTATCTCACGTCGATCTAATCTGTATCCATCTTATTAATTGCGATTAATTAGTTGTCACGTCACGTGTAAGTATACCGTGAACAAGCTTGCCTATCAATCATAGTCATTATACCAATAGTACCAATTCCTAGTTAGGTAAACCTATTTATAGGATTTGTGGAATTAGTAGATGCTAACTGCTATTTTGCTGCTTGCCTAGCAGGTAGGTACCTAGGTAGTCAATTTTTTTAGTATCAGGTGGTCCGGTATTATTTTGTGTTTATAGTCTATGTAGTCCTATGCATATTTTTTTTTTTTTTTTTTGAAATGGCATCTCGCAGTTCAACCAAAGGGTTGTCTACTGCTTAACCGGGCTTGCCTGTGGCTGCCACAAAGAATTGTAGCCTCCAGCCAGGGCTTAATAAAAACTAAAGCTAACTTACAAAACTAAGCGACTACACGCTAAGGGCACCCCCTGCGGGGTTCGAACCTCGGCTTAGGGCGTCGCTGGGGGGGGACAGCAAGGGACAGCTGGATCTGGGGTTTTTAAAATTACTGGCTCAGCGGCAACGCGGGCTGGCTCGAGCAAGGGTCGGGGGGATGAGAGCGGACAGGGTCGTCGCGACGGGCCTCGACGGCGAGGACGGAACGACGGAAATTTGTGTTTGTATGCTAGTCTAACAGTGCTAGTGGCCGGGCTGCTCTCCTGGAGGAGAGTGGTGGCATCGTCGGGGGCAACGAGGGTATGCCGTGGACGGCGAACTTTACTGATGCGGGACGGGGTGTATCGGGAGGCGGCCGCAATCAGGGGATTGCGGTGCTTTATGGCAGTGTCAAAGAAACGCTTCGAGAGGCGTTTCATGAACTGCTGAACTGTGGGGAGTTTAAAATCTACATGAAGGTCCATGTTACGGACGTAAAAGGGAGCTCCTGAGACCTTACGGAGGAACCGGTTTTGAAGTGATGCAGATACTTGGGTTTGGCGTGCGCGAAGACGACGCAAGCGTATGTCATAATGGGACGGATTACAGCCTTATAGAGACGCAGTTTGCACCGGAGTGACAATTTGCTGCGTTCTGTAAGCATGAATTGGAGCCTACCGAGAGCGAAAGCGGCCCGCGAACGGACCTGCTTTATGTGCTCTGCGAAACTGAGGTGCTGGTCGAGAGTGACACCCAGGTACTTGGCATGCTTCGCCCAGGGGATCGGCTTGCCGTACATGGTGATCGGATTAGGTCCTATGCATAGATATATTTTATTCTTTTAAACCTATTTTCCCGCTGCTTACGAAAGGTTTCCCCTCTACCTTCCTCCAGTCTTTCGTGTATATTGCCGTCTACATAGGTGTAGGCAGACGAAATTAGGAAATATTCCATCTCACCATCCCATCTGCAAAATGCCATATTTATGTGTAACTAACGCCCAAAAGCCGATACTCAATACTCTATTGCATTCCATATGTATTACATAGATGGTGTAATCAAAATAATAAAAATAAAAAACCAAATTATGCATTGTATTATAATAATCTAGATAATTTTTATGCAATTATTAGAACTATGTTTCATTATTATTAAATTATATTATTGTTTATATATTTATATATTTGGTTTCCTTCATTTAATATTATAACGTGAGCGAATAAGATAAGATCCTGTGTGTAATTTTTACTTCGTCGTTTATCACCGATTTGCATGTGAAAGAGCAGCTTATGAAACCAGCATTTTGTTGTATGGTAGGTCCGGTTTTATCAACGGGCAATGAACCCTGATGTTTTGAAAAGTTGATGGTTTACATGGAAATAATAAGCAAGTTGTCGTATATAAACAGCAGCTGTTGTTGTTCAAGGATAACACGGTAGATGGCGCTACACGTAGATAAATAAAAGGTTCCCACCAAAAATATTTCATTAGGTTGCCAAGACCTACTTTATCGTTTTCACTGTTAATAGGTTATCGATGTAATGTAGAGCCAAACCCGAAACTGTACACAAGCCTTAAGATGAGTTAGGTCTACGTTAAGAAGAAATCTCGTTTCTTTCACTTTTTCCCGTAACTGTCCATTCTCGTAAGTGGATTCGCGCAAGTGTCTTTAGCGAAAGAGTTTTTAGTGCAAATGTCCATTCGCAGAAATATCCTGCTACCGTATTACCCGTAAGAAACACAGACTTGCAACTACCTTTAAGGGGGTTGGAGGGAGAAAGTTACCAATTTCTTTTTTTTGTATGTGTACAAAGCCTAGACTGCAGACTTTTCAGCTTTCTAGTTACTGTTAGACAGTGACGACATCGACGTATTTTGGGCGTTAATAAAATTCAAAGTGTAAAGGCTAGACGAATTAAACTTAGTGTGTTTTATAAGTCCGGTACACATTTTTTTCCTGAGCCTTCCCTATCCAGACCGAAGCTGCGGTTTTGAAAATACTTATACTAACTACGAAACGTTTTGATAAAGACGATTCGTCATGGCGGAGGTACTGCCGCGTCCCGAGTTAGTTAAAAGTAAGTACGTATATTGCGTTATTGTAAAAATATCCAGAGGTGAATTTCTTTCGTGGGGAAATAGGTACCTACCCGCCTTCTGGGGAGAAGGAAGGGCGTGTTTAACTCCTGCCGACAAAAACCACACGGGACCTAGCTAATCCTCTTCGTATACCAATTTGTATATCGTAGGTACATGCTTTCATACAGGAAGTATTAAACATCACTGTTATTGTTTACATTGCAAGTAGTGGTATACTTACGAATTTATGTGGGGACTGTGTGGGGAAGGTTATAGGTACCTACCGTAACTAAAAATAAAAAAATAAAAAACTTTATACAAAAAAAACAACCGACTAAAAAAGCGCTACGAACGGAAAAATAACTTTAATTTCGAAAGTCTTTAGTTATATACATATTTTGTTTTTTTTTAATTTGCAGTGTTTTTTTGCGAAAAAGTGTTAATTTTTTGTATCATTTTTTCGCAGATTAGTAACAGTAGCGGGTTCTAGCTCGTAGGCCTTCAGAACAGCTCATCCCACTGTTCCGGAAAGGGAATCCATAATCTCAGGCGTGTTTTCATTTTTCTTGTTATATCATTTCCGCACTCACTTATAGCGAGGGTACGTAATCCACCACACGGGCCTGTGACGGTCTAACCAACGGACTATCGGCATTTCATAGAGAGACTATCGACTGTCACAGTGCCGGCTGACCTGATTTCCCCCAATTATTGGCTAATATTGCCGAAACCTAGGGATTAAACCTCGTAGTAGCTATTTCCGGATTAATAAGAGACGTGACCTGCGACCTAACAAAGTTCAATGTGGTCAAAAACACATTACCAATGCAAGCGTAGCGTAGCAAGCGAGCTATACATCGCAAATGGACCACCAACCTACGAGGCTACGCCGTAGCTATTTAGCAACTATTGCTACAAAGCTTTTCCAACTACTGAGGCACTACGTGGTTTTCGTATTATTTATACAAACAGATTTTCAACCATGCGTTTGTAAGGGTCATGTTAAACTACATTATGGAGTCGGCGCTGCAGGTAGGTATGCCACGAGAAAGAGGCTTTTTGCTCTTTTGTGTATCGTATTTATAAATACCTGTAGGTACTATAATAAAATATTTTCTTTATGACTGTATATGAATTATGAGATTACATAGGTAGTGGAACTAAATTATGCAAAAGGCTTCCACACTTACCATAACACAACGACAACCCGTGGACGGGCGCTAATTTGTATGAAAATGAATAGTTTATTAACACATTAGGGCGTTAAAATCAACCGTGTGGGCGATACCGACCACATTAAGGCCACGTCGTAGCCTTAACGCAACCACCAGCGAGACCACGCACTAGCTGTCATCCACATCGCAAACACAACGACCTGTGTGTCTCCAAGACTAAACACATCGTAATCACATCGACAACTACTACTACTAGCGACAACGCAACCACATCGAAATTTTGTTGTTCCCACAACGCAACTGCAAGAAGCTGAGAAGCACAGCGGCACTCGTAACCAGTGCTTGCTCCCATAGTGTCTCTGCGGTGTGGCGTGGTTGTGGTACGTTTGAAAGAGCATTTAAGCTTTGTAATTTTTTGCAAAATTAAAATAATTGCTAGCTTGTTTCATCGTAAATAGATCGATCGACGCCATAACTATGTCGCTACGAAGTTTTAAAATTATTGCGTGCTTTTCGTGGCATATCTGGCAAATGCTATGCCTTGTAAAACTACGTTATGTAGTTGGCGCTCGCTCCATGGCTACGAGAAACATACCTCTTACTATTTTCTGTTAGGTACATAAAGGTCTGTGCTTATACGGTAAAAATCATTTTCCTTATTATTAAAAATTAATGATAAACTGTGACATAGGTATTGGAAATAAATAACGTAAAGGGCTTTAACTGATGACTTATGTTTGAGGCCGTCATTCTCATATGGGAATTAAAAAAAAAAACGAGTACACATGAGTACATTGAAGTTTTACTATAAAATATTTTACAACGAGCCAAGTTTTGAAGCCACAAACCCGCTCTCTAAGAAATATGTTTCCTGCTTACATCAAATTGAGGAGCTATCTCGCTGTGATTTAATCGAAATTGGAAAAATATTTCGGGGTTTCATGAAAAAAGTCGTTTCCATTAATTTCTAGAATAACATTTAACGTGCCATTGAAAATTATTACAGATTGTAAAGTGGTAGGTGCTAGTACCGCGGGAATTACACTTGGGTGAGAGCTGGTACTTTGTTTGCCTTAACGAGCGTTTTATACACTAAAAGTGCGGGCATTTTCTACATAATGGTATAATGTCTATTCTCACTTTAATATTAAAAAAAATGCGAGATTTTAGTACCGCCTTGACACGATAGGAACAAGGAATGCCTTTTACCCGAAGAATTATGTAGAAAATGTAACGATAACTTGGCGGAGTGCAATATTGCATTAGTAACACGTAAAGAGAAGCGCCCAATTATTATGGACATATGTACGTTCGTTATTATTCTCATCTCCTTCCCAAATATATTGCGATCTTACTTCAGTCTAACCGGATGCTGCTGAATATCTATATTTTACATGCAGCGACTGCCTATCTGACCTCCGCAACCCAGTTATTGTATAAAACAATTGGTAAGATTGGTTGTCGGACTTTCGGACTTCTGGCGACTCCTAACGAATGGGAGTCAGCTTACTGTTGGGCTCGGTATGTAAAGATGTCACACATCTTCGGACCATGGCTGTTATTGCTTAGCCACGAGCCTCTGCATAATGAGACATGTACTTACACGTTCTTCTTAATAATCTGGCCAAATTTAAAGGTTTGCAATAACTTACTTGACATGTACTTACAGCATAGCACAAATACAGAATCCATCACCTTAAACTTATTTTTGTGGGTAATTATACCTAAAAAAAATTTAACAATAAGTCGGTACAACATATTCTTCGAGAAATTCTCGAAACACTGAATTATGTCTGGCAACATCGAACAGACAGAAACTTTATGTTTAAATCAAAAGTTCAGAGCTAACTTGTAGGGCACGTTCCCTTAGATGTAAGAAAGAATATTATAGCACCGAGTTACGTGGGTTTGTGTTGAGTACTTAAGTCTAACCAATAATATTTATTTTAATGTTTTTGACGTTTCTAAAAAACAGATAAACAAGAAATAAATAGTATGAAGTTAAAAAAACAATAGATTTCAGTAAGACACTTCATATTTTTAAATGTTTTTGTTTTTACCTTTTGCTGCAAATTATGAAATTCCTTGTTTTCAATTTATTTTATTTACACTTAAACCAATAACAACTTTATCTGTGTAATATTGATTCTAGAATAATTAATACTACTATGAAAAACTTATACTATTTCATTTGTAGTGGAAACTGACCTTTCAAATGCTTTTAAGTGTGAGTTTTTTTTATATTATTCCAAAAAAACATTTTTGTTTACATGTTTGGAAACTAAATTGCGAACCCAAGATAAGTAAATAAACGCGAAATTGAGTAAGAAAGGGTATCCTCAAAACTAATTCTGATTAACTAGGGTATTATGTATCTATCGTTTTCCTAACAATAAACAACTAAAGAGCTTTTCTTGAAAGCTATTATATTGATGCTCTATTTTTTGTTGCTGACAAAATTAATGAAGGAAAGTACGTACGTGCATTAATTTCGCTGCCCAAATGAACGTAAGGTTAATTACTTAAAGGTCACGTAATTTCATCCTAATTATAGAGCGAATGGACTATTTAAATAACAATGTCTCTTGTAGGTAACAAGTTAGGTACCTACCCATCACTGATAGTATAATCATACCACTAGAGGTGAAATTGCCATCATCGCCACGCTTGGCAGAGTTTTCTCAAATAGATGATTACAGTATATTGTTGTAAGCAGGAATGTACAGTATGGATTGTATTCCCGGAAAATAAAGGACCACCCTCCTATCCCTAGGGGCTCGTAATAGGCATCTAAGGGTTTAACTTAAGGGGATGGGCAACCGCTTGTCCTTTCTCATTACAGGCAATGACATACTGCGACTTGCCGGCTTCGAGACTTTCCTTGTTGAGTTGGGAGCTGTCGTGGGCCGTTGTAACTCTCGCCCCAAGTTGATCTTAATTCTTAAAGATCTTAAAAGTCAGTGGCGGTCACCGGTCACTGATCCCAGAAATGATAGTGGCCGTGATACGGCTCCAGACTAAGAATACTCTGGGGCCTGACGGGGCCGGAAGGAACTAGGGCCCCCACCGATGGGTCTCAGGGCGCCACCGCCGGAAGTGCTCGACTCGCTGTCGTGTCAACCATGAAATACCTAGGATTAAAGCCCAACAGCCGATGGGACATCGGCCCCCCTTTTCAGGGGCTGGTACCCAAGCTTATAGACGCGGCGGGTTTGCTGTCAGCGCTATTTTCCAACTTGAGGGGGCTGGGCGCATCCTGTAGGCCGTTATTTGTGGGGATGGTGGTCCCAGTGTCGAAAACTGACCTGACGGCCTGACACATCGGAATTCTGCGCACACCGCTTAGAGCGATGACCGTCAGAGTAATTAGAGGATAACATGATCTCCAGGTGGCAATGGCGACACTGCAAGTGTGACGCGAAGAGGCTAAGACACGGGGCGAGAAGGAATTAGGAAGAATGGCAGGAGAGGCTTCTGCATCCTATGTGGATACAAGAGGTGGTCCGGCAGTCCGGCTAGTGTTCGACGACTGGCTCGAAAGGAAGTACTGCTCCCAGACGTTGCGGGCGATGTAGTTACTCTCGGGGCGTATGGTTGGTTCAACAGGTACAAGTATGTCGCGTGAGAGCCGTGAGAGAGAGCCGATCATTTTCTTGTGATTGGGAATTGCTTATAAGATCAAAGGAAACAGCAAAAGACAAGGTAACGCTAACATAACCTAACTGTGATCAAATAATCTTAGATGAAGATACAATCCTTCCTTCCCCTATAAAAAGTAAATAATAATTCATTATTCATAGCACGCTGATAAAAATATATGTAACCTGTTAATAACCTCATAGCTAGTAAAGCATGAACGGAGATATTTTATATATTTATAGTAGGTTCGCTTGAAACTGAAATTGGAGTTACTTTTTGGCCCTTGGACGCTACCAACAGTATGATTAAAAGTTTTATTTAATAATTCAGCGACCTTAATTATTAAATAAAATTGTTAATAAAACTTAAAAGCACTCTTGTGCTTAGTAATTTATTAAGCTTCTATGTTATTGGTAAGTTAAGGCTAAGTACTTGTACATGTACCTAGTTTGGGAGTAGAAACGTAAGTACCTAGGTACGGTCATACTTTTTCGGAGTTTGTAGATATACTATCATTTTATGACACTGACTTAAAATGAGTTTTCTTAAAGTACATATTTTATTTCTAAGTATAAAGATAGGATGTACTTACATTAGATAAAGATGGGGAGCAAATTGCGAGGGGCGGGCGCGCCACACGCGGCCTCCTTCACAATAAATTAAAAATTTAATTAAACTACCGAGTGGTCGCAACTGCTTGATAAACGCTTTTTACTTACTTTGCAACCGTTCATTATGCAATGGAAGCGTCATTTACAAATATTTACATCATTTTTTAGTACGCATTCTTGGTGGTTATCAAATTATGGACACATTACCTTTGAGTAATATTATCTGAACTGCGAGCAGTTGTTTTGCAATCGCCTAGATGTGAGATGTGGTATAAACATATCTATATAGCAATCTGTACAAAGTATCTATGAAACAATAAACGTTAACGAACTGATGATAATGAATAACTGAACGAAAATCAATAACTAATTCCTGAGTTAGTAATAGTTGATTGAAATTGTTCTCATAATGTTGTTAACGTTAATCTGTTGTACACAAGCCGTAATAGGTGTTCCTGATTGTTTTGTGCTCCCATATTTATATAGGAACTTTATTTATTGTTCCCCGAAATTATTAACAACATGCCTACGTGTTTTAAATACAGTTTTAACTAGTTTCTGTCCGTCGCATGTTTCGGGGGTAAAAATAGGTCATGGAATTTGATCCCGTGGGTGTTGTACTTATAAGCTGACCCCTTAATCTCAGCTGACCCCTCAATCTCTAAGGGCGGCGGTATTATTATCCGGTAGATGAGTTGTGGGATCAGCTGGAGTTAAATACAGATTTCACTCCATTCTACTGGTGCTCATGCAGTCTTACTTGCTACGTCACAACGTTACGTGTTCCTTACGATACGTTGGAAAAAAGGTCGTACAGGTCAATTTATCTTCATCATCATTCTGGTGCCTATACCGTAATTCATTTGGGGTCGGCGCAACATGTCTTTTCTTCCATACTTCTCTATTAGTCATTCTCTTGGTAGTCGCCCCCTTTCTAGCCAAAATGATTAGATTTAAAATAGTCCATTCATTCGGTTCTTTGGTCTCTATCCTTATAGCCATCCTCGTTTATACTAATGGCAAATTAAGTAGGTAATAGATCCCTTTGCTGTTAAACTTTTGAAAAGTTTCGTTATGGAGCCCTGACAATTCATGTTATTTTTTCGAAAGCTGATATACTTCTCTCTTCTTTTCGTGTGGTTAGTGACTAACCTGGTGTCAGAGTTTTAATGCTGCCCATGGGCCTCTGACTTAGCATTACATACTGTTGAGAAATATCTCTCAAGCATACCGGTTTCCTCACGATGTTTTCCCTCACCGATTTTTAAGCAAGTGATAATTAAACAATACGCACATGAATCTGAAAAGTCAGAGGTGCCTGTCAGCTGATATACTAGAACAAAGAGATGTTCTAAGAAAACCCACAATGGGATACAGTCGGGACTATCCATTATACATCAGAGAAAACGTGATTAAAATCTGTCCAGTAGTTTCATATGATTCATGTGAACTTTCATGATAAACGCGTCTGGGGAGCGATTTTCAACCTTTTTTTTGGGACGCATATATTTATTATATGGAGCGTCACGTGGCCCGAAGGCAATGACCTTTTTAGAAGGTCGGATTATTTTTGGAAAATGTTTATATTAACTTGGAGATTTACTTAGAGAACTTCTTTTACACGGAAAATACTTTAAGTTCAAACATGGGCTCTTTGTGTCCCAAATCCATTTAACAAGAAATATGTTTACAAACTTACACATTCCTCTAAAGAAATACAATAGGTAGACTACAGAAGCTTGTAGATGAGATAGTAGGCAAAGATTATGTGTCTAACTGAACTCTATCATCATCATTCCAGCCTATTGTAGTCCGCTGCTGGACATAGGCCTCCCACAGCGCATCGTGCGCTTTTCCATCCAGCCACTGCCAGCTACCTTCTTCAGGTCATCGGTCCAGATGGCCGGGATAAACGTAGTGTGGGCCGCCGCCTACACTACGTTTACCTACGCGCGGTCTCCATTCGAGAACCTTTCAGTTACTGAAACGGAACTCTGTAATTAAATTAAGGTAAATTAATTAAATAAAACTTTAATTCAGACTAAGATCCTAATTTGGATACCTACTTTATATTTTTACTTCACTTTTAACAGCCTTAACCCTGAACCACTAAACCAAAATCCGATAGATGTTACAATTATAATATACTCGTACGTAAATTTACGGTCTAATTAGGCCTCTTATTACGCTGATCGTAAACTCGGTGAAGATGAGTTGAATTGGCTTGATCTCTTACAATTTCTTAGAAGAATATCCTCTAAGCATCTTACGAGCCTATAAGACATGTCATAAAACCACTAAGTGAAACATATCCATATTCCTCGTAATAAGTATCTTTGAGCAGATCCTTCCCAGTATTTCAAAACACAGATACAAATTGACTAAATTCGCGGAACAGTTCACTGTATAATGATTGAAAGTAACATACAAAGTTTACGTTTTAATACGCTCGTACATTGTGCGGAACTCGATAAACAGAACACGTACCTGTGTAGGTACAGGCATCTATCTTATTTCTACGGCGCATTTAATTCAGTGTACCTCTTCAATGACTCCGCCGGTGCACCGCTGCCGCTCGGTAAATTGTGGCGCGGGAGTGTTTGGATATTTTCCAGCAACCCTGGAGTGGTTATTTTGTTTAGTGCCGCAGTCGCATCTAGGTATTGGACATCTACGTGACAGTTGTATCTCAGTCGGAGAGCTTATGGTTTTATCTGTTTAGTTATCTGCGTTTAACCCTTTATCGTCGGTTAAGACTGATAAATAAACGCGAGTTAACAACTATGACTTAACGTCTGAGATTGGACGACTTTGGTAAACAAATCAGACATGATTTATAGACAAGGACACGAAGGAAGTAATGTAGGTGGCTTGAGAAAATATTCATGTGTTTGAACTGTAGGTGCGTATGTAGCCGCGAAGGTCGATCGAGACTTTTTGTGATAGAGCTACATTATTTACCTATATTGTTTTATAAGTAACCTAAAATCCTAAATATATATATCGGTTATATACCCACTTATCTATAGCAGTAATAGTAGGTAATCAGCTAGGACCGGAATTGAAAACTTAACGAAACTAACGTTAGTACACGTGCGAAGGTGCCAAGTAGCGCTTCTAACTGCTTATGTTTATGTGGAAAGTTTCACGTTCCAAGAAAAACGCTTTATAGTAGTAAATATTTTATAAAAACCGACTCGAATCGGGTACTAAACGAGGACGAACATAGATTGAAGATCGAGAATAATAACATTAGATATTATTTACTATTTATAGAGATTATAATAACATTAGATACAATCATATGAGGTACTTATACCAAAGTTGCCTTTACCTAATTATTTGTTATGAGTTATTAAAACTATTTATATTTCGAAAGTGTTCTATATTCAAGTAAGTTTCCTCTTTATATACCTTAAAATATACAGACCTATATTTACAGACCATGAGTTGAGTTTACTCGAGTTTGAGCGAACAAAGAGTACCTAACTAAATCCAGCTTTCCAAGTCGCCTTTTATGTATGACTTAGAATATTCTGAACAGTAAAGGAAGTAGGTGCAAACTTTCCATGCGCATGCTTCAGTTCAATGCCTAGCCGAGTGTTGATGTGGTGTGGAGTTGTGGACGCGGGCGGGCGGCGCTCCGGCACTCGCAACCTCCTCGGATGCTTGTTGTCTCAACTAAGTATGATTTACCGTTAAACTTCGCATCTCCTTTCCTGGAATAACACAAACTTAGTTCTGAAAACTGTGCCATGTAGAGAGAACATTTGTCTGATTTGTTGCGCGCTGATATCCCGATTTAGTGCAATAACTGCGTGTGACGCCGCATTAGTTCACCCAACTGTAACGAACATTCAGCAGAAAGATTTGAGTGCATTGTTTTACCAAATGTACGTAACAGATGATTTGTGTGAAACAAGTAGGAGGGGAACTGTTACAACACTGCTGGTATCTAATAACTTAGATAGCGTCGGTATCAATTCGGGTACAGGTACAATAAAATCCCTGAGCACGTAATAACACTTTTTTGACGCGAGAGTTTCGGAGACAATATTTTAGTCGACGAAAGCACTTTTATATATTTTTTCACCTTATAAATACCCATTTACGTCAAAAAATAAGCTTTATTTATTCTTTCAGCTTATGGCAGTGTAAATGTTTATGTGTTTTTAAATTTTAAGTCAAAGTACTTCCCGTAAACAGTCGAGTCACTTACTGTGTTTGTGTTTCTGTATATTTCATTAGATACTTACTTAATTAGGAATATACATACATATCGTGCCTTTAACTTTCGACAGTACCTACCTAGAATAAGTACCTGCACTACCTCTCTGTTTTAAATACTTATGAGCAAAACGATGTGATCTAAATCACCACGTTTGATCCTGTATGTCGTAAAACGGAAAACGTTCCCAGTTAACCTTCCACATTTATTTACACAAAGAAGTTCCGAGTCTGCGTAGCATGAAGTCAAAAACTACCAATTAAAAGCTAACTCTACAGTTGTGTAAACACAGCTACTATTTCACAACATAGTCTTATTGAGACCTACGTACCCGTGAACGTTGCTCGACAAATTGCACAGATAAATTCCCATTCATTAGCTTAATAATTGTCAATCGTCAATTACTACAAACTGACTGCGAGGATACATTAATGCGTATAACACTCCTCCGATTAAATCCTAGCTTGTCTTGCAATTGATATAAATGACGTATTTGATAACGTAAATCATGTACCCATAATTATGTGATACTTTAAAACCACAACCAATCAATATGGTGCTTTTTCCTCAACTATGTTGGGGGCAGTCTCCAGTCTAACCGGATGCAGCTGAACACCAGTTTTTTTACATGGAGCTACCGCCAATTTAACCTCCACAACCCAGTTACTAGGTATCAAGATACCTTTGGTAAGACAGAGCTCTCTTAGCCGTAAGAACTGTCAAATGGATGGTCACTCATCCGCAATCCGATCGCGGCTAGCCCGTTAATATTTAGCCACGAGCCCATCTACCAAACATAAATCAAACTTAAATAGCATTCACTCCAACCAAAATCTCGAAAACTATGTGCAAATCCTACAAGCTTAAACTTTGCATATTGGCTTCATAAACAACGTAGGCATCCGTCTAGGATTTTTAGAAATTCATCCTCTGAGAGGTCAAACGGGAGGTCAAAGTATGCAAACGAAGTCGCGGGTGACAGAGAGTGTATTAATAAGGTTTGATGTAAAATAGCGCCGCACACATGGAGTCACCCGGGCTGAATATTATTAAAAATAAATCATATTATTACATTATGCATATATCACAAGTCTTTGTATTGTCGTTGCAGTCTGCATTATTCTGGGAATTAAGTACACAGGTATTGATGCTTTCAAAAGACAGATATCATAATTATGATATCTTGTGAAAGGAACTAATAAGACACAAGTACCTACAAACGAGCAACCATTGAAGTTACCTATTGTGCAATGTAGTATGTACCTATGTATATGTGACGCAAATATACGGTATCGAGAATCCCTTTGTTGAATTGAAACTGCCGTGATATGTCCGTAACTCCTAAAACATAAAAGTACGAGTACGTAACTCGCTCGCTGACAACAAAACGGTATAACATTCACTGTGACTCGTTTTATCTGAAACTGACATATATCACCGACTGCAGCCCGTGTATGACGTAATTACATACTAGTGATAACCATTAATTTGATTTCACTTTGATCTCGCTACTGTTTAACATTGTAATCTGTAGTTTACATGTTAAGCAAATGTACCGAAGTGGCTCTGTATATTAACTACAGCAAGGTATCGTAAGTAAACTACAAGTCTTGGCATGGTATTGCTTGGAGCTACGGCCGCTATTGACTCTGTAATAACTTTCACAGGCTTTAAGATAAATACACGGCGAGGGCTTATTGAGGGAAACATATCAATAAGATTCTCGAAACTTCGGCTAGCCTCAGGGGATGCATAGCTGCTATTTTAGCTTGTTTATGACGAAGGGGCTATTCTTGTAGACTTTCTTAATATTAGGCATAAGGACTTGTCGTTAAGACTGGCCAGTTTCTACTCCAGTTGTCATACAATCATATAAGCCTACTTCAGAACAGAGCTCCATTATATTAAATATATCATCTAACCGAACCATAACTTCCACATAGTTTTGATGAGACTAGCTTTATTTAGCGAAATAATACAGTCCATTTCGCTCGGTATTCGTTTCTTCCGTCTCCCTGAATCTGCAGCTATATTTATAAATTGCATTGAGGGTTCTTTTCGGAGAGTCGCTGCCTACGTATACTCACATGTGTAGTATGTATGTGGGATTGTGCGCGTAGCTATGTGTGTGTCTGTACTTTTCATCGCGAGGCGCTCGCAGTAAGCGCTCGGTTCGTACATGGGATTTGTACAGATTCCTCCCGTTCTAATCTAGGCGAAAGTAGAAAGTAAAGAGAGAAAATAGAATTTTCGTGTGTATTCGCATAGGTATGTAACTATTTCAGATAAAAATAGAGATGAATTGTGCTTCGAGCGTTTCGTTTCATCTGTGGAGCGTGACATCAAACGACCGCGAACAACGTGATAACGCGAACTATCGGACCTAAATATCAGACGCGATCTTTTAACAGTTGGAAAACATTTACAGGAAGGAATTCTTTTGGCGCAGATGTTATATAGTATCAAAACAACAGTATTGCTTTTTGAAACAATAACTGTAGTCATAGTACCTACCTACACAGCAGGATAAATATTCGTTAATAATTGTCTGTTTATCCTGTCGCTCAAAAAAACGACTTACATAATTGAAAAACAGTGGTTGACCGACATAGGAGTATCCGTTATAGTAGACAGGTGCATATCCTAACTAATGCTATAAATGCGACAGTGGTTAGTTCGTTTGTTACGTTTTCAAGCTAAATCGGCTGAGCGGATTCGAATGTTTGGTACGTGGGGCAAAGGACATAGACAATTTTTCATCCTGGATCGTACACGAAAGTCGCGAGCGACAGCTAGTAACGAAATAAATCTCACAATGACAAACACCCGGACTCGGAAAATCTATCTGTTGGCCTTATAAATATTTGTTCCGAGCGGGAACAGACCGTGACCACAAGCCAATTGGGCAATCGAGCTTAGCTTCCTTCTTATTCTTAGATAAAATACTTTATTGATTAAGCAACTGGATGCAGCATTTGATTGATTACTTACTCTTAGTACTGCAAATGCCCAGCCCCGCCTCGAGCATTCCTGGAGAGATTTTAAGAAATTTCGTGACAAATAAAAAAATAATTTAAACAGATTCAATGTGCAAATTTCATTATTAATGTAACTTTTTTTCACTTTCGATGCCACCGATTGCCGCCCCTTTAGTATGATGCCGTAGCCTAATTGCCTATATGAACGGGCCAGCCCTGCAAATGCCAATCAAATCGTGTAAGGCCGTTTTACCTGTATTCTAATCAATGTTGCAAACTTTAAAGCCATCATAATGTACGTTCTAGTGAGCCAGTGTGCAGTGCTTTGACTGGCACAGCCGTTCAACGTCACCGGTGCGAGAACGCTTTGCGGTCACCAACCCGCTGCCCGCATCATGTTTACAAGATCCTTTTTGGTACATTAGGCATAAAGCTTTGGACTCCGATTCACAGAATTGAATAGGTACGTTACAACTAAAAAGTTTTTGTGAACCTGAATTTCGAATTTGACGAATAAATTCAAGATAAATATTGGCGTAAGAGTAGATTCGAGGCGTATCGCTGCGGCGTCGCCGTCTCACGCCCCCCCGAGCTGTTTGCGCACAGTGCACGTCATCTCACTTGCAAAGCTACACACCGCCACGTTTGCATAATTCTACTATACCTAGGTACCTAGCTTCTCTTTAAAAAATGCAAAACAGTTATCCTATTTTATTTAAGCATAGCTTAAAGTAAAAATTTCACAACAATCCTCTTTCAGGCTTTCATTGAAAGTTACCGTTCAGTCGAAGTTCTTTTGGACTCAAAATTATTCATCGGAATTGTTGAAACATAAAAGAACTCAATTCGAAACTTATTCAAGGTAAGAAGCCAACAATGCTATTCATTTACTTGGGATATATACCTAAATGGATATAACTGAAATGAACGCTAACAACGCAGTGTATATGTCGCAGGTATATTGTCAACGCCGTGATATTACAATTTCACTAGTGATATTATAATTAAACGGTAGATTGTCAACCGACTTCATTTCTTACAATTTATCGACCTGATTTTAGTAACATTGTAATGTCACGGGGACACTATAATCATCACTACATAGTATAAAACAAAGTCGCTATTTTTGTCTGTTTGTTTGTCTGTATGCTTAAATCTTTAAAATTACGCAACGGATTTTGATGCGGTTTTTTGTAATAGGTAGAGTGATTCAAGAGGAAGGTTTATAATGTGTATAATTTGTCGACATATTTTGCGGGCGAAGCCGCGGGCGGAAGCTAGTATTATAATAAATCTAGGTTACATATATCATGAATGAAGTTGGCAGTGGGATACGCCAAGCGTTCTGATTGGTCAATTCTTTTTCATTCGCGATTTGCAAAACAATAATAGTAAATTTAATCACTTCCAAATGTTCACTGCCCCACATTTTGAAAATATTTAATAAAAGAAATGCACAAAACACTATTTAAACATTAATTTCAGACAGAAAATTGCACAGGCGCTCCAATAGTTTACTATTATTATTTTGCAAATTGCGGATGAAAAAGATTTGACCAATCAGAACGCTCGACTTCTCCCATTGTCAACTTCATTCATGATATACCTAGATTTATTATAATATCACTATAGTGTCCCCGTCACATTACAATGTTACTAAAACCAGACCGTTATATTGTAAGAATTGAAGTCGATTGACAATCTACCGTTTAATTATAATATCACTAGTGAAATTGTAATATCACGGCTTTGACAATATACCTGCGACATATATATGTATCTATAAAACAGGATCCTGAGAACCGAAATCATAATAGGTAGGTACCTGCAATTAAATTGCGAAGCAAATACCTAGGCAAGCTGTTAAACTAAAGGTAGTAAAAAGCCATGATGCTTGTTCAATTTCCAAGAACTGTCGTAATATTACTTAATAACTATTGAAACAATTAGACATATATTCACTAAAATTAGAAAACAGTACTAGGAAATATCAAGTTGACACAGAAGACTTGCAGTGTGAACTTGACCAACTACAGGCGAAACTTACCTCTGTGACCATCAAATATACTGCGTCAGAAAATCAAATGAGGGAGTATGTGTTGGCGATGAATGAGCTTGTGAGCTCACAAAACAACAAATGTGAACTTTGTCAACCTCCATCTGTTGAACCCACACAGGATCATTCATTGACAATATGTGATACCACCATACTGCAGTCTAGTGACAGCTTGCCATTGTTGATTACTGAATGTGTCCCTAAAAAGACTGTTAATACGGAAATTGTACTATTTTGTGATGTGAAAGGTGATAGGAAAGGATTTAGGCCACTTGTTGACAAACACATATTCGGATCACTCAGTAATGAACTATTGTATCCCTGGTTGTTCTTTATTTAACATAATAAAAAAAGTGATAAATTACAATTTTAACCAGGATACTATATTGTTAATATTTGTTGGTAACAGGGGTAATGTGAACAAAACCGAATTGCTTCATTATTATAGAACACTGTCTAACCTTAGTTTAAGAAAAATTGTCATGTTCACATACCCTTACAGCCAAAGTTTGCCACAGGAAGAAAACAACTTTAGATTTGAAATTAATATGACTTTACATAATTTGACATGTAATAATGATTCATTTCATTTAATTGACACTAACAATTATGTTAGTAATCATTTTTATTTGACAAAAGATAGATTTTTAATGGATAAATACTATCTTTCCATGTATTGTAAAAGACTACAACAGTCAAGAATTTGGCTAAACAAATTGCTTCTATTGAGCAATGCAATGACATATTAAATAATTCAGCCAATAATTTGGCATCATATGTTGACATTTACAGTCATTTAAATTAGAAATTGAGACAATAGAGGCAACCTCTTGCAATATTGTACAGAATTGTGAATCTAAATTAAAAGAAAGTTCTTCAACACGAAATAGTATCAACCTGGTGCATCAAAATATTCAAGGATTTATGAACAAAGATTTAGAAGTAAACTTATTTTTGAATTTTAACAGTTTTGATATTCTTTGTATAACAGAACATTGGCTAAAAAGCCACCAGTTCTTATTCAATTTTAATAATCACCAGGTTGGTAGTTCGTTCAGCAGAGTGAATGCTATACATGGTGGCTCATTAATCTTAGTAAGTAACCAGCTTAAAGGAGATTGTTCTACGCCCATACATTGTTCGCCCTGGAGCCAACGGCATAAAAAAAATCATTTTCTATTTGTAAACTGCCCTTATTAGCCCATAAGAACAAAGTTTCTTGACGGACACTTTAGAGAAAAGATTTATTTAAAGAAAAGGAACCGATTTTGAGGTTATTTTTAATAAAAGAAAACGTAAGTAATTCCTTCTAAAATCGCTATTTCTGGTTTCTACAAAGCATTAAACTTCAAATACAGTAAAATATTACCGTACATACAGTTGTATTATGCCTGTTATGTACAGTTATTATTTATTGGTTGAAGTTTACTTTAAGCGAAGTCCGTTATCCGTTGTCAAAATGCTAAGGTGTCGTTTAAGCAGATCACAGAATCAGTTATTCGAAGCCAGGTCACGTTGAAAGCAATCCAAATTGTAGTCCGTTAAACAGAAACAAAATCAAAAACGCCAAAAGAAATCGCCAAATAAAATACGTAGTCACAACAACACAACACAGCCACAGGTTCGTCTCGGTGAGACGCTCCGACTGACGTAGTGACGTAGAGATGCTCTCTGGGAGATCAATCATTGTATATCGATTATCAATGACCACCTATTTAATCTGTGGTTTTAATTTAGTAGACCAAAATGACAGATCAATATGTCAAAAGTAAATTAATTTGTTCCGTTTCAAACATAAACACGTTGTTGCTACGATTCTACTTCGATTAAATTAATGCTAAAATAAAATATTTTGTTCCCAACGAACAATGTGTAACGTTTTAGTTTGCGTCATTTAAAAATAGAGTTTAAGTACTTAAAAAGTAAAAATATGGCTATTGAAGTCGTGAAATGGTTATGAGAATAATTCACTAGAGTTGCGTCGTAAATGACATTTCAATCGTTAAATGAGAGATTTTCTGACAAGTGAAAAAACATAGTTCAATAGATGGCGTGGGTAAAAAATACGTCTTTGTTTTACTGGCTACTGATAACAAAAACAAGATCCGTAAATAAGAAAGCTTATTTTTGATGTCAAAAACCTGAGACAGTGACGTATTTTTTACCAACGCCTCTTTTGAACTAATATTTTCTCACTTGTGAGAAAATCCCTCATTCGACTAGTAAGTAGATTTTGTGAGTTTGTTTTGTTCATTATATTTTCAGCATAATCGTGCTAGGCCATATTCATCATAAGATCCATTAAAATGTTCAAATGTTCAAAAAAATATGCATGAAAAACTTTTATGTTGCACATTTTCAATGTTTTGGAAGTGATAAATATCGAACATCCATTATTTATCACTAGATATTATGGACATCGTCGTCGATATCGATATTTATGTAATATGAGCGAGAGCGACACTGTCAAATCTTTTGTGACATTCACATTGACAATTCCTTGAAAGATGGCGAGTTCAGTTGGTAATAAAATCAATGAGATCACTTTTAAAAACCTATTAAGAATTAAACAGTGTCCGCTTGAATTTATTATTGTTAAAAAGCATATTAAAATATAATTAAAATTAACGTACACGTCAAATGTTTGTTGGTTATAGGGCGGTCTAGAACAATCTCCTTTAAAGACCGTAAGGATATTGTGAGCCTATCTGTTGAGCGGACAGTTGAAATAGCCTGTATATAATTGGAGCAATTTATTATATTAAGCGTGTACAGACCCCCTTCAGGATTGTATGACTGCTTTAAAAAAATAATGGATGAAGTGTTACACAAGATTTGTAATTCAAACAAATCCATTGTTGCTTGCGGTGATTTTAATGTTAATTTATTAGAAAATTCAGGTCCTTGCAGTAAAATAATAAGTCTGTTTCAGTCCTACAATCTTGTAAACCTATTTTTGGAGCCCACCAGAATAACACCTACTAGCGCCACATGCCTTGATAATATTTACACTGATGTTATACCGAGCCACAAAGAAATTATTAATTTACTAGATACTGATCATTGCGGGCAAAAAATTACTATCCGGAACATTAACAGCAAAGTGGCTAAGAAGTATATCACGGTTAACCCCAAAACTGCAAGTCGTTTGGAAGCTTTTAAAGTTAAACTCAATAGTAAATTACCGGTGGAGTCTAGTCATGCTGAGCGTACTCATCAATATGATGACTTTTTTAATATGTACTGTAAAGAATTTAATTCCACCTTTATTCCCAAGACTATCTCGGTGAATAGTAGCGCATCTTTTAGTGACTGGGCTACCACTGGTATTCATAGAAGTAGAACACGCCTTTATGACTTATACAATGAAAGGACTTTTGTAAATACTGCTGAATTTAATTTATATGTTAGAAATTACTCAAAATTATTTAAAAAAGTTTGTTGCGTAGCCAAGTCGCGTTATCTTAGTGCGAAGATTAAAAACAGTAGTAATGTAATTAAAACGACTTGGAATTATTAATAGTGAAACGGGAAAGTCTAGTAACCGAAATTCTGACTACAGCTTGTCTGTTAATGGCAACATAATTAAATCAGACTTACAAGTCGCCGCGGCCTTTGAAAAGTTCTTTTCGGATATTCCCGTTTCAACTACTAAATCCTTAAACTCATCACCTTCTGTTGCTGAGTCTTTACTTAAGGAACATGTTAATATTTGCGATACGGAATTTCATTTTGAGCATATTACTTGTAGAGACATAATTAAAACCTTTCACACTTTAAATGTAAAAAAGACTGCAGATTTGTGGGGTAATTCTGTAGAAGTTGCTAAATCTGTTATTGACATTGTAGCACCTAATTTAGCTCTTTTAATCTTTAATAATTGTATCGACTGTGGGGAGTTTCCTGACCTAATGAAAAATAGTAAAGTAATACCTTTGTTTAAATCAGGTAGTACATCAGACCCCACTAACTATAGACCTATATCAATACTACCTACCTTCAGTAAAATATTTGAGAAATTAATTCTAGAGCAATTACAAAGATTTTTTAACAAACATAAATTATTACACACCAAACAGTTCGGGTTTACAAGGGGTCGTTCAACTACCGATGCCGGTGTTGAACTTTTAGGACATATTTACAATGCATGGGAAGATAAATGCGACGCCTTGGGGATTTTTTGTGATTTGTCTAAGGCCTTCGATTGCGTTCTTCATGAAACATTAATCAGGAAACTCCGCCATTACGGGATCCGAAGCACCGCTCTGGATCTTCTTACTTCATACTTGAGTAATAGAATTCAGAGCGTTGACGTTAATGGAAAAAGATCTCCCGGATCTATAGTAACAATGGGAGTTCCACAGGGCTCGATTCTTGGCCCTTTTTTGTTTCTTATTTATATAAATAAATAAATAAATTAACGATTTGCCTTACCTCATAAAAAATAGTCATGATATAGTGTTATTTGCAGATGATACTTCACTTTTGTTTAAACTTAAACGTCAGCAGCCGGCTACTGACGATGTAAATAGCGCGATCGCAACGGTAGTTCATTGGTTTAATGTTAATAACTTACTTCTTAATGGAAAAAAACCAAATGTATTAAGTTTACGCTACCCCACGTTAGACAGGTGGAAACCAAAGTGTTGGTAAAGGGCGAAGAATTGAATCCTGACGATACCACAGTATTCTTGGGCTTAACTTTGGATGCTAAGCTTCAGTGGGGGCCACATATAGATAAATTGTCAAAAAAACTAAGCTCCGCAGCATACGCTGTTAGAAAAATTCGTACTTTAACTGACACAGAGACAGCCCGCTTAGTGTACTTTAGCTATTTTCATAGTGTAATGTCGTACGGTATTCTGTTGTGGGGAAATGCCGCCGATATTCAGACTATCTTTGTTTTGCAGAAAAGAGCTGTTCAAGTAATTTATAAATTAAGTCCGAGACACTCTCTGAGAGAAAAATTTAAAGAAATAAATGTAATGACTGTACCTTCACAGTTTATTTTTGAAAATCTTTTGTATGCCCTTAAAAATATAAAATTGTTTAAAAAATATAGTGATATTCATGATAAGAATACTAGGAACAAACACAAATTTGTTGTACCCACTACAAGGCTCAAAAAAATAGGAGGCTCGTTCAGATGTCAATGTATACGCTTTTATAATAAACTTCCAAGCCACGTTCAAGATCTAAGCCTTAATAAATTCAAATCGTTCGTTAAACGCAAGTTGTGCCAGAATGCTTATTATACTGTCAAAGACTTTATTGAAGACAAAAGGGCTTGGGATTGAGCTGCTCCAATTGTTTACATTATTGAATATTCTTTTTTTTTTAATATCCTAAACAAATTGATTAGCATCTGAGATTACTCCTGGAGCTGCTGAAGATTCACAAAAACTTTTTGCATTATATAACTTCAATCTCTTAGCATTGTATAATTGCATAGCACGTTTGTGAGTACTATGTACCTACTATAAAGCTACCATTTGCTGAGTACGTCTTACATTGACTTGAATGTGCCCTGGCGGCTGGGAGCATGTCATGCTCCCTGTAATGTCTCACTGATGGTGGCGGTGTTTTGGACCATTTAGCTCCCATCAAAATGGTTGAGCTGAATGGTGCTAATCCATGCGTCATGTTCATGAGCGGGCACCGTCAGTAGGGGCTGGTCACCTCTTAGCTGCCACGGCTGTTTTAATATTTAAATTAATTTTGAATTGTTTTTTTTAAATCTTGTAATTATGGACGCTTTTATTAAGTTCTGCATCGTTCTCACGTGTATATTTCAACATGATTGATGTAACCCAGTTTTTGTAAACATATTTTGATTTAAAAGATTGTCCATGGAGTTTCTTGCCCGTTCTTCTCCTGTACCTACTGCTTTGGAATGGGCAATTAGCTTCATCTTTCTGACTGACCGACCCCTTGACAATTCAAAAGTGCCTGTAATTGGTTTATTTGAAATAAATGCTTTGAGTTTGAGTTTGAAACAAATACCTAGATATTGTTTCAGATAGTTACAATACACTTCAACTTAAGTAATATTCGGTTTATTGCAAAGCTATTGAATACTTTTTAAGTCCTAACGGAATGAACATTTTGAAAGGGAAATTTTGCTAGAATATTTTTCGACGAATATATATTAAAATACTATAAATATACATACTACACCACACACACATACACTTACACTACTAGACGTATGTAGGTACCATTTCTTTGAACGCTTATTTTTGCGTTTACAAGATTTCAATGGTTCGGCTTGACAATAAATATTTATCTAGTTTTTATCCAAAAATGTGTTGCATGTAGGTACATATGTTTCAACTACGCGTGTAATCAATGTCAAATCAGGTGTCATCAGACCGCCATGCGCCACTGTCGTCCATGCTGGCGCGCCGCACACTGCGTACAGTGCATACAGTTGACTCTATTGTTTTCATACTGAAGTATGTACAAAGCCTTTTCAATCCGTTTCACCGCGGGTAGCTGAGATTAAATTATTCAATGAAAAAATGCAATTTTGACAGCAACGGGTTCAGCTTACGTGCGTGGAATCGGGCTACATTAATTTTTATTACGAATACTTGTAAAGCATTGCTATTGTATGCCTTTTTCAGTTACCTCGAAAGAATATTTAAATAGCAGGTGGACCGTAAGGCTAAATCGTGTTAGGTTTAAAGAATCTTTATTTCTCATAAGAACATGATACAGTTCACTTACATGAGATTTAACTTTTAACATAAATAATCGTCGTCTAATGACGACGTTTTCTTTGGACTGTACATTAAGATTACCTGCGCAGCTTTGCAAACTGTTTTTAACTTTTTCTTGTTCAGTGAATTCAGCAGATGTCAAGAGAGACGAGATCTTTCATATTAAAATGAGCTAAGTACTTACGTAGGTTCGTAACAAGACTTTTATCGTCAAGTGATCATTGAAACGTTTAAGCTGATTAAGCATCTTATTGCCAGCGATCTGGAGTCCAAAACTCCTTCATAATAATGTTTTAGATGTTTATCAAGTTACGAATCAGTAGGACGATCGATACCATCTATAGATAGTATAGGTACCTACAAATCTTCGTGAAGTGGTTCGTGTGCGTCGATGAATGTTTCACAAGGTTGTTTTGTCTCTAAACATAAATTCGTAGTTTTATCATTCGACTTCAACTCTTCAGGAACTTTATTTCTTTATTCAGGTTCGAGATCGCCACGAAGTAACTTTCCTTTCTTTGGTAGCGACATAACTCGCTTACGTTTTATAACAGGATACCAAAGGTTTATCGAATTCAATTCACCTACTCATTCATTAGGTACATTTCAGTATATATGTTACATTTGTTACGAAAATTTATAGAAATTTATGCAATTCCGAGCCTACTTAGGAAATGCGTAAAATGATGTTTAAGGCGTATATTCGGAAATCGTATATATCCTAAGAATTGTATGCAATTCCGAGATGATACCCGAAAATATATAAAAAGTAATGTTTTCTGTAAATAAAATAAATAAAGCGTTTGTTCCCGTTAATATAATCAGTTGTAACAATCACATAGTAAAATATAAAATCTTCATAAGGCTTATTAGTGATTAAACTTCAAAAATCTACTATTTATTCATTTTTAAAGCCCATCATAGAATGACTTAAACGACAGTATGATTACATAATCATACTGTCGTTTAACTTATTCTACGCCATCACAATATAAAGTAGAAGTCGCTCCGCTATTCCCGCTGTTCTCACAAACATCCCGAATGTAATACGTTTCCGATTGCTATTTAGGAAATTTATAGATTTCCTAGGAATAGTGTATAATGACAGGCTACATACATTTCCGTTAACACACCTACATTCCTACCTATCTACAATATTCACCGATGAACCATCCTTTGGCAGATGGTTTGCGAATAATACCTGCGTTTCTCGATTTGGTTTCCGTAAATTATTCCTAAATTATCGCCGTACCTAATGGACAATATGCAGAGTAATTCGGTTAACGGTAATGGTTTTATTGGTAAATCTAACATTGTTATTTGTTATCATAGTGTTTTAGAGTGTGTTAGTTCGTTGGTTGGAAAGTGAGACTAATGAGCATGGTCATAGGTTCAAACCTCAGGTTTGGTGATTTCTCAGTAGAAGCCGGCTGGAGTCTTGTGTAACGGGTTGATGGCAATAGGCTCGCCTTAAATTAGGTACCTTTATGAAACAACACACCTGGCGAATGTGGGTGTAATATAGGTATCCTTTGTCTCGGGAATACAGGCACGATATTATCCTACGTATGTCCCTAATTTGTTTTATTGCTTGAGCAAGGTATCTATCGAGCTATTTTAGGCATTTTTCAAATGTATCGCGCAAATTTCTTCAAAAGCTGCCAAGAACTTTACACCATTCACAGCTCGCTTCCTTTTTACTGCTTTTATACACACTATAAAAGTTTAAAGCTTTGAGATGGTTTTTCATTGAAACATTGGGCAATATTATCTATCATAGGCCTATTATTGTTTTATGTTTGTTTATGTAGCCGCGTTGTTCGTCTCAAGTACGCGACGTATTTTGGTGCGGTTTTCACCAAAATTTTGGTACAGAATTTATGCAGAAAAGTTTATACGTATAATAAACTTTGATATAAATAATGAACGTAAATATAGTAAAGAAACCCCGATATTTTGTCAAGACAAAAACCGCGTGGATCAGGGGCGGCTCGCTGGTAAAATATAATTTGGAATTGAGGAAACCATTTGATCAAAAGCTGTAGTTACAAACTTGCAAAAGGCATATTTATTGGAATTTTCTTTCATCCTGAAGGCAGTACCTAACTCATTGTATACACCACAACAATACAACTAGGGGCTAGCTTGGTTCTAAGGTCTAAAGGTTCTAAGAAATTATGTTGAAATCCAATCTTCAAACTCGAATTTCAAAGTTAAGATTATACCTACCTATATATACGTATATATTAAACCAAGCTTGACTATGTACAGCTTAGGGCCTATGCACACCACGTTTTTTAAACGCGCCGTCGACGCGCGTTTGTAGCGATACAGACGCGATACGCACGCAAGTCAGACGCAGCCTGTAGACCTTTGCACACCTGACGCGCTTGTGTCGCGATGCAAACGCGCGTGTGTAGCGATACAGACGCGATACAGACGCGCGTGTGTAGCGATACAAACGAGATGCAAACGCGCGTGTGTAGCGATGCAGACGCGATTCAAACGCTACTAGCGTAGATTCACACTTCGCTTTCCCTCGTTGCTAGCGCTCGTATCGGTGTCGCGCGTTTGAATCGATACAGACGCGCCGGTGCCGCGCGTTTGTATCGATACAAACGACAACAAACTGCTCTGCAGGATAAAAACGCGCCGGCGACGCGCGTTCCCAAAACGCGCGTCGACGGCGCGTTTAAAAAACGTGGTGTGCATAGGCCCTTAGAGTGCCTGTAGCTACACCTCACACGGCTGATCTGAAACGAAGTATTTTTAATACTTCTAACATCAAAGGCCAGGGTTAGCTGGCCGTATACAAAACTCATACGTTTATTGTAATGTTTAAGGAAAAGTCCATTCAACCTGGGTATTGGCAGGTATCGAGATTACGTCTTGATCGTCATTCTGGCAACGTGCACGAATATTGATCTGCGCCAGTACATACACATAAACTGTCGAATATTTACCAAATGAGGGTAGTACTATATATTCTACACACGATTCCACTACAAAAGAATGCTTAATAAGTAAGAGATATGAAAAACATTATTGTTTTTACAACGTGTAAAGTATTTTCCTTACAGAACTACTTTTTACCTACTTAGGTATTTTTTATTTTTGTATTGCAAAACTTCCTTATTCGAGTCCTATAAATATGAGCTTAGTAACTTAAGCTTCGCTGTAAAGTTAAAGTTAGTTAAAAGCCCAAGTCTCGTAGTTTTGAAAATAATCGTATAGGTATTGTTAGATGTTGACTTTCAACTTCGACTCAATATCGTTTATTTATAGTCAGGTAGCTGTTGGCAGGTTGGTATATAATGAAGCATTGTCAATAAAACTTTTGCCTCAGCGGCGGTGGTGATTACTCCAACCAGTCAGTCGTCAAGCAAGAATTTGTTAACAATTATGTACTCGGCGTTTGTCGCCTTTGTTCAGAACATGGCATTGTAATGAGTTCGCGGTTTAGTAGGTATTCCCCGACGCTGCCAGGCCGACGCTGAACGTTATAGTTCCAATAATTTATTGTTCAAGGACTTAGTGACATTTCCACTTAAATTGGTATAATTTATAATCATCGATGTGACAAACTTTGAGCTCGTTTGCTAATAAATTCGTATCTTTTTGTAATTTTGTTTCAATGTGTCAATACAATACAATTTGTTCCTGTTACGATTTGTAAGGGGTTTGACCCCTTATATAGCTTAAATATTTATTAGAGGCTGGTTAGGTTTTGACATCCCTAAGTTCGTACCTAGACCTACTTTCTAAGTATTATTGTTATGCTCCATTTTCCGCTTATTGGTAGTTGTGGGAACAGCTAGGGAACACTTCGTGGCTTATATCATAAAAAATTGCTGTGAAATATGCTCGCATGTGCATTGAGACCTCAAATTTGGTTCGATACAATGCCTTTCAGCATGTCAAGTACGTAATAGCTTCTTAAATTTTGATCAGTTCAGATTTTAGTGTTTATCGACGAGTGTTGCTGAGAGTCCCAACATATTAATTATTGTACGTAACATACAGTATGATGCAAAAAAGTGCAAGAATTTTATTGGATGAGAGAAATGTTTGGAGACACGTAGTAGCCCCACGTCAGCAAAATGTCCCCATTCCACTGCAACGTATCCAATCCATCTAGAAGGGAGCCGTGAGGTCTTTCGCTTCCACAAGCCCATTAAAAGGAGACAGATCCATAGTGTCACGGAATCAAACTTAGTTAGTATACCTACATGCTTTGATGTACCTATTGTCTATTTTCAGTCTATGATTATATCTTTATTATAATATACTTAGGTTACTTCCATTTTGATTTAGGAAGGTAGTGAAGTAAATCAAGAGTAAGAAATGTTTCTCATGAAAACGATAACTTTATGATCTACTGTATCACCTCGACAATATTTTACATTAGGTATCTTTTTCTACTGAATCAGTTGGCGAACCTTCAGAGACCAGATATGTACCGATATTTATATCTAACCATAATAAAATAAGGGTTGAAAACGTATTTTCGCAGTGCACAGCAGTATTATTGTAGATGCTTGCTTCAATTCCGTCGTCATTTAAACTGGCTTCCGCTCTCCCTTTGACGTTTATATTTATATACATAAAATAAAATCGTAGTGGCGTCCAAACTGTACATTGAATATTTTTTGAAAAACGCAACTACTTAGAAATATGGGCACGATTCCAAAGCCAAAAATATTGTTTTTTAGAATTTTTGTCTGTTTGTCTGAATATATATGTTCCAGCGTCATGCTAATCCTACCTGATAAATTTCGTTCAAATTTTGCATAGATATTCCCATAAGTCAGGTCAGTCTGTAGGCTATAAAATATCACGCTATTTGCTATGGGAAATGAGCAATATTGCATTATGTTTGTGTACTTCTATAGTTTACTGCAAATTATAAAAAGACGGCCCAAAGGTTAGACTATTGCAATTACATAGGTAGTTAGATTTATATATATATATAACCTTTAAAATTATTATCAGGCCTTTATGGAGTTAAACAGTCAATCATGACATATATAATGAACAGTAAGGTACTTAATAAGAATATGCAGGAAAGCACAAAATTTTCATTAATTCACTAAAAACGAAAAGAATTGCAAGCAATATAAAATTGCTACTGAAGGCTGCGGCTTCTCCCGTGGACAACTTTTGCTTGCGCCCGCGTCACCAAACGTCGCAACTAAGTTAGTTAATTATGGTTTGTTATAGTAGTTTTACAAAAATGTGGTGTTTTCCACGCGAACAAAGTATGGGAAAAACCTAGGTCTTCCAATAACTTTAACAATGGGGCGTTTGTCGACCGATTCGCATTTCTAGGGATTCGTAACTGGAAGATCTATCGGTCGTTCGTCGTCTATATATAACCATCTTCAGATACGCTACTTCCGACGTCACTAGACAAAAAAGGGTTGATTTATTTATGTGTAATTTGTCGACTAGCAGTTTTGAAATGTTGACGTACACTTGAAATCCCTACTTTTATATTTGCCGGGAGTTCCAATCAGGGCTTGCAATATATATACATAATTTATATACATATATTATATACCAGTAATTTTGGGAACCGATACCATTGGCCTTGGTGTGATACCAGTACCAGACTCATTACCTATTCAGTATCGATACTGCTCCGCTACCAAACAAATATTTCCGTAAGTTAGTTTCGTTAAAAAGGATAGCTTATGATAGGAGGTTCATCCAAATGAGATTTATGGTACACGACGGCAACCTGAATTAGGTACCGGTCCTTGATATGTGGAGTACCTAACAGTACCGTATAGAACCGGTATGTAGCAAAAACAAAAAAAAAGTACTGCTAAGTAGGTACCGATACAGACCCTGTACTTTTGGTACCGGTTTGTGTGTATTGTATAGTAATCACTTGCTTAAAAAACGGTGAAGGAAAACATCGTGAGGAAACCGGCATATCTGAGAGATATTTCTGAACAACATGTGGAGCTAAGTCAGAGGCCCATGGGCAGCTTAAAACTCTGACACCAGCTTAGTCACTAACACACGAAAAGACGAAGACCGGTTCCAAGTCCAGGTTCCAATAAGGAATTACGTATAAAATAGTAATTGCCAACCTACTATATTATTGCTATCTCTATTGTCTTTACCACATTTAGCTGGAATTATATGTAATTCTTATTTGTCCTTAGTAGAAAGACTAGGAATTATAAAAAACACATATGTAGAGCGTGACTGCTTGCCCTAAATAAAAGCCAAACAGATGAACAATAAAAATTCATCTCACAATACAGAATAAGAATAAGAAATTTTATTTGCATTCCACATTCCACATGACTATAGTTGGTAGGTATGTAAGGCTATTATGTGCCTCGAAACTGCTATTCACCCTTTGTTTAAAAGAAAAACGTTTAAAGATTAACCCTATTATCAGGCGTTCTTTAACTGAAACCGTCTATAATTCTATTCAGTTCTATCGTTGTACCGTCTCTATTCTTGAAGAGAAAATACATCGCTCATATTATGTATTTTATATTCTTATAAACGAGATATAGTTGTCGCGTTTAAGCGGGGCAATAGGGATCATTGACCCAGCTAAATTTTGTAGCATTTTTTATTTACTAAACTAAACTAAAGCCCGTTAACATGCTGAATCAATATCTATCCTGATCTTTAATAAGTTCAAATGACGAAAACCCAAATATACACTCGAGAGCAATGAATCCGGGTCACTTAAAGAATGTTAAAAATCTCGGAAACTAAAAATGATAGGTTAATGCAATAAATTGTATTTAATAGACAATGTAATACTCCTTAAATGAAAGTAAAAAAAATATGAGTCACCATACATTTTATTAACACAAAATTACATAAAGAAAAAAACTGCTGATCTCTCCTTAAAACAAAAATAGGAAACATGAAATTTTTGAACTTTATTACGATTTTCTTGAATTTTAATACTTCGTATTGCCTCCTCGTGCTTCCATTACTGCGTTTACGCGGTTTGGCATGCTGTACACCAAGTTCCTTATACGATTTTGGGGAATATTCTCCCATTCCTCTGTGAGAGCAATTTTGAGCTCACGAAGCGTGATTGGGGGAGGGTTTCGTTGTTTTACGCATCTGCTTAGCTCGTCCCAAGCATGCTCAATCGGGTTGATATCCGGGCTGCGCGCTGGCCACTCCATACGAGTAATGTTCATCTCTTGAAGGTAGTCATTCACAATCCTACCTGTATGAGGTCGGGCATTGTCATGCATAAATATAGCATCCTCACCTAAATTGACCATAAATGGACCAACGTGATCATTGAGGATTTCTTCCACATATCTTACGCTAGTTAAAGAGCCGTTTTCTATGATCACCAGCTCTGTGCGACTTTCAGAAGAAATTCCGGCCCACACAAGTACAGACCCACCACCGTAGGCTACTTTTTCTTCGATGCAAGCTTGCTTGAATCTTTCCCCTGGTCTTCGATACACTCTGTGTCTTCCATCGTGCTTGTAGAGCATACATTTTGATTCGTCGGAGAACATAACTTTTGACCAATCTTCAATACTCCAATTTACGTGGCCCTGGGCATATCTTAGTCTTGAAATACGATGCCCACGCTCCAGTTTAGGGCCGTTTGCAGGTCTAAGGGGTTTTAAGTTAGATTCAGCAAGCCGACGTCTTACTGTCCATGCACTTGGGTTACTTCCTCCGAGGCGTCGAAACTGATTTGTGAGTTCAGTTCCTGTGAGAAAGCGATTTCGAAGCATGGTGTTCACCAAGTATCGGTCTTCTTGTGCTGTGGTACACCTGGTTCTGCCCGTTCCTGGTCTGCGTAGGTTAGAACCAGTTTCTTCGTAACGTCGGAGAACTCTTTGTACTGTTGACAGCGACACACCGACAGTCCTGGCTGTATCGCGCTGACTCCGGCCGGTTTCCAGCATTGTAAGTATTCTGGTGCATTCTTCAGGCGTAAGCGACATAATTTCAGCTTGAATAATGAATATAGAGCACTATCAACATGGTTTATGTACCCACATAAATGACAGATTACAAACAAAAGCAAAACCAAATGCTGTAATTTCGTAGTTCCATCTTCGAAAGTGGCCCTTTTTCAAATTTGATTTTTTTATGATATAACTTTACAAAAACTAAGAAGTTTTAATACCTTCATTTAAGGAGTATTACATTGTCTATTAAATACAATTTATTGCATTAACCTAGCATTTTTAGTTTCCGAGATTTTTAGGATTCTTTAAGTGACCCGGATTCATTGCTCTCGAGTGTAGTTTATTGTCGGCGCTGACGCGCGTTCGGACCAATCTTTTGAATGAAGCGTGTACTATATAATTAATACATAATAATAAGATAGTTAGAAACAGTGATAGCCTAGTGGGATGACCGTCGGACTGCCAAGTCATAGGTCTCGAGTTCGAATCCAAGGCACGCACCTCTGACTTTTCAGATTCATGTGCGTATTGTATAATTATCACTTGCTTAAAAATCCGTGAAGGAAAACATCGTGAGGAAACCGGCATGCTTGAGAGATATTTCTCAACAGTATGTAATGCTAAGTCAGAGGCCTATGGGCAGCATTAAAACTCTGACACCAGGTTAGTCACTAACCACACGAAAAGAAGAAGAAGATAAGATAGTTTATATAAGTACAAAATCGCAATAGGTTATCAGGAAATGATAGATGTAAGTTGGAAAATAAATAAATATTACGGAAAGGGCAATAACCGTTATTGCCTTGCGAAAACACGACCACTTTAGGGTCCAAAGTTTGTAACAGTGCAGGCAGTAATTGATAGCTTAGTCGTGGAGTCGTGGTTAGTCCATCGCCTGAGAGCACAATGGTAACCCGTTTATCTTAATTGCCTTACTGACGCCCCGTTTACTGTAAACTTCGATTACTTAATGTCGTAGCGCCTGACCCGAATGAGTGATGAGCCAAGGGCTGTTGCACGTGCCTTTCTATCGGAGGCCGCTTGCACAAGCGGCGATCAGTAAAATAATGTTTGCTTTGCAAACGGTCTTGTCTTACGTTAAAAAAAATGTATTGATTTTGCAAGAGGTACTTAGTTTTTAAAGCAGTTTTTTCAAAGTACCGGATTAGTCATTGAGTTTGGATTTATTACGAGGAAGATATCTGTTCTACAACGTATTTGCTGCATATAATGTGTATCTTTATCAAAGAAAGGAAGCACGACGACGGAGCAACCGCCAAATCTTTTGAATTTACGTTTGCCAAAAACATTTACCCATTAAAGAATTGTATTGTAAGATGTAATTTGACCAGTTTGACTTTCTGCCATTTACGACGGTGTAGACTCAAGGCGAGACATAGCTCGTAGGCACGTACTGTACTTATGTGTACTTAATAGGGGCAATATTCTTCGTACAAAAAATTCACTTTTAGGATTCCGTACCTCAAATCCTTATAGGATCACTTTGCTGTCCGTCTGTCTGCCTATTAGTCTATCAGAACTCTTTTTCTCAGAAACGTGTGGGGGTATAATGTTGAAATTAATATCATATACATAGGTCTACGGACCTTTGGCACGCGAAAATTAAGCTTCTAAGTCAATGCAATAAAAAAATACGGCTATTTTTGTGACATATTTTGATACTAGCAAATAAATCAAAACATTTAGGATATTTGCGTTGTCTTAGGATCCTGAAATTGGGAAGACAAGGTCGTTAATTTGTAGTACAGAGGCCAGCACATCAAGTTACCACAATCTGTCAAATTTCTTTGATAGTGTTTCAACTTTATTGCAAAGACATAAGGTTCATTTTTAATTGAGAAAATTTGACAGTTAGGGATAGCTTGATGTGCTGGCGTCTGTACATAAAACAATACATTTCTACCGTTGGAGAATAATGTATAGATCTAAGTGTGAGAACATGTTTTCCGACTAAAATGTTGTTTCTTTTAGGGATAAGTTCATTATAACTACGGAACCCTTCATTGTGCGTGCTCCGACATGCTTTGACATTGGCCGGTGTTTATTAGGTAGGTACGATCATGCTTAGAATAGATACCTAAAATAGGTATACAAACAAGGTCGGTACATACAAACAAACATTACCTAACAATACTAGATAATGCTAAGTCGTTCCTTAATGTCCCTACTCTCCTAAGCAGCGCACGCATATAACTTATGTGAGTTAGGAAGGAAGTTTCAGAAACCATCAGTAAGCCTTTGGAAGTGTCCGGTAAATCTATCCAGACACAACAATGGGCAGGACATAAACGTGCTGCTCTGAAGCCCTGCGGCTCAATTGTCTCGGTCAACAATAACTACATCACAGCTGGGGGTGGGTACCTAGTATTATATGTACATACAGCGCAAGTACATTACCCGGGACCGTGTTCGTCTATTGACACCTACTATGCCCGGAGGCCGCGCATGATAATTGCTTAGGTTGTTAGGTCGGGTTGAATAGGTTAGGCATGATCGTAATCCCAGAGATCATAAAAGTAGAGCTCCACTTGTTTATATCGGGGTTGGGTTTGATATTTCTATGTTTATGGCTGTTACGTTCAACCCTCGCATAAAAGTAGGTGTGTATTTACATAATTTTGTAAATCTCGTTATTATAATATACGTTTGCATAATTTTAGAAACTAGCCCCGGCGATTTGCGTATGCGTTTTGATTAAATTTAAATGTATCAACATTCTGCGGTTATTGCTGTCAGAAGTCTGACTAACAGAATGCGGTACAAACGATCGGTATCGACAGTAATTGACTAGAATTCATGGAAAAGTTGTTCCAATTAATTTCGTCCTGTCAACAAGCTTTGGATATAGTTCAACAGTTTTGTGGTTGCGCGGCCGGCCCTCAGGATGCGGCTACGTTTAACGCTCAAAGCGTACCTCCAACGTGTACCTACCACTATCTATTTAATGCTAACACTGTCTTATGGTAATGTAAAACTACCTTTACACTACGTTTCAGGAAAATGCAAAAATCGTATTGGCAATTCAAAGTACTTACCTGTGTTACCGTATGATTACGTACTTCGTTAGTTTATTTTTCGATTGTCTATAATCATAGCAAACCGACAAATTGTGAACTGGTATCAAACTTGCATCACTTACAAATACAAATACAAAATGTTTTACAGATCACTTCCATGGGACCTTGCGCTAATACTAAATAGCCAAGTAATTGCGAGCAATTTGAAAGAATCGCTCGCGCGCTGTTGGTCACACTTCGATCCTAGCTAATACATTTCGTCGGGGTGACCTGGCTTAGTTACTGCGGCCAATTTGACTACCAGCTAAGACCTACCAATCGATATAAAATCGGACAGACTATGCATCCGGTCGTTAAGGTTCATTCACAATTTGACATTGATATACATTAAGAATTAATTAAAATCGAAATCAATTTTTTTCGACAGTTGCATAACGTAACAGTAATAATATAGATACGATTATAAACTAACGGTGCTCACAATATTACGGTGAACACCTATAAGGAATTGTACCTAATAAATACATGTTTGTATAGAATCTTATATGTGTATTCAGTATTTGTACTGGTGTGTACTATGTCAGTCTCTTCACAGGCACTGTTTAATTTAGATTACTAGGTGTTAGTTCAGTTAGCGATGGGTTTGGGTAAGATTATTGTTTGTACTATACACGTAGGAATGTTATTTGATTGAATTGCCTGGCGTCGCTAATACTCGATTTGCAATACTGTAAATGGAGCTCTAATTGCTTTAAGTGTATTACTTAATTACAGATTAAGTTCTCAGTTATATTAATTTGCCAACACGTGTGTTATATTGTTATAGTATATTTAGTACATTCGGGGTGGTGTAGTATCTGTCATTTGTTTTAGGAATACATACTTAGGTACTTACATTGTTTACTAAGTAAGGTATGTAAATCTTGAGTTCCGTTGGGAAATTTGTTGCGCCGCAACGCTTCTTCTTTCGTGGAAACGATGTTCGTGTTCGTGGTGTCTTCCTAACTTCAAAGTTAATAAGTAGATACGAATTTCCATCAATTTTTAATGTGTAAGTAAGTTGATAACGTCGAGTTTCGTTTTAAAACGTAAATAGAGTATTTTTATCTACCTCAGGCCAGTGCAGCTTTAGCTGGAAATATAACAATAGATGACCATTCTATATAGCTTTTTTTTTAAATTTACTCATAGCATAAAGGTAGGCTGGTAGGCTTGAAATAAAAAATGGCAAAATTTTTCATATTATTTTATTCATTCTTTTATAATTGTCAGAGTTGTACAACTAATTAATCACAGTTGAAACAAAACATAACTATATATGTAGGTATTATAATTAATGTCTAAAATAAAACACAAATCGGTGTTCGTTAGCGAGATATCGCACTTTAGTATTTTGTACTGGGGTTGTGTGCTCTGCTGTCTAAGTGTACGCGGGACGAGCATTGTGTGCCGTGTGCCGTGTGCTGTGCGGCGGCGGCGTCACGGGGCCCTGCACGGGGCTCCGCGGAACATTACGCACTCTCGGCAAAATTATTACGATCAAGAGTGACGTAGCATTCCAAATTGAAATTTACATCCGTACCGACCACCAACTTTGAGAAAACTAACCTTTATAAGCTCAAAGTTGACTACCGGCACCGCGATTCATACTATATGGGCAGGTTGTAGTGTTTGTATCTATGAACGTCGCTCTATCTAAATTCTTAAATGATTCCTTATATTTTCAAACGCAGTAACAACACGACGACATGACAACCTGCCGATGTAGTGGCTTACAATAATAAATGCTCAATGCAAAGAAAAATAAACAAGTGAAGTACACGCTTAGAAACTGCGCAGAGCTTGGAGGAGAACAGAACCAGAGAGTGTGCGACGTGTGCTTGCGCAACACTGGTGGAAACTAAACGTTGCTTTATAAAATAGTTCAAAAACTTACAATATACCGTTGTATAAGACAGAAATATAAAATCGGACCCAAATCGCTATCGTAATTCGTCTATATGTATGATACTGGCAGTGTAATGATATCAATGAAACAACAATAACTATGACATCCTACTTACATGAATAATAATTAACGAGAATTGCTTTAATATTGATGTAGGTACTTGAATATTAATTATTTGTCTTTAGTGCAAACTAGAGGGTGAACTTACATTAGGTAAGTTATTAGAAGTCTATTTAAACCGAGTCTACAAAATCTTAGGCTCCAAACACATAATAAAATCAGTCATTTTAACATAATTCAGTATTATTCTAAAATTTACACTGATTATAACTCGATATCGAAGTGAGACAGTTTCTAAAACCATTTTGTTATTATTATATTTTACTATAAATTCTTAAAAATTAATTTATAAATTAATGACTTCTACAGGTTTCAACAACTATCTCACATCAAGATCGGTGGAAATAGTATTCTAGCACAACACTCTTAATAAGTTATTGATATTTTCCTAGGTGCGACTAAATTTATATGTAATCATACGAATAAATAAAGTGCAAACACTTAACTCTACCGTCATTAGCTGCATCGATAATGCTAAGAAATTGGCACAGTCCCACTCACACAGCGCGCGCCGGCGGCCGGCGTGCACGGCGCACGCGCGTGGCACGCGACGCACGCACTCAGCCACGCTCGACGAATGTCGCTTGCACGCACTCACACGCATACCTACAGCTCTCACACGCTCATAAATACGCTCTCTCACGCTCACACGCAAACGAAAACTCCCGCGACCATGACTACTATTAGTTACCTAATGTTACGAGTAGACCGTAGCCGTTTCCAAATACTATTTAACTAGCACTACACGGAGACATTAGGAGAGGAACACCGGTTACTGTACAGTTCGCTTACACGTTAAAGTTAAATTAATAGTTTCACGTTTAATTAAAATCGGGGTTAGTTGTTTCTAGAGTGTTATTGTATTTACAACCCCATTGTTTAAACTTCACATAATATCGAATGAGCATTATGTAACTCGACGTCCGAATGGATCACCTCAATTATTATGTTATCTACCATTATTAAAATATAACATATTCTTTTATTCTATAACGATTTCTACGGGAGGGCCGCCATATTTAGTGATATCACGTAAAGCTGTGGACTTACAAAATACTCGTATAAATTATTCACATTTATAGCACACTATCTACAAACAGCCACTGTTCAGATTCACGCCCGGCCCTGCCGCAGAGATCTCTTCAACTCCGTAACTTCCAATAAAATACTGACTCATAATATGGCTAATTCGAATAAAAACTTATATCAAATATTTGGTGAAGATGTAGTTTAAACTTTATAAAAATTACGCAATTAAATAGGTATCTTAAACAATTACTTAAGCTTAATATGTCTACCACAATAAATAAAGTCGTATAAAATTGATAAGAGTCACAAGTGCGGCGGGGGCGTGCGCATTACGGGCGCGTCACCCTGCGGTGACGGCGCGTGACGGCAGCTCGCCGCGCTTGTTTATGTACAAAATGAAAGTCGGCGAGTGAGCGAGTGTCGCCCCCGAGATAGCAGGGCTACAGTGGCTTAGTGGTACGATAGTGGTACGATAGTGGTACGATAGTGGGAGACAATTGACTAAATGAGCGTCGGGTGTGGCGCCTACAGCGGCTCGTCCAGCTCGGGCCCGTACAGGTCGGCCAGCTTGTTGAACCGCGGGCCCCACGCGCCCAGGTAGTCGTACTCGTGCGTCTCGTCGTCGGTACCTAGCACACAAGCGCGCCGCATTAGGATTTCATATGAATAATTTATTCGAACACGAAGACTGGAGGTGCCTCAATTTTTCGTTTCATACATTGTGAATGAATCGCCGCAAGGCGCCGTCATAAATTTTAAAGTGGGATTGGAGGAACTAATTTTACGAGGGGTGGTGATGCATGGGATTGGAAAACTCACCGGAAGCGAGCGAGGAGAGTGATCCGGCGGTGCTGCCGCCGCCCTCGTACGCGTAGTTGCGCAGGTCGTCGAATGGCGGCGCGTTGGGGTCGCTGTCGGCGCGCCGCTTGTGCTCCTCGATGAACATGCCCACGTTGGTCTCGCCAGGTAGAGGCACGCCAACGCCCACGCCGGGGGGGACGCCAACGGCCACGCCCATCGGACCCACTCCCAGGCCCAGGCCCATTACAGGATCTAGTTGCGAAAAACAGGAAGACCTTGGAAATTGCGAATAATCCAAAATTTTGGGCTACAGGAATTTCGGGCAAACCCCATTCATATAAAGTTGTCATTTTATAGAGTTTTGATAGGTACTAATTTCATTATAACATCCGAATAATTTATTTTATCTTCGCAAGTAAATTTCTACTATAAAACAGTAATCTCCCAAAAGACATTCGGAACAAAATATGGTCCCGGATGTAACGCATCCCTACATCCCTTTAGCGCCTCTTATGCCACCCGGGCAAAATGACGGAGCGTTTATTTTGTAATCATTGCACAACATATTATGCAAATGTGATGAAGGGTAGAGCTGGAACAATGGTTAATCTTCGAGATAAAGTCGCAGTCAATTCTTAAATCAAGGATGCAAGGCTCTAGGTCATGTGAATATTAAAATATAATTAACCACTGTCTTGGGTACCACGAATCATTTTTGTAGAGACTGGCTGGATACATAGGATGTATTTGTCTTGTTATGTATATAATATTCGAAGAATTAAGAACGTCTGAGAATTATATAAATAAATATTCACTTACATGGTAACTTGGTAGGTGCGTGATCAGGCAGTGGTCCACCGATGGGTATCTGTAGTGGAGTGATATCGAAGGCAGTCATGTCGTCTTCACCGCCCCCTTCGTCGTCATAATTGATGATGTTCTCGCGGACATCGTCATCAGGTCCGGGGTACTTGATGTGGGCCTCCCGGCGACGGTTGTACACCACGAATACTAACACCAGGACTGGTGACGAGAGAATACAGCTTTATGGGCATTCAAAGGCTCAGAATATTCTATGCTACTATGTCGTAGCACAGAATATTCGAAACTATTTGCTAAAAAGCAAGTTAGTCATGAATCGCGACGTAATAAATTAGTACGAAATGAAACACAAAAAAATAAATTACACAGAGTTATGTGCATTTCTGTAGTTGAGTTAGTTTGGGTTGGGTTGGAGTGACCCGGCGCCGCAGCCGCTCCGCCACGGTCGCTCGGATCGCTCCTATTCCTTTTGTCAACGTGTTATTCCCTTTGCTTCTTGTTACGAATGTAAGTACCTGCTTTCCAGATGAATAATTTCTAGCATTTACTTTACTTTTTGCTATCCTTTTTCTAATCTTTAAACCAAAAGTCAATTCTACATTCTTTAATTTCTACTTGCATTCACATTTTATAACCTTATTTAAATTCACAAAAATAAATTGGAAGAGATGTGTTTGTGATTTACTTTAGAAGTAAAATGCTGTAATTTCGTATTCAGAAAACAATTTTGATTTAATATAAGTTTTTCATTCTACAAATTAAATCAAAGTTTCATTTATATAGAGGCTGCATATACAAAACGATTTTGAAGTTAACTTCTTCAGAATGCAATTTAGAAATTATTATTTTTTTCAAGAAAGTGTAGGTACCTAAGTATGTTTTGAGCAAGTTAAATTACTTGAGTGAAAGTGTACAACTTAACAAATGTTTTTATAAAATGTAGTAGTGAAAAGTTATAGTTATTACGTTGTACATTAATCATCCATAATTAAATAGGATAAGTATAAAATATTTCATGAAAAAACGGCGTTGGATAGTTACAAAAGTTAGGTACAAGTTATGTAGGTATCAAATGCTTCGTCATTGTAAAAGCGCCACAATATTATCAGGTTTCATTCGCTCTTTTAGTCTCTGTTATGACATAACATCATGCATGTAATCCCCGAAGGTTTAAGCAGAGGTTTAACTATAGAACACTCACATTCCGTCACTTATACATAGAGCCTATTGCCTTCAACCGGGCAAAAATCCAACCTCATAAATATATTTTTAATATTACATTTTGAATCCTAATCTATTAATTACAACGACAATTTCTATATTAATGTCCACAAGGCGCGCAACGATTTGTTACTCGGAAATTGATCATAATGGGGCTCTAACGTTTGGGACTGTTTCAGTTATTTCAATTTCCGTAAGATAGGTATTTAATAATGGAAGGGACCGGGCCGATGATTTCAGAATAGAGTAGACAGTTGGACACCTATCTCCTTATATTAACGCAATTATCCTTCAACTCATTCACTGGACATCGTTTATTAATACTGACACATAATCAGCCTATAATGGTCACACTGCTGGGACATTGGCCTCCTGTCTATGAGAGGGACGGATTTATACCGACTTAAATTATGATATAATAAAAACTTATACATACTTAAATTAAAAGACTATCTAACTAACTATATCCTACTACTATTATAAAGGCGAAAGTTTGTAAGTATGGATGTATGGATGTTTGTTACTCTTTCACGTAAAAACTACTGTATAGATTTGGATGAAATTTGACACAGAGATGGTTTATATCCTGGATTAACACATAGGATATTTTTTATCCCGGTAGAACATTCCTGTGGGATAATTTCCGACCTCCACGCGAGCGAAGCCGCGGGCAGAAGCTAGTATACAAATAAATCCAAAAAAAAAGACAAAAAGGACACTTAGGCGTCGAAGTACTCATCCGCATCGCTGTCATCAGGAAACGTGCCCAGAAGACTGGCAGCATTGCCACGTTGAATGGCAATGCTAATTCTTTGGCCAAAGAACAATCCAGCCCTCTGGTCACGCGAAGTGTCGACCAATCGGCGAGAAATTTCCTTAAAAAGGAGTTGCGCACTCGGGCCCCATGACCCTAGAGTTTCGACCCCAAACGGCTCAAATCTGTAGTTACACATCAGGTTACTGTATTTACGCCGCTTGAGGGTCTCAGCAGCGGCAGCAGCGGCGCCAGCACAGCCCGCCGTGCTAAGACGGGCACGCTAAACAGTATTAGGTGACGTGTTTACTAGGTTATCCCGTATAATACTGCAGAGTGGCACGTCCCACTGTCTCTGGGAGGACAGGTTGTCGGGCAAATCCGTATTGGGACAAGCCATTTTCCAAGCGTTCAACGCATCGGACAAACACGGTACTTCAAAATTTACCAGTGAGGATGATAAAATATTCCTGGTTAATTTATCGGTACTGTGGACCGAGGAGAGGAAGGCCGGTAAACTTATACTTGAAATTTTGCGGACACCGAGACCACCCAGGCGAATGGGGAGTGTGGCTTGCTGCCACGCTCGGTCGTACAGGGCCACATTTAGCATCGAAGTTAGAGTATTTCTAATAATTTGGTCTACTTTTTCTAAAAGTTGTGGATGCTTCCAAAGAGGGGAGGAACGAAGGCTATATGTAAATTTTGGACCAAAACAACAGTATCGAAGGAGTGTGAAGGCTGAATGGATGTTAATTTTGAAAAGTCTTTCCGACACGTTATTAAAATTTTGAATTTTCTCTTCAATGAAAGTTGGAAAAGATTCGTCAAAAATTGGGGACCCCAGGAGATGAAGAGAGTTCTTTTCCGTTATTTTAATATTTGGAGCTATGGAATTAAATTTTGTAATGGTAGTCTGTCTGTCAGTAGTTTGGGGAAGGTAAATTTCACATTTAGAAAGGTTAAGGTCTAGGCCAATGAGATTAAATTTTTCTTTTAAAAAAGTTAAATCTTCTAAAACAGTGTCTACATCACCTCCCAGGGTTCCATCATCCAAATACCATACGTTGAATTTAGAATTTAGTTGTCGAATAATTGGATTTATTGCCAAACTGAAAATGACTGGCCCAAGAGGGTCACCCTGTTGACATCCAACAGCTGATTCCAGAAGATTGTCTTTATAAAGTAATTTAGTGGGGTTTCTATAACATTGATAAAGGAAACTGTAAATTTTGGGTATTTCTTTTTGAGCCTCTGTCAACAAAGTATCCCTGTTTACGGAATTGAAAGCGTTTTTAATGTCAACCTTAAGGATGACCTCACCTTTATCACTATTGAGATAGGTGGATAAAGCATGTACCGCAGCCTCACAGCCCCCTTTAGATCCGAAGCCCAGCTGTAGGGGCTGGAATTTGCTGGCCAAAGTTTCTCTGTAGAAAGCGCAGCAAATTTTGGCTGCGATACGTCGGTAGATGGACCCTACGGCAATGGGACGAATGCCGCCATCCTTCTTGCGTAAGGCACACAAATTTGCACCATACAAGATATCGATGACGGCTTCGTTCACATTACCAGAGGGGACCTCCAAAAGGGACTCACCAGCTGCCCCGGCGCCTGAACACATTAAGTCCTTCAGGTGTTGAGGAGTCAGAATAATAGTAGTAATTATGATTGAATTCAATTAATCAATCTACCCAGCCTTTTCCCCTCTATTATGGAGTGGGCTACCAGTCTAATCGGTTACAGCTGAATATCAGTATTTGACATGGAGCGATCGCGTGTCTGACTTCCATAACCCAGTAACTGGGTAATACAATACCCCTTGGTAAGACTGGCTGTTTGACTTTCGGGCTTCTGACGACACGTAACGTCTGCCAAAGATCTACAAATGACAGCCGGGGCCAACAGTTTAACGTCCTATTCGAGGCACACAGGAGTCTCGGTATGTAAATACGCATCTAAGGACCAACCCCGGTAAGTGTAGCTTAACCTGATGGATCGATTCGTACGGCTGTTATTACTTAGTCACAAGCTCCTTTCAACTATAGTGTAATAATCAAATACATTTTATTATCAAATGTATTCGAAAATACGCTTTTGAGTATGAATACACTCAAACCTCTGGAAGTAGCTCAGGGAAGCCGTACTTTAAGTTGCTACTTTCCGGCCACTGCGCTACCCAACCTTTGATCTATATAAAAATGAAAAATCCTCACGGTCCGGCAAAAATTCATTCTCAACGTTTTATTACAACAACATATAAAAACTCCGTTTACACAAACTCAATCCTTACAGAGAACGTTTGCAAAGTACCCTTCACACGCTTTGCTTTTTCTAAGTCTCTTTTACTACCTCAGGCCATTTATATATGACAGACTAAGTATAAGTATCCCTGAACATAAATCCGAACTATGTAAAGAACAGATAACACCCATTCAAACCAGTTTAAACTACGACGACACTGTATATATGTTCACTTCACAGTTTACAATCGTAGTAACTTCTCTAATACTCTTATCTAATCTAATCAAACTCATCCAAAACATTGTACCACGATTTAAACCAAGAATTAAATGATAAATTATATTATGTACATTGGTTAAATCCGTACCGTTTCAGCAATATTTTGTAAACTTTATAAATACAAATTTTAAGCGAATTCATATTTGGGTCATCAAAACATAGCACATAAAAAACAAACATTTTGTATTTAATATATTGGAACTTACATTCCATCATCTATATAAGTGAATGTGAATAATGTTTCACAATTATAATCGTGCAACATTTAACACACAATGAATTTAATGAAACGTGATAAAAAGTTATTATGATCATTTGTTACGGAAAACGTTGATTAATAGCACAAATGTAAACGGGAGCTGTAATTGCATGCAAGTAAACAGAAAGAGGTGCTCACCTAAAAGCATGAACAAACAAACAATGATAGCTATAATGAAATCTCTGGAGGGCATGATGACGCCGGAGGCGAGCAGCTCGAGCTCGCAGTCGTGTCCGGTGTAGCCCAGCGCGCACACGCAGTCGTAGCGTCGCGCCGGTTCGCGGTCCACGCAAGTGCCGCCGTGCCGGCAGGGCGCGCCCGCGCACTCGTCCACGTTCACACACGTGCCGCCCGCGCGCACCGAGCCCCCGGGGCACCTACACACGTGCGTACTGTACCTCACCTCCGCGTGACGGTGTGTCACGCGCGCACTGAGCCCCCACCCCATATAGCATGCACTACTGTATAACATCGAGCTAAAACACGGCTACATATACACATATAAGTCTATGAGATGATGTGAGTGCGTTAGTGATAGTGTATCGGGATGATCGTCTAGTGGGACACGCGCAAGCGTGACTACGATTTTGCTCACTCATTATAATGAGGAGGCAGACGAGGATCGCCGCGAGTGCGCCCATGCTGAGCTTGAGCGTGCGGCCTTCTTGTACGAGCTCGCAGTTCTCGCCCCAGAACCCTTCGGGGCAGTGGCAGCGGTAGCCAGGCTCGCGGTTCACGCACGAGCCACCATTGCGGCACGGGAAGTACAGACATTCGTTCTTGTCTACACATCCTTTGCCGTCCGGAGACAATACCAAACCCTCACCGCAACTGAACACCATTCCAATATTATATTTAAATTTATAAGCATTAGATTACATAGTATTACATTAGATAAAAATTATGAAACAGAAATAAATTATTAATAAAATTAAGGGTAATATAAATAAATAAATAAATAAAGTTATTATCCAGCATATTAAATAATAAAAAGTGTATAAAATAATCAAAAGTTATACGTAAGTAAGTACATAATAAGTAAATGAACTTCAATAAATAATAATAAGTCGAAACTCAGTGCGCGCTTCAAAATAAATGGTACAAAAATAAAACATTATAATTATGGGGTCAATAAGTGTTATCATAGTTGTAGTAGATTCAAATGAATTACTGTGTAATCATTTAAAATTCTGGGAATTTAAATGGGCCAATTAATTATAATTTATGGGGCTCAATTCAATTTGTTAAAATACAACAGCTTTGTAAATTGGAAATCTATATACAATTTTCAAGACCTAGGGATTGAACCTAGGATCTCATGACTGCGTTTGCAACTGTAACTGTGTAAGACCAAAATATCGTAAATAATAAAATTAATAAAGTAACAAAACTCACGTGCACTCGTATTCATTCCAGAGGTCAACGCAAACGAAGGGCTCAGTGCAGTGCACGTTGATGCACGGGCTGTTCGAGGGGCAGTTCCGGTCGAGGTTCCTGGCCATCGTCGCCTGTCCCCATTGCGTGCCGTTCATCGCTGGTGGCAGCGGCAGGTGCTTGCCTTCCAACCTGATGTCGTCCAGACAACCCTTCTGGAAGTCGGCATACACTTCAAAGGTTCGAACACCTGTATATTCAGCTTTGCCACCCGCATAGACACCTTCTTGTTTATCCACAAGAAGCCACTGGTGGCCATCGAAATAAAATGTTTCGTTGTATCTTCTTCCTTCGCCGCCATCTATTTCAAGCATTGCAGCACTACCGTAGCGGCTGACACGAGCTATATGCCATTGCCCATCGTCGACAGCGACAGAATTCAGCCATACATCACGTTCCTCAGTTCGAAGCGAATTTAGATTGTATCGGAAGTGTAATCGGGACTCTTTCACTTCTAGTATGCCGTACTCTCGATTGTGTTGATCACTCACTCTAAATAGTTCGCCGTGAGGTTCGCGTGTTCTAAACCGAAGTTGAATTTGTGTACTAAACCTGTCTGGTTCAAAACTTAGAGCGAATTTGACGTAGCTTTGAGGCCGGAAACTGGTAGGCGTAGTTGGTAAGTTACACGAAGGTCCTGTCCAACCAGGCTGGCACTGACATCGGGCTTCAGAGAAACTTCCGACACAGGTGCCGTGCTCCCAACACCGTGAAGTAGTGTCCGCTTGATTACATATCTCGTCAGTTTGAGGACAACCTGCCACGGAATTTCTGGATAGGCCTGGATGTGCTAAATCGTATAATTTACTGTTGTGTATTAAGTTTCGTATGCATCCGTCAAATCCTTTGCCGATAGGCATGTATTGCCAGTGATAGTGAGTTGGATCAAAGTGTTCTATGTACAAGCCACCGATTTGAAGTGGTGCATTAACGTTAAGATATTCATTAAAAGGAGGTATTGTTCCAGTGGCTTGACAGGTGGAGTCATCGAACTCTGGTGGAGTGCCGTCTTCCATTTCTTGAATGTCAGCTGATTTGCAGAAGTCAACAATCATTCTGACATTTTCTGTATCCCAGAAAATATCTATTCTATGCCATTCACCATCATCTAAAGATTTCTTTGTTTTGACTCTCAGTTCTAAAGTGCCAGAACCAAAATCGATAAGAAGCCGGGGATTGCCCCTTTCTAATTCCACAGATATGAAATCTGACACCATTATTTCTTCTGGTTCGGGAGGTACAATCGGGCCATTGTATATCAAAACACCTTCCGACTTTCTCGTGATAAATTCGAAACTTAAATGAGAACTATCACACATTTCCAAAGCAGGATACCAAGCCCACCCTGTGCCTCTAAAGCTCCTCGATGTTTGCTGACATCTTGGCCCCGTATATCCAGGAGGACAAGAACACGTTAAGCCATATTTGCCTTCAATACACCTGCCTCCGTTGTAGCAAGGAGAATTGCGGCATGTTTCTGCTTGAGTGAAGTTTCGGGCACCACACGTGCACTCAGCGATTACATCCACTCGGACGCCAACAAGAGCAGTTTTATTGGAATTAACCATGTAGGGTAAGTTACTAATATCCAAGACGTTGGTGCAGGACCCTTCACACATTTGATTTTCATATAAACATTCGTCAATGCCAACCATTGTGATGTTAATTCCTACGGCCCTCTCTATTTCCTCTCGGTGCATTAATACAATGCCGTTTAATCGGATGGGCTTATAATAATGAGCTCCGTGAGCAGAAAAACGAATATCAGTCACTGGAGGGTGCTTCTTCCTGAGCTGAACACTGAAGATATCAATATTTTCACGCTCGGTGTTAAGTAAGTCAGCCAATTTGTCTTTGAAAATGTCTAATTTGCTCCTTGAAACACTGAGAGTTTTATAATTCCAAACTCTTATAAAGTCCTCATCAGATATTCCTGATATTCGGATTGATCCCGAATTGATTATAGCGTCATGTGATATTTCTTTAACATACACTGTGACATTAGCAGGTACGTCTGTTTGTGTATGTTTTCGATCGTAAACTTTGAACTTTAGGTGATATCTACCTTCTCTAGTCTTGTGTCTCATTTGTATCATTCCAGTTTCTTCGTTCAAAGTGAAGTTTGGATGTTCTGAACTTTCCCAGAAGAACTTTTTATCTGGTAGATCCCAATCATCAAGATCATACACGTAAACTCGACCAATTTCAGTATCTGGTGCTTGACCTTGGTAGCTGTACACAAGTATTTCTTTAGAGCCAGGTTGCATTTTATTATCGTTTACATCACCAATTACAACAGTAAGAGTACTAGTTCCAGTCATAGCAGGATTTCCATGATCTTTGATAATGATAGGAATAAGATATTCCTTCTGTTGCTCTCTGTCAAATGATCGTAGTGATGACACTATAGCCATTCCATCACCGTTGGCACCTTTCTGATCTTGTTCCACTTTGAAAGAAGCTCGAATAATATCATCTGCACCAGGATCAAGTCTGAATTGGAATGGCGGACCGTTACTTTTTGATCGGTCATCATCATCCGTAGCTAAGATTTCAGCCACTTTTTTGGGTGTTATATGTTCAGTAAGAACGGGCCTGTAATCTTTTAGGAATGTTGGAGCGTTGTCATTTATATCTTGAACTATTACCGTCAGGGTGGCTGTCGCAGTCCTCGGTGGTACTCCATCATCAATAGCTAAAATCTTAACTTGATGTCTGGGAGTATCTTCTCTGTCTAATGAGCGTTGTATGCTTACAGTTCCTTCTTGATTGATCGAAAATTGCCGTTTTCTGTCGGATGACCTGTCGATAGCGTAGGAAACTTTACTCTTCCCTCCTTGATCTGGATCAGTCGCTTTAAATGTTTCTAAGCTTTTACCAACTTCAGCATTCTCATAAACTGATACTTCTATGTTAGCTCTTTCAAATTGAGGTTTATTGTCATTTATATCTCTAAGCTTAACAACTACCCACGAATAAGCTACGTGATATTTATCGTTGTCATTATCTTCTCCTTTATCATTAACTTGTATCCTAAATCTGAAGCCATTACTTTGTAACTGGTCTTCATAATCTAAAGGCTGTACAATTTTTAACGAACCTGTGCCGTCATTATTTCTAACCATAGTAAACTTATCAGCACCATATCCACTATTTTCAATAACTTTATATTGGAATTTATTCGTTTCATCTTCATCATGAACAGTAACTGTCAAGATTGGCATTTCAGGCAAATTAGTTCCATCGGTTTCATCTACCTCAGTAAACCATTCGTCTTTGGTGAATTGCGGTGGCATATCGTTGATGTCCTTTACTCTAATGGAAGCCGTACCAGTTCCCTTTAACCCTCCTCCATCGGATGCTACTATCTGTATCGAATAATCTGGCGTCCTTTCGCGATCAAGACAGCATACTGCAGTTTTTATAACGCCAGTTTCAGGTTCAATTTCAAATATAGGTGAGCCTGTTTCTTCTTCAATGACGTTTTTCTCAATAGAATACCACAGTTTAGCGTTATTACTTTCTGCGGGATCGTCATAGTCGATAGCTGTCATAGTCATAACGACCATACCAGCTGTGCCATTCTCTGTGACATTACCGAAATACACGCCTTGAGGGAAAATAGGAGCATTATCATTAATGTCTTTAAGATTGACTTGAACATCTGCGTATCCCACGAGACCTTCGCCGCCTTCGTCTTGTGCAAACACTGTGAACCGCCATTGCGGTCGCCCATTAGGCTGATCTCGATCCAATGGCTGTGGACAAATAACATGTTACACACCTACTTGCCAATTACAAAATTATGCTGACTTAAACACGAAATATCGGTTTTCGGCTTGTGTACATAATGAGTATTAATTAATACCAACACACAAGTATTGCCTAACTATTATTTTCTAAGTTATCGTGTTAATTTTGAGATTTAATTAGCATGTGTTTGTTAATTGGACTAATTAAATAAGTACTGTTACAGCAGTGCCTTATTATAATTGTGATTACATTATCCTATTTATTGTAGGCACAGCACACATTTGTGATACCTATATAAATGCTGTTAAAAGGGTTTGGTAAATACAGAGATAGTGTTTACTTGGTGATCTGCAAACAATCCTAAGCTCACAGTAAAGTTAAAATCGCAAGTATCCTTCGGTTCCCAGTAGCGAGGCGACCAAAAAAGTATTCCAATTTTCTAAAGAGTAGGTAATTAACATTCAGAGGACATTCGGTTTTTCTCATTTCAGGAATATCTGTGTCCAACTTAGGGAGCAAATGGAACGCAATAAATGTCTGATTGCATTGTGCATGCAAAGCGCGCGTCCTATTGGCTAGCCATCCTTGCTCACGAGTTCGCTACTCTCATTCCGATGGCATCGGCATCAGGTGTTCGAGTGTACGGCAGTCAGGTACACCCTATTATTACAGGAGGCTACATTTCAAATGACGGTATTTTTTATATTATTGTAATACTCACTTTGAGGACGAATATTTCTCCCGTGGTTCGATTGATGTCGAATTTGCTATTTGCAGGATTGTCTGGATCGATGCCCTGACCGGTGAGGAAATAAACTATGTTCTGTTGTCTATCTTTGTCGCCATCCGTGGCTGTGACCTGTTTGAAAGAGTGAAGGAGTAAATCTCTTGCTCTCAGGTAACAACAGTTTCATATCAAATGCTCCATTGTTGGTAAATATTTCAGGAATATAGTATAGTTTCAAATACAACTTACCTCATACGGTAGGGATAAGTTTGCCCAACACACCAAGAAAAGCAAGCAAGTAGCATACATAAATCCATCCAAGTTAGTGTGATGTGATGTTAGTACGTTAAATAGGAAATTGCCTCCGGCTCTGTGTTGTGTTTGATTATCGAATCATATAGCTACAATACTAGGGAAGTTTTGCATCATATGAAAATGTACACAGGGCACTTAATGATCGACTTTAAATCCATATGCTTTAATAGAGCCTATTTAAGCTTAGAGTACGAATCATTAACCCTGTTTTTAAAAGGCTGTTTTCACACAAAATTTAAATTAAATACATAACACGTTGTCAAATTCATGCTAACTGCTATGATTACTAAATGAAATAACAAAAACCAATCAAATCACTTGACATTGATATCAAATTAAATTCCATAGGCTTTCAGAAACCACGTGTAGCCTTGCAAATTAATAACTGTCCATATTTCAATATTTGTACCTACGCAATTTTTTCCCAAGTATAGCCATAAAATCTTAGAAATAATTAAAGTGTCATGAAGATTAATCACTAGAAACTAGCGAAAAAGCTGAGCTTTTTATAGTGCCCTCCACCCCCTTCTGCCTATTGTATTCAAACAATTATCCCTCTCAAAAGGAAGAAAGTAATATTTGATCTAATTTACGACGGCGAGCGACCCTCGATCGACGTCGTCAGTAAAATGTCGGTTCCAGGAAGGTACCTTCTAATACTTCGTGGGAAGTTATAATAAGCTACTTATAGAAAAAAATGTCTCAATCTATTTATCTACTTTTCAATGAATCCGGCTCCACAAAGCATTCCCATTACTGCGAAGTATGCTGACTCGTTCCAATTCTCAGAATTTGCCTTATGATACCTCATAAAACGTCCAAACAACTTTAATCTCAGGCTGAATGTGAATTACTATGTATTTTATAGTGGCGAAGCTACCAGGGAAGTTTCCCAAAGTTTATGAACCAACACCCCGGATTGTTTGCATCAGCCCCCACAACGGAAGCATCGCAAACTTTGTTATTTTTAAGGACACCAAGGAGAAAGCAGAAGGAATTTTATCACTATTTGAGGAGTTCACGGTGAAGTGAAGTGAATTTCAGAGAGGAAATATCAGCGATAAACTTGAAACGGCAAATAAACACTTTCGTCTCATACGTATTGCGAGAGGAGTTCGAATTCATGACAAAGCTTTACTGTTTATCGAGTGTTTAATGGAGAAATTGATCCCTTTAAAATTGGGATACGTAAACTTATGGCAACTGGAATGTCCAATTACGTCAGACTGGCTGAAGCGTCTGAAATGAAGAGGGTCGACGTTTGCGTAATTACTCGGATCATTTGCGAATCTCGCTCCAATTATAAAAAAAGCTTGTCACTACAAGCGACTTGGGACGAGGGCTCCACTCTTAGAGAACGGTGAATTTTCATGATTGAGTATAAAAGTCAAGGCAACCTGCCTTGAAACTGTTTCGTAGCACAAAAAAAAGAAGACAATTAATTGTTCGTAATTACGCTTACAAGCCTTTACAGTATAGGTATGTGAGGTAAACTCACCTATAGTTGTTTACCCACTTTTTTCAAGTCAAATTAATGAAACTTTAAGAAAATACCTCAATTTATTGTTGGCCATTTGACGACAAGTAATTAGTACTACTAAACTTTCATTATTAACTAATTACAAATATTTTGTTAAACGGGTTAATCGCACCCGATTTTTTTGAACGGCAGTTCATATTTATTTGTATTAGTGACACAAATTCCATAATGAAACAGCGCCAGCGCGCTTAGGCTGTTTTTTGGAAAAAATAAATGTTTACTTACTTACAATCTGAATAATAAAATACACTGTATATAAATATCACCGTAGACACAACACAGAGACAAAGTTCAGCAAAAGCAATTTCAAATATTTTGCAAAATATTTTCCCGTTGTTCATGTTCTCATATTATGTTATTGACAGGACTTGAAGAACTTGCGAACTAGTAAAAGCGTCGTTTACTCATACAGATACTATCCATGCCGTGAAACTATGTATACACTACCGTGGACAAACTGTACAGTAGTGCTATTCTGTAAAAATCTCACCGTGTGTGACACTGTCAATTAGTGTCCGTCCCTAGCATTATTTGTACACTATTAGACAGCGCACCTCACAATCGCTTCATCTAAGTGTGCACGGTTAGATTTTTACAGAATCGACTGACTGAAGTGTGAGCTTCCACTAAATAAAAGCACAATTAATTACTAAGCTCTATGTACTTCGTTACTTACCTGTGAAACCTGTGGGAAAGATTTGGGTTAACACTAAAATATGATGGCGTTTGTGAAGGTTGGTGTTAGTCGATTTACGATAGGAGACCCTTGCACCCCCAAAATAAAATTAAAATTAAAAGAACATAAAATAATTTAATACGCGGAAAAGTGTATGTGTCATAACAAATTGTGACTGCTTGTATAAGTTAGTATGTAAAGCTGACATTTTTATCGCTTCATTACAATCGAAACGACCTTTCCTAATGGTTTTCGAAGTGAAGAGAGGTGGCTCGCACAAATTACACGCACCGTATTAATATGCTGCGTCGGCAGGTTTTATCTATGAAATGGACTTTTTTATGCTTATGAGCGTAACCCTGATACTGAGTTAAGCTCAAAAATAAAATCGGTTTAAGTACCGTTTGCTCTTTCTAGCTGGGATCCCTTTAAATTTGCATGTCAATGTTTGAAATGTGTTTGCAGCTGCCGGAGGGAAGAGTTGTAATATGCGCGAAAAGAATTTAATTTTATGTAAAGGGAGTGGAACGTTTATGTCGAGTTCAATTTGAATTATATGACAGCATTTTTGGAACAGCTAAAGGTTAGTTGCGTAAATGACTAATTAGAGTATTTTTACAGTCAGAGGAAGCGAACTTGGCCACTGAGCCTGGACGAGGCTTAAAGGAAGAAGAAGGAACATAAAAGAACAAAAAAAAAACAACTTAAAAACCTGTATAAGGGGGTGTGGGAAAGGGCCGGTCTCCTCTAGCGCCTGTGTGACGTATGCGCTGCGCGTGAACTTGGGCGGCAGGTCGTTCACGTCGAGCACGCGCACCACGACGCGCGTCGAGTTCTCGTTGCGCCCGTCAGACGCCACCAGCGTCAGCTCGTACTGCGACACGCACACATACACTCTCCATGCTCATGCACCACACTCCACGCCGCTACGACGTAGGTACGTCTCTAGCCTAACAAAGGCCTTGACAGTACAGGTTTCAATAAAAAAACCAATAGAGAAATATCTGTGTTCTCCAAGGCTCCAACATAGACGTGAACGAAAGTCAATTATTTACCAAACTTTCGAGCACACATGTAAATATGTGGTTGTTTATGATTTATTACTTTCGATCCCTTTCATAAAAGTCCATTTTGTTGCAGATAAGCCACGGTACAATTCCACAGCCGCAGTTTTAACGGATGCCGCGACTACGTGTAATACATCATATCGATACAGTATGATTTATATGTATTGCACACTGTTTTTATTAGACCTTGTGCTATATAAATATTTATGTTTCAGTAAATGATGACTTTATCAGAGAAAATGTTTCGCCAAAAGCCACCGCGAATTAATCGCAATGAAGAAGTTAATTTATGCCGCGCGAAGAACTTTGCTTTCGGGTTTCGTGCAATAATTGAAAAGTACAAATTTCAAACGCGCTCTCGGAAACTCGCGCCCAGCTGCCGAACTTCTCGTCATTATCGTTATAAAAATGGGAAAAGTCGACTTCGCCATAAAATTATATTTAAAAAATGCTTAGTTTCCGATGGAGCAGAGTAAATAAATATTAATAACCGCAGAGTCGTTGTTTTAGGAACGTTGGCGCGCCGGACGAGGTATTACGCGACTCGCTGAGTTTTAGCCGTTTCGGTGCGAAGTCTCACTTCGAGTGATGTTCGATCGTTGATTTCAATATCTGTCGTGGAACGGATTAGGGGAACTGCTAGCGACGTGAATAAGTTGCTAGTGCTGATATTTCATCGGAGCAAGCTTTAACCAATACACTAAATTGAACGACTTGAGCCGTAAATTCGAAAGAAATGAGTTTCCTCGCTATTTCTTACAAGGTACTTTCGCTCATTTCACCGCTTACTAAAACGTTTTATGTTAAACCCAATGTCAATACGATTACAGTAAACAAAATTGCAAGCCTAATAACACTAGAACAAAAGACAAATCATCTGAAAGAAAAGTTCAATTACGCAACGAGTATTCACCACTTTGTTCTGGAACTGCTGCCCGCCGCAATAAACAAGTTGGATGCAAAAACAAAACAACAAGGACACTAGCAAAAAAAAAAAACAAACTACGAAGTAAAAAAATTGTGTCGCAAACGAAATCCCCATGCCATGCAAGCTAATGATATCTATGAGGGTCAATCCAGGGACCGCGGAGCTTCATTCGATTCTCTTTTGAAACTATTGCTGGCAGTTTGTTGAATCCGTTCAATAAAGAATCGAATTCAGCGCTAGTGATGTCGAGTCGGACCTGCAGCACTCGTTTCGGTAGATTGCGGTCGTCTTCCTCCGTGATCTGCGTGCGATACGTGGGCCGCTCGAACACGGGCGGGTTGTCGTTCACGTCCTTCACGTGGATCACCACGGTCGTGTAGTTCTCCTTCAGGTTGTCGGACGCAGCCAGCTTCAGCTCGTACTATTACCATTTAATATTGACACATTATTTCCCATTGTTAATACAATATTTTCCAAACCTAGCGATGTTATTCAAATTTAAAAGTTTTTCTTGATTTATTATCTGTCTTGCGATACGTAACTACTGCTTTAAGACATTGCTATCATTTCGAATTAAGTCATCATTTTTTCCATTCGCTGATTTAGGAAACTCCTTTGACTTTTGTAATTGCAATTTAACAAGGTAATTAAAAAAGTTTAATAGAAAGTTAGAAAAAGTAATTTAAAACCAGGGATAATTAACTTTATTTGGAGCTTTGTAATAAAGGAATGAAGGAAACATTTTCTTAATGATAATAATTATGAAGTCTGAAATGATTTCACGGGTCTAGTTAGCGTGACAAATTAGGGTAAGAATCAGTCGATTCTAGGAAAAAGTTTTAACGAATAAACTGTTAACGAATACGTTCGCCTATATAAATTGTTACCAAAAATTTACTAAGTCCACACTTGGCTTCGAAAATAGAGTGAGCGTGTTTGCGACCCGAGGGAGTTATTGGTGTCATCTGTCAGTGTCGTTCAGTAATTTCCTCACTCGAGAGGGAAATGTTTGTTTCAAAAGTCATCTCACACACTTTATACAAGTTGGAGCACTGCATTCATTTGATCATTCATATTAATTTCTGATTTGTGAAAACCGGAAAATTCCAAAGATTTTGATCAATTTTGTTCACTTTTTCGAGAAAAGGGGAAAATATTTTTTTAAATTGTTTGTTATGAAAAGTCGGGTTCTTTGTTTTGCAAGGGATTATTCAAATAATTTAAGTTCTCATGAAAAATCACTTACGCAACTACACACATCAAAAGTGTCTAGGGATCAACATATATTTTTGCAATAACTTTTCTCTTGATTGATATTAATTTAAATTTTCTTTAAGGATTCATCAAATAAAGTGTTTTCGTTTGTCACAGTAACGATAAACCAAGTCACCTTTGCATTAATAAAGAAATTTGCCATTTTCCTAATAAAGGGATTTTTGACATTTGAACCACTAACATTAAAGTTCGAAAAAAAGACTGAAATAACAGTTTTCTTTAAAATTTTATTGGGTAACTTAAACAATTAATAATCCGTGTTTCTACCGCGAACACTAACAACACAAGAACATCGGTTTGGCATACTCAAAATGAGTTCATCCAAATCACGCTGTGGAATGGCCGCCCATGTTCGTTGCAACAACAAAAAAAGGTCTTCTTGCTTGTGTTATCAGTCGACTTTGGACACGTTACCGAAGCACTGGTACCGTGGCTGAGCGCCATGAAGGACGGTATCGCTGCACCACACGGAGACAAGACCGATACATTCAAATCTTAACTCGAAGAGCTCCAACAATAACCGCCATGATGTTAGCCGTGAGGCTTCATCACTCTTCAGGGAACTTAATTAGCGACCAAACAGTCAGAAACCGCTTGCATGAAGTGAACCTTCATTCCCGAAGACCGCTACGGGTACCACCTATAGCAATGCACAATCGTAGGATTCGATATCAATGGGCTCTTGAACACAGAAATTGGGCAGAAGAACAATGGCGTTTCGTGTGCTTTTCTGATGAGTCTCGTTTTGGTATGAGACCGGATACAAGACGTATACGACACTGGAGAACCCCTGGACGCCAACAGCGATTAAAATCCTGCCAGGAAGTCCATCCTTATAGTGGTGGAACCATCATGGTATGGGCGGGTATTTGGATCGGCGGAAGAACTGAGTTGATTTGGATCAGAGGCAACCTCAACGCTCAAATTTATGCTGAGACGATTGTATCTGACGTCATCGTTCCTCTACAAGTGCAAATCGGTCCCTTATTTCAGTTAATGCATGATAATGCACGACCGCACACCGCAAGAGTTGTAAGACAGACTCTCGCCGCAGCTAACATCAATGTCCTGCCCTGGCCTGCTCAGTCGCCAGACTTGAACCCGATTGAGCATGCATGGGATATGCTACAGAGAAGAGCTCTGCCGAATATGGAGGGTATCCAGTTGCAAGAAGACCTTTTTTTGTTGTTGCAACGAACATGGGCGGCCATTCCACAGCGTGATTTGGATGAACTCATTTTGAGTATGCCAAACCGATGTTCTTGTGTTGTTAGTGTTCGCGGTAGAAACACGGATTATTAATTGTTTAAGTTACCCAATAAAATTTTAAAGAAAACTGTTATTTCAGTCTTTTTTTCGAACTTTAATGTTAGTGGTTCAAATGTCAAAAATCCCTTTATTAGGAAAATGGCAAATTTCTTTATTAATGCAAAGGTGACTTGGTTTATCGTTACTGTGACAAACGAAAACACTTTATTTGATGAATCCTTAAAGAAAATTTAAATTAATATCAATCAAGAGAAAAGTTATTGCAAAAATATATGTTGATCCCTAGACACTTTTGATGTGTGTACTTTTCCGTAAAATGACGCGAGTCTGACATTTGATCATAGTTTTACAAGAAACTTGTGATTGTAAGAATCAAAAAATATCATCAAGATACTGTACTGTACTTTGTCGCACAGACCTTATGTTTAAATTATTTCAAGCTTTATAACATTTAGACAATGAAATTGAAGAAATTGTGTTTATTTTCGTGCACAGAACTATAATTAGTGAACACCTAATCCGAATTTGAGTGCACGGTCGACATTGTGGTTTCCTGTCTATTAACAACTGGAATAATCTAGGTACAGTTGAGCACTATGCTCGGTCCGAGCAATGCTTCCAGTAAAATCCTGATCCGTAACCGTATTTCACAGATGCCACGGCAGCGCCGAATCCAGCTTATGTATGAACCGAGCTATGGATTTACTCGTCTTATTTCCTAGCTGGTTCTAGGAACAACTATATATAGTGCAGGTCAGATTTTCCAGGTGCTCAATAAATAAACTTGTGTCGACAGCGGAAACAAAGTCACACAGCGCATTAAGGGCGGAACATGACAAGCAAATTCAATTTTCCCACAAGCCTTCCCTATTGCTCTTGTTCAACAGAGAAGCGTTATTTCTATCTAAATATATAACAATAAAATATATTACCTAGTATATTATAGTCTCGAACCTTTACAAGCAAAAGGCCTTTTGAGAGTAAACTGGTTTACATCCATAAAAGCTCCGTGAGAATCTGCAGTTTGATAGCAATACAGCCTTTGGTAACAACTACGCCGGCTCGCTTAAATGGGTATTAAAGATTAAATTATTTATCTCGTGAAAAGTTGGTGGAAACTTTCTCGAGGCTGTAACAAAGAGGGCGTTCTGATAGGCGAGCGGCGACCGCCTCCACGACGCGATGTTTTAAAATTGAAACTCGCCAAGGGGCAAAAAGTAAGCGAAACACTGTTACCGTTTAACGCCGCCCGTATATTTTAGTACAAAATTATGTTCAAAGGCCGATGAATTCTCTTTTGATCCAGCTCACCTCTACTTTAATTACTAAACAAAATATAAGGTTATAGATATTTGGGCCTTTGAAAAATGTGGATCTCTGTTGTGGAACAAGAAAGAAATTGTCTAACTTGCAAAAACCCCTGCTCCGTTATTTCGGCTTCTGTGTACACGGCCCCGGGCCGGGCGGAGGTAGTGTTTATGCACATAGCTATATTATCATATACTTTACACCTGCGTGTTTGTACGAGTGGTTTATCTTTAATTATGCTGGCTTACTTAGTTATCCCTCACTTGTTTAATTTGGGATTTTGTTGACACGTGACATAATTGTTGATGACGAACTTAGGTCTCCTACTTGTCACACAACTTTAAGTTACGCTAATTACTCAACTGGGTTTGCCTTATATTATTAGGGACTCTGAAGTTTTGCCGAAACTTACGTGGATTATTCAAACTATGGTTTATAATGAAGAATTTAGGGCTGGATTAGCACGAATAAAATCAGTCCAAGTTTAAAGTTTAATAAGTGCTAAATAAATTACTTAGTAAGTTTATTGGACAGAGGGTAACGACAAGAGACGAGTCTGCTCAAGTGGTACAACTCAGGCTCGCTTTGTCTTTATGTAATGTAAGCTTTTAAAAGCATTATTGGGCACAAACACGAAACAAGCAAGAGCTCTTCAGAGAAATACTTTTAAATAACCCGTTTAATCCGAACATTCTGGTGCAAAATATATCTCTGCTAGCTCGGTTGCTCGGTAATTCAACACATCAAATAACGCATTGCCTGTGTATCGCTCGCATAAGTGTTCTCCACCACACTATTACTCGGCGATACATAAATAAATTCCCCACATCACGATTCAACAAAACCGTTCTGATATCGATTTATTTATTTTCCACTTTATCGTGGTTACAGCCCCTCTCGGGAACCATCCGTCACTATAAAACCGCGCAATTGTTTTAAAACACACACATCCCAAAGCTTTATTATCACTCTTTATGAATATTAATCGCGGTTATTTTTACAAATTTAAATGGACTTTGTATCTATCTTAGCACGGACCTGAAATCCGAGGTGAGTAAATTAACGTTCAAAACATTTTGGGATTAATGTTATTCAGCTTTTGACGAAATTGAAAAATTAAACTACCTTAAAAGCGTCAATCAACCTTAAATACTTATGAGTGGACTTCAGTACAATCAGAATAAACTACGATCAGTAATTAATTTCAAACCTCTAGTAGGTATGTAAACTTGTACATATTTTTCCATATTTACTTTTTATTAAAAGGTAGCCCATTTAAATGTATGATTCACGGTTCTTTAAACAAGACCCATTGAACCGTTGTTAATGCCATTCTGTACAGACATGAAGTTGAAAAAGGTTTTTTTTTGCTTATTGGGGTTGATTTTATATCATGTACGTTGGGGATTTATATTGTATTTTAAAATGCAAAACGTAGATGAAGGCTTACCCGTTTCCTAGTTTCGTAGTCGAGCGCGCCTGCCACGTAGATGGCGCCGGTCATGTTCTTGACGGCGAAAGCGCCGCCAATGTTGCCGCTCGTGATCTCGTATCGAATACGCGACGCTGCAACACAATAAACAACATTATATATTTATGCACTCGCTTCACCCCTTCTCAGGATTATGTACGCGTGGGTTCGTATTTACAGATCACAACGATCAATAATTCTTTAGCCTGAATTCTCTCTTTTTATTGTCAGGGATGTTAAGGAAAAAATATATATGTCAGTCAAGTAGAGGCGATATATTAAGCTTGCGCGATATTCTGCCACAAAGCGAATAAATACTGAAACACGAGGCAACTTATCTCTACAGACACTTCCAAGTTAGAACACCAATTTCAGGCAATTTCTAGTGCTGTCGACGACGTAATACGTATACTTAGCTTCGTTATGTTCGGTTATTTTGTATTCTAGTCTAGGCAGTACTAGTAAAGGGAAGGCTTATCACTTCGCTGGATAACATTCACTGTACCAAGATTCGTTTCAATGTCAAGTGGCAGTAGAACATTAACTTTTAATAAAGCTAAAAACTCCACGGTTAGCCTCACAATGACAGCATGAAATATCATAGCGCTTTCTTGAGAACGCGTGGGTACTCCATAAATTGTGTAGAAGAAATAACGTAAAAAAGAATATTTGAAAATTTTAACAGATTTACGAGTTGCCCCTTGACTTGACGTTGAATTCTCTCGGGCGGTTTTGTAAGATGTGATTTGTTATTCATTTCTCGATATCAACAGCTGCTCATTATTGGTAGGAGCTTTCGAGATTTCCATTAATATTACAGGATTGCGTATAAAATGTAAGATATTTGTGCTGATACATCGAGGCTATTCACAGGGGTGCAATTACCATCTAGATCGACAGCAACCCTCGTTATGTTGTTATAAAACTGAGATTTTTACGCAATACGGTGTTGTGGGGAAATGGTATTTGCCATTAAAGAATTAGACCGTTTAAAGGTCTACCTCAAGGCTCTGGTGTCCACATCGTAACATTTCATTTTGTTTATCGCCCGTAAAGTTGAGGCTTTCGTGTGTAACTTTGTGAGTTAGAACGATGACCGCTCATACCGCACGTTTTAACTAGTAACCTTAAATAGTAATTCGATTTCCGTTACTAGTAATGGTCAGGGTTAGTAGATAAGCGGTTGTGGAACTGGGAAGGGTCTGGGCCGGTCATGATTGTCAGAAGATTGCTTTCATTTCGGCTTTGGTCGTAATTTGGGAGTATTTTTGTACGGCAAGTTGGGTTGGTAGTCAGTCGGTCGGATGATGCGTATTATCTCATTACGTCTCAAAGGCAATGTAACTAGTGTGCGTAAGTAACGTTGCTATTGGGCGAACTGCTGTAACTCAGTGAAAGCCTGCCACAAAGTTCTCGGTGAGTGGGTCAGATCCTCCGTCATCGTATATTTATACTGAGCTCGTATGTTAGCTTGCTGAAAGCTAGTTTACTTACTCATACGGTTATATTATGTAAAAAGGTACATACTGAAATAGCTTCGTTTGAATGTTTTTGGTTTTATAGGTCTTGGTAGCTTGTTTCTATATACCAACCCCAGTGCATTTTAACAAAAATAACACACGGAAGTAAACCTGGATTATGTTGGGTTTCCTCGGATAAATGGCCCACAGAATTGACTAGAGGACATCGATATATCTCCCCTGAGGAAAATTTTACCGTTTCAGGGATACACGATCTTTCTATTTAATTGAGTAGTTAATTACGTTTTCTTTATAAATTATATTGGATGCTTTGGCATTCGTTTTTGGCACGGAAAAGTGTTTTTAACATTTCATTTTTCAACAAGATAAAGTTAATGGTAATTTTGTTTATTTTTATAATTTCGGGGTTCCTTATAGTACCGGCTGATACGAAACATTGAATTTATTTAAAAAGTGATAACTACGTTCAAGTAATAATGTAAACTAAAATTGAAATCCAAAGTAAAAAACCAATTTTAAAATGATGTTACGTAAGTAGCATTTTCCTAAGCCCTCAAACATTTGAAACCTTCTTCAACTGAAACTCTTTTATACATCGCTTTTACTCAAAGTTTTATTAGTTGTACCTAAAATGTTTTCAAATAATATTATGACATGATTAATGTTTGCAATATGAGAAAAATAAGTTGCTAGACGCACCGAAGACGCCTGAAAATGCTATGGTCGATGAGAAACCTCATGAAAGGAGACCAGCTAATTTGCCATACCCTCCTTATCCTGACATACGGCGCTCAAACCTGGGTCTTTAACAGATCAAGCTTGAGGCATGCCAGGGAGCAATGGAGCGCAGCATCCTGGGAATCAGATTAATGGACCGTGTTAGAAACACAGTGCTGCGCTCCAAAACACAATTCACCGCCTTTGCTGTATGTCGAACGAGTTATGGGCCAAATCACCATGAAACTATGCGGTTCCCAGAAAACGTCTGTCGACATTGAAACGGACCTAGGAGAAGATGGCGAGGCGAGATCGATGCCTTTTTTTTTTTAAGGCTGGGAAATCATCCAATGACTGCTCCCGCTCTGGGAGTGGGAGCTCGATGCCTACAGCTAGGATTTATACATACTAGTACAAGACAGAGAAGAGTAGAAAGGAGAAAGTGAGGCCTTTGCCGTGCAGTGGAACAAGACGGGCTAAAAAAAATTAACAATAATAGTAATATTTGTCAAAGTTACGCTAAACTTTGTAAGGTAATACTAACATCCTAGCTTGTATGGCAAATGGTTTTGAAACGTACTGAGTACTGAAATGCATCCCAAATAAAGAAAAACTCGTATAAATCTGAAAACTTTGGCGTTCGTTGGGTTTAAATTCGTAAATGAAAGTGCATATAAGCGGTTGAACAAGTTATAAATCCTTATGGGTTTTTAAAGTTATCTCAGTATATAATTCGAAATAAGTACAAATACCAACAAGTAACAAGTATGTATGATAATATTACTGTATATAATTTAAATTCATTATGCAATTTTCGACCCCTTGCAGCCTGTAAAGTGGCTTGAAGCTTAACGATAATAGTATATTTTTGGATCATTTTGCTCAAATGGGCTTCGTTTATGTATGTTAACAGTATTATTTGTTAATGGGAAAATCGTATCATGGCGCAACACAAGCCATAACGTGTGTAATAAAGTTAATATAATTAAGTGCGCGTTATGGTATTAGGCCGAGTGGCGGCAGTGCCGGCACCGCGTGCGCCATTCGTGCGGTACCCACACATTATGTCGTACTCGCTCCTAAACCTCGGTCTACACCGAGTAATGAATACCGTATTCTCAGACTAATTGGCCTATAAAATTTGCCCTTTGCTTCCTTTTGCGTCAGAATTTCATTTTACTAACAACAGCATCGAGCCTATTAATGAGCGGGTTCTATTTTTGAATAACTTTCGCTTGTTTCATTGCAAGCGGCGAGATTGCCTCAAACCACAGAATTAAATGTACATTAGTTTTTATTATGATTATTTTGAATAACTTTCCTTGAGATTGCGAATATAGAATCCCATCAAAGGCAGCAGGTAATGTTATAAAGTTGCAATATTCACAAAAAATGTTGCGATTTTTCTCTGTGATTGTATTTCATTTCAGCGCAGAAACCCGAGGCCGAGGGGAAACTTATTTTCCAACCAAGCTCAGAATTTTTTGCTAAGGAAAACAGATATGTATAAAAAGTCAATTCTGATTGAATTGAAATCATTTACGATGTTTCCAACTTGATTCAGTAATACTTTACTAAAGAACTACTTATTTATACAATTAATCATTATTAAACGGACAGTTTATATTTTATGGTATTTTAAAGATATAATAAAACGAACATTTCTGCAAATCTTTTCTATAAAACGCAAATGGACTGAAACACTTCATAGGGTCGGCCTTTTCAATCGTATTACGGCCACAAATTGAAGGATGTAACATTGTTCGAGCGTAACTTTTCCAAAGGGAACAGATTAGAATTGGACATAAAAACGTCATGGTTCGCCAAACGGTCCGAAGACCAGCCACTTTTAATTGTCATTTGTCATGGTGAATAAATGAAAGTCGTAAATTTGGCTCGTGCCACGTCAAAATATACGATTTTCTTTCATAGTACGTAGCATTCAATAAGGCGAGTACGCCGGTCGCCTCGGTAAATCACCCCCGCCACGGACGTCCTTATTTGGGTTGAGAAAGCCACTTCTTGGGATACCGTCTTATTCTTAAGTTCCAATACAGTAGGTACACATTCGCTAGAGAATAAAAAAGCATTTGTCATCCCCGCAAGGTATTTGAAAAGGGGCTCATATAAGAACGAATGTTTATTGATTCCGCAGATATGGTCAGGGCGGTATCATTTCCATAATTGCTATTAGAACAGTCGTAAATTATACATCGAAGACATTATGCGGTTTACAATTGATAATAAATCCTAAAGCGACTGTGAATTATAGCATTATCAAGTTGGCGCAAGTTGGCAAATCTCTCACGGGGTCACGATTACCATGGTAACTCAATAATGTTAAATTCTAGCATCAATTTCTTACATAAGGTTTTCGGTTAAAACAAGGGATCGAGGAAAGTATGTTTGGATTTTCTAATAATGGCTCGAGTAGGGTGATGCCGAAGTGATTATGGGAACGTTGGGCGCCCATGGAGAATTATTTTATTTATGTTTCATTATCATAAATTCTCCGGAAGAATTGTGTTTATTTATACAAGTTTAATTATGAGGATTTATAAGGAATTTAATTTTCTAAAAGGTTGAATAGTCGTCAACTTCAAGAACATGTACCTACCCTGATAAGATCCATCTTGAAAGAACTAAAAGCAGCTTTCTACAAGTTTACCTGTTTCTTATTTACATGAGAAAACAGGCAGCTGCAGGTACAAATAAGTACACAAGAATAATTTCTTCGGCACCATAAAAGTGAGATTGAGTGTCGGCCGTATCAAAACCGCCATGCGCCCGACTACATTGTTATGTAGCGAGATAAGCAGGGATATAAAAAAGTAAAACGTCGGGATTTCTCGGCATGTTTTCACGGACGGGCTCAGGGGCCAGGGGTGTCATTTGGAGGGCGGAAATTGCAGGGAGACGGCCGGCGTGAGGTATTTTAGTAGAAGTGAGGCTTCGGTCAAATGTCACCGGCAATGAGCGACGTGACCTCGCCGCCCCCTGGGCCTACTCATTTGTCTAAAGAAGACGCTGGAACAGTTTCATGATCAGCTTTACTGCACACGCACACGCTCAGACGCTCGCCTCCGACCATAATTCACTCCGACGAGGACAAAGTATTCGTGTCGGTGCTTTTGTCACACGTCTCCCTGCTAATAACAATATGCTTGCTATTTTATTCTGAGTTATGGTCCTCGGTGAAACGAACGTAAATAGGCCGCATAGCTTTGGCAATTACTAATGTTCAGCAACTAGCTCCATTATTAAGTACGTGACTAATGTGATTGCTAATGTGTCTAATAACAGAGCTGATGTGTTTACATGTGTAATACTGTAAGCGAATTATGTACGTAGTTACAGTTTTACGACCATTATCATCGCACTACACACATATTGCTCTCGTTTATATCACTTACATAACAAGTGTAGCAATTATAACTGACTTAAATAACAATAAAGAGTTAAGTTTGAAATTATTGTGTGATTTCAAGTGTCACTGAAAACCCCAGCTGTGTACAACGTGGCGCTAAAATGGTGATATTATTTTAACACACATATACGTTTTCACATTTTCGTTTCATGAAGAAGTTATACTTCTATTAAAAGTTATTATTTACGGATTTATTGAAAATGTTAGAAAATAGCATCTTAGAGCAACCTGTACTTAAAGAACTGTCGCGCAGCGGTCATTTGCCGGTGTCACGAATCGTTACATTTGCATCAATGAAATTAAAACGAATAAGCAATACTATTAGGTAATCTAAATTTTAGTTACTTTTTTATTATTTAGTTTGCTTAACATTATTTTTTTCAATTTGCGGTTTATTTTAACCTATCAACGCTCGTGGCTAAGTACTAAAAGCCGCACAGGTCGATCCACCAAGTTAAGCTACGCTGGCCGGGGATGGTCGTGGATGGGTGACCATCTTTACATACCGAGACTCCTCCATGCCTGAGAAAGCAAGTTAAGTCAGAAGCCCGAAAATCTGACAGCTAGTCTTACCAAGGGGTATCGTCTTGCCCAGTTACTGGGTTGTGGAGGTCAGATAGACAGTCATTTCGTGTAAAATACTGGTATTAAGCTGCATTCGGCTGGACTGGAAGCCGACCCCAACATAATTGGGAAAAGGCTAGGCAGATGAGGTGAACGTTTAGGTATATTATAGGGCATTAGTGTGTTAAATTAATGTCACTATTGTAGCGCCAAGTTGTATATTAAACAAGCTGAGAAAGTTTAGATACTTTTAAATTTTATATAAATAAAGTATAAAAACCCCCATTTATCGCACATGGTCCACTCTCTGGCTTCTTTACAAAACAGCGCGGGTAATGCGCACTATTTTTCATAAGCGCGACATGAGGACAGAAGAAAAAGCCTGTCGGCCGGGGTTTACAATAAAAAGTTTCAGCATTCGAGCCTGATGCTCGCATTTCATTAGGCGAGAAATGAATGCGGAAAACGACGACATTTTTCTGCAGTATAAAACGAATCTGTTTAATAAACGCTCGAATGTATGCGGAGGATAAGCGCTCACAACCAACCCCTCGATATAAATTGGAAGACGGATAGATCTAGCTCCAAATCTGGGCGACGCAGAAGATCATCTATCACAATTTATCCCAGTCCAAACAGACAATAAAAGATTGTCTCGGGCTCATTAAGGAGTATCCGAGCCGTCTGAGAGGGCGGCGGCGGACACGAACATGGTTTGTTAACTTGTCGATACACAAGTAACTATACGCACTCAGCTCCGGTTCCCGGTTTGAATTTCCTTTTTTTTTGCCGAATTCAATATGTAAACTTTTTTCAAAGCCAATTATTCCGCTCAGCAGCTCCAAACTTTTTGGATGTATTTAGGCGTAACTGCGGTACCTATACATACCGATCTAACTTGTGGCCGAACACAATGTATAGGCAAATCAGATTACTTGCTAATATCCCATGCATAAAGTACGTATTTGATTCAATCACATTCGAATTCCTTTGGGAACGATGTATCATCAACGCGGGTCTATGGTTTAAACTATTAAAGTATTGACAGCCCACTAACAGAACGGTATTTAATTAACTTTTCAAGTTACTTCGTGTATATAATTTGTTGGAAGTCGGCCAGCCGGTACCGGTGAAAAAGCTGTACCAATGTTTACAGATCCGCACTGCAATACGTAACTAAGAAGTAGGCTTTATTTGAAAACTCCAAATTTTCGGCTCCACGATATTATTTTTAATACTTGATGCGTTTGATTGCCTACAAACTACACAGGAAAAAACGTAGCAAAAGTAATAATGTCCTTAGAAGAATATACAATAAAAAAGCCTTCATTTTCTCATAGGTACAATTCCGTGCGAAAAAGGGAAAATTACATTTTTCATACATCACATCACAATAACACTAAAACGATAATGGCAACTTTTATTGTGCGTGTAATATGACGGTTGTACGTACAGGAGCGGGACATTGTTATCACCTCTGGATGCTGTAACCGCGACAGGTATGTAGTAGACCTTACAGGCTATTGCCCCACAGGCGCAATTATACCGACACCGTTTAACTTTAGATGGAAGTCAGCGTGTATTGCCCAATCTGTCTTAATATACGGCCATGATGATAAAAAGGACCTTTTACATAAGAATACACGTTTATATGTTTCTACGTATACGTAGCGCAATATTAGAGAAACATTGAAGAGTTTTCTGCAGTCTAAACAGCTGAGTAGAAGAAAGTTGAGATAAAGCAAAGGTTTCGCAACTTTGCGAGCGCTTTATTTGAAACAGATAGATTGTCTTTGATAGAAACAGACGCTAGATATAAATAAGTTAAGTTTTGAGCTCACTCAATTAACTTCTCGTGAGCTATTCTTGTCTTATATCTGAAATACAGACGACGTTGATTAACTGGATGACTTTATCTCACAAAGTATCGCAGCCACGCGTTTGTTGATTCCGCAGAAAGATTGAGCTAATATATCTTCGTAATATCGGGAAGCTTTGGGAGGCGTAGCTTTGGCGAATGTTCGAAACATCACTCAAATCCTGTTAAAATTCGGAAGACAGGATTAGCCAGTCCCATGTAAACAAGGGCAATGTTATCGGATGATCAGATGGTTCGCTGGCGGGACCATTTCATACATTATTCATGAGTATTGTCTTCGCTACCCGATACAAAAGGCATATTCTGTTAAAACTTGCCATTTTCAAGGATCAAGCCGCGACGAAAAAGATAAAATAAAACAATAGATCATAACCCGTATTTAAGTGTATCTAGTTTATGGAGATAGCAAATACTTGTTTTTTGTTTGTGGCAAACTTTATTTTCAAGGTTAAGAAAAGAAGAACGTTAGCTTGATGTAATAAAAGTGAGCCCACACGAGTTAGAGTATATAGAAAAGTTTTAAATACTTAGCCGGGTTTTTGTTACCGAATATCTGAATTACCCTTAACGAGTAATTACCTGAAATACTAATAAGACTGGAACTGAACTTCGTGTGCGTATAATTCACGTTCCCCATGTAAATCTCAGAAGGACTCCCGGCGGAGTTTGAATAGTCCTCTAAATAGCACAGAGCCGAGGTAGGCGCTCGGAACAGTCTTGTAATTTGCTCGCTAGCTCCACTTCGGAAAATATGCCTACTTCAAATAACCGTACGTTTACATTTACATTCTAAAATAATGTGCCTAAGCCGCAGCATTAGTACTCGTTTTCTCCCTATTCGTCGGATCGCGGAGCTGCGGAGTAGGCCAGAAGGGGCGCTGTTACTGTGGCTTATGTTTTTATGTCGCGCTCCTCTACGTAAATGTTAACGTTGAAATATTAAGTAATGAAAGATAGAAAATGTGAACACAAAGAAAAACGGAAGGGGTGTCGTTTCTCCTTCTTGGAGGCAAATTTCAATGAAAATATATTTACATAATATTTATCCAAGTTCTCTCGGTTCGTTAACACAAGCTAGTTGCCGCTTCATTAATTCTCTCGTAAGTTTTTACGATATAACAAATTGCCCGCAGCGGGTCAGCGAAACAGGAATTTTGATAAATCAGATACAACATGAAAGCCGGTGGTGCCACCGTAAAACCTAAATCTACGAAAGACGTGTGAAGGAACCTATTTAAATTCAGACGAGCTGTGTGAAGGAAGGCTCGCGTGATTTATGTAGGCTTTGGGGCTGTGCTATTGTAAAAGTTTAAATATGTGCGGGCCAACAGTTGTGCTGGCCCTGACGGCCGCGTTATCAGGAGCACACTGACGCACGGCGCCCGACGACGGAGCCGACGTGACTCCATTTAACTTTGGAACCATCTGACACGTTGGTAATCCGAACCCACATATACGACACCCGGCCATATGTATACCGAGTTAACTATTCATGTAAAACTAACGCGCTAAAACTAAACCCAATGCAATATTCAACAACTCTAGAGTAACAAAATACGAGGAATATTATATGAATATTTTTTACGAAATTCTTATAAAACATTTTCCATAAATCGCTCATATATGAAGTGGATGTTGCACCACGAATAGGCAATCATTTATAAAAATGTTTTATACATGGATCGCTTAGGACCCCATAGAATTCAATTCAGGGTATAATATCCACGGTGGCATAAACAATTCGCTTTGGTGAATCCACATTAGAGGCGAGGCGGCGGTGGTCGTCGGACAAGGCGCGAGTGCCACATCGCCACTGAATAATTCACGACTATTGAAGTGTTTAGGCGTGTGCGCAAACACCGTAATATTCATTTAACATTAATATTATTGGCGCAGTCGTAAACATAATCCTGCAGTACACAGAAATATTGCGTTCCTCGTCGGTAAACAAACGCTGATTACAATACAATAGGTAACGCTCCGTTTCTGTAAGTTGTTGTATGTGCTGTTGGTGTTCTTGTGTTGTTGTGTAGTGGTTGGGTACACACATGTATAGTATATACATAAATGAGTAAGCAGATAAAAATCTCTCTTTTATTTTTCTGAAACGTATACACAGCATGTTAATTAACGAAAAGCGTTCCCGTTAACCCGCAACATTATAGAAAAAAAATCGGATAACTCGTCAAAATGTAGTTAAGCAGATTTTTTTTGTTGAATTTTTTCATGACCAATATTTTTTTATCATGTATGGACGTTATGCCTACTATTTCGGGTTAACGAGAACGCCTTTTGTTAATTAACCTACTGTATATAATAACATATGCTTCAATCGACAAAATTGGTTCTATACTAACAAACTTTATTTTAAAATTAATAATAAGTTTTACTTGAAATCGTTATACTACAATCTAATATGAAAATAAAATTAAAGCAGTTTAGATATTTTTTTTAAATATTAATAGATGGTATTTTATTATTGCATATATCTCTATAACATTTTAGGCATAAGTCCCTGACAACATAGTTATCCACTCTGTCCAATTTAGTAAATGTGCGTGCTACAACAGAATTAACCACAATAGTTTCACGAAGTTAGATTTAATGACTTTCTGATCGTGTATTTAATCCACAGCGCTGGGCTGCGGCCGCTTCACTGGCAAACAACAAAGGGAATCATGCAAAGCCTGTCACCATCTGTGTACTTTGTGTGTATTCATGTCAGTGTTTTAGTGGGTTTCTGCAGTTGTAACAATTTTGTTCCTATAAATTTGTCTGATAATAAAAACCTTAAAAGACACATAGATAGATAATACGCACCAAAACAAACGTAGTTAAATGTAAAGGATGAATGAGAAACTTCATAAAGCTGCCCATTTATCTACCCCTCTCATCCTAAATTATACAGCATTATTCTTTTGAAAACAAGTGTAGCGAGGAAATGTCGTCACACTTTTTATCGTGACGCGGTGGCACGGTGGGCACGGTGGGCACGCCGGGATTATGCGCGGGACTTACAAAATATCTTGCTCAGGCTGTCCGAATTTATGCGGTTATAAATTGTTGGCATGAAACAATGTATGAGCCGCGCATTACGGCTATCGGCTTGGAATCTGACTGCGGATACAATCGTTCGGCCTCATACGAATTATCTCGGTGACCGACACCGAATTCCCAAAGCATGAAAGCGCTATCAAATTATTCATATAGTGTATGTTATCGGTATTGATGCTGTCGTCAGCGCTCGGACGTTTTCATCCATCAATGTAATCTGTTCGGACAGGTGTCCTCATCGACTGATGAATTTAGCGCCTTTCCTCTAATATTATAGATGTAAACGTTGTTATAAAATGCCCACGTGAAAGACTAGTGACTTTTTAATTTGTCTGACGAATATAGATTGATGAATTAACTAAACCATTCCGATCTACGTAAAAAACTTTGCTCAATAACATCAAATGCCGCTGAGTTTAAGTGGGACTACGCTGGACATGTATATCACATGTCAGATGGCCGATGGGTTAAGAAAACCACCGAGTATGTCCGACTAAAAGCACGACAACATCGCGGCAGACCGAGACGACAATGGCGGGACGAGTTTGAATCCTACGGAAAGGAATTGACGACACAAGCATAAGACAAGTAGGGTGGTAAAGCAGGCTTTTGCACAACAGTGGGATAATACAGGCTAGTTAGATTAGATTAGAACATCAACAATGCCAACCTAGACCATAACGATGATCTTTAAGACTTTAAATAAAGAAGCAATCATTTACTTTAAGATAAAAAGATTGTATTTTATTTATTTCCTTAGAATTCATTCAATGAGTAAGGTGTTTGTTCGTGTAAACCTGTTCATTAAGAAATCATACAACGGGCAAAATAGAAATCTTATTATAATAACAGCTAATGAATACAACCATTGTTTTATGTACAGAGGTGGTTGCAAAGAGGCGAAGCGAACAGCCGCACATCAAAGACAACAAAAATCTAAAGAGAATGCGAAAAGAAAACTTCCAAAACAAAGCTAATAAAACGATAAAAACAGCGGTGAATTTGTAAGAGGGCAGAGCAAAGGTCTTCTGAAACAATGTGACTCGCTAAGCAAGCCTCGCGAGCTTGATTGCGCCACGCAGAAACAATTCAGACAGATCTAACAACTTTGTTGTTCCCACTTTTTGTGTAAAAATATACATGCATTGTGGAGATAGGTTGTGCTGCCCCTTGCCTTCTTTTATACCCATTTAGTAAGAGCTACGCATTTCTCCTGATTCATCATACGGGTACTGTTCCCACTATAATTTTCCCTTGAAAACTTCGCATTTTAGGCACGCAAGAATAGAAACTTGAAATTCACGGCAGAAACAGTCGTAGCGAGTTCAGAGCAACGTATTTCTTATGAGTGGGTGGATATGAATTTATAAGCGAAGATTCGAAAATTACATGTATCGGAGATTCCGATGCATTCCGAATGGTACGCAAGTACTTGAAATGCCTGACAAGAGCTTCACCGTTGAGTATTTTTGAAGAGTGGGTAAACATTTTTACTTTTCTTTTAAAAAGTGCTATGAGTAATAATATCGTATGTGTATCCCAGAACTTTTATGTTTGTTTACCCACATTGAAAATGCAGACGTAGATAGCCTGTGGCAACGTGCAGGTAGTTGGGTAGCTCGGCACCGTAATGAACGTCGGTCTTAAGTTGTTAACGAGAATAAGTTCCCGTGCGACCGCACTAACGCATCGTTACGTACTTTGTCTGTTGCCAGCTCAGCACATCTGATACTTCGCAACTTAAAACGATTTATTATTTCAATTTCCTCAAATATTTTACTTCATAATTCTAAAATGTGCAACATGGAACTTTGACAGACTACAATTATTATGTAAACAATAGCAACTTCGCAGTAAATAATCAAGCAATGATTGAATGTGTTTGGATTATCTATTTCATACTTACTTCAGATCTTAAGATGTAGGTAATGACCACATAAATCATTAACATCACTTTTGTTCGATACTTCAGATAAAACAATTATTTTATAAGTTATAATAGATAGATATTCAACACGCTCATTGTTATTGTTGAAACAGAAAAACGAAAAAACAATAGAGATCATTTACTCGGTAATATTCTTCGTCTGTTTATTTTGTAAAACTTGAAACTATCGCATTTTTTCTATAACAAAATGGTAATATATAACATTGTTTTGATTGATGCACTTACTGAATGCGAATAGAAATAAATATAACCTAATCAAAAATACTATGACAAGCAATCCCTATATAGTACATAGCTTCCGCCCGCGGCTTCGCCCGCAATATATGTCGACAAATTATACATATAAACCTTCCTCTTGAATCACTCTATCTATTAAAAAAAACCGCATCCAAATCCGTTGCGTAGTTTTAAAGATTTAAGCATACAGACAAACAAACAGACAAAAATAGCGACTTTGTTTTATACTATGTAGTGATTCATAAAACATTTCAATAAGATTTATTTGTTACGAAATACCTATTATTTTCGCATGGTGAATATTCTATAAAAAATCTATTGTCTCTAAAATACAGAGAATTTTAAAATCTGTCCGGGTTGAAATTTCCAATAAAGGATGTGCGTAAATTTGCATGCGTTGAATGAAAGCAATGCATGCAAAATACAAATCCACTTTTTTCCACGTATTTTAGGCAACAACTATAGAGTTGTACTGAATCATTAACAAAAATATACATTTATGAAATGCTGCGCTTCTGGGAAATATGTAGGTAAACTCGTTCCAATAAAATGTCTATGTCCTGGGTACCTACATGATATGGCCAATATCACACCGAATTCATTTGTTACTCGGCATTGTATATATACCTACTTAAAGTCTTTTAATTAGCATTATCCCGAATAACAGATACCGATAACATGGTACCGTTCCGAATTACAGAACGATAAGTAGTTAAACATATTCCGGGCTTGCTATGCTGCTTTTATCTAGGACTGCACATCCATTCACTGAGCAGACATTCTGTGATAATATTACTTTCAGAACGTGGTCTGCATTCACATTAGAAATTACAAGAGTTCTCTTGTTCTTAAATATTTATTCATTTCGCGAACCGGTATCGAAAATCGTATTAGTGTCTGTGCGAGTTCGCCAGATTGCGCGATGTTCCCTTTTAATTAGTTTCTGTCGAAGTCTATTCGATGCCAGCGCAGCGCCTCTCAAAGAAATTACCGAGCATCGGAGCAGACTATTGAGCCTCACTAGGAAAAATTGCTCACAAAGAACAAAAACTGAGTAGTCAAGTACCTATCGCCGCCTACTTACAAGTTTTCGTCGCGAGGCATTCAAACAACATCGTGCAATAGGGATGCAAGAAATGCTCAAAAGTATCGAATTTAAAAAAATATATATCGAATAAAAATTTCGATATACCGGGATTCTTTTTTTTGAGTATTTGTGCTATGAAATTCTATTATATTGGTTTTTATTCATACAAATCCGAACAAAGAATATCATTTCTGATGTATGATTAATAAAACATTGATAAAAAAGGCTACATTTTTAAGAATTTCAATTCCAGCGGTTTTATGCAGTGGCCACAACGGTGTTTGTATTTGATAAATTTTGGATTCGTTGATATTTTATATCGAAACAGTAGACATCGCCAAAAAATATCTATAAATCGAATAAAAAATGCCGATGTATCGATACGTCGTTTTTTTGTACAAGCCTATCGTGCAACTCGATTAGGTACCTCTGTTCGTGCCCAAACAAAGCAATTAGTAACAAAACAAACAGGTTTGGTTGCATTTACCAACTACCTACATGATTGTATCATCACAAGTGCCCAACAAAGTAAAACTAATTTTCAACACGTAGAGAGGTTCTATATTAGATTACGTCTGCTGGTCTTTGCGCCGGTGAAATGGAAAATATCTAAGTATTTTTCTGGAACAAATCACAAGAAATTGGATTAACCGGAACCGGAATGCGAGTTTCGCTGACACGGCAGAAAGGCCAATATTCAAATTCCCCCAAAGCTACGGCACCCATTCAAACAAATAATGTGGGAAATATACCGTGACTTATACTTGCCAAGTAACTGTCTGTTTTATGGTTATCGTTTATTGAAAACAATTAATTATATCTTAAAATCCTTTTGATAATGTGATATTATAATATAGAAAATGTACTTACATATATGGGACTAGCAGTTCATAAAAATAATATACGAAGGATGAGTTGTTAAAAACATTTGCAAAATGCAAAAATATAAAAGTTCTATTAGTTTAACAAAGACAAGCTAAAATTTAAATTTAACTTTGCACGAAATGTTTCATTCAAGTCAATTTAACATGACGACATGGAAGCGGGTACAAAGCAATACGTGAGTATAAACATTTCACGCTAAATGCCATTATGTCCCAGCGCGTGATCTTGATTACATCGGCCGCGGTTGTCGCGGCCGCTAGATCACGTGCGTGGGATGCTGCGATAGCGACCGGAGCTTTATACCAAAACTACCATAACCGCAATTATTACACAAGTTTACGACCGACCACGAATACGTTCCAAAGCAACTCATTACTATGATAATTTGGAACGGGAACATAAAAAGAGATTAATTGGACACTCCTGCAGTCCAAAACCGTAAAATTCACGATTGTGCCGCCGGTTCATAACGGTAAATGGCGAAATAGGTAAGAGCTTTGAAAATATTTTTGCGTAGAAAATACTGTATGCAGGCTGGCTGCGCTGCGTTATGAATGTGCAGCACAATATGGCCGCCGACTATATTACAGTTACAACAATGAGCAGTAGCAGTGGACAATTTGCGCCACGTGCTCCACGCGCGCACATCTACCGGCGAGGATAAATCTCGTTATTTTACAAATAATCCAAAAATACACGCGATTTTTGTGCGAATTTTGCCGAAACGTAATCCTAAAAGGTACTCAAACGAGGCGTCAGTTGTCCGAGCTTAAAATCTAAAACCTTAATTACGGTAATAAAGTTGTCTACTAAAATACATTATTTAAAACTGTCCCGTTGGTACTTTATGGAGTATCTATTTTGATTATGATCAGTTTTAATAACGTAACGTATTTTTATATATTTTTATTCGCAAAGGGATGCTCATGAATTTAAACACTAGAATATGAACGATGTGTGCGAACACTAAATAAATATTATATCATGACTCTTTTATAGTTCCAAATGTTCACATTTGTATTCATACGCTACATGTCATTTCATTTTCATAGAAAAGAAAATGATTTATATTTATTTTCTCTGTTTGACTTATAGAGCACGTAAGAGTTACTACAAATGTTTTTAATGCAGTGTAGTGTGTGTTATTTCGGAATTGAATTGATTTTACGTGATAAATAGTCAACAACAAATTGTGGGTTACCTGCCCGCTATCTGTTTAAACCATCTGCAATTTTAATTAACGAGCATGACTTGCAATAGAACATACCTATACCGAACTGAAACAAATAGTTTAATAACCCGGTTGTTTTCAACGCAACCGCATCGGTTTTAATTCCGAAAGCGCACGAATCACGATCTCCTGACTCACATAAACCACCACGGTTGCTGATTTATTGAACACTTAAACCAATGTCCCTCGCACAACTCAAGTGTTTTAAAACGAAGCAAACAAACAATGTATCAGATTTATTATTAAACGTAGCAATAAATAGCCGATATCAGTGTACGCAGGTTCTTCAATAAGAATGGATTCGTACGGAACTTTGTAACCTTGGAACCCTTCTGCTGTCTTACCTCTACATTCAAAAATGCATCAACAACAGTGAAAAAGTAAATTTAATTAAGAAAATTGAATGTGTTTAAAGGCATTCATACAGTAATTCCCCGTATAAACGCGCACCGTTTTGTGGGCAATGAATTTAAAATTGAGTTTTACAAATTACTCAGCGGACGGTATGACCGTGCCGATTTCACGTTCCATTGAACCACCGCCGAGACTGTCCGACGTTCTAGGGTTTATGGCAAAGAAACGAAAATGGACAATGTAACGAGGCCGGTGTCGGATCGGGATGCAAATTAATACGCGCCTCTGGATCGAGCACATGAATATGCATGGATGGTCCGCTCGTTCCGGAATAATATCAGAGTGGCCCGGACAGGGCCCGACGCCCGCGCCGCCGCCCGCGCCGGGCCGCGAGGGCCGGCGCCGCCGCCCCGCCACGCGCGGCTTGCTCGTGCAGATTATCCGAACACCATCAAATTACAAAAGCGATGTTAATACTAAGGATCAGCGTATCACCACAAAGCGAATACGGTATTACACTGCGCTAGAACCGCGATATCATTAGTATCTATTATATATTCTTTGTCCCACACAGTTCGAGCACCCAACAGCATCATATAAATCACGTACGGCACTGCGTTATGGAAATAGATTTGTGGTCTCCACAAAGTCCACATATTTACCGACATAATAACCGCACTAAGGTATATCTCCACTTCGGAGCTAAAATTATAATAAATTACTGATATCGGAAAATTTGTTTCCACGAAATGTACGTGAATGTCTGCCGTAAGACGGCAGGCAGAAGCAATAACGCTCGTAAAAGAAGACAACTTCCTGCTTTCGGGATTTTCAGCATTCAGTTTAGAGCAGCTCAAACGTATTCAGAGCTAGATACTCGTAAAAGTGTACTTATTATTGAAAGTTGGCATCTTTCCACTTTACCTAAATATTGCTGTGTGGTACAATGTAAGTAATAACAATTTGGGGAAAAGTATGGCGTGCCAAAAAAAATAAAGCTTATTTTCTGGAACGTTATTTAAATTCATGGAAATAACGATTGAAGAAGTTTGGAGGATCGAGAGTTAATTGGGGTGGAGACGTGAGGTCAGGAGAGAGCATCGCGAGCTGACTTCGCGGAACTGATGATAAAGTGTGGCGGCGAGGGTCGCGTGTCGCGCGCCAGCAAATGTGCCATCTCGGCTGTTATCACGTCGCGTGGCCAGCATTCCGCCGCGTCACGATTTTCCCGGCATTCCCGTGCGACTGCTCAACACCTCACAGGAACAGGTGTTGTAGTTTATAGCAGTTTACACCATTCATTACTTAAAGTGACGGTGTACTCCGAATGGTTTTTGTGCAACCCTGCGGTTAGCGCTGCAGCTCTATTTTATTGTTTTCGTGCTTGTCTGCGTAATGTCTGCTGAATGTACAATTAAGTTGGGTAAACGAACGAGGCGCAGGAAGTGCCAGAATAAACGACTATCCGCAATCTCTTGTGTCGGCTAAATGCAAACTTTCATATGTTAATAATGTTGGCTTGTTTAAATCGTTGTAGACTGTATAAATAAATGTGTTGGTGACAGTAATAATGTTGACCAGTTCATAACAGGTAAAAGTTTCATATTTCAATTAACTCGATCGCAGGACGGTGAGCTGTGTGATTAGTCCGTCGGGATCGCGTGGCCGACGGCGGAAATGAACGATTTGACGACGCCGACTCAATTACCGACACCGGTAGAATTACTCATATCCCGATCGACTCGCACCGCTTGCTAATCTCTATCACCTGCCGCCAACTCTAATAGTCGAACTTCAGTAATTAAACTACGCACTATCACTAAGACATTATTTAGATAGAAGAATACTATCAACTCTAGAATTAGTTTAAACTTTATTCATTTGAATAAGTTAGTTTCTGTACAAAAGGGAGATGAGTTAGTTAGCTATAAGATTTCAATTAATTCGTAGTAAAAGCGCACTGCTTCAATTAAAGTTCTTTTTTCCGAGAGCGTAGCGCCGGAGGTGAGCTCTATCTGCCTCCAGTATTCATTACTCTTCGACTCTACACATGCCGATGTTCGGTTTAATTAGTTTTTGTTCGACGATCAACGACCTCGCCTTTAAAGGAACCGGAAATTTTGTGTCACAAACTCTGGCAAAGGCAAATCCAGCGATTTCTTGTTTAAATTTATGAATTCTTTTAAGTTATGGTTCACCGATATTCATTAAGAGGAAAACGGAATTTTCCGAACTGACTTTAACTTTTGTTGATGATCGCAATATGAAATTAAAGCTAAAAGGTAAATAACTTAGGTAACGAAGAAATAAAAGTAGGTATAAAACTTTTATTTTTATTACGAAAAATAGGAAAAGTAATGCGAATTTGTGGGAGAAAAAAATATGTAAAACGATGAGATGTGCGTAGAAAACAAACATGGCGCCGCGCGTCGCGCTCAAACACATTGATTTATTGTTTAACACGGATGTAATAAAATTTTACGGAAATCCAACTGCTGAAATTGCATTTGGCGATTGGTAATCAAGCGTTTTATTATGTTATCATGTTGCTGAAAGTATTTTAGAACAAATCGTTTCCCGCGAAATAAGTTGTTTGGTAAATATTGTGATTGAGTTACTAACATCATTGGGTATAGGAAAAATAAATGTGTAGTAGAAAAAGTACTAGTTCACTTAATGACTTCCAAATCAATCGATAAGTTAATTAATAAGGTGGCGTCACGACAGGACCGGTCGCACATGAATAATTAGGCGGCAAGTCGGGCCCACTCGCCGCCGTTAAAAAGAATTATTTCGGCTAATGTTCGTCTCGACTGCTGGCGGGCCCGGCGAGCAATTTGTCACAGCCCACAACCGTGGCGATGTTTATTCAAACGAGGAGATTTTATTGCAACGACATAAATCTTCGGGCCAGCGAGACATGGAAGTGACATGGGCTAGTCATCGTGCGACAATGTGCTTTTTGCGTCCGCTCTTGCCTCCCGACCCTCATATTACAATCGCATGTATTAATAATTTCTACATTAACATTCCTCGCGTCGTAAATATTCTTATTTCCTTTCCTTTTGTATTCGTGTAATGTAGACATGTGCCGCTTGAATTAGAAAATTATGTTTATATTTCACCAGTGGGCTTTGCACCTAACTATAAACGACCGTCCAAACTTTATCAAACAATGGCTATTAAAATTACGAAACTTTTGAACCAAAGCGCGGTTCAAGCCTCGAAACATTAAAATAGGGATTCAAATACAATATTATGACGTCCGCTGTAGAATAAGAGAATTATTTATTCAGCTGCTGTGTGAGGTGCGGTTGAGCGCAACCACAACATGTCGTTATCATGTCGGACATTAATAAAACTCTATCCAGCGTTTCTAACGAGCATGCCACAAACTTCGCCAGCGGGGAAATATTCAAATGGTGGACTAAGAGAGCAGAGAGCGCATATTGCGGCAGCTAATTATCGCGCTACGAAGATCGCCCAGAAACCACAGTCCGTACTACAGTCGTAAGTCGTAACCACCGACGTCGCCCGCCGCACGGATCCTATGAAAAAGCTGTATTTTTATGAAAATTACAGCCAGTCCACCCATTATACCCAACCATCTTTATAAAAATATTTCAGCTCCTTACGCTGTCATAAACTTATGAAGAACATAAAACCCTCGATAATAGCATACTGCTGTGCCTATCACCCAACTAATGAACATTGAAAGTACATTTGTATATTTCCCTTCGGCAAAGAATTCCAATAAGTCACCAATGGCTTTTAATCCGGAATATCCGATTAGTTTTCGAGAAAGTGGGAGTCCTTAAATCTTGGGTCGTGAATTAATCGACTGTTCCGTGAGTCTAATTACCGAGATAATGGACCCGAGGTTTCAGCATCTCGATAATAAATACATACTAAACACTATATCCCCCAGTAAGGACCATACAGATAAGCTTAACATTCGGTTGTTTAAATTATGTCAAAGTTTAATTCAGAGGATATGGTTCGGTTTTCCAGACATGTTTATTTTATGTTCAGAATAAATGATATCTAATTTTCGGAACTAATAATAATATTTTCATGTTAAAGGTTAGTTTTGGTTTGTTTGTATTAATTACATTCCAACGTTTTATATTGGTCCTTTCGGCGAAATGCGAAAGGCACAATTAGTGGTAGGCGCAATTGGTAGTGAAGATTTCCACCACACAGCTCCCGTAGATGTTTTTAATATAACTCGTTACCTAGATTTCAAATTAGTGAAATTGAAGAATTCTGATCTGATTTCAACGTTTGGCACGGAGCTTACAAATATATATTACCCGACATAAAACATTAAATATTGTATCCCGAAAAATTGCTCACTTTTTAAGATGAATCACAAATTATGGTAAAGAACAAGATTTACGTGGGCAAAGTCACGAGCTATATTTGGCTACGCTAACGTATTATCAGTTTCACAAAGTATCGATTCAATCGCTACACAACTAACATTTAAAGGACTTTACCACTGAAACAGTTACGTACTTAATGCATGCGAAACCAGCTTATCGGATATATCAGTCGGATGTACTCGTGAATGATAAAAGCGGGAATGTAACGCAGGTGCTCTTACTATTCAGTAGCTCGGCAGCATAAGAAATCATGACTATGTAACGATTCGTACCTCACTTGTATTTTTTACTACAGTATTGAATAACGTACTATGTTTACACACCGCGCTAAGAGGATTACTCTACCCCAAAGTGAAATAAGCATAAGGCGCCTTTAATGACGTATGTATCTCGAGCGCGATTGTGTTCAAGATAATCCAGATTACAGATTAATAGGATTCCTCCCTGGAGGTTAAAAATCGGAGGGATGTCATTACAAGAGAAATGATTGAATGTGCTCCGTTTCACTATTTTACCCGAAGGCGGGAGGCGAATGAAGGGTATTATGTTCCAAGCTATAAATTATCTTTACTTCCTACTGATGTATAGGTATATAAAACATATAATTATAATAATATTATAGATATGAAAGTTTGTTTCTTTGAAAGTTTGGACATTTGTTATTCAATCACGTAAAAAACGGGTGAACGGTTGTAATTTGACAAACAGAGTTTACATCCTGGATTAGCACATTGGATACTTTTAGTCCCGGTAGTACGTTCCCGTGGGTTAACTTCCGACTTCCACGGCATTGAAGCCACGAGCAAAAGCTAGTTTTCTATTAATACGGGGTATAATATCTTATAAGGATTTTTACTATCTATTAAGCTGATTTGTTAATAGTTGTTTGAACAACCTCTACATAAAATGGCGCTACTTTTTTTTTTGAAATCATATTACATATGCTGTCATTTTAATCCTACATTTAGGTACACTATTCCACCCTAAAAGTATTGCGTTTCCAAAGACTTTCCTTTTGTTAATACACAAGTTTCGTTTGTGTTGTATGAATAGTGCAGTAGGTTGCCAGTCCATCAACACGAGGTACTTAAGCAATTTGTTTACTCCAGTTGATTATAACAAATTGCAGCGGAATGATTAATAGTTTGTGTCGTTTTTAATTCTCAGAGAAGGGTGGAGCAAGTCAGGAGGAAATTGCGAAAAAACACTCGAATATCATATTATTTTTGTGATGATTTTTCTTCGTATTTCGTGGGCGTCTGAGGTTTCAGAACGTTCGTATTTCCCGCTATTTTTGTGGTCGGCGAGATTAATGGCCGTCCTGATAGAAACCACTGAGAAACAATATTCAGTTACCCGCTTTCAACATAAACCACTGAAATATTAACGATTCGGTAAAACCCACTTACAATTCTCATAAATTAATGTTTTTGATAAAAAATAGACTATATTTATGGTATAACTTATTTCTTTTGTGTGGGGAGTGGTTTGTGGGCAACTGGAATACGAACGCAGCTGAATGGAGTATAAAACCTAGTACATCATTTCGCTCGAATATTATTACTGCTTGGCCCTTTTATATCTAAAGTCAGCCATAATTATCAATGCCTAATTAGCCTATAACAGAACTGGTTTGGTAACCCGCACACTGAAACGTGCCTACTCATTCCGCCATCTGCGATAGAGCTAGTTACTTACTGTATTTGTGTGGAGCCACTATCGTTTGATCCCGGTTACCCTACGGGTTTCAGTTACCTCTCTGTGGTTACTAAATATCCACATCGCTTACTCCTAACCCAGTTTCCAGAATAAACTTGAAAATAGGCAACAAAACTACCGTTACATAAAATATAAAGAAATACTTATGTATTATTATACAACAGCTCGAAAATTTAGTGCAAGTAAAACGGTCTATTGTTATATTATGTAAATGTAAGCTATAATAAAAGACATATGAATTACGGAGTTACGCCCACATCAACGCTTCCGTGAGTTCGAACAGAAGGAAACTCCGAAACAATAAGAAAGGCTTGGTAGTAAGCCGATTACGTGGAACCAGTTTACTTAAATAACATAATATTCCCTCTCGTTATAATTCGCGGAGTTTTAGAAAAAACAGAACTTGTCATATCGCTTTATAAAGTACCAGTTAGGAGCTCTTTAGCTCCTTTCATTATATTTATTTCGCGGTGAAAAGCTCGTGAAGCCATTTACGTGATGTACATTGTTATCAGCACACATTGTCAAAGGCGCGTTTAAGCTTAGCCCTCAATGAGCTCGTGAGTACACACCGCAGGCACGGATAACGCGCTCAAAAAATATCATGTGCACATTGAGTGACGAAGAAGAATGTGCCTACATTAAAACACTTCAATGATGCTTGAAAAATGTTTACGTTAAATGTTTTGCCGAATATTTTGGAATTTTCTGAAACATGATAGTCAAAAGTTTTCTGACAAAAAAATATTGTACCAAATATTTCCTCATCATAAAATATAAACGTTGCCTAATAATATGTTTGCAAAAAGATAATTGGTACTCTAACGGTCCATTAACTCAGATTCGCTACGCCTCGTAGCAATTGGTAGCCCCGTAGAAAAATCGTAGCATGTTGCAAGTGTGCTACGACTGCTACGAGACTGCTACGCGTTTGTTGGAACATGTATAAACTAATTCATGCAAAT